>OY720147.1:6124659-6755664 GCA_963082955.1 Cheilosia grossa
TGGTGAGGAAGATGATCGGGATGATAGTGGCGGCGGTCATGAAGATGATGATGATAGTCGTGAGGATGACGACGACGATGATGATAGTCATAGTAGTGTTGGTGTTGTTCGTATTGGTGATGGTGGTGGTGGATTGTTCTTGGCTTCGCCGACTTATGAGCTAACAACTGAATCGGGTTATGGTGTTAGAATGGGCAAACGGGATACAACTAAATCGCATCGGGGTAGATCGTATAAAAGTTATGGCAGTACACCGCGGTGTAAGTCTGCTTGACCGTTAGTTCTTGTTCAAAAATGTGTTTTTGTCCGTTGTTTTTCTTGTTTTACTGTTCTGGCTTTTGGTGTTCTTCTATGTGATCTTTTCCTGCATTGTGGTGGTTGTTGCATTCATGAATTTCTTGATGCTTTTCGTTGTTTTTCGCATTATAAATAGTTTTAGTTGAAAAACATCACCTGGTTGTGTCAAAATAAAGACTTTTATATGACAGAAGTATTTTGACAGATGTTTTTCAAAAAAAGTGTACATATTATTTTAGCATGCTGTATTGACAAAAATATTAATACAATAATTGAAGTATTTGTTTGTATGTTGTTACTAAAACTGTGCCATATTTGTTTTGTGTTGCTTGTTTAATGCTTGGCTTACAAAAGTTGTGTTTACTGTACAATTTGTTAATGAAATATTATTATTTTTTTCTTAAATAATAAAATCTACAGCGAGAACGACTCATGTGAATAAACCTCAAATTTATTCGCACTCACAAGGACATGCTGTCGTGGGTAACGATTTCAACTTGACTTGTACGGTGGAGGTTCGACACTCTGTACGGTTTATGATTTCATGGGAAACACCGTTGGATAATAATCCCGAGAGCGTAAGATACGATTTTTATTTTCGAAGATATCCTAACAAAGAACCAAGAAATTTCAAAAATTGAAAAAATTAGCAAAGTAACGAGTGACTCGTTAGTTTGCAAAATTTACCCTATTTCTATACTTTTTTGATGAGAGCAGTTACAAATGTTTTGCGTTCGATTTATAAGAACAAAAGTGAATTTTTATCGAAATTTACAAAAAGGCGATCACCAGCTAATGGCCTTTTAATCTACTCAATAGAGTGTGGTGAAATTTTAGTTTTTTTAAATGATGCCTTTGGCATTTGTTAAGTTTAGGAACCTATAAGTGGCACAATTGAATTTCTAGCCAACTTACAAGATTCTCCATCAACAGCTAGCTCGACTGTCTGCCTCAAATGCCTCAATTGATAAATCGCATTCCTTACACACTATCGGCGAGAGTGTTCTAACGGTTCGCAATGCTCAAAAGAGTGATGAAGGAAACTACAAGTGCTTTGTGCGTGATCACTCCGACAATGTAGCGCACAACACCTACCTGATGACCGTCTTAAGTAAGATTGCCAAACACTCTGTTCGTTTCCACACCTTTTCTATTTCTTTTCTGTTTAGAACAAAACGAAAGTTACATAAACATTAGCGAACCAAATAGCTACTACACCATCAAGACGAACGCTTCGAAGACTGCTCAGATTAACGCCAAGTATCGAAGTTATCCTCCGCCGGTATTAACTTGGTACACACCGGACGGTAGTATTATTCAACCGACGAGAAAATACGAGATCAATCGGACAAATGCTTCGATCACGCTGAAGATCCACAATTTGGTGCTGACCGACACTGGTGTATACGTTCTCAGGGCGAGCAATGGAGTCGATAAGAAGGAGCTTAAGTTTAATGTCTACGTCAAAGGTATGTTTGACTTGACAACTTTTCCCGATCACTTGAGTAACTGTTGGAATTTTATAGACAAACCTCAGGTGTACATTGAGGATGTGTACGTTCAAGCTGGCGAGCAAGTGCGACTTTTATGCAAAACAATTGCTTATCCATCTGCAATTGTCTCATGGGCTTACACGCCATGCAATATAACCCCGAAGTGGCCCACTTGCGAGGGCAAGCAAATCAGTTTCAATGTAAGTTCAAACCGTGGCCTTAATTGATGGACTATATAAAACTCTTTTTCCATTGCAGTCCACTCGAAACGTGGCTCAGGGTGAATCTGAAATCGAGAGGATCCATGAACTGATATTTAAACCGGAGAAGCCGGGAATCGTAAAATGTACAGCCTTCAACACCATGGGAGTCGGTGTTGGCCGAAGCAAAGTATTAATGGGAGATCTCACCGATAACATGACCGTGTATGGAGTCGATGAGAACCAACAGATCGCGAAGGGTGACGAGGTGATCATGACATGTGCCGCCTTGGTGTACTACTACACTGGGGACTTGGATTGGTTCAAAGATGGCCGTATGATTGAGAACGGAAATGGCGTAGAAGTCAAGACCACATTTTCAGAGTACTCCTACAAAAAGGCGATCAAGTTTAAGAACATCGAAGACGATAATGCGGGCAGCTATGAGTGTCGAGCTAGGATCGTGGACAGTGATTCGCTGTATGACAGTAAATTTTTGAGTATCATTGTTCATGGTAAAAATAAAATAAAAACTGAACATAAACATTTCGAAGAAGATCATTGATCGCCTGATTTTATTGCAGAGCCAGCTGTCCCAATAATTTCCGAAACGAATATGGGTGACGTGCTCAAGCAAGCTCTGGGTGAGTCTATGGTGTTGATTTGCAAGTCGTCTGGAATTCCGAAGGCCGGCGTCACCTGGTACAAGGACGATGTGAAGATCAACTCGGAGAAGAATGTTCTAATCGAAGAGGATAACTCGATTTTGAAGATACCCTTCATAAAGCCCGACGATCAGGGTCTGTACAAGTGTGTTGCATCAAATCGTTTAGGAACAGCCGAGGCCACCTCACAAGTGAAGATTACAAGTGAGTAATCACAGGCAATTTATTTTAAGGAGTTTCCTCATTCTATCTCTTCTGTAGACATGCCCGGCTTGAAGCTTGGCTGGATTCTTAGCATTGTAGCCTTTATCATATGCCTGCTTATTTTCATAATTTATCTGGTCATTCGCATTCTGAAGACGCGAAAGGTGAGTCCTTGAAGTTCTTTTCAAACAGATCCTTGCATAACCCTAAACCATACCTAAACCATTTAGACATTGCGGGAAATGAAATTAGCTGGGTTAGCAAACTTTGATGAAGGTGCCCTAGAACAAATAAACCCTGCCATGTCCTTGGACGAACAGGCAGATCTGTTGCCCTACGATCGGCGATTTGAGTTCCCAAGAGATAAGCTAAAGCTGGGTAAGCAGTGAAACTTCTCGTAACAATACAAATTATGTATTCAACTGACCTTGCGTACAGGTAAAAAACTTGGAGCCGGAGCATTTGGAGTAGTTCTCAAAGCCTATGCCGAGGGGATCATTCCCGATGAAAAGGAATCAGTTGTGGCTGTAAAAATGGTCAAGCGCACCGCTGACAACGAGGTTATCAAGGCACTGGTTTCAGAGCTTAAGATCATGGTGCATCTGGGACAGCACTTGAATGTAGTCAATTTACTTGGAGCTGTGACAAAGAACATTATGAAACGTTGGTTAAATGACGTATGTTGTACAAGTTGCTGGTAATATCTTTATCAATTTTTAGGTGAGGTAATGGTGATCGTTGAATACTGCCGCTACGGCAATGTTCAGAACTTTTTGCTGCGCAACCGAAAGCGATTTATAAATCAAATTAACCAAAATACGGATAAAATCGATCCGACAATCACTGAACAGAGGTTTTCTGGTGGAGATTTTGAAATTAATAGGTAAGTTATATGGGCTTATATTTTTCTGGAATGTAACTTTACCCTTACTAACCAATAATCCATGCCCAAGTAGAAATGGTGTTGGTAGAGGTGTGTTTTCTGTAAAATGATTTTTTTTAAGTCTGTTCAAAATCTATTGTGATTAGCATACCTTATTCCATTTAAGTACGTTTGTTCAGCTCTGTTACCTTCTTTAAGAGTCATCTATAATGATTTCTATGTGTCCGACAATCCTTCTATAGGTTACAGTGTTGTTATTAAGTCCATTTTGTATATCCTGTAAAACACGCCAGAAAAGAATTCTCCTTGGTAAATTAGCAATGAACGACGCGACGTTGCCCATCAAAGATTTGTCTACAGAACATCAATTTGCGAATCGCTGCACAAATTTGCCAGCGAAATATTTGTTGCTTACTGAACGTAGCCATAAAGAATTCGAGAGCTTCGCTAACTACCTAAATTGATTAACTTTATTAATCAAAGCATCCTTTTTTATTGTTTAAGATTGATACAGACGGAAAGATTGTGAATACTGATTCATGGAATGTTTTTACTCGCTACAACTCTGCCACAGATGATTAGATGTCATTGGCTGCGTTCTATTGTCCGCTAGAATTGTATCACTGTGCTAGATGGTTAAAAGCTTAACAAGAGCACTTAATTTCATTTAAAAGTATAAATTTATCATTGGGGACGTTCGGATACCTAATTCAATTAAAACGTCAACTAGATTTGTCTGGGATAGGTATACGAACGCGATGTATAGTCAACTTGAATTGCTTTTGTATTGCCTATCGCGGTTTATTTTGAATTTTGACACTTGAATATTTCAACTGAGAACGCAAGCACAATTTTCTCGACGATATTTGTCGGCTAGCCCGACAGATTAGCATAGTAAGTTGTCAGAACAAAGTAGTCTTGTTGTCATTGCCAGGATGCAGTTACATAATGAAAATGCTTTTTCAACAAAAAATAATTTTATAGGGAATATAAACGGAATGAGTCAAATATCTAGCACACTTCTCTACTTGGGTAATTTCGTCTTATGCAAATTACCAAATATCCTAACAAACTCATGTTCTTTATTTATTTTTATTCGCATTTAATTTTATTTTGTATGTATTTACTCCCTTCCTTTACACGGTGTTTGTGTTCTTTCCTCAAATGTATATCTGTGTTTGTATTCTAACCTCCAAATGTGATGACATAACCTAAAAATGAAAATCCAAAACATGCACAAAAATTAATGGTGACGGTTGTTAATGACTAACAGAGATGGGTTAAAATATGTAAATCTCTCATTTTCACATCAATATTCAAACAACAATAACAATCACAGAAATTCTGAGAACGATCCGCGATCAGGCACTCGAGCTGGTCGTCCAAATTCCAGCGATTACCTAAGGCAATCTGATTCCTACGAAGGTAACATCGACAGTTGTGCCACCGAACAGACTGTCATGACGACAATTCCTGAAGGTGAGTTTAGCCATGAAAATTTAAATCGGTGTAACACTCTTTGGCTTTAGTAGAAGACAACATTTTGTCAAACAATTCAGTACAACCCGCATGGCGCTCGAACTACAAACCCGATACAACCGAAGCGATGACAGTTACCACTTCAGATTTGGTCAGCTGGGCCTTCCAAGTGGCACGCGGTATGGACTATCTGTCCTCGAGGAAAGTCCTACATGGTGACTTGGCCGCAAGGAACATACTACTTTGCGAGGACAATGTCGTCAAGATTTGTGACTTTGGCCTGGCAAGGTCGATGTATAAAAATGATAATTACAAGAAACAGGGCGAGGCGCCATTGCCAATCAAATGGTTGGCATTGGAGTCACTGAGCGATCAAGTGTTTAGTACTTATACCGATGTTTGGTCATTTGGTATTGTACTCTGGGAGTTTTTCTCCTTGGCAAAGGTACCCTATCCAGGTATGAACGCCAACCAGAGCCTGTATTTGAAGCTGAAGGATGGCTATCGTATGGAGAAGCCACCTTTTGCCAATGAGGACTTGTAAGTACCAATACTAATTGGAGCTGTAGAGATGATTTTCAATTGTATTTTTATTGCAGGTATGATATAATGTTGGAGTGTTGGAGTGCAAATCCCGAAAGCCGTCCACTTTTCCATGAATTGGAAAAGAAGTTCGCCAGGCTTTTGGGTGATGAAGTGACCAATGTGAGTTTCGGTTTCCTTATTTTTCTACCGTGTCTTCAATTGTGTTTTTCAATTTCAGCACTATGTGGATCTCAATGAGCCCTACTTAAAGATCAATACAGAGTATATGAAGAGAAAAGACACCGACTACTTGGCTCTGATGGGATCGCCAGACGAAATGGCGCCACCACCGCCTAGATATGTCAATGGAATGTTACTACCAGAAATTCGTAAGTTTTATTTATTTAACCGTGAATTCAATGCAGATGACATAAACAATATGCATGGTTCTTTCTAAAAGATACCAAGTGAAAGGTACGATCTATTTGAAAAATGCAAATACCAATTCTTAACACATTGCTTACGCAACCATGTTCCAAAATATGGCAAGATATTCCGAAATTGGCCTAAAATCTTTAGTTTAAATTAATGTTCTTTAAAGCACTCCTGTTCCCCGCATTTTAATAACTGTGATTTGAAAATGCAATCTGTCACATCAGCTGCCAGATTTATCTACTAGGTACTGAACTATTAAAGCTATCAATGGAACGCGGTTATTTATGTGGTTTACTTGGATTATCGACAAAGCATAATCTAATGCATATTTACAATCTCCCATCCCACTGTAAGAAGAATATTATTCTTATGACCGCTAGATGACTAACGGCACGTCAAACTCATGTAAAAATCCATAAAAATGATTTGACATCTGGTATAAATGATTAGAGATCTAGCGCAAATGGTAAGATGCCAACTTTTGTAGGTACCTAGCTGTATAGAGTTTGACATTTATTTGACGTACCGCCATAGTCAATAGTCATCAAGCGCTCCAAATGAAAGCGTGGATTAATGCAATGTACCTTATAAAAGAAAAGGCGAGCAACAACATAAATGAAACAAAATAAACAGCTTTTTGTGCGAATGAAAATATTTTGTTCACCTGTTACTCTAAAACCAGTCGATGTATCGCTACCATTGGTATTTGTTATACTGGATGTTGTGTGCAAATTTCCACATCAATTAGTTTCTGAGATAGACCTAGGTACAAAATTGGTCTAGTGGTCGGACAGGCGGACAAAAGCGAAACTAATAAGGTTCCGTTTTTTCCCCCTGGGTACGGAACATCAAAAACTTTACGCTTTGCTTGATGGTACATGCTCAAAATTAAGCAACTGTGGAAAGTTGAATGATAACGCATGCTTGAGAATTGAACTACATAGTAAATAGGTTAAGTCGGTATTTGTTAGCAAGAGGATGTGTGGCTGAAAGTAACGCGGATGGATGTTCGAAAATTATGGATTGTCTTATATAAAAAGTGGCGAAAGAAGAGGGTTGCTTTTTAAGAAGATGTATGAAGGAAGTCGGTTCGTTTTCAATAGGAATTGCAACAGTTGACCTTTTTAAACATTTTTCGCTGGATATTCTGAACAGAGCAAATAGTATTGTTGATATTGAGGTTTGTTAAGCGTGGTGGTTTGCTCCACACAGCTTACACTAATGCATGGATAGCTTCTGTTTTGTAAAAAGAAAAAAACATTCTGCAGGCAGCATTAGAAATTTACAAGAATTATACTGAAAGGATGCGCAACGGAACTTGGTCATTTGAATATTTTGAAAATGACCACCACACTATTTTTTCCGCATAAGGTCTAATTACATCTCATTCTTCTTCCTATATAGGCAATCGACTGCCATGGCAAGTCAAAAATAGTAAGTAAGCAGTAATATCGAACCATAAGCCTCGGATTTTGTATAACCTCCACTTCGACTAAGTAACATCACAAGCCTTGGTAATTAGGTATTTGTTTCTACTAAATGTGTTTCGGGCGCTTGCTGAGCGCCATTGCGTTTCTAAACAAATCTAATTTCTACTAAACCAACTGTGGTGGTTTTAAAGCTGTATTAATCGCATCTTCTAACAAATACTTAAGGCATACAGAGTAAATTAAAAATAACTCGGAAATTACCACAATAAACCTAAGAACAAATGATTTACATTAATTTTTAATTTGTAGTTTTATTAAACTCATATTTAGAGCAATATTGCTCAAAATACATAATAACTATAGGAACTCAAATAAATGTTTTTCTAATTTAAAATTAGAAGCACAGTGCAGCGCTATGGAAACAACGCTTTAACTCAATGGGTTTGTTCGTTAATATTTTACTCAATCAACACTGCATACACTAGATGAGTGTCCTCCTATTCTGTAACTCATGCCACAAGTTTTCGCATCGAGATATCGTTTTTGATTTGTTACGAGATTTGTGATCTGCAAATGTATCTACCAATTTGTGTTACTTTGCTAAGTTCAATGTGACACAGAGGCTGGTGAACAGCACAATCTAGTGTTTACGGTAGTCAGATTTCGGAACTGAAAACGATGTCCCGATGCAGTGAATTTCCGCTTATAGTTACGTTTTATACTTATTTTGTTTTTAAAGTTTGATTTTGAATTATTTTACGACATACTTCAACTATACTACATCCATATTCACAATGCTTTAATTTAGAACGTAGCCACGTATGTTGTTATCGATTTACTGATTTTCGTTAACTCTATTCTGCAGGAATTGATCCATCCGATGACTACCTTCAAATGAGCCCAAAGACAGGTAGTGCAATATTTTCACCTCGTCCCAATGATGACTATGTTAAAGCCGATAATTTTACGTTCTCAGAACAACATTCGCCAACAATCTCCAATAATCTCGACAGTCCGGTGATGAAGAATCGCAAAAAGGTGGGGGTGCCGCCCGAGGAAATACCCATGTTGAAGAAGTTCTCCGACGGCATTAGTCGAGGTGAATCACAATCTGATTCGGATACAGAGCAAAGTCCTGACCCGCAAACTGTAGGAAGAACATTTGCTCAGATTAGTCGAACGCCAGCGGAAGCTGAAACCTCCATAATAGACACCACAGATGGAAATTATGTAAATGTCAAGGCGTCAGACTTAAGTAAGAAGTTCATGAATAGTAATGGCACCAAAGATGCTTTCTCTAATCCCAGTTATTTGATGTTGAAGACTGTCAATGAGGGTCGCAAGTAATTGGAATGGATTATACACTCACCCTTGAGAAGTAGAATGAAGCATTTTCTTCCGGTCAACCGTTCCATTTTAATTGTAATGCACTAGTCTAAGGCTAAACAAAAAACAATAGCAGTCGTCTAAATTATTATTAACACGAACAAAAATATTCTCCGCCTACTTAAAGCACTGTTTTCGACTTTGCAAGGGGGTGTATCTTGTATGTCTCCATAGATATTTTCTAAATGAATTTTTATATTTATTCGTGTCATTTCAATTACCTATTTTATTTGTCGAACGAACGAAACAAAAGTTATAGCTTAGGTCCTACTCTGTGAATATTTGAGATACATTCTGAGAACTCTTGGAACTAAAATAAATAAATTATACTTAAATCTATTTTTTAATATGTATTATGTGTAATTTTTTATGTCGTAGTCATAGTAGACTTTGAATATAAGAATCCTTGCAACAAAATAATTGTATATTGTATAAGTTAGGATTATTTAAAATGTTATGCTATGCTTTAAATTTCATGTCTAACATGCGATTTGAATGTATTTAAATATTTTTATAAAAATGTGTACAAATATATATTTCTCATATAAACAAGCAAAATTGGATTCTTTTTTATTCAAAGCAATAGAGAGGAGTCCCCGTATAAATAAATGAAAGGGTCGCATGAAACTCTTTCATTCACCGCATGTACATCATCAGCTCGTTAAAAAAAAACGCATTGCTCACCTGCCCTTAAGCTTCTTGGCGGTCGCCTCGCGTACCTATTCTTAAATGAATGAGCTGGCTCATAAGTGAATTGAGAATCGTTTGTTCCCTTCGTCGCAGTTGCTTTTCCTCATTTAACGGATAATATTTTGAAAATAAATTTTTAAATTTGTACCATCTATCCGCCACCATGGTACCATGTCACCGCAATCGAATAAGCGAATACTATCAGCTGCGCTTTGAATTGAGAAATGACAGTTCCTCTTCTTCCAAATCCTCGCTGACATTTCTGCACCAGACGTCAAAACGTGATTTTTCCCTTCAACGATTCTGATTTTTATTTTCTTCTGCATAATATTCTATTTTATAGCTGGACTTTCTTGTTTCTAAAATTTTCTAGCAAAATTTCTATTGGGCTAATAAATAGCAATCATAACAAATAGATTATGGCACACGCCACATCGCAGGTAATGTTGTTTTAACAAAAATGCGCTACAATAATTTGTGACGCAATAATTCCGATCCTTTTCAGGGGCCGAAACTTCTACATGGTTTTAAAAGGCCAACACGTTTCGATAAGGGTCTTGGCGAAGAGCTACCCGAAGCTTATAAGAAATTCTGGCGTGAATGGAAGCTTACCAAACCAGCTGCCGTTCATTATATTCCCAAGGAAGGTGAATGGGAGCGCGATGATATTACCGGCGAAATTAAACCAATTCAAGATCACGCAATTCCACTGATAGACGTGCCAGAGTCACACCACGGCATATGGGGTGGCGAGGCAGTCATTAAAGGATTCCAAAAACGTACACCATTAAAGCGAAGGGTACCTCATTTCTGGGTGCCAGTTCTGAAGAGATCGGTTGTGCACTCCGAGGTATTGAACAAATACATGTCGACCGTTGTCACTGAAAGGACACTTAACTTGATTCACGAGTCTCAAGGCTTCGATCATTATTTGTTAAAGGTAGGAGAACATGCGAAGTAATATTCTGATCTTAAGGTAATAAATTTTTCAGAGCCCTGCTTGTGATTTGCGGTCAGAATTGGCACTGAAGTTGAAAAGAAAGATCCTTACGGCGCTTCTGAATGGATGCCCAGATCTATCGAATAACCCAGGAGAGCAGAAAAGGATTTTGCGAGAATATGGACAATATTTGGATTCGGTATGTTGGGAATGTGTCATTCTATTAAAAAATAGTTTATAATCTTGTCTTACCTCAGTACACGGCCGAGGAGATCGATTGGTATGGCCTTACCTACATACAAGCCATACACAAGTTGCAAGCGCAAATTCGAGATCAGAATCCCGTTGTTCCTCATAAAATCGAATTCCGTATGAAATTAATTGAACAACTGAAAAACGCTGGAATAAAAGAGGCTGGTGGCACAGGAGACGATGCCGACACAATATTGTAAGTAGATGGTTTTACTTTGTTGTCACCGAATTTAAAATGATTGTGTTTCGCGTTTTGTAGGGACTCTCCGTCATCCTCTAACTGGTTATCAAAGATGAATCCCTTTGGAAAAAAACAGGAAACCTAGTTTGTCGTTCATTTTAATAAATTGTCAGTGGGCTGAGGCAATTGTATTGATTTTATTTATTTTGCACAGAAATGTGAGAGCAAGCGTAACAACTCGAAAAAGTTTGTGAAATGTGAAACAAGGACATCAAAAATACAGTAAGGTCGACGATCTACCTTATGGTATTTTGGATCATTTTGCAGTTTCGCGAGTTCAAGATTCTGATGTCGTTTTCCATTGGGCAAAAAGAAGCGTCCGGGAGAGTCTGGAATCGAAAAAATCACCTCTGAAACCGTTCCATTGGCACAAAAAAAACTCTTCTGGTGATTTCAAGTTGGAGTCAGTCCACTCCACTCAAGATATAGATTACAGCAGAATTTGTGACTCGCTAATTGGATTAGTTAGGTTAGGTACCCATAAACTCAAGTAGGGTCATTTTATTTTTTTTAAATTCTAGAAGTTTGGTATCACTGTTGGAGAGTATTTTTTCCCACCTGATTTTGACAATTGATTGCGAGGCACATCGAGTACCACATTGCATGTGCCGGTGGCGAATAGACTTGATTGAATCATCTCAATTATTTGTAATTATTATAATTGCAATCGACAATGTCGAAACCAATAACATTTGTTACTGGGAACGCCAAGAAACTTGAGGAGCTGGTAGCTATCCTAGGACCGAGTTTCAACCGCAAAGTTGTATCAAAGAAAGTAGATCTTCCTGAGCTGCAAGGTGAAATCGATGAAATTTGCATAAAAAAATGTAAGGAAGCTGCAAAATTAGTAGATGGGCCTGTTCTCGTTGAAGATACATGTCTCTGCTTCAATGCAATGAAAGATCTTCCAGGTTTGTAGGGGCTGGTGGCATTGCTATCATGAAATAGTAACAAATTCACTTATAGGACCCTACATTAAATGGTTTTTGGAGAAACTAGGTCCTGAAGGACTCTTCCGTATGCTCGCGGGTTGGGAGGACAAATCTGCACGAGCCATATGCACGTTAGGATTCTCCGAAGGCGCTGACTCGGAACCAATTATCTTTCAAGGTATCACTGAAGGAACAATTGTTCCACCAAGAGGACCCAGAAATTTTGGCTGGGATCCAGTGTTCCAACCAAAAGGATACGATCAGACCTATGCAGAGATGCCAAAGCCGGAAAAAAATAAAATTTCACACCGCTACCGAGCCTTGGCGGCGTTCCAGAGTTACTTCAAACCAGGAATACAATAAATATATTCATGAGCACGTTTACTTTGTCAAGTGATGCACTTTATTTTAACTAACAAAAAACAAACGAAAACAACACTCAGTCTTTCTTTAATCAACCTTCTTGCTCTTAGGTTTCTTTGGTGCAGCCGAGGGCTTTGACTTTGTCGCCTTCTTTCCTGTCTTGTTCCAGTAGTAGATCATCTGCGCCACAATGACTCCGTTTGCGAACGACGAGAAGCAGAAGGTGATAACCATCATCTTATCACCGGTCTCTTGGATTGAAGTGAAAATTCGGGCCAAAGAGCCGGCGAGTAACATAAAGCAAGTAGCTGCAGACAACTGCCCAGTGCTCTGATTCTTGTAATTGGTATAGGCCTGAGTGAGCTTTCCCACAAGAATAATTGGAATGTTGACGGTCTGAGCTATCCGGACTACTTTAAGCGGCGTGAGTCCAGAGTTCAGCACGTATAAAATTGTAGAGTAAGCTCCTAGAAAGCCCAACGATTTAGCTGCAGATCCTCCATAGAACATAATCAAAGCTGCAATGGCCGCTGTTTGGAGAGCCATAAATGTACTGTCACCCCACGCACTAAATGGGTAGCCATTCCTGAAGTTATATGACAAATGGAATGTTATCGCCACTAGATCAAGCAAAACTCCAACAATATTGATGCCCTCTCCACTCTTATTGGCAAGTATCTTCAATACCTGTGGGACTTTAACCAGCAACGAGCCCGCTATTATTGCCAAGCCAAGACCTTTGCTGAGGAGAGCTTTGAAGCAGTCCACTAAAAGTATAATCAAATAAGTTACGCTTATTGAAAAAGGCCTACTTTAACTCACCATCAAAAAAGTCATGATCGACAAAATAATTGTCGAAGCATTCTTCGTTCATAATGTAAAGAGCTAGTTTTTTCACTGCTTGATCGCCCATTTTTTCACTGACTAACCTCTAACGCGGAACTGTGCAACTATGTACTATAATCTTCAAACTGCTATCAATTTATAATCTTTGTTGTTGATAGTACCAAATCGGTAGCTTAATTTTATTGATAGAATTACACAAGACCGACGACGATGAAGGGATTTGGATTTCTACCTGAAGGCGGTGACAGCCGACCTCTCTGACAGTACAGCAGCGTTTGACACTTGATCCAGTAAAGTTATACCTCTCAATAAACTACCTTCAGTGCTGTCGAGTTGCTCCAAATCGTAGCGTAAGTTACGAATAGGTATTGAGAATTTACTCCAATGTTTAGCCATTTCATACTAATTCTTAATTAGCAATTTTAAATGCAGAATATTTTCCTATACCTTTAAGGTGGTAGTTAGCAAATTAGATTTAAGCTTATTTTTGACAGCGTGTACTCCTGTGAAAAAATCAGATGGCGTATCAAGTTGTGTTTTTAATTGTTACAATAACAAAAGTCACTTCAACTTGAAATATAAAGCATACTCCATAAACCACCATTAATACTTATCCACACACCAAAGACAGAATCCCCAAAAATAAAAAATTAAATCGCATACAGGCACATTGTACATCATAAATTACTATAGTAGTAGCAAACACATGTTCCTTGTGATCGTGTAACTTCTGAAAATTAAAACAAAATCACTAACATTAGGTTAGGTAGCCGCATTCAGAACTTTGAATTTATGTGGTTTTCCATTGGGACAAAAAATCAATCTTTTTTTTGATCTAAATCACTTTTCATGTTCCATTGGGCAAAAAAAATCAATCTTTTTTTCGATTCGGAGCACTTTTTGCAGATCTCGATATTTTTTCAGATCTACACATACCAATATGCTTTGCACAGCTGTTTTACGTCATTTTAAGAAGTTTGCTTTCAATCCAAATACGAAAAGTTTCGTGAAAACCATAATAACGAAATACATAAATAGCCTGCATATAATTTTGGAGGAATTATTATCTTTATAGTCTTCCTCGTCATCTGAAGACTACGAATCAACAAAAATACCAAATTTGTATCTGCAACAGGGAAAACATTTTCGAAGTCGATATCCATTTGTGTTTTTTGCAAAAACAAATGCTGATATTACTGCCACATAACGCACTAATACATTTATAAAAGCAGATCAATTTCGTTGAGCGTTCCATTTGCCACGTAAAATCTGAGATCTGAAAAAGATTTCTGGTGGTCCCAATGGAAAACGACATTAGTGACAATGGTTCACAGCTGTGCTCGGCTCCGATAGGTGGCTCTGTTGCTGACTTATTAATTGATGTTGCAGTACGTACGTAAAATTTTTTTTTTTTTAACAATAGGCGAAGGACCTGAGAGACAACAGGTTTGTTTGTTTACATTTTTATACCAGATAACTTTTCAAATTACATAAAACGTCCCCCCATTGAGCATTTCTCTGATAATAACATCATCGCGAGGGTGCTTAAAGTGACGAATCTCTCTGTAATCACTCAGTGAATAACCATTCTCGTCCTCTTTGCACGTCAAGCGGCTAAAATAAACTAAACAAAAACACAACAAAACTGATAAGTTTAGTGGACTTTGCGCTCCGACACACTATTTATTATCATTCGATTATACCTAAAATTCTCGCTTTACTCAAATAATCCGTTCGCTGGACATAACAACCAGTCATCGTGCGCGCTCCCGTGTATGCATGTCGAGCATGGAAAACTCTCCAATTATCAAATATCAGGACAGTTCCAGGATTCAGTTTTAAAGTCCACTGATTCTCTGAACTTTCTACAATTCGTAAAAACGCCTTGAAACTGTCATAGAATTCCATCATCTCTGTTTGGGGAAGAGTATTCAAGGCAGCACGATCATAGATGTTCAAGCGTACTTGAATAATCTCTTTGTTTATGGGATTTATACGAATCACCGGGCCATAATGCACGTGATGCTCACCATCTTCAATGTATTCCGCTGGTACTAAGACCTTTGTAAGAACTTCAAATGCCCTGGGGTTAATTCGCTGCAATTCGTTGGCAACTTTTAGTCCATCGACGAGGAAGTTCTCACCACCAGTGCCTTCGTGTTTTATGCAATGTAACACTTGCAGACCAGATGCGTCACAGAAATACGTGTTATCCGTGTGCGATCCTATGTACTCTTTTGAGTATGCCGTATCGGCGTGATCTTGCGCCGAATCGCTAAACGTGTACATCTCTCCGAAAAATGTTTTCATTACTGGAAACACCCGCCTGATGGCCATCTCTGTCATCGTTTGATTTGGTGGAACGTCTACAATGAACGCCACACCATACCGCCAGAGGCTGTTCACCACATTCCAGACTTCCTGATCATTGCTCACCAAGTCAGGTAGTTTAATCTTGGCGTAACCGCTATCTACAATTTTGTTACCGTTCCAAGGGATTTTAGAGGAGACGTCCGTTGATTTCAAATAATTCGCCAATTGACTGCTGTATAGAAATTCGAAGGTGTACGACGATTCGTGTCCATCGGTCCCTATTGAATGACCAAATAAATCAATGATCCCCATTAGTATAGAAAGTTAACTCACATTTCACCTTAAAGTTCTCTCCATCATCACTGTTGGCCATCGTCACCGGGCGCACATCATCGGGTAGATCCAACAAGCTGAACTTCCTCTGCTTGGTCACGATATTATAACACTTTTCGCATCTGCAATGATCTCTTAGCCAGAACGCGTTCAAGCGAAGTGTTTCGCTGGATTTTGAACTTTTCACTTCGATCATATCCATGACGTGCTCGGAACTGCTCCGAAACGTGCGACAACTCAACAACAACTGACGTGGGCTTGTCTGTTAGCAATCTGCTAAACTGGCTTTAATGGTGCTCTGATTACGGATACACACAACCGATTGATAGGGTTTCCCTATCAACAAACGACACATGTTTATTTGGCAAGTGTGCCGATTTGTGTTCTAAAATTATCTGCTCTCGCTGATTTTCTTCACCATAATGTTGGGGATGATAAGAGGACATACGCCTATTGCCAGTGGAATATATTTGATTAATCTGGGAGTGAAATTATAGAAACCTGTGTACGATTACGACCTCGATGCTATGTTACAAATAAGCATCGTTTGTCTCTGTGGTACCGGTCATGTAGAAATAGAAATTTGGACTTTGCACTGTAACATGTTCAGTATCTATTCAGACACGTTTGATTTTTATTTGATTTGAAAGCTCTTAGCCTGTATTTGCCTCAGAAAATACCTCTCTACTTCTGATTTATGAACTGGATTTGAGCTTAGTTCAGCCAAAGAGTATCGCATAGTAGACTTTCGCAGAACCAGTATACGATGCTTAGAAAAATGTAAATGCTATAGAAATAAGGGAAGCATACTGCTGCAAAATCCGTACTTCACTGCGCATTAGTATTTTTTTGAGTGATAGTAGATCGTAAACGAAAAAAAAAAAAAAAACCTTTTGGAGAAATCCATTTCAACACTATTGCTAGAAAGTAGTGCTTTAGTTTAAAATATTGTTTTTAAGTTTCAATTTTATTTTTCATGCATATTTTTTGATTCGAAATAAGACTCCGCAGATATTTTACGAGCAAGATCGGTGAACATACGAATTTATTTAACTCGATGTAGTCAACGGAATTTTGGTTAAGGTACCTTTAGTACATTTCTTCTTTAATTCAAATGTGTCTTCTCAGCCCAAAGAACTAACGACTGACAACGTGACCAGACGCATGATAGACGATCACACGTAGTAAAAACATTTAAGACAAGTGTTTACGTCATAATGACGTCCGCATGTCAAAATTTGCCACGAAAAATTACACGTGTAATCTTAGCTTTATGCTTGATGTAGAAACTTGTGCGGTTACCTGATAAGCGTTCAAAATGATTAATAATCTAAAACGTTGAAGCAAACATAGAACCCTATTAACACAGAGCCGGAATCCGAGTTTTCGCGAAATCACTCGAAAACTTTGTCATAAACAGAGTTTTGGCATTCATATTTCAGTTTTTAAAACGAGTCATTTAAAGTCGTTTTCCACGAAAACACCTTTTCAAATATTCAGCAAATTCAGCAGAACATACCTATGACCGAACAAATGTCACAACTCACAACTTTCAATCATTTTCCACACAAAATTAATGGACTAATATTATTTGTCTACTAAGCGAGGGGTCCCAGGTTCGAATCCCGCAAAAACCCTAATTCCAGCTTAGGATTTTTTGTTCCACTGCGCCACCTCTCGCGAACGTCTGACAAACATCCGAGAGTATAACTGTCTTTAAAGAGCTTCCCAATTAACCGCTTGGAATCGGCATAAAATTGTAGATCCCTTCCATTAGTTCCAAAACAAAATGAAAAACCCATACAAAACGAATAGTTGTGAGAAGCTAGGCCTTGGGTCCCCGCGGACCTGTTGCGCCAACTTTTTTTTAATATTATTTTACAATGCTCTAAATTAATTTTATTTGTAAGTCAATGCGATCGAAAATTTGTAACCAAAATAGTTTGCACGACAGTTAGTGTCTCACAGCTGTTAGAAACGTCAAACGAAAACTAGTTGGACTAATTTTCGACGAAAACTGAATTTTTGGTGCGGTGTGAATAGGGTAAGGCAAGCTCATTATGTCCGGGTAGCGTGTTACAAGTATAACCTTCAAATATCTTGAGCCTACTACAGACACTTGTATTGTTCTGTTAAGAACCGTTTGAAGCACCAGATTCCGGATCAATGTCATATACACTTTTTCCAAACACATGGATTTAAATTTCAGCAATGGACGTGTCTTTCAATCAAAAACATTCAAGAATCTCATCGAATGAACTAGAACCAGCTACTAGCTAGTTCGACTAAAGTTTTTACGTTCTTTATAAATTCAGAAAATGCTACCAACCCATACACCTTAAGAAACTACCCTCTATATATGTACACAAACTCAAATATTCGCTTATTGGGAATCCGTGAACTATGTGCACACATTATTTTCTTTTCGACCCACTCCGTTCGGGAAAGAAATCAGCAAACTCCAACATCCACCCAACAGCAGTTAACAAACTGCCCCATTACCTGTGCGCATTTAGACGCTCCAACCACAAATGGCCTTAAACTTTCGCACAATCTAGGTCAAGAACATTCAACCGCATCCAGTGCAATAATGACTAACGCCAGACCCCCATCGCTGTCACACAATCACAAACTTAATTGCATTAGCAATCGAACAAGCAGAATTCTAATCCAAAAATAAGTCTATACACCTACACACGCATGTATATATGTAACACTGTCCAGGGAATGGTTACCGTATTCCAAAACTAGCCCTCACCTATGTAACTGTTGTTTTATCCACCACCCCCAATGGTGTCAACGTCATGACAGCTGAATATCACCCACAATCAAGCCCACTCAATGGAATACCTTTCAATGACCGACCGACCGGCTTCGCGTTGCTCCACCAGTTTGTTTTCCTCGTCAAACGGTCTACGTTTGTGTCCCGCCCCCCCCTTATACACCCTCTTTAACGTGTTTCTCCCCTCCAATTATTTGTCTTTACCTTATGATATGCAAATTTAATTTATCGCTCTTTTTGCGGCCCAGCTAAGAAAATAGAAAAACAAAACATACAGAAAAACAAATGTTCACCACCTTTATTGCTTTCTGTTTCGATTTATCTATTTATGAATACGATTACTTGCAAAAAGAACGAGAACACTTTAAATTCGCTACTCATCGTTTATTCGCTCGCTCGCGTCGAGTACAATATATAGTTTGTGCATTCTATAGATACCCCACAAGTTTTTTTTTTTCGGTTTTTACACGAGTGTGTTGTGTATAGTGCAAGAGGGCTGTTGTTTAATTCCGCCAAGGAAGGGGAGGCTCCACCATAACCCCATCATCCCTTATAGTTATTAGAGAGTGCCGCCGCCGCTGCCGCGTTCGTTCTCTTTAGCAAAATAAAGCAAATATATTCTTCCGCCGGGGGTTAGTTTGCCACAAAGGGATCTGTTGAAAGTTCATAACCCAAACGCGGATTGCGGTTTTTTGTTTTTCAATAAAAGATCTGCATATTTGAGTGCTTCCACAAAGTTCTCAGTACAAATTTTGAAAAGAAATGTTGAGTACAACGAAAAGAGAAAAAAATTCGAATATTGTTATAAATTGTAATTTTCTGGTGAATTTGAATTATTAAATTAGCAACCAAACAAAAGTTCTGTGAAAACATGAAGCGGTCCATAAAGCGATCACTGTCATTAAATGGAGGTATGTGTCGTAAGGGATATCATGTCAAAAACGGAAGTGATGCATTTTAAAATTCAAGGTTGACTTTGTTTTCTTGTAAAAGTTATAATAATTTTTTATTTTTTTTTTATTTTCTCTCTTCGTGTGTTTTATAATTATTTTTACACTTTTGGCAAAATGACAAGAAAAGTTGTAAAGTCAGCGAAAAAACGGATAGAAAGATATACTTAAAAAAAAAGTGAAAATATCACTGAAAATATCTCTTGAAAATCGTTTCCACACGTTCTGTCACCTGGTGAGAACAAAATCGGGCCGGTCTAGCGAAGTCTTTGATATCATGAAGAGGCTAATTATTATGTAGGTAGTCTAACGAAACAAACTGCGCAAGCACTTAACACATATTTAAGGTATGAGAACTGATAATGAGTGGAAATCTTTTTTTTTTTGCCAGTTTATTTAACCGTTTTCCTTTATATAATTATTAATGTGGGTTAAATATATAGTGCACTGAATTGAGAAAACATTACATGTAGTGAACGTAGCGCGTGCTATATTAAATCGCTCTGTTTGTAAAATAAACGATTTTTTTGCGTTATTGATTTTCAATAAAAATCTCTTCGCGTTTTATCGTTTTAAAGTGTGTCGGCATCTATAAACGAATGTGAAAGAGTGCAAACCGATAGCATTGGTTGAACACCTTTTTCCTTTATAGACTGGCAGTTCTGTACATCTTCCAATAGACAAAACAAGATAGTATTTTCTTTAAATGCGTACCAGAATCGACTAGAATGCGGCAAAACAATCGGTGGTCTATCAAAACCCAGCCTTAGATGGCGAGAATTTATTTTTAACGATGTCATAAGTTACAACAATTTTAAATCTACTCAATGGCTGCATTCCAGGTTTAATTGTTGTAACTAAATGAACAACTTATTTAGCTCATTTTTAGAATCCGAGATAGGATTTTATCAGACGTAAAATTCGCCGACACGTATGTCTTTTCAAATGTTGGCTTAACTCGTTTGGCTCGTTGACAGCAAAACTGAAAACTCTTTATTCGGTTTCTCCTCTAGTTCAATTACCCATTTTTGCAAGTACGTCACCCATGTACGACATGATAGAATCAAAACAAAAATGGCAGAAATTGATAACAACATCCACGCATTTGATATGGTGAAAAAGAAATATACAATAATCTTGAGTATTTGCATGTTTAAATAAAACTGTACAGTAAAATATTCCCAAAATTGTTCCGAGCAATAATGGTTACCCACTAGGGCGTATACTTGTTTTTTTTTTCTTTTTTCGTTCCAAATTTTGTATTCATTTTGATTTATCTGTGAAACATATTGGCAATAAAAAGTTACAGTAAAATTACACAGCTCACTAAGGTCTACCTAAGTGCCTATTGAATAGTAATATGTTTCCCGAAGCACATCGTTTCACTGACGAGCTATATCTTTTTAATTTAAATGCAAGAAAATAATAATAACAAAGCCGTTACTGTAAGGCAATAGTGTTATGATTAAATATTAGGCGTGTTTCTTAGCTTCGATCTCAGCAAAGCAAAGTAAAGTAGGATTTCCAGCACGCAATTACCACAACTACGCTCTGCTTCACACTTGGAGAACTCACAGTAGTTGTTGGTATTGCGTGCTACAAATTCTACTTTACCTTGCTTTGCTGAGATCGAAGCTCAAAAAAACACCTATTGTTAAACAACGCACCAACCTCATTAATTTTCCAGCTTTTACAAATAGGTACGTTAGTAAACACTGGATTCAGTTCTAGAATGTTTTTATGTATTTTGCCCATTATTATGAACATTTCAGCTGTTTTTTTTTTTTTTTTTGCCAAAACTATGCAGCTATAAAGTCTGTTTTCAATTTCTAACAAGTATTATATTTGTCACTTGATTTTTCTTATTCTATTTTGAACTGACGTTGTCGGGAACTACCCTCTACTGTCTACCTTATTGGACAATTGTCACTCTATTCGTTAAATAATTTCCCAGAATAATTTTCATTTTGCCGACCGCGCACACTCCATGGGGAAATTATTAACTCGCCATGAAACACTGCTGTTTGACAGTTGGCAAAGTTCCGCTACTTCTCTCATCCTCACATTTCGCGATTCAGTCGACGGCGAATTTTCCAATTGTCAACAAGTGTAATTCTCGTTGTTAGCATTTTCTTAAAACGAAAAAATAACTAAATGTCTATAAATAAACGATAAAAAAAAAACAATCAAGTAAATAACAATTATTCGCAAACACCTCACAATCAAAAACACATTCGGTTGTACGAAATAGTCAAATTTTCAGTGATTTTGTTTCGATAGGCGACAACTGTTCTTAAATAAAAATTTCTTCGTATAAATTTTCTGTCCCGTCTCTTGCAATAAGCATCTATTTTTAACAGCAGAACAAATAGTTCAACTTTTAAGAATTGTATTCTCGATTTCATTCGTCTTCGCCTGATATTCGTTGTCCGGGGATCGTGTCTCGCCTCGTGCAGTTTTAACGTACCATCTGCGACTAACAGCCGGTCCTAGCCATTATATTGCTTCTCGAATAAAAAGTGCATATCAATTTGATAAAAAAAAAATCCAGTGTCATAGCACTCCTTAAATGGATGACGAGCTTGAGGATAAGGTCTTCTACCAAACCTACGTGTCCCACATGAAGATTCTGTCAAAGTTCGCCGTTGGCTTGTCCTCGATCAATTCCCCGCTGGCGTACGTGTGGAAACTATGTCGTCTATATGTCCTTCGTCCGGAAGTGCTTTTCTGCGGCATCATCCTTTTCATATTCTTTGTTTATTTGCAAGCGGTTGATGTATGGGGTCGTGGACTGCTCGGTCGTCTGCAAGCAACTCTCGGTCGTCAAAAGGCGAATCGCATGAAACTCATCGATGGCTCTGGCTCCGCCGACCATCAATGCTGGGAGGAGATTCAACAACAGAGCTCAGCTTTTGCGATACTCGGACGAAGACCTCGCATGGAAGACAGGTAAGTTATAGTTATGTGGAGAACTGTACGTCAAAGCAGTAAGTGAGAAAACTGGGTAAAATGTGCAAGAAAAATCGATACTGTGTTGATTTTGAGATGGGGGTTCATTGCTTGGAAACGTACGTTACACACTTTGCCCGCAGTATTGGGGCTAATCTATTTTTAGAGCGGCAGGCGCAACAACAAAATCTTCTTCCCACTTGGAGGCTTGGAGCAGCTTATGGCGCAATTACCCGTTCATTCACTTGGCACTTTTGTATGTTTGATTGGTTTTTACGTTTCTGGAATTTTCTTTTTGTCATGCAGTGCAGACAACAATGGAATAGATTTGCATTTTTAAACACGTGTTGATGGCAGTCGTGTGCAGTGATTCACTTGGGTTCCCAGCGAATAAAAGACGTAGAATGATAACTATGTAGGTGCCTTTTGCTAACGATCTGGCACTTAAATAAAATCATTAACCTTTGAGTGCACGAGCCAGGGGGCAAATAAACGAGATTGTGGACAACATACGAAAGGCGATAACAAATTCGTACAGAGTGACAACTCAGCATTAGAATATACCTAGTTTGACAGGGCTTTACACGAAGTACTATCACATTCCAACAGATAAATCTGACTGATGCAGCTATAGGTGTCGACTGTATAAGTTTTGAAACACTCCGTGAGTACATCAAAGTAAGTAAGCTTGCAAGGACCACATGTTCTACCGAATGCTTAAGCGAAAGAAGTCATTCTGCCTAATCTGTAAGCTTTCTTTCATTATTTGGTCCGTATTCACGAGACTACTCTTACTAAAAAAGGAAATGGTAGCTCTTTGTCTATTAGTATTTCATTTCGAAACCCCAAAGTGAAACAATCAAAATCTGCAATAAATAAACTTTTCGTTGAAAACTAGAAAAACAATAAGAGAATGAAAAACATATTTCCTTTTGTTTTAAATCAACGATGCGGAATACTTGTTTCAAATTTGTTGTTATTGTGTAACCACAGATTTTATCTGAAACTAAACCTATGCAGTCATCAAACGTACATCGGCAACATAAATGTTTGTAGCCTTTGGCCAGTAGTAGGTAGATACTTATCAGAAATACCCGCGATTACAAACTAATCAACGTAGTACCTATACAAATTTTAGTTTATAGATATGGATTCCCATACAAAGTACCTGTTCGAATTTATTCTAATAAATTGAACAAGTATAAACCTAGTTTCCTTCGCTCGAATTAGTTATCTGCAGAAAGAAAACAAACAACTCGAGCACTTGCAAAGTGGATATTTATCAATATTTTGTTCTGTTTTGATCTAAACTGAATTTGCAAATCAGAATCTACAAACATGCGATGGTAATTTCGCAATCATGGAATGCAGAAAATAATTAAAAAAGCTGTGCTTTCACTGTTGCTGCCCTAATAAATCTTAATCGCTATTTTCAGTTCTACTATCTGGTATACAGACACTTAAGATTAGGACTAGGTACCCTTTAAAAAGCACACATAAATTAAAAAAAGCAACTATCTTTGGCTGGTTAATTGTTTATGAATATGAGAAACAAAAAGACAACAAAGGCTGATTGTTTTGTTTCCATTCGGTGCTGTCACACACATGAATAAGAATTCTAATGGAAATACGAGTATGTTTGTTTAAATTAACTGAGCAACTGAAATTGTGTTTTGGGTTAAAATTAAGTGAGGATTGTATTTCTTATGGTGTTTTCGATTGAAGAAAAGAATTGCTATCCTTTCGAAAGAGCAAATCTCTCTCTTAATTGCACGTCAATAATTAACACGACAGAAGTTTCCGGAATATTTTTAAAGAATTGCCTGAACCAACACACACTAGCAAAGTGTCAGATTGAAATGTTGTTAGAAACAAATTTTCCACTATGCCATCCGAAAATATGCAATTATGCGTGCAAATTGAACCTTGAATAGAAATATATTTATTTTCTCCATTTAAACATTCATATTTACCGTAAAAACAAGAAAAACGTGGCAACAGAAAAGCAATTCCCACATAGGTATAAAGTGCATATGGTGTCTATTAGTATTGCAAAAGTGCTCCAACGAATTACATTGGAAAGAGCAATTCTAATTTTAAGGCAATTCTCTCGGATCTTCAATGAAAAACGCCATTAGAGATACTTAGCCTAAAAGTAATTTGTTAACAAATTGGTAAATTAATTAAAGTCTTAATAAATATATATCTCCTTGCTTTCACAAGTTGGGCATTGGAGTTGTAGCTATTCGGCGGGTCATTCAAAGGGTGTTATTTTGGTATTCAAAGAAAAATGCCATTTTTTGAGATAAATGATCGGATGTTGATTGTTTATTTCATAATAAAGAGAAAGGTATGCCGTTAATAATGAAAAACAACATCAGCCAAATGGCCACCACGAGCACGCATACAGGACCATATCCTTTTCATGAAATTTTCCATAACCAAATCGCAAAGTGGCTGCCCTATGTCCTCGATAGCCTCACGAATTTTATCTTTGAGGTCTTGAATCGACGCGACGCTGGACTGTTGGCATAGACCTTATCTTTCACGTGGCCCCAAATGAAGGTGTTAAATCACAAGATCTCGGTGGCCAATTGTGATCACCTCTTCGAGAGATAACACGGTCCGGAAACTTTTCCCGTAAAAGATCAATGCTTTCGTTGCTTGTGTGGCACGTAGCGCCGTCTTGTTGAATGTAAACGTTGTCCAGATCAATACCATCCAACTCTTTATGCAAAATACGGTGTAATGACGTTTGTGGAATGCCCAATTCCAAAGAACGACGAGCGACATACACGGGATTTATTCTTCACATCACTAGCTTGTCCCAACAGCTCGTATTTTTCCACCAATTTCTGTATTGAGGTCCGACAAGGTGCTTCACGACGATCAAGAAATGCTTTAGTTTTGCGAACTGTGACTGCAAGATTTTCACCATTTTTGTAGTGAATTTTAATAATTTCAATGCGTTGTTGAAGCGTGTAATGGCGTAGTTTCTACTTGTCAAATGTCAAAGAATAAAAGCTTCAAAAGTGACAGCTACCGAAATAGCGCGTCATTCACAATAACACCTCTCATTGGAAGACCCTTTACAAAGCAACTTTACAAGTAATTTAAATAAAGTTCATCCTCTCTGTTCCATTCATTGTTGAGTTTAGTTTGGCGGAATCGTAAACACAAGGCAATGTCAAGCATTTCTTTTCTGCTGGTATGCTGAAAGAATATATAAATGATGCTCACTCATAATTATTACAAAAGAGTCCATTTCATTCCTAAGATCAGTTTGATCGCGCCCGAACTGCATTATATGAATTTCTTATTTTGTATATTTTATCTCAAGAGATCATTACATCTAGTCATTCTTTGGCTTAGGAAAAGATGATTGCGTTTCTCTATATTCCAAGCATTATAATACTCACCCCATAAGTCAGCGGTAAGTCCGCATAAAGGATGCGCCAGCCTGAAAGAAGTTTCGTACAATTGCATTGTTGCAATGTGAATTTGACAAATTGCAACAACAGAACAAAAAGTTAAATTAAATAAAGATCTACTATTTTAATACATGATTGTATTGTTACTCATGCGGCACCAAGAGGTGTGCCGTTGTAAGATTTCATTTATTACAATTTTCAAATTATAAATCTGTCGGTAAAAAGAAAAAATCAAATTCATTCTCGTGTTTGAAGATCGCACATTCGCATTCCTTGTTGCGTCACTTTGCTAAACTTATTTTAATTTGTCCAAATGTATGATGGTATGAAAATAATTAGACTATAGCGAGAGATGAAGTATATGTGCAGATATCGTCCCCATGCAGTTGCTGTAAGTATAATTTTTATGTCTACAGTAATATGATTAACAAAATGTCTGTCAAATTGACGTGTGAGCTACCAAGCGTAAATTGAACTCTTTCGTTACGTAAACTCATTTTGCTGCGCTACGAATATCGTCACTTATTTAATTAAATGTAATTGTTAAGCGAACAATGTTCTGTGCAATGCACGTGATTTGTATGTTACGCAGTGATGGGATCACGGGTCACATGTGGCTATACTCCAAACATGTCAATACATACACGTGATGTGATTGTGCTCAATGTCGATAAATGTTGATGGAATGAGAGTGTTGCTGTCGCTTATGGTAGATTCTTCTCCGTCAAATTCGTTATAAACTTAAGAATATGCTTTGGAATAAAACGTATGTTCCCAAATCGCTGCGGAATTGTTTTCCCCAGTCGTCCGCATACTACGATCTATTTTCAGTCGTGATGTTTTTTGTTTTTATATTTATTTGTTGTCGCGGTATTTTATTAGAGTGGCCAATGAATTTTTGGAAATTTATTTATTTTAGTTCACGCCTAACAATAAATTAATTGTATATTGGTATTTGGTATACTCCCACCAATGTAATAAATACAATATTGTATACTGGAACATTTTCTCTTCGCACTGTGTGTAAAAAAAAAGTGACCTAAGATGTGTGAAATAACTAGATCATATTCGACAACACTCCTTTGTTATTGTTTTACAATTGACACATAATGTTTCGGCTTTGGGGGCTCGAATTGTGACGTTGGTTGGTCGTTTATGCGTAACTTAAGAGTGAATATAAATAAATAGAGCTACCTAATAAACAAAGTTCTTTGCAAAATGTTTTTTATTGGGCATGTGAAAGCAATGTGTAAATTTTTTGTTTTAAATAAAATGACTTATGTCACCTTTTGTCCAAATGTAAAGTTTATTTAGACTAGATTGCTGGCTTTTTGGACAGTAATACCTTGCTCTTAATTGACCTCTGGGTATCCCTCGAAAAAGCATATTGATCCTGTTAGTTTTAAAAGCAAATTTTAAAATCGTTCGCGACTCGGTATTTCCAACTCTGTTTGTAATCATTCCCGTGTGAAGATAAACCAAACAGTTGATTCAATCCTGACGTTTGAGTTCTGCACCGCGTCTATCTTATCCCTACACTTGATCAATCAGTATAACGATAATCAAAGCTCGAGCGGTATTGCCACATCTCCAGTTTCGGCGCCTGTCGAAAATATTTTACACAAGCGACAATTTGTAAAACGTAAATCAAACAAGATCAAAAGTTATTAAAAAAAAATCGACTCGTGCCTATAGGAGAAAAAAAGAGCCGTAGGTTTGCAAACGCGTAAATCATTTTGTTCTAGTGTTAATACGAGAAATGTTATATTCTTTTTAACTTTTAATTTATTTATAGCTCAAATGGGCTTGGTTAGATATCGCTTGCCGCCAAATAACAATACGTGAGCAACTGCGACATTTTGAACACATTCCATTTACCATCGGATTTGTTTTAATAATTCCAAATTCGCGTCAAACCATCATCCTTGTCACACTGTAGAGTGTAGTACACAACACGTCTACTCCATTCAGAAATCGTTTAATTATTCCAAGGCCGCTGCTGTGTTCGAAATACAATTTGGTTTTGGTTCCTTTGCCAATCATTGATCGCGCAAATAAATTTGTTTCTAAAAACAATGTTTTGTGGAGAGTGACGTCAAAATTAGTTTTTAAAACACTTGTTTACTTAAATTAAGAAAGTTGTGACAAATGGGCAACAGTACGTCCGCCCCGAGACACATAATGTAAAACTTTATTTTTTTACAGTTATTGCTTAAAATCTAAATCGGTAGGAAGAAGGATTTGAGCAAATTAAGACAAGTAGCTGTCGCTAAGTATTAAAATTGTAAATAAGATAAAATCAATTGTTGAAAATTTTTTTTTTCACCCGCCGTCCTTGCGAAGTTGTGGGTGTGGTCTGTGGTTCATTTATATTTACACAAACAGAATCTATTTACTTGAGTATATCTATGGGGTGTTCACCATAACGATGGAGATTTTTATTTTTAGTCAAAAATCTTGGACGGTCTTTGTCGTCTTGACGTTAATTAAATTTATGTCAGTCGTGGGACGTTGTTTTTTTTTTATTCAGTAAAATAGTAATGAGAATTACTTGGAGGGAATTTCCGAACTCATTCTCGAAAAAATGTTTAAAGATACTTTACTTATTTATCAAAAGTCTGAAAATATGTAGACTAAATTTGTTTCTTGATTGAGATATCCACGAAGGGAGCTCATCAATGACTATTGTTATTATTATTACATATCACAAAGTAATTAAAACTAACGATATGAATGTTTTACTTTTCGCCACGAACAGTCGATTAAGAGCATTTACACGCGTGATCGGAAAAAAAACATGCCACGTGATGTGTCATTGTGTCTGAGATGTGAAAAAAACAAACAAGTAGGAGAAACTCGATTTTCTCTAATTGCGTCTCTTAAATAAAAAGTGACTTGTCAAAAAAGGCACAAAATATGGTCTACGACAGTAACAACCACTAGGTTTGTGCGCATTGGTATTCCAATAAGTCTCGTAACATAAATAATACCGACTCGTCTTTCTAATTTTCTTTTTGTTCGACAAAAGTTAAAAGTGCTCGCAACAGCTTCATAAAGTTTCTGGGGCCTAACATCTCGCGAGTTTGTGTTTTTGGGGCGAATGGACGAAATACCCGAAGTTATACTATCAAATGTTTTAAGAAAATTTGCGAGATAGGAAACGAATTTCGAAACCGCGGATAACAGGTCTTTATTTGACCGCACCACTGTGTCGCTGTCGCTTCGTTTAGTCTTGTGACAACTTAATAACACCATACAATTTTTGCGGGACATCATATGCTATCAACTATCACAATGCGGAAGGTGTAATTTGTATCCGGCGCACTAACCACTACGCCCAAAATATGTGTATACCTAATGGCCACTTTTCAAAATCTAGTCTTAAGTCGACTGTAAACTTAAATACTAGATTATTCGTTAATGTCTCTTTTACTACGTCAGGCATAGAATCAAAATGTTAACTAAGCATACTGAGTCTATTTAAATATAGATTTGTCAGCTATGTCAACTGAAAATTCAATAAAAATTCGAAAACATCACGTCAGCCAGCTGTCAGACTTTCTAAACTAGAGTTTTCAACTTCTCTATTACCAAAAAAGAGCGAGAAATATAAAAAAGTATAAGTTAACAACAGAAAAGTAGGTATACACCTTCGCATTGCGTGACGCAAGACATGTTTTACACTTTCAGCTATACTTGCTGACAGAAAACAAATTCCTGTCTAGATTTTCAAAATTGGACTAGAACGATCTTTCAACTCTTTACTGTAAAGAAACACTGAGTAAACTGAGTTCACAAAAAATTGCTTATCTGTGAATCGAGCGTTATAACTGATGAGAGAGCCCAATTTTCAAATAGTTCATAAGACAACAACTGATCTTCTTTCATTATGTATCTGTGTATTTTTTGTGTATAGTGTTTCGGTTCGTACGAAATGCCTTATCCCTTCCCCAATGTTATTTTCATTCTGGCTTCGCTTTATCTGTGCGAAAAGCAAACATCGCAGGGAAGTTTTGTTGGAATCAGAAGTTCTGACCGGTTTCACTTACTTAAGAACCTGTTAATATAAATGCGTGCAAGGTAATCCAACTCTCTCACCGGTCTCGTTATGTAGCTACATGCAACAAGGTACTCAAAGGCAACAAAAGATGTTTTGGTTAACAAAAAAATGTCATCATGTTCCACAGAACTATATAAAACTTTTCACTTTCTGTTCACACAAAATGAAAAAATGAAAGTATTCAAATGAGATTAAACAGAAATGGTCTAGCACCTGTCCAAATACAAATGTATTGACGAGAAGCCCGCAACAACTCTGTACATAGTCGAATAAATTATACATTGGCTAAATTTGTTTCAATACTTTAGACAGACAGTCACCCCAATCAAAAATCGCTTGTCCTAGCCAAGAAACACGTGTGTTGCCAAAAATAATTTTCGTCATTCTTTTTACCACATATATCACTCTTTATTGCTGTCTTCTTCGTCACCTCAAAGAGATGCACCGTCGATAAATTGAATCTCAACATCTAAACCCGCTTTGAGTAATTAATGTATTTAATGATGCAATTGAGACAAGAATAGCAACTGTCAGGCGCAAAATAATGTAAATAATGTGACGGCCAATAAATGTCACACACTTTGTAAAGTTCTATTGTGTTTTTGATTTTCTTGTTAAGTAATCGACTTTGAACTTAAACAGCGTCCCACCCTCAGATGCAATGTAATTTTTCTGTTCCTGTCACAGTAATTTAAATGGGAATTAATTAACTCGCTGCGAGGAGGGAAATTATATCGTAGTTTGCAAATGTGTGTCATGTGATTTTGGGAGTGAGATTGACTTATCGTTGATAGTAGCGTATGTTTTAAGTGATAAAAATCCGGATGGGAAGGGAGCTTTTGGGAAACACCTACTTAAATTGAATTCGGAAATAATTACACTTGCTGTTGGATTGACAGCTTTGACAATGCAAATGCTACCTGTGAAACCAAAAGAAAAATTCTGTTAAACCGAATATTGAGCTGTTATTTGAGTTTGTAACAGTTTTACATATTTAAGCCAGCTTATTATAAGCTAGAAACTTTCAAGCAGTCAGTTCCATTCCCACTATTTAGGTACAGATCTGCGATGTAAAGGTTTTAAGTTAGTATAGCGTATGTTCCATATGCAGTTTTACTAAGAATTTTGCATTCTAAAGCCAACCAATTGGACACAATGACGCAGTTGTTTCTTGGCACACGTCCATTAAGTGCTTGATGGGTGGAAAAGTTCAACAGCGAGTATGTCATTCAACTGAAATTATTCGACGACTTTTGGATGCTACTGGTTGGCATCGGAAACAATATGCTTTTGAAGAGTTTTTTTTAAGGGAAGCCGGTTTGTTTTTCACAAAGATTGCCTGGGTCGAGTTTACACATATGTCAGCGAAAGTTTTGTCGTTTTGGACAATACATTGTTTAGAACTGTTTATCATCCAAGTGGCTTTCCAAACCGCTGGAATAAAATGCGATGTCAACATTTTCTCAAAGTCGTAATGCACCTGCAAGTGGAATTCTTATATAAAGTATCACAAAGGACCTTTTTTGATTACATCTAAGAATTCCTTTGGTGTAGAGAAATTGTTTGTTTCAATAACAACTTTCGAGTGACCCTGCTTAGTTTTCATCGTTCCTGAGGATTCACATGAGCAAATTAAGATTGCGTGACTTACGAATATTCCATAAACGTGACCCTGCCAATTTCAGTATACGTGCATTGCAGGCACAATTTTTTTAATTTTTGTTAAGTATACGCCCCACAACGACAAACATATTATTAAAACAAGAAAGAGTAATCAAAATGTTAAAATATCACTTTCATTCAGCTTGTGCAGGGAGGTTATCGACTGACATTCAACACCAAGGTTGCATTAATTTTTTAGTTTACTTTGAATTTTAGGCAGACACGTTAAACAGAGCATCAATTGCAATATCCGCACCCGGGTATCGAGTGCAAGGAAATTCATCTAGCAAAGTTCATCATTCGAAATTGAGGTCGAATCGGACGCAATGCTATACAATTGCTTAAATTGGATCTGACATAGATATATTGTCATCCCACTGACTGTCGTTACTTCGTTTTTGAAATCATTAAAATGAGATTAATTTTTAAAGACAACCTCGCAAATGGGACCATCTGCCAGTGGACTGATGATAGAAAAAAAAATGGTTTGTTGTCTTTTGGGATAATTAGTTTAGTCAGTAATTAGCTTACATCTGTATTCCCTGTTGTTTGATCTCCCATTCACGGACATTTTTTCGGAAGGCATTATAACTTTATATAAAAGAGGATAAACATTTTTTTCTTGTGCAATAAATAATGCGAAGGCGACTACGCTTCTACGTGTTCAAGGAATTTCGTTGTATTAATGTGTCGCAAGGCAACGACAAGATAAATGTGCTCTGGGGAAAACAATTATTATCATCTTCATTATGAGCAGTTTGTGGAATATATGAGAAGGCGGATGGGAAAAGTGGATGAAAAAGGATTTTTAATTGGGCCTCGAATCAACTGATTTGTAACAGATTTAATTTAAAATTTAATTTAAGTAGAAACCTACAACACAAATGTTTTCTGAGATTAATGTGTTAAATATTATTCCATTCAGTGTTGCCAATACAGAAATAAAGACAAGTTGACGGTGACAGCTCAGGGTTATTAATGCCTGAAACACTAATGCAGGCAATCCAGCCTTCTAACACATGGAACAGGATGTGCATCGTGTTTCTTTTGCTGCTACGCGTCAGCAGCTCATTTTCAAGATTCGATGCTGCCAAATCCATTTAACATTATTCACTGCGTTGCTGCGTGATACTAATTTCTCCCAAAAATATCGGTTCTATTTGAAAGGTTACAAGAACTAACAAACAGAAATTGGTTCCATGAAGTGGACATCTTAAAGAGCCATTAAATCCTTGATTGAAGTAGGTACTTATTCCATTTGCATTGACCTCACGCTTATACGTTTCTTTTAAATCTCTCAGCTCTCAGGTCTACATAGTTGAATGAACGTAAATAAATCTGACTTGTTTTTGGAATCGTTCTTTTCTTCTTCTTCTTTAATCCCACTTCCCATTTTCAGCTTACCTCTTATCGACGAGCACACTTGGTAGAATAGCCAGACATGCTATTAGCAGGGATGGTATATGTGTAGTCTAAGTGCTTATCAGTACGAAACAACACTGCCTCCTAAGGGTCACCCACCATGTCTAGCATTGTTTCCACTTTGAAGCACTATTCTTCGTTTCACTTAATTGAATTATATATATATATATTTTGTTTTCTTTTGCATTTGGTAATGTGATACTGTGTGTCTGCTTTCAGATTCATAATCGAGGAGAACGTCAACAATAACACGGGCATTTCATTTTTTGCCGTCTTTGATGGACATGGCGGAGAATTTGCCGCGGATTTTGCTAAAGATATTTTAGTTAAGAATATATACCACAAAATTATGGAAACAGCAGCAATTTTGAAGAGGCCTGGTAGTGGTGATCCCCTGAGTGCAGACGCCAGCACAAGTGATTATGAGAACAGTCCTTACTTGAGGAGAAAATCCAGTCGGAAGGATGAAAGCAATAAGGAGAACGATACGTCAGTTACGGTGCGTCGGAGGGAAAGTCTGCGAAAGTCGATAAGGTAATTATGATGTATGATGTTTTTGAAAATGGATTGCTGTGGGCGACTATGGTATAATTTACTACCAAAATGATACAGGGCTTATGTAATCCCCAAAATCATGTCTTTCAATGAATGGGATCATATATGTCGCAGATTAATAAAATGCATGCTCATGTGTTGCAAAAAATTGCTTATAATTTAGACACAGGAAGTTTCCTCAGAATTCGTGCCCCACACAGAGTGTACATGTATACTTCTCATTATGGCAAAAGACAATAAGATGTAGTTTGGGAGCAGAAATTAGGTTTTTAGCAAGTCGTAGCTAGCGGTACGGAAGCAATGATAGACCATTTTGTTTTCATATTGTGGACTTTCTCGTTATCATTGCGCTAACTAAGTCATGTTTGTTTAATTGTAAGTTCAGAAATCTCTGTTCATAAAGTCATAAAATAAACTTATCAACGACTTGACTTGAGTCACGTTCCGTTGTACGGATTTTCTGTAGGTCCGTAGGATTTTTTAAATGACCTAGGTAGGTACATACGCAACGTGACTTAAACATTTTGGTCGCACACGTACCGTCCGTTGACAATACAGCCCTACAACCGTCCGTACCACCATCACAACATGAATGGCATACTTTACAGGGGAAAACTGTAAAAATATTAAGAATAGATCTATGGGTGTATACTGTATACTTTGTCTAAATTAATTGCGTATCAATAAGAATTTGCGCAGCATTTATTTGCAGCTTTACAAATAAAATACTAACCGCCACTTGAAAGCTTACAAGAAGTTGAACAACCTAAAGCGATGGCGCGTGCGCAACAACACATAGACACACTTCATATTGCAGTTTAAAGTACTGTCAAAATTAATGTGCTCAAGTTGTCCAAGAATAGCGCGGATCCGAAACTGAAGCGCCACCTAAAAGCAATGGCCACGTGTATGTGATGTAGATTGTACTCGTATTACGTTTTAATTTGTTTTCAAAATAGCAAACTTTTCCACACACCCATCCTGCCTAAATAATGCTGACCTTGACCAGAACCACCGACCCACCACTCCTTCATCGCGGTGTGTCCACCAAACCTACACACATATATTTTTGAAAATGATTTCCCAGACTGACTCACCGCCATACATCGCTTAATCTGAGTAGTAAAGATTTATTTCTTCCGTTTTTTTTTTTATTTTGTATTTGTGAATATTTATTATTCTATTTCGTTTCAATTGCGTCTATTATTCCCGTGGGTACAAGTACAAGTATTGAACTGTTTCTTCTAGACATGGACACATCTAACACGATAAATTCTGTATTTGGCTTCAATCCAAAGTTGAATAGAAAACTTAATTGTCTGCCGGGATTCGGTGGCTGAAAGCTAATGCGGGTTTGGTAGGCATGTTTTTTTTTTTTTGTGAATTCTAAATGATGTTGCAGGTTTATTCAGTTTGTTTTTGGAAATATATGACATAAGATGTACGAACAAATTGTGTTTTAAAATTTATATATAAAATATTAAATAAGAACTACAATGAATACGTATAGCCTTGCGGTGTCTATAAAATATTGCTCATTTGGTGCGATATGCATATCTGCAGACAAGTCTGACGTGTGTCAATATTCTGGAGAGGATGAAGAATTAACAAATTCCACATTTGCAATATTAAAATGCATTCCAGTTGGTTTTTACCTACCGGAGAAAGCATCAATTGCTAATCTGACCTACGTTTTAAAATACGACTCCCATAGACTAAATACCCACACCCAACAACACCAATCTATCCTATCTTCCTTTGCTACGATTGTGTCTAAACCAAACTGCAAAATGATTGCAAAGAAATCGGCGGAAAACACAGTCATTCACTAGGCGCATTCTTAAAACACTACTCACAGTAAACTTCGTTGATAAGACTACAAAAATAGAAGGAAAATACTGGCTCTGAACACAACTCCGGCCCAACTCAGCGGGACAAAAGTAGACCTCAGGGGTGATCTCGCCTCTCTTATGAATTCTGGTTTTAACAAAGTCACCCTCAAAACCAGTTTGGCCTCTCCCATTAGTTCTTCTCACAATTGCATAATATACCATTTATTGCCTCCACAGTACTACAGATGACTGCACATCACCAAAACAAGCACAGCGGGAAACTGACGTTTTCACTTCAAAACTCAACTCCCTCATTCGGCCGTTGGGCAAGGACAACCTCTTTAACATTAGCAACAATGCCAAAGATTCCCCAGGCAAACAAGCGCCAACGAGTTTCGATGCAAAGTGCTATATCGAGAATGGAAAAATCAATTTTGGCAAAATGATAACCGACGAAGTATTGGCGGCTGATTACAAGCTGGTAGAGGCAGCAAAAAAAACGGTGAGATCTTTTTTTAATTTGAAGTCCCAAGCTTATAGTAACCTTTTTGATTTCCCTTACAGACAAATATCGCTGGTACGACTGCACTCATCGCTATTATCCAGGAATCCAGATTGATTGTGGCCAATGTGGGCGACTCCCGAGGTGTGATGTGTGACTCGAGAGGTGTGGCTATTCCACTGTCTTTCGATCATAAACCGCAACAGGTTGGCTTACACTTAACCCTCCCTTGTCTATTTCTATTCATGATAACATTACAGGTTCGCGAAAGAAAACGAATACACGACGCCGGTGGATTCATTGCATTCAGGGGTGTATGGCGTGTCGCTGGCATATTGGCCACATCACGAGCGCTCGGCGATTATCCATTAAAAGACAAAAATCTAGTCATAGCTAATCCAGACATACTAACATTCGAATTAAACGATCACAAGTGAGTATACTCTGTCTTTTTATCCGTTGTAATCTGAAAGTCTAACCTCCTATCTAGGCCGACATTTTTAATTCTTGCCTCGGACGGCCTCTGGGACACCTTCTCGAACGAAGAGGCTGTGGCATACATCAAGGACCACATCCATGAAGCCGATTATGGGGCAAAGAGCTTAGCTATGCAGTCCTATTATCGTGGCTCTGTGGATAATATAACAGTTTTAGTTATTGTATTTCGAAACGGCGATTATCGAATCGCCAGCAATGCGGCCGCGCCAGTACCCAGCCAGTCCTTGCCTGCTAAAACTTCTCCGCGATCAGCGGCGACGTTAAATAAAAGTGCACCAAGCTCAAAATAACAACAACAACAAAGGAGTAATTAATTTATTTAAATTAACCTGCAACTATAACTTTAAATTTAATTGTTTATCCTACTACTGTTTTTTTTTTTAAATATTTTTAAGAACTAAATTATTGAAAAACGTGAATATCAAGCGCATAGCGAAAAGGTGAAATCGAAAATTCACGCTTAGATGCATGTAATATGACATTTTTAGGATGTACATTTATGTAATACATTGTAAAACAATCAATGTTTGTTATAGATTTTTTCATTGATAAACACAATATAAGAAAATAAATAATTAAAACAAAACAAACAAAAAAATAAATAAATCGACACGTTTTAAAAATGACTGCCTCTTTCAATTCTTATTGTGAAGTTTGTACAACGACTGAAGTTGTGTGCTTCACTGACATGGACAGAGAATTCTGCAATCCATAAAGCGTTGCAGAGGCACATCATAAAATGTCATTCTATGCATTTATTTACCAGTATTCTGCACTAGAACCTTTCCTGTTTTGTAGGAAATACTTCGACAGGGTTCTCTGCCTGTAGATTGTCTTGCTTTGAATTAATAACGATAACATATCTGAAACACGCCGGGTCAACCGTTTTTGAAAAACGTCGAATCTTTGGCAGATGTAATGCTAAAATCTTCGTTTCCACGCAGTGTGCACGACATTTGCTTTCTAGCATTGCTTCTGCTTCCCAATTCGACTTAGGGCCACAAAACAGAATAAATATATAATGTGCATTTGAGACTACACGTGGCAGTTGTCCAAATTGGTGACTCGTAACGCAAACTTCTTAGGCGTTATGTAAAACGCCTTAAAATTGCGGGAATTCGAATTTGCAACACTTTCATATGACCCACAAATGTTCAAGTAATAAAGAATATATTATCACTTCAGTTTAGTAGACAGATGTTTTGAAAAGGCCAGCTGCCAACGGCAAAGAGGGCAACGTACATATGAAACCATTCCAGTTGCAAAAACGTCCACGTGAACTGTGATTTGCAGTGATTCGTTGGAAAACTTGTCCCGAACCCCAACCAAATTACCAGACCACACCCAATTGTAAGCCGATAGCAAATCCAAAATTCGTGCCGAGGTCAAAGGCCTTCGAGCCAATTGTATGCAGAAAGTTACGAGCGACCATTTCTCAAAAACTAAATTCATATTTTATTCTACAAAAGCATCACAATTAAAACTAATTTAAATAATTTTCTTTTTTCATTTTATTTGTTTATATAATAAACAAACACCTCAATATGTATAATAAAAAAACTATTACATAAGCGGTCCGTGGTTTGCACTTAGTGAGCGGAGACCGACACTTGCCAGACGCGAATGGTGTTGTCCGAGTAGCCAGCGAACAAGGTTTGTCCATCGGTAGACCAGGCCAGCGACAGGCACTGTGGTTGATCGGCCTTGGCTGTCTGGGAAACAACCTCTGGGCGGAGTTCCTCGACGGTTTTCTTGCATGCCAAATCCCAGATTTTGATGGATGGACCATAGGCGACGCACAACCAGTAGCGGTTTGGCGAGAAGCACAGGGCGTTGATGATGTCGTTGTGCTCCAAAGTGTACAAGTTCTTGCCGTCATTGAGATCCCACAAGAGAGCCTTGGCGTCCTTTCCTCCGGAAGTGCAGAGGGAGCCATCGGGCGAAACGGTGACGGTGTTCAAGTAGCCACTGTGTCCGTGGTGATTGTTCTTCAACTTGCAGTTGGCCAAGTTCCAGACCTTGACGGTACGATCCCAGCCGCACGAAACGATGATTGGATTCGAGTGGTTTGGTGAGAAACGCACGCACGATACCCAGTCCGAGTGTCCATCTTCCTGGATGGTGTACTTGCACTCGGCCAAAGTATTCCACAACTTGATGGTCTTGTCCCGAGAGCCGGAAACGATTTGACGATTGTCAGCGGAGAAGGCAACCGAGAGTACATCCTGTCGAGGTGAAAAAGACAAGTTAGTACAACGAAATACAAATATTCACAAAGGCTTTGTGCAGTCATAGTAATGTATAAAGAAACTTACAAATCTGGCGACCTTTCAACAAGCTCTCAAGAGATGGGTCTACTCATTAATCGTGTTGAATGTGTGTCTCCACTTAAAATCTTCTGCCTCGCATAGGCGCAATAAAATAAGTGGTACCATGTACAAAAACATAAAATATAATTGATTTCCTCATCCTATACCTGTTCTATCTAAAGGTACCACTTAGCTAGTTCCCTGTTCTAGGCCCTACGCAACTCATATAAGTAGAAAGTCGTTCACCTTGGTGTGATCTTCAAAGCGACGGGTGGTCTTGCCAGCTGCCAAATCCCAGAGACGGAGGGTCTTGTCCCAGGAACCAGACAGAGCGTAGTTACCATCGGATGAGAGCACTACGTCACTGATGAAATGTGAATGTCCGTACAAACGCTTCTGAGGGAAACCGTAGTTGTTGTCCTCATCGCGAGTCAATTTCCAGACAATCAGGGTCTTGTCTGTGGATTGAAACAAATAGTCACATTATTTGATGCCATCTTCACTAATGGATTGATGAGACATGGATAGATGTTAGAGATTTTTCACGATTAAGAATGTCCCTACGAATTTTGACGATGGGCAAGGGTAAAAGAAAAACTTACCGCGAGACGCAGAAATGATGGTATCGGGATCCTTTGGGTTGGTAGCGATTTGGGTTACCCAGCCATTGTGTCCCAAGAGGGTACCACGTAATTGTAGTGTCTCAGACATAATTTATTTTAAAACTTTAATTGGAGCGCTGTAGGTACGCGTCAACCCACGAAAAAAGTTTTCGGAAAAAGAAGGAAAAACTCGACGGCAGTGAAGTTGGCTGTGGTTGGGTATGACTTTTCAATATCCGTTGGTTTCTTGCCTTGAATTCAAAAAAAGATGGCGCTGCGTCGTGCTAAGGGTTGGGCTGCAATCTTTTATAATTATTTCTATCTTTACAACACCACAAAGGTGAGACCCCCAACTTGCAATCCTCTTGCCGCTTTGTGTTCTTAGAAATATGTAATATTAAAATAGATTTGTGGCTTTGTGTAGTAGGATATATATATATAGTTGGCGCAACAGGTCTGTAGGTACGTTTTGTGTGAGTTTCATTTTTGGAACGAATGGAAGGGATCTACAATTTTATGCCGATTCCAAACGGCTAATTGAGAAGCTCGAAAGACAGTTATACTCTCGGATGTTTGTCAGACGTTTGCGAGAGGCGGCGCAGTAGAAAAAACCCTAAGTTGGAATTTGGGTTTCTGCGGGATTCGAACCTGGGACCCCTTGCTTAGTAGTCCAACACACTAACCACTAAGCCACTGTGCCGGTAACCGAAAAAATATGTATCACGAGATAGAGATGAAAAAAACAATTCATCAAGTTTTTCGACTCTGATTTCAAATTGATTGATATGCCTTTGTATCAAGTGTCGGAAGTTTTCAATTCTCATTAAATGCTCTTGCTCACGGAAATACATACATATCTTATTTTTAATAGTTTTCATTTACAAAATCTCACCAGTTTCATTTGTTATTTATTTACTTAACAATCTTCCAAAAATGTCCCTAAAATGAACGATACGTTCAATGCCAACAAAAATTCCAAATTGTTGAACACGCTCCTCAAATCCACATAAAATCGCAGCTCTCCTGATGACTTATCATCTTCAACCACCTAGATGTCGCATAGACTTAACGAACGTTTTCTCAGGCAACGCCATTGAGATATGACGTCACGCTTATAATCTTCGGCTAAAAAAATTCATCGGCCATTTTGTACAAGTGTGCTTGCTGAAGTTCAAACAATTCGCTAATTCTAACTTGCTCCGTAGTTTTCTAACAAGGACAGAAATAATATCAATAAATTAAAATACTTTATAAAACCAGAAAAAAACAACATTTTTTTTACGTTCGTCCTAACCCATCTTCAGCAAGTACAGATAATTATACAAATCCGAAACTAATTTTCTAATAATTTTCCATAATTCGTGTTGCGCCGCTCTCCCCTCTCTTCAATTAAAATCAATCGAAAACGAAAGAAAAAAATTAAACGTTCGCCCATTTTCCCCCGAACACAGTACGAGGCAGAACGGAAAAAATTCAAGTCAGTGCGTGAAGTGTGAAAAAGCCGTAAAATAAATAAAAAAAAAATCTTGAAAATTCTTTACTTTTCTACATTTGTGTGTTCATTTATTTAATTCCGGATTGTGTTCAAATTGAGAAAAATAATTTGCTGTACATACCAAAGGGAAGTTTTTTTTTCTATATTTCCCATTTTTTTTTATATATTTTATCGAAAGAGTGAGACAGAAGAAGGCCTTTGCATTTCTTCGTTCTGTCGAAAGAGAGTTGGGTGGAAAAACGCATTTTTTCGTGAATTCGTTCGGAATTCCGGTTATTTTTTCTCGTTTGTACCGGTTAAATAAAATCAGTCAAAATTGAATCGACAAAGATCGACGAGACTTTTTCTTCTACCACCATGGAGGATAAAGCGACTACAAAGGACCTGGATCAATGGATTGAGCAGCTGAACGAGTGTAATCAGTTGACAGAGACACAAGTGAAAACTCTGTGCGATAAGGTAAGACGGCTAGATTTGAATAGTAATTAGATGATGCATCAAAATATGGTTCAAAGTGCAATTTAATAAAAAAAAAAAATGAATTTCCAAAGCAAATAGGAAAGGATTCTTTGCATAATAATGCTCAAGATTGATTGGGGGAAAAAAAAATTGTCCGTAAGGGTGGGCAAGGGTATTTGGTTTTGTTTTTATATTTATCCCACTCTAGCCAACTGGCTGGGTGATTCATTTGCTCTCCACTCAAAACTCGTTGCTGATGATTAATAAACGACTACAACTAGATGGGGAAAAAATCGAATTCACTCAATGAATTCAAAGAAAATAATTCTCGTTTTTTTTTTTATTCTGAACAAATTTGCGAAAAATCAAAGAGCAAACGCTTAAATTGAAGAAAATGTTCGTTCCACATTGATTTTCTCTTGGAATTAGAAATAGAATACGCAAAAGAAAAACTGTATAGGAATTCCCACTCGACGTCATCACTTGCATGTGTAGGGTTACCCACTATTTTTTTTTTCCTAGGGGAGGAGACTGGATTTCGAGTAGAAAATTTGTAATAGTGACGTAAGAAAGGAAATTCGTATAATAATAACTTTAGTAAACTAAAAAATGTAGGGGGGACAACTTTTTTCGTGACGCTTTTGCTCCTTTACCGTGGGGTTCTTTTAAAGAAAAGTCGTGCAAACACAATGATGTGTTAGAATTAATGACAACATGTCTGCCATTTTGAATGGCGGCGTTTTTTTTTCGTTGAGTTTTTTTATTTATCGAATTCTTAAAGCTGTTTACTCATAGCTAGGTAGGTATTATTGAATATTTCTTTCGCTTTAATGTACACCTTAGAAATGCCGTAGATTTGCGCCGAGTTTTAAATCGGACAATTAAATTACATTTAGAGATGTTTTCTTGTTTACTTATACGAAACAAAAATATGGTCTCTTTCGAATAACTATTAGATGATCAACAATAGAATTGTTGGAGTTAGAAAATTTATCTTGAGCCAAGTATGTAGTCGCTTTTGTAGTGTTCCCGTACTTACTAAAGCGCAAATTATTATAAAAAGAAAGAAACACATTAATTTTCCTTTCTACATAAAGTACGTACCTACCTACCTATAATTTACAAATTTCACTAGGTACCTAGGTGCATATATAACTGCGCGCTTACTTATTAAACGGTACACTTTTGTAGACTAAATTTAAACATCAAGAAAGAAATATCAAGAATAAGCTAATGTGAAATCGATTTCAATAAAGATTTTCAGACTTTAATTTTTATTTTCACTGTTGCAACATACCAACCTACATAAATAGTTTTATTTCATAGGTACCTAGCACACAAGTACATTATGGATTAGTTCTAGGCTCAAACCACTTCTATCTAGTATATTCTGATAATTTAATTCAACATCCGTAGGTACGAACATGGATTCAAGTGGTACACAATTTTAAGATCAATTAATATCGCAATGTTCTCCATGTTTTTTTTTTGTATTTATAGAATAAATTGTGTAAGTTTTAGCTCTCAATTCATTCGTATATCAATAATGGTTTGTAAACAAAAGCAGTAATAATAGAATCCCCGTGTCAGAATCTATTTCAAGTCAAATTTTCTATTATTTATTTACAAAACAATTACAAAGCGGAAGTCTATCGCAAATGGTGAGGGGTCTAATATTTGGTCCTCATTTGTTATGGCGATTCTATGGATCCAAAATTCCATCATATGCATCGTTTATAAGGGAGCGACATCCCGTGGAGCTGCATAAAGAATACATATATATAAGAGACAAGACCCACTAAAAGTCCGAAATACTATAGATATACATACCTATAAGTAGGTAGGTGATTTACATGAGTTTATTTTGTGTACCTGCCACAGAAATTCAATTCCTCCTTTCCTTTCTACTCGTATATATTATTTTTTGTTTTTATTTTTAAAAGGTAGGAAGGTATCCACTTCATGTTTCTTTTGAATCGTCTTCTTCGGACCGGGATTTCTTTGTTTGATATCAGGTTGTCTGGTATTTTTCAACGGACATTTAAGTTAGCCCTCGCTTGAGAGAGGAATAGGTAGGCAGGTATGAGAGAATCTACGGCCAATTAAAAATTATTTATGCTAAGAAATAGGATGTACAAGCATACTAAACCATAATGGTGATGAAGAACGATGGGGACAGTATTTAAGAAGAAATGCTTGAAAAGGATGCTTCTTCATAGATTTGTTGAATCTCATGTTGACACGAGAGGTGCCTAGGTATGCAGGTATGTAGTTATAGGTATGATGTTGGTTTTCATTTTGCATCAACACGAACAAGGAAATGCATTTTGCTTGCGGTATATACCTAGTACCTATATATTTAAATTGTGACACTGAAAAAGATGCAGGTAGGTATCTAGAATGAGAAAAAAAAAACATATTTTAAAATGATGTTTAAGAAATTACAAGACTACACGTCACACTTTGGTGTATTGTACAATATTTAATGGTTGAAAATACCTAAATTGTTTATCGTGATTTTCACAAACGAACAAAGATCGCAAAGATATCGAAACTTTAGATGATTTTGTATAGGTAGGTATGTTGTTCCCTAATAAACATACAAACCTTCTACTACGTTATTAAAAGTTCGAAAGAGAAATCATTTTTGATTTTTTACGATCGGTAACAGTAGCCCTTTTTTATTATCAGCCATAATCCGTTTAAATCATCGAAATACATGCACTTACAACAACAGCACATGATTATTGTACGAGGTGGCTTGTTTCATTTTCAATGTTGGTGTCAGAGACAATACTTGGTGTGCCTGTAAACGATAGCCAAGCCGCACAGTCACGTTGCCAGACTAAAATATTCAACACCCTTCATAACACAAAAAATCAAAAAGAATTTTTTTGACATCGAATAAATTTCCCGTCCTTCGAGATGATTTGGCTTTTTCATTCCACAAAAGTATGCCCAGACCAGGGAAATATTTAAGTAAATGTTTCATAAACTTTTATTTAATAAAAAAAAATGTTTATGAAATATTTCGCAGTTCGTTAATAATTTGTTTCACAGGTGTTTCTTGTTCCTTTAACATAAAACTGTTGCAACAAGGAAAAACCGCTAAAGTCGAATTTGATAATTTTTCAGGAGAGCATATTAACGTTTTGCTAAAAAGCTTAAAATGACGAATGGTTCTAGACTATCTATTAAAAGTCGTCGGCATTAAAATTCCAATTTTGAAGATAAAAATCTGGAAAAAACGAATCTTGAAGATTTGGGCATGCTGAATCTAATTGTATCAAAAACTCATTTCGTCTTAACTCGACTTTAGCTGTTTATGCTCGTGGCAACAGAAAATAGAAATGTCCAGAAAATCTTGGAATAATGAAAAATCGAAACCTGCATAAATTAAAATTGTTTCCGAACCTAGTTATTGGGAAGCACGTTTCTTTTTTATCACAGTAAAATCTAATTCTAACTTCATTGTGTTCTTCTGGAATTTCGTGCCTAAACCGCTGTCATTTACTTTGTCTATGAATTCCAATCTGAGCGGACCAGAGGTGCAAACTGCATTAAGATTTCTATTACATTTTGAACTGATTGTAGGTAAACTCATTTCCTTTTAGAAACAAAACACACCATATTACGGTTGTTGTTTTCGAGCCTCTGGTCGTGAATTTCCGACAGTAACAAGTATTTCATAAACGTTTAATAAATACTTAATCAGCGTATACACCGGCAAAAACAGAAATGTTTGACAAATGTTTATGAAATGTTTCTGAAGCAAATCGAGAACATTTCATAAATGTTTAAAAAAATCATTCGCTCGCATGAATACACCGAAATACAGCAGCAAAATATTGTTTATTTGTTGCATTTTTGAACATAGAATTTTAAAATATTTTTTTTAAAAACAATATCCAAAAATAAAAATTATTAATTCGATTCATATGGTAACACCCCCGACAAGCAAATGAAAACTCACGTCAATTGATATCATATTGTGACGTCACGTTGTACAGAATGTTTGCAATATGGCTGGTGGCAATATGAAGTTTGCCATTTTCATACATTATGTGTCGTGTTCTGAAAGCAACTGTTGCCACAACTCCAAAATGAAATTTTTCTAAGATCCGTATTGTTTTATTTTCGTGATCTGATTCGTGATCTGATTCCAATGGGTCAACACAAATCTCAAATTCATTTCGTTTACTGTCTCCTCAAGTGGACGTAACATAGTGACCATATTTTTTTCTAAATTTATTGTGGAAACATAAATTTATTTTCGATTTGAACCCATTCTATCAGTAGGTACCTACCTATATTTCCAAACATAAATGTGCAATTAGATGATTACCATGAGACACAACCTCTCTGATTTACACATTCTAGGAAGACAGCTCTTAGATTCAGCATTTATTTATAAAAAGATTTCCCCCATTTCGACTGACGGGGGACGTCAGCCATTCTGTGTCTTCAAAATGATTTACCTACCCCATTTTGAAGTTACTAAAAAAGAAAACAAAACGAGACAAAACTTTCGACACAGAAAACATGTTCCCCCTTTTATCTTGTATTTTTATACTCGTATTGAATTTCACAAAAAGCCATCAACAAAAAGAAAAGAATCTCTAGCAAAAGAACTGTCAGTGGGTTTCAGTTACACATTGCAAAATAACTGCAGGAATCTGCATTGTCTGCTTGCATACAATTTAGATTTCATCTTCTTCTCTATAGTTCTACAACTATTGTTACATTTTACAATGTCAACTGAATACAAAAATGTATAAATAAAACTTGCACTGTATTATTTTATAAACAATTTAGACGAAACATCTTTCCCCCTCCGAACAACTGGCGGTTAATTACTTTTAATTGTAAATAATCAATTCGTACAAGACATTGTATGGATTCGCCTTGAAATTGCGGCGTTTATTATTATCTGTTGTCTTAAATCTAGGTAGGTAGGTATAAAGTGGGAATTATGGTTCAAAACATGTTTATATTTATTCGCTTGCGTAAGCGCTAAGCAGACAGTCTAATTGTTTCTGGTTCACCTTTTTTTCAGTCTCTCTCAGACAAATTCCACCGACCGGCATTTTTATATAGCGGACGACACCGTCAAACATAACATAGACAAGACAACGGCACTTGGTGTTATATTTGGCGAATGGCGGCATTCACGTTTTCTTTCCGTGTCACAATTCAAAGCTCTTCGCTGGTTTAAAAATACATTTTAGTAGCATAAAGTTTCTGGTGCTGGGAGACTCTGTCCATATCCACACACAAGAACAAACAGTGCGAAAAACTTATCAAACAGGCCGGCCAGTCATAAACAAAAAAAAACCGCTATTTTTTTCTTGTTACTCTTGGCATAATTTGTTCATTAACCCTTTGGTCTGGCTGGCGGGGCTGACTTGGCTTCTCTTTCTCGCCTCGTTCGCTGCCTTAAATTGAATTTGCTTGGAATGTGTGTTAAATTACTAAAACGGCGACGATTTGTTCGAAGTCTAAACTCTCGATGACATGGCAAATTGAAAAGAAATTTGGTGTGTCCCTAATTATTTCAAATAAAAATCGATACATTGGTTGATTTTGTTTATTCGATCAAATTAGCACACTCTGACAAGTTTTGATATTCGTGCAGACTATAGACAGACGTTCAAGTGGACTGGAGAGCATACACCACCCACTTGGAATGATGCAATATTGGACACGAATAACATGGAAACGTCATCTTATCTATCCTTTCTGTGTATAGACAACTCAGTTCGCAGATGTCAAAAAAAAGAAACAATTTACATTTATAGGTCTGTTCCCTTACGATAATGCATTCGAATACATTAGTCAAACATCGTTCCCTTACGCAAAAGTTGGGTAGAAGTGAACGAAGTTTGTTTGACTAATGTGTTCGAATGTATTCGAATGCATTATCGTAAGGGAACAGACTGTGTGATAGGTACCTACCTGCGTTTATTGCCGAGCATTGTGACATCTTCTCTTACTTTTAGAGTTATCCAGATATATGTAGGTATCTCACAATGAAATAAATCAATAACACGCACAAACGATTGACGTATTTATGGTTTGGAAACATTTTCAAGTTAAAATAAATTGTCAATTCTGTTATTGATTTTGTTCAACTCTGTTCAAAGTCACGGGAATCGACTGTCAAATCACTTTAATATTGAACAACTTTAATTGCTACAAAACAAATTGATGTAAATTATTGCTTGTGCAGAGAATTTCTAATAAAAAATATATGCGTCATGTGTAGTTTTTTCCCAGTACGAATGGCTAGAGAAATTTTCTTCCCATTGGCCATGTGGCGGTACAATGTACAAAAGTTTATTGTGGTTTAATGAACATGATTTCCTACTGCGTACTTGATTTGTTCTAATTGCTTGCGGAGTTTGGTGTGTAAATATCTGGAATATTCTTGCCATAGTAAGTTGTTTAGAAATTTTAGCTTTGGCGGAATTTGCTTACACAGACACATCTTTTGAACATCTTGAATGCCTCTATTAATATCTATCTTCATGTGGATTTAAATCTCTTCTTTTTTTTTCTTTTTTTTTTTGTATAGGGACCAACCAAATTCGTTGAACAATTTCGTGGCAACAGGCATATTTTCATTTGCAATGCTTTCCAATACTGTTAGTACTTTTAGCAGCATCCACGATTTAAGCAAACTGCTAGAAAAGCACCTTATGATAGTATACTAACTGTCAACAAACGACTATAGTGCTTGCATTTAATATTTTGTCAGCCCAAAGCGACTGTGTTGAACTGTACTCATATTTGTAAAGTTTTAAATTCTAGGTATGTACAGTCAAAGCAATCTGTCCTAAACTCCTACCGAATTTGAATTCGTGCTGATTTTGATTCTTTGATATGCTCAGTTCGCTGTACAGACGCAATAGTTACCTTCTATTTATAATTCTATGCAGAGAAATGAGTTAAAAAAAAAGAGTAAAAAAGTATATACCAAGTGAACTGAGCACACTGAAGAATTGCAATCCGTATACCTACGAATTCAAATTCGGTTGGAATTCACTACAGAAATGTTTTCAGCTCACTGAACTTTTGTTCAATATTATAAACAAATTTTAACCTAAATATGGAAATAAATAAATGGCGCACCCATCTACCTTACGCCTGAATCAAAACATTTAATTCTGCACACCCCCGAAAGTATCGCTACGTGCGGGCGGGTGTATTACACTTCACTAACGTGAACCATCCGTGCAATTAAATAGAGTAGGTACACACTCAAAGGTACCACTGACGCTCAGTCATTTGAAAACTTCATTCTCCAACAAAACTAAATGAAAAAAAAAAAAAAACATCCGTATAAAAATCTCCCATTTCATTCTGTAAAACTCCATAAGATTTTTCACGTCTTGTACCTATAGTAAAGCAAAAGCAAGCGAAATGAACAAAAATCAATTAAATATGCCATACGCAAATTCGAAGCACAGCGAACAGTGAATATTATAACCCCCATTTGAGATGTATAAACATAGAAAGCCAATAAATGTTAACCTAAATGATTAGAAACAGAAAACACCAGCAAAGTAGAAGAAGAAGAAATGAATGTAGGTAGAAGTTGAGGCGTAATAAGCTAACGACCTAATTTGGTGGTGGTGGTGGCGGCCCCCTTGGTGACTGTGTTTTGTGTGTTACTTTGAATTCTACGAGGACTCTCGGTGACCTTGGATGTTGTCATCTTACACCTTCATTATTGGTAGAAAGCAAACAGTGCTGCCTTCCATCATCAGCACCAATCGCCAAAATTGAAAAGCCTGCTACAATGTGGGTGGATGGGAAAACACAGACGCCGGATGATGACTGCCAAAAGAATTACATAGTTTGTTGTTCTTTTTTTTTTTTCTGTGAATTTCCTATTTATTTTTGTATCTAAGGCAATTTTTGATTACATTTTTTTCTTTCTTTATGCATTGGAAATTGTGTGATTGTTTAACAAAGCGTTTGTTTAAATTCAAATAAAGAAATAACAATATTGTTGTTTCATATCAAAACATTTACAATTCGCTCTGGATATGTCACATTAACTGTGACTGTTTGTATGGAAAACAAGATTGAGCAAAAAGATTAAGCTTGCACCATTTGACCTCCTAAAACTGTAGTAAAATGGATAGAACCGTGTTTTTCATTAATAAAAGTGTCATCACATTTGAGTCGAATAAAAAAAATCAACATCCGCCCAAGAATTGCTGTTGGTCTGGTTTTAAATTTTGCAAAATTCATCCACGCCTCTGGGATATTATGAAACCTTCCATCGAAATTAATTTCATAGGTATTAGGTATTTGTCCGCTGCTGGAAAACAGTAACTAAATAGAAAACTCGTAAATAGGTCAACCTACCTGCCTGATAATTTCAACCAAACTCTTGTTCAACAATGGACGGCTTCGTTTTCAATTGGTAGTCGATTTTATAACAATGTCGATTGGTTTCAGTTTCTGTAATTTTCACAGAAATCCTAGGCAATTAACTGAATCAAACGGTCATTAACTTCATATCAACGCCTCCTTCAAAATTCGAATTCAGCCATTCGATTTACATTTGAAAAACATTTCACGTCAACATCACTGGTGTAGTCGTAAACAAACGAAATGTTCGCTAAAATAAGTCACACAATCTGATAAGATTAGGTTTGTTCCCGGAGAGATAAGAAATAATTATTTTACTTTGCGTAAGCTGAAACTGAGTCATATGGTCGCTATTTAAAATAACAAAAAGGAGCACACCTTGGCGCTGGTGTCTTTTTTGTGTGCAGCCATCTACGCACAAAATACGTCCTTCAGGTAAATTTATCAATAAAAAGCACACATCTGTGCGTGACGTTCAAATACGTTGAAATACAATCAAGAATTGCGAAATGTTCTTTTCCTTTATTTATCTTATCTTAAACTAGAATTAAACGTTTGAATAGATGTGACGTCTGTCTGCGTCAATATACATACAGTGAACGACTACACTTCAAATGCTCATAGAATTTTCCTTTCCTGCTGTTTTATAGTTTGTACAAAATTGAGGAAAGAACAAAATCAAGCATTTAAAAAAAAAAAAACAATCAAATATTTGTGTTAAAAAAAGCTTTAAAAATAGAATCAGAAAGCGGCAGCAGTGATTTTTCTTTAATTTATTCTAATAGTTAGTATCTAGCTGCGTGGGGCTGAGCTGATCTATTTTTGGATGAAAAAGAAACAATTACAACCAACAGGATTATCTTTAGGTTTAGTGAAGAGGTTTTTTTGTCTTTGTATTCCTACGTAGTTTATATAATCGACAGAACATGGGCATTTTGACGTTAGAGCATGCTGTAGGTGATACTATAACGTAGCAGATACCTTACGTAAGAAGTCCTTTTTCATTATGAGGTCATAACTGAATGGATATAACTCAAACGAATCCCATATACGTGGACAACCTTCACGCGCGCAAATGTCAAGGGAAATAAATATTTTTTTGGGGGAGTCCTTTCGATAATCAATTAAAGGGCGACAAATGTGTATGCGTTGATATGACAAGATGAGACTGTAATTATCACATTTTTCACGTAAGTGAAATCCGGCACTGTATTTATAAATTTTTGTGGAGCTAACTAATAAGTAGGTACCTAGATCATGAGAGCCTTTCGCGTCATCAAGCACCTGAAAATGCGAGATGGTCTTTGCTATTAGCTTCTACTTGGCGAAGAAAATTTAATTGATTAATGCTCGGGATAGGTTTAGCCCCAAGGTGATGTTATTCAAGTTTACACATTCGGCATTTGTATTTTGCAAACATGTTTTATTTCGACTTGGAAATATTCCCTTGTTTGATGGTTTAATATTTCGTGAATCTAGTTGCTAAGATCCCTGATTGTTCAAAGCATCTTAGGCATCCTTTTATCTACCCTTTCATTGGATAAGCAGGACAATGAAAATATGTAAACGAACGAAAGAGAAATGGTCGTGGTACATACGAGTACATATTAGAATTCAATTTGCGACATCAGAAAATATAGATGATTGCTGTATTAGGTTGAATTTGTGGGGAAAAAGGGAAGTGCCCACTGCTTTTAACCGTGGGTACGAACATTAAAGCAACTCATTCGAGATCGGGGTAACATTGTCAACTTCCCACAATAACAATCTTCCATTAAACCATCCAAAATGAGGCCACAATGATCGGAGTTGAATTCTATTTTAATTTTAAAATCTGTATATATTGACATTCTAAATCACGTAAAACATGCTACAACGAAAGAGCCTCGCGAATTGTTTAACACGGCACGACAACAATGTAAACCATCTTTTACATCACAATCAACCGAGTTAAATATAAACAAACGTAGGAATTTCTAATTGCAGCAAGAAGGTTTTGCGGCAGTTGCTAATAATGTTTGATCATTTTCTTTTTCTAAGTCTACCTAACCTCAGACAATATCAGTCGGGGTGCCAAATAATTTAAAATTAGATTTAGTAAGCTATTTTTAATGAAATCTTAAATTGACATCTTTCTACTTGCACATATATGTTTGAACTTTTGTAGTGGTGTCAATGCTGCAATTCAGTTTATAACCTTGCTGTTGTAGTGGACTTTATTTGAGTGCTTACAACAGCGGAGAGGAAGCTGATTATTTACTAGTAGCCGCTGTCGTTCTTAAAACAAACCCGACCGAGAATATATTTTTTTAAGTGCCAATTCGTTCAGTTAAATGTGTTCCAACACAATAGGAAATTGCGCTGTGTGGCAACAATGCACAGGAATTCATTCATTATGTGCAATGTACTTTGCAATCTACTAAATAAGTCATCCATGAAATGACGCTAACTGCAAAATTAAATTGAATACAATTTTCTTTTTTTAACAAATCAAATTCTATATTTACTTGAGCGTAGGTAAACGAATTTGTAATTGAGAGTGGCAGTGGTTTTTAAATGGCTTTGCACTAATTAAATATGTTTGTATAGGGTATGTAAAATGTAACATCTAAATGTACGTGTCAGTCGTGTTGATCTTTAAGTATAGCACGATGGTAACTGATTCAATAATTGACAAATGATGCTTTCATTAAGAACAATCTACTTATGCATTTCAGACAACTTCAATGTGATGTTGACTTATCAGGGTCGACCTTATGTGGTGAAGGAGATTAGAGACGTTGAGGTGTTGGTTTATGAGATTTTTTACAAATTATGTGATAAGATTGTTATCAAGTGTCAAATGCGAGATCCGCAACTATAAAGGTACACTGACTTGGCATAGAGTTTGGGCTACTGGTTCATTAGCCATCTGCGATGGCTGAAACATATTTGGGTCGGCAGTCTTAATTCATAATTTCTAGCATCAATTAACAAACTTGATTTAATACAAGATTAGAAGGCTACGTTAGTATTAATAAAAGTTACGTTTATACCATTCATAATCGAAATGAGATGCTGCCCAAAACGGTCAGGCGTCAGGCGTTCGAGTATATAGCATTGCAAAAAAAACCGGCTGACTGAGGTTGTAAATCAAGTGAAAATGCTTCTGCTTTCTTGCCGGCTACATTTTTTGTTTAACACAACAATTTTAAAGAACAGCCAAAATGAATTAACAAAGCCATGCAGGAATCTGTGGAGACAAAATTCAGTTCGTGTGACAGCAGGGATGTTTTTAAATGCGACCATTTTAAAGTTCGTCCAATAATTTCCTAAAAAACGATTCATATTACGCTTAGCAAAATCGGCTCTTTTCAGACTTTCTATTATATACTTTTACACATTGAACGCAGCTAATTATTGTTTTCTTATTTTTTCCAGGTATGCTACATGTGCCATTTGTTAAAATCACGTTAAGTATACAGAGTTCTTCTTATTGTTTTATCAATTACCTTATTTTCTATTTTAAACTCAAACCTAAATGTTAAACTATTATTAAAGAATTGAAATTAGTCATATGTACTGGTAAAAAAGCAAACAACTTTTAAATGCATTCTTTAAGTTTTCTGGTCAAATAACACAGATATGTAAGTATAAACCGCCCTAAGTTAAACGATTACAAATCGAAGAAAGATGAATATACAATCAAGCCGCCTGATAATATAACACTCGTTGAAACAAAACTGTATAGTAGCTATATAAAAAGAGTGATTGCAATTATGCAGAAGACAACAAAAAAGTTTAAACCAGAAAAATATAAAATCCTCCAGCTGACATATACGGGGGAAAAAAACTGTATATCATTTCTGACTGACTACCAACGTTTTAAGGTCAAAAAATTCGAGTTCGAAATAAAAAAACACATCCGCCTAATTTATTTATGTGCACCGCACGGTAGTGAGAGCCCTATCAACTTAACATTTTTTAAAAATTTTATCTTTACACGTGCCATATATACACATTACAAAGAAATACATCGAACTTTGCGTAGATATCAATCTAATAACGAAATGATATATGTTCTATGTTATAACTTAGAATATTGTCGTACTCAGCTAGAATTAATACAGCTGCACAAGCTCATAGAGCTATATCGTATCTGAGCTATCAATGAATTTCCTGCAACCAAATAAGATTACATTGACTTAATTGGGATGAAGAAGACCTGACGCTGCATTTCATAAATTCATGATCAAAAAGATTGGCGTATACACGTCCGCCCTGCACGACAATAGTATATGTTCTTTCTTTCACCGGTGACTGATATAAATCTGTCAATTTTGAGCTGTCACATGTTTACCCACTAATCCACTTGTCTGAAAGATTTCCTCCCAAAAATATAGTGTCTCACGAAACATTTTTCTCTGTCCTGTCAAAAAGTAAACATAAACTACAAATCCAACGAAATGTGCTGTATGTATTTATAGCATTCTAGGGGATTATTTTTGGAAAATTTAAAAAAAAATCAGATCTACTATTTAATATTCACTTCACGTTACTACCTCCAAGCTAGTCAGTTACCGTTGAATCCATATTTATTACTTTGGCATATTTACATTAAAGCTTTTCCCTAAATGGATAACATCTCTTACGGTTACTGGTCAATTTCTACGTAAAGCGTATGAATCACGGAAAGTCGCAAACAAAGCTCTCAGCAAATCTGTCAATGGCACAATATGTAAACACCAATGTAATGCGCTGCAGCTTGCTTTTCCAAACACAGTAAGACGTGCGCTGTTACAGAAATGAAAGGTAAGCCTTAAATTTTTGCGAAGCATCAATGCCATAATGCCATCCCATCTATAATTCTTTTGGGAGGATAATCCTGTTGTTGAACCAAACATTTCAAAAAACCTCTGAACCTCCTTTCTCGCTCTGAAACTTCCTTTCACCCTCCAATTATCCTTCTTTTCTATCAAAACTATAAAACCAATTTTTTCACCGAATAATCAATTCAAATTCTACTGCTGTAAACAGCGCAGTGAGCCTTCGTAAAACGCTGCGAAAATTAATACACAAACCAATCCAGAACACACTACCTCTCTCTGTTTTCGTTCTGGTCGCGTCATTTCGTTCGTTCATGTCATTCATTTCGTGCGCTGAACTCATTCTTGGTCTTGGGTTTTTTTTTTTTTTTGTTCGATTGGCGAAATGCAAAAAAATAGGTGTACATTCAACGTATATTTTGTATTCAGTTCCTTAGTAAAAATTTAATCTAAAGATGTTTCTCATCGTTAGAAAATAATGTTGATCCTCCTTTTGGAGAAGAAAAAATTTGGGAGGAAACCCTCCTTTTTGACAAAATTGAGATGGGATGGTTAGTCATACATAAAGTTGCTTCGTGACAGGCACCTACAAATTGTAAGAGCATTGAATTGATTAACTCGTAAGGAAAAGAATTACCCAACGACCTTGATCGTGAAAATAATAACCACAGAAAGAGCGAGGGAGAGAAAGAGAATTCTTAGAAAGAATCAACGTGTATAAAAGATGTATAACGAATTAATAAATGAACCATGAATCATTGCTTTAATTAAACAGGTAGCCCCTACATGCACGAGGATGTGCGTAGGCATGACTGGTACTTAATCTAGCGGTGTCGAATTTAATTATATTTCTTACAAAACTAGTACTATCACGTGTTTTTTTTTTTATAAACCTTCCAAGTGAAAACTAATTCTTAATTTAATCACCTAAGCGCCATTCTTAAGTCGTCATGGTCTTGCACCCAAACAAGGCAAGGTGTTTTTTTTTTTGTTTTCCGTTGCTGCCATCCCTATCTCAATGAAATAATCATTGATCAGATGTCAGCTAGGAGTTGAAAAGAAGCCAAATAAGAAAGAAACACATTGTCAAAGGCGTCCGATTAAATAAATTACCAATCAATGACAAAACGTCCCCGATGTGAATAGTAGTGGCGTACATAAATAAATAAAACTGTCAATTTACATCGAAAAATAAATACTGACATGCACTAGAGAGTGGGTTTGGTGCTTAATTCGAATCAGCTTTTCACTATCCCGCGACAGCATATAAATGACAAAAATGACGAAAGTGTACATTCGAAGGAAGTTTTTAGACGAATGCTAATTTGTAATTAGATTAATTTGTATAACTATAGTGTGCGGAAGGACGGTTTTTTGTGTTTGTTGTGCTGTCACCCCACAAACGCCAACCCTCACAAGGCAGCTTTTGATTTAGATATTAATGTAGACCCCTCCCCTCATGCCACCGGTTGGGGATTTTTCGCTATTTTTATGAGTGAACATTTTAAATTTGCCTCTTGCGGGGGCGGCTGATTTTGTATTATTTAAATTTCATAATGCTGCAAGAGAAAGTGAAGAAAGTAAATAAAATGCTATGTGAGCGCTAATGCCAATTGGATGTAGTGATTATTGATTGGAACAGCTAATGAGAGTGAATAAGGTCACATGCGCGAATGACTAAGCGCGAGCAAAGTAGTATGACGCTGTTTGACATTTGTATGTATGTACTAATGTCAAATGTTTCTACTAAAGGGTAAATATTTATTTTAAATGACCCCTACGGGAATCTAGTTTGAATACAAAGTCTTTGTTCATTGCTTTGATTGTCACAAATCGCTCGTGCACACGAAAACGTTTGAACCGCCTTGCATAATACCGACCCAGGTTTTTGTAAAATGAATTGTCATAGCATAGCACAATCATCTTAACCAAACACAGATAAATAATATGCCCGGCAAGTAAGACGCATCATGTTTCCACTGCCTAAAAAACGTTGAATGATTATTTTGCATTTTATATCTATGGTTGGGTTCCGGAGATCTTCGTGGACATTCATTTATGCAATCACCGTCTCGTCCCTGATATACATTCCCTTAGTTTTATACATTTTTACTTGATTTTGTCCGTTAAAGTTGTCTAAGAGTTTTTGTTTGCTTCCTAAAATCTACTCTGTTTAAATACATGCCAGCAAAAAGTTTATTTGGCAAGGCAGGCAAGAAGAAAATATTCACAATGCAGTGAATTTATATACAAAAAAATGTTTCTTTATTTCTTTTTACTGAAAATATTATAATTTAACCACCAATCCAAACAGACTTCAGAATCAACGGAATTTCCATATCCGTCGCAGACAAGCTGGGCCTCCTTCTCATGTTAAAGAAATCTATGTCAATCGACTTATAAACGGCCTTCCCACGACCAGCAATCGAACGCGCCTTTCTACTCGCTATTCGCCCTCTTGATGTAAATGGCAATAAAACTGTTGTCGTAGGCACATTACTTAATACATAATAGGCGTTGCCATGGTATTCCCGATTGTATAAATAATTATAAAACAAAAAATCTCTACCCACGGTGTCACGCGAATTGGTATATTTTGACATACATTTGACTAATTCTCTCCACTACCACAATGCAACAACACTACTGCAGTTTATTGCTATAGCGTGTTAAATAATTAAAAAAGACAGCTCATACCCTTTTATTGATTACCGACAACCATGTCATCGAAGCGCGTTCAGTCATACAACTGTTTGGTTTTCAATAGCACGTGCAAAATTAAAAAAATTAAATCATTTGTCTGCCAATGTCTGCTCACACAAATCCATATGGACTGAGTGGCTAGTTTTTCCCCGACTTCCGACTTGCAATGGAAAAAAAACTGTGTTCTTTTCAAAATAAATAAATTAACACAACGAAATGGCTGAAGCTGGAACTTTTGTTATTAAAATCCGCCGCGCACTGCATATGCATAACAAATAAATGGAGGGCAATTCAAAACATTGTCTATAATAAATATATTCATTTGTAGCATTTGTTTGTGTGTTCTCAGCTTTGTTTGTGTTGCTTGCACGTTCTTTTCAATGAGAACACAAATTGTGTTGAATTTACCGAGTTTGCTGTAGGATCCCCCATTTTGACAGTCTCTCACATTGTAGTGACCTCATTAGCATAGTTTTTATGATAATTGAAAATATTGGCCAAAGCTGTGCTGTAGCACTAGAGACAAGTGACGGATTAAATGCGGTGGAAAATAGTTATAATTCGGCTGCTTGCACCGAATGATCGAATCTGCCAGCGACGAATTATGGGAAATAACTTAACAAATTGAATTATGAAAAGAGTATGGGGCGCGATTAAAGTGATTTTGATTAAATGCACGTTTCGCGCCATTGATAAAATGATTTTAAGTGGAAATGCAAGCTGCTTCGGGGCTATTATATAATGTGACGCGATGTACTCGAAATAAATAGTTTTGTTCGTACTATCTGCTGGAGTGAAAAGTAAATATGAACATACTTAAATTTAACGAGGGCAAGTTTAAAAGCAATACCAGGACATTAAGATTTATTTCTTACTAACAAGAGCATTTCAAACAAGGGATCGGAATCGACAATAGAGTGTTTGTCGAATTTGTATGGGGTTTCATTTGCAAGTTCCATTGGATGGAGGGCTTATATCCAAATTTCTTGAACTTCTTCTTCTTCTTCTGTTTTTGTCAAATAAGTGTAAACTGTCTGAATGTATTTTGAATTTGCAGTTAGAGGTTGTTGCTTTTTTTATTTGAATTTATATATTTATGCACACGTGTGGATTTTGAATAAAATCTGATAGCTATTCTGCAAAGCTAAAGCTGGGTTCACAATTGGTAACGGAATTTGCGTACCTATAACTTCTGAGCATACGTGTTTTTGTTTTACTTCCAAAAATAAGTTAAATCCCTATTATATGTCGGTAAGTTTTTACATAAATACTCATCATAGTGCTTGTAATTTTACACATGGCTTTGAGAACGCTTTGAACCTCGTGTCTCTGGCAGGAACTCTAACAAAAATACCCCCATTCTCATGGAACGTGATTTCAATTCTCAACTCCAGGGCTTCATTAAAATCTTGCCAACCATAACTTAACTGAAACTGCACGAACTGAAAAAAAAGCTCTCATTGATGTTACTTAAGAAATGTGAATCGCAAACTTTGGTTATGCAATGCGCACTCTGCACACAGAAACAAACAGCTAATTGTTTATAACAAATTCAGAATAACAGATAACTGAAAAAATGTAAATAAAAAACTGAGAAAAGATAAAGGAAAACTAGTTAAGATTTCAAACGCGCAAAGAAAAACAAAAACTCACTACCAATACCCCAAAGAAAGCATAATAAATCACAGGTGAATGACATCCGAATGAACCCACTCTCGGGTCTCGGCACCGAGTGCCTAGCTCCAGATAGGCACTAGGAAAAGGAAAACCCGCAATAAAACTTTCGTTATCATTGATTCGGTTTTTCTCCAACTGACTTCACTCTCCCGTGTCTGTTGAAGCACAAGCAATAGCTCGGTTGTACTCTTCTTGGGTAACAGGAGCAATAATTGCGAAGCTTCACAATATCCAAACCAGCTCTTTGATATAGTGTTACTGCTTCGGAGGTTGCGTGTCTACCTGTCGTTACACTAAAATGACTTTCTAAATAATTTTCTTTTGTGCCATATATATGTGTGCACTTGTATATTTTGGATATTGACAGCGAATTGCCATTCAAGTAAATTGTCGATTAAAAGCCATCCTGATATCGATGGGGAGGAGTTCTTTTTTTCGGTATCATTTTCTAAATGAATTCCGATTTGTGTGTGGCCCTCTGCAACTGGCAGTGCAACACGGAAGTGTTCGTATTTCTTTTTGCGAATCATTGCACAATTTGCAACGAGAATCTCGGGCATCCAAATTAAAATAGTTCTCTCTCTCTCTGTCTGCATGTGGATGTGCCTTCCTTTCCTTTTTTGTTTTTATGGGAATGGTTTTATTGTCATTTGAAGTTCTGTACCTACTATGGTGTGTGCACGATACGGTTGGGTGGGCTGTACAGCTCTAAAAATAAACTGCAATAAGCCTACATGGCATTCGAATAGAGCGCAGTAGGAATTGTAATTGTTATAGGTACGTTAGTTGACATTATTGTAAGGAACTTGGTTCAAAATTGCAATGCATACACGGAAGTGGATGTCATTTCGATAAAATGACATAAATGATAATCTAATCTGTAAGAAAAGGTTCAAATGAGCTTGTGTTGGGAACTAAAAATTGTGATAATCAAAGTGTTAAAAGAAAAGCATTCTTTGAAACTAATTAAGTACATACCCACATATGTTTCACTTTCTCCATATACTATAATTGTAGCACTAATGACGCATCACCATTTGGCTAGTCATGGGAAGCCAGATACTTTTTTTTTACTTTTGCTGGTGGCACTTTCCCATTTGTTTGGAAAAACTTTTGGCTTGGATTGCCGTTTTGTTAAGAGTGCTGCGTAATGTGCAAGTAGGGATAGTTGTTTCCCCCCTAAGTTCTTTAAAAAGGGTTTTTCATTAAATAAAATGCAAACTATTTGCAATATCTCAAAAATGTTATTGGCTTGAATTACTATCAAAACATTTATGAATGGAATTCGACTTCGTTCATAATTATGTCCACCACGGGAACGTATGCACGTTAAACCCAATTTGCGATGACTCGGCCACATATTTCGATCGATACGCTCTGAGCTCCTCTGACGTCGCCGGCTTAGTTTGCATAGGCCAATGATTTAATGTAGCCGCATAAAAAAACATCTAGAGGCGTGAGATCACGCGATCTCGGCGGACAATTGACGGGTCCGTTTCTCTAGAACACATTCAAAGAATTGAGACTTCAATAACTCGATTGTTGCACCTGCTGTGTGGCTTGTGGCATAGTTTTGTTGGAAACACATATCAATGATGTCCAATTCATGCAATTGCTCAAAGAAATAACGGTCCAACATGTCTCTGCTGCCTACCGTAACGTGACGGACATTTTCATCGACGAAAAAAAACTGCCCAATGACGCCACCGCCATGAAAACCGCACCACACAGTGACTTTGCTGTTTCATGAAGCACATGGGGGTTCTCACCTGTCCAGTAACGTATAAAATACGCTTCATCGCTTAAAATTGAAAAAGGGCGTTAACGCTCTTAAAGTCACCTACGACCACCGACTCGGAATTTCGGTAGTGAATTTTAATTATTTGGAAACGTTGTTCTTTCGTTTACTTCACCATGATGAAAATGTTGATTCTACTGAATATTTTGACATTGGCAGTTCGGTAATGCAACCCAAGACTCTTTTTTGGTAGTGCGAAGCAGGCGGTGGCATCTGGCATTCTATTGAATTTGTAATGTCCTTATTTTTATATTATTTGGATGAATGACAGTTACAGCGTTCATTATTTGCGTTTAGTTTTTTTAATGCATGTATATATGAATGACGTATTCAAATTTACGCCCACACATACTGTGGCCACTAATGTTTGTAGACGTAAAACATGCGCCATTATTCCAAAATTATAAGCGAAACGCTTTTATCTGTGTGACCTACTTTGTCTAGTCGTTGAACAATTTCGCCTTCTAAGCTGAATCAACATTATCAATGCTGTGCCAGCACATTATGATTATATTTGCTTAACTTGTTTACTCTAATCAATTTATATTTTCTATTTTACAGGCTAAGGAAATTCTTTCCAAGGAGTCAAATGTCCAAGAGGTCAAATGCCCAGTCACAGTGTGCGGTGATGTGCATGGGCAATTCCATGATCTGATGGAACTCTTTCGGATAGGTGGCAAATCGCCCGACACAAATTACCTATTTATGGGTGATTATGTTGATCGTGGCTACTATTCGGTCGAAACTGTTACGCTATTGGTTGCCCTTAAGGTACGCTATCGTGAGAGAATTACCATTTTACGTGGCAACCATGAATCGCGACAGATTACCCAAGTCTATGGCTTCTACGATGAATGTCTGCGCAAATACGGCAATGCAAATGTTTGGAAGTATTTTACCGATTTATTTGATTACCTACCCCTGACCGCATTGGTTGATGGACAAATCTTCTGTTTGCATGGCGGCCTGAGTCCATCTATTGATAGTTTGGATCATATCCGCGCATTAGATCGCCTCCAAGAGGTGCCACACGAAGGCCCAATGTGTGATCTACTCTGGTCCGATCCAGACGATAGGGGTGGCTGGGGCATTTCACCACGTGGTGCTGGGTACACATTTGGTCAAGTAAGTTGAACACATATATTTGCTGCGAGAATATTATACTAATGAGTGATTGTTTTCATTTGCAGGACATTTCGGAAACATTTAACAACACAAATGGTCTAACATTGGTCTCACGTGCCCATCAGTTGGTGATGGAGGGCTATAATTGGTGTCACGATCGTAATGTTGTCACAATCTTCTCAGCGCCAAATTATTGTTATCGTTGCGGTAATCAAGCGGCTCTAATGGAATTAGACGATTCACTTAAATTTTCATTGTAAGTATTAACTAGCAAAAGAAACAAATATTTCACATTTGATGCCGTACATTATACATGCTACAGCTCGTAAAGCGCTCGATAAACAAGACAACAAACTCTGTGTGAGTCAATGAACTTATCTTACTGCCAGCCAGCGAGTTTTATCCGGCACGATTGTCCTTCAATATTGAGCATTGTTTACAGCTAGGATTTTGCAACAATTGTCGGCGCAAATTGATTCCATTTCCGTTCGTTCAATTAGTTTTGTTTGCACAACAAAAAAACGTGCTGCTGTTAATGTACTGTTCCGGATATTTCAAGATAGGCTGGCAAAAACTGGGATGACATTTGAGACTTTGACCAATTGTGTATCTAAACTTACGAAAATATCAATGGCATTTAAATGGGAATTCAAAATTGTCCATTAACGTGAGACTGGTATCGCATTTGACGTCCCAAAATCAATATTATTTGATATTTGTACTTGCTATCTTGGGGAGTTAGAGTCACCGCCTTGGAGAGGGTGTCGTTATCTTTTTTAACGTTGCCGGTAACATGTCAGTTGACGTTTGATCACGAGCACTGATGAATTGAATTTCTGAATGTGACACGAGATAAGAAAGAATTTTATCTCTCTGTTATTGCACTTTTTCACTTTTGTTAACCCGATATGTGCAAAAAGGGGTAGACTGTTTGTTATGTTAATCAATTTGAATTTGCTTTATGTATGTACATAAATTTGAGTGTAGATGGAGGCATATTAATAAACTGAAGAGCTTGCCATCACGATAATTGGTTTTATTGTGTTAGCACCTTTATCAGCGTCCTATGGGCGAGTCAGTTAAATTAGTAAACAGCGTATGAGCGCGTGCTATAGTTTTGACACTAAACATTGCATATTGTATTTGTAGAAGTTTGAGGGTAAAAATGTTGTAGAGAACAATGTGACAGCTTGATGAGATAAAACAGGAACTGAAGTAGCCAGGGTCTTGAATTCGGTGCGGATTATTTGATTCTGGATGTAAGATACGTTTTTGAAGTACATTGCATGGTTGGAATCAGTACTTGTTCGAAGCTATTGGTTGGCTTGCGCCGTGAATGTGCATGGTTAACTGCACTCATGCCTTTGATGAGACGAAAGTCCTACACCATCTCATTTCAACACTCGACAGAACAATTTTGCTGCTCTCAACTTCATGCCAAAGACTCCATCCTGGAAAAAACTTCAAACCGTGAACATTGCAATATGTATCTGTAGTTTTAGCAGTTGCAATCGCTGATTCACTTTGTTAGAAGATGGCTTTGTGCCTGATAGACAGGCAGACTGATAGTCTTATCGCATAACTAGTATCAACTTATCTAACACAGCATTTTTGTTTTATCTATTTTCCCCCTGCTATCGCTCAGTTCTTATTTCAAATAGACTCCTCCTATCAACATAATATGGTGAGGCGGTTATTTTAAGTTATTAATATCGTAAACAAATTGGGCCATTAGTTGACGCTTGTTTATTCAGAAAAGCTTTATGTAAGCCATTAGCAAGTCTTACTTGTGGATTATAACTAGATTGGGCGTAAACAATACATTCACCATTGTTAGTCGATGTTTATCAAAACAGACATTAAAAATAAACAAATGCACACTCCTTTGCTAACGATGTCCTTTTTTTTGTTTGTTTCATTTTAGCCTACAATTCGACCCAGCACCAAGACGCGGAGAACCGCACGTTACACGAAGAACTCCCGACTATTTCCTTTAAGAGAATTATTAAAAATAAATAAACAACAACAAGAAAAAAATCAACAGAACAACAAGAAGAGTACAGTTATTATTATTAATTATAAAAAAAAAACTAATAGTACATAATTATATAATAATAATATTAATAAAAAAAAACAACAACAATTATTACAAGAAAAAAGAAAACTGAATTATATTGCAGAATGAAGATTAATTTAAACAACAAAAGAAAGAAAACAAAAAGAGAAACTCCACGAAACAATTTCTGAATAAAAACAAAAGAAAACCCTGGAAACAACAATTTATTATTATAAATAATGATAAACGAAAACAACAAAAAAAAAATATTTTATTGCTATTAAAAATAAAAGAGGAAAAATTAAAAAAAAAAATAAAAAAAAAACCCAAAACTACAATTTTCTTATAATGTATTTCTTTTTATTTGTTCTTTGTTTTTTGTTTACTTTTGTTTCAGTTCGTTTAGTTCGATAGTGGTTGGGGGGAGTCGAATCTGTCTATGGCACTTGATGACATCGTTTAATGGGCTTTTGAGAAAAGATGAATTACATTGTGCACCTAGAGTGCAACATTAAAAATACTTGAAACTACTGGAAAAGCTTTTGGTGTCAGAGTACCTATTGTTAAAAAAAACTGCGTTCATTGCACATTTGATAAGCGATCAAGAAAAGTTTAAGAAATCCCTTTGGCAAATGCATTCGATGAGACCAATTATTGTGTGTGTGTTTTTGCAGCCTAATGTTTGTGACACTTCTTCAGTGCGACCAACTGTCTTGGGCATAACTACCTGGAGTAAGGCATTCATTTGAGCTCTGGTTTGGGAAACATCTAAATTGCTCTATTGGGATGGCTGGATTCTCGAGAAATATCTAACGATAATTTGCCCACTTTTCGTGATAGCCATCTTTTTAATGATGCTTTACTTAATTATCTTGCTCAAAGGGCCAAAGTAAGTAAACGAAATGCCAATACCGTTGAAAATGTTTTTCTAATACCAATTTTGCCGACCACAAGTACCATTAGACAGAAAGTTATTTGACCCATCCGCAGGCATTATAAAAGTTTTCTTTTTTCTCAATTTTTCATTCGTTGTTTCCTCTTCTTATGGGTTTGTTTTTGGCCGAAGCTCGTCCTCTTATGGACTATCCCAGTAGCTTTAAGAACATAGTTTCTTCGAATTTGTAAATGGCTGGTCCATTTAAAGTGTATTCAGCGGATAAATTTATTACAAAAAAAAAAAAGAATAATAACCTGCACGTAGCAATTGTTGATGCCATGAAACGTGCGCCCTTTCTTCGGTCAATGCATATTTTTTCTTATTATTTTTTTCGACCCTACAACGTAAAGCAGCTTAAAAAAGAATTGTTAACACGTCATAGATCTTCTTTCGAAACAAAGTAGTGTCAACAAGTTGTTCTAACATGATTTTCTCGTTGGCGTACATATTTCTGTTGCTGATTTAATTGCTTTTAAAGGAAAAAAAAAAAATATTAAAAATAAATACTTTACTTTGCTACCATTAGGAGTATACAATTTAAGTAGACTTGAAAAATTAAAAAAAAAGAAAAACGTATTTAAGAAGTTTTTTGCAAAAGCATAAGCATAGAATGCCAATAGAATAAAACAAAAGAAATAAAAATTGGCAAGTAAGAAACGAGAAGATAAATTTCTTCTAAAAAAAATTATATATACAGACTTTACGACAAAAGTTAAAGCGGAAACAAAAAAAAATATGTATAACAAAAAGTACTATATATACAACAAAAAAAAAAAAGATGCTCTTCTTTTTTATGAAATAACATTCTGATAAGTTCTGTACTCAAAAATCGATATAAAACAAAATAAATCCTAACAAAACATATTTCCGTTTAATTTCAATCGGACCTTTATTTCCTTCATTCAAATCCATGCCAATTTCCATCGTTTATTGACTCGAGACAACATTTAAAATAAAATGGTTATTGCACTTGATAATAATTGAGTTCTTAATCACTAAAGTGAAAGTAAAAACAAATAGAAAAGAGAACCGTCGTGAGACCTTTTCTTTATATTCTTGTTATAAAATCAAAAAAGATTCGTTTAATTAGCATCATTTATGTTTAGTCTCTATTTTATTTTATAATATAATTGTAAACGAACTGTTTTTATTTCCTTACGCGAATATGCGTACTATAGTTATTTTCTCTCTCAAAACAAAAAAAAAAAGGAAAAGTCAAATAAATAATTCTGTCAGTTTTTCTTTTTTAATTTCATACAGAAAAAAAGTAATGAATAAACACATAGATAAAGATAAACTGCTATTTTAATTGCTGGCTGGAAGTATTCTCATTTTAAAAAGTAAGTAGATTTTGCAAGTTTTAATATTTTCAGTAGAGAGGGCAGGCATATAATTTTCTCTTTGAGCTTAATGTTTTTAAATAAGGACAGGATGATGTTGAAATGGAATAAAACAAGCGGTGTGAGATATGGAAATGCATTTCTTATTTCAAAGCCCCCATTTCATTTGTATGAAATATACCATAATTTAAATAACCGCCACGTCTTCTTACGGTAGCACGAATCCGAGTGCTCAAACGGTTGAAATTAAGTTTATGTTGGGTTTAAGGGTATCGGCCGATTGCTTTTATTGACGTAGACATGCGACTTCAGAAAACCCTACAAGGAAAAGTGTAGCGAAGTAAAACCAAAACCTCACCTGTGCGATAACAATACCCTAAAAACGTTCACGCAAAATGTCAATCGTGGCGTCGCTGTGTGGCACAAAGCCTCGTCCTGCTGGAACCACATGCCGTCTACGTCTGTATCGTTCAATTTGGGACCGATGAAATCAGCTTGGCGTCCTCTTTCAAACAGTCCGAAGCCCAGGAAGCGAACAAACGACGTTGTCTCTTTTGTTGGATCTTTAACGGTTGTAATGTTCTCGGCCGATCTAGAGTTCCTTTGACGCACGGGTGTTTGCTGATTGTTTGCTAGGTGTCTCGAAATTGGCCTCAAAATGTTGGAGAGTCGACGTTGAAGGGCCACCGGGTCCTGTATAAAATGGGCGCAATCCACCCAACATTTGTTGCAAAGTTTTATTATTTGGACTTGCTGCTTAATCGTGTAACTTGCCATGAGGATGTGGCTTCAGTGACTGAATAATATACTCCAGATTAGGCGGAAGCTACCAAAACAACTTGGCTGCCAACATCAACCCCTCCCAATTGAAATACCCCTTATCAATGTAGATATACACCCTGAGCAATTGCAGGATTTTCTCGGAAGGTTTTAGTGTTCTCTCTTGCCATACTTTGTTTGTTGTATCCTTTAACATTTTATGATAGAGAGAATTGAAGCAAACCAAACCTAACCTAATCTATTGCCAGCAAGAGGCTCCGTCGAAAGAAAGAACCAATTCAAATAAATATTCATCAGGGTTAGGTAGATGGTATGCTCCATTCGCGATAAGCTCTAGTATATAATTTTCCGACACAATTCTGTACGAAAAGTGTTCTTTCAAACATAAAATAAAATGCTGTTGGTTTAAGGTCTAGCGTAACGCTGTGAAACTAGTGAAAATGCTAAGGATAATAAATTTTGCATTACTATACTTAACCAAAACTATTCGCTATTTGTGTATAATATTTTTCACTTGTTACTGGTGAGCTTGCACACATTTTGGATTGTTTACAACAAACTGGTGATACGGAAGTATGATTTTAAACTCCGTAACGACTTTCTAAAATCGAATCTAATGTCCGAATGGTTGTTGTCTCCGGCCGGCAGTAGTACCTCTATTTCACGCTGTTAATAATTTCTCTAGCTTATTGGCTTACGGTAAGCAATGTGGTTTCAACATTGGGTTGTGGAAATAAATAGTGTTTCCGGTGCAATACTCGTTTTTTCTTTTAATTTCGTCGAACACACTTTTCCGAAATAAAAGTAACCAGTTTTTGATACTTCAGAGAAAGCAACTTAATTTCAATTCGTATTTTGACTTGGGATATTTATTTCGTAAAAAAAAAACATTTTTGCTACCATTGGTGTCGCAGAGAGGGAACTCTCTTTCACTGAGAATTATATAGCAATAATTGATCACCTTAGGAGCACTTTGAATGCATTCACGAATCGGAGCCATTGTCAGTTGTCATTTTGTTGATTGATCCATCGCTGAATTTACCGTCATCGCGAAATATTTCAAATAGCTTTGACTTTGCTGGTGGGCCATATTGCTCTCTCTCTCTCTCTCTCTCTGTTACAAATAGTCCACCTCCAAGTTGGAACAAATTTGGTTACAAAAATGACCGTTAATACTGCACATTGTCTGTTGCGAATGCCACAAACCTACCGTTGAACCGTTGAAAAAAGAGATTGGACTCATGTAAATAACTAGTTTTTATTTAAAATATGAAATTCATAGATTTCGAGTTCATCCCTAAAATATAATATGACTTCAGAAGAATATTGAAAATAACATGTTCAATATAAAAGTATGCATGTAATTGATGTATTTGTCACATGAACAAATGGATGGTATGAAAATGTACAATGTGTATAATATGGATATGTGAATACATAACATTTTAAATATGATTAAAATTAGCACTTCCTACTGCGAATACGAATGCATAATATAAAATAAAGAACTACAAATAAAAAACCGTAATAAACATGGAAAATAATAAATAAAACGAATTTTTATTTCTATTTTTCACAGTATACACCGACATACTAGATATAATAATGGTCGAACACCTTTTTGTTGATATATCAATAATTTAAAAATAAATGGCAATTGATCGAACGACATGGAGTTACAAAAATTGGTTGCACTTTGTATGAAAGCAATTTGTAAAATTGAAAATAAAACTAACAAATTAGAGATGAATACCCTAGATCAAGGTAAAGAAAAGTGTCAAACATAAGTAAAAGATCGCAGCAATTTTTTATCCTACAACGATGGCATCCATGTTTAAGTACTACTACTACCTAGAGTGGGTAGTTAAAAAAGAGATTGTGGAACTGAATAACAAAATAGAAAAAAAATATTTTTAAACAATCGTTGCTAGGAAACAAGTTTTGTTAAAAAAAAAAATATGTTCAACAAGAATTTAGGTGAAACGTGTAGAAAATTTATGTTGGCGTACAGTGCACGTGTACAACTAAAGCGACTATTTACAAGTTAAAACCTAATAAGCAAATTGAATGAAAAAAATCAATAATTTAAGAAATATATATGTCTCTCGTAAGTCTAACTTATTAGATTCTTCCACTGTCCGTTCGAGTTGTCTAACCTACTCTGCCCGGTTGTATTGAATTCATGTCCGACTGGATAGTTGCCATTGAAATAATCACCTGCCGCTGTTGTTGTTTGTCCTTGTTGCTTGGGATTTATGAAAGCGCTGTTTTGTGAGCTATGCAGCTGTGAATTGCTGCCATTTGTGAGGCCTGGATACTTTACGGGCTCTGGTACTGGAGGTACTTCTTCGTTGTGGGTCGGAATACTTTCGAAGGAAATAGTCCTTGGGCTGGACACTGATTGAAACATGGGTGAATCACCGCCACCAAGTCGTAGAACATCGTTTCCATTTTCGGGTAATGCGAAACCATTCGATATAAGCATATTGCCAATATTCACTTCAAGACCTTGCAAATAGAAGAAATTCGTTAGAAAGTCCTACGATGGGCAGTGATGTATACGGCCCTACCTTCGGACAGATCGAAGAGTTCAACACCGGGCACAGGGGATCCTTCGCGCTTGGTCCGATTGCTGGGCTTAGGGCGTTCTTTGTATGATACCACCTTAGAGATCAACTTCTTCCAATTGGCAACTGCAACATTAAAAGAAGGAAACAATTATTAAAAGTTACGCTCGCAGCATGGTAACAAAAATATAACTACGACAGTATTCCAATCGTTTACCCTTGAAATAAATTACAAGACCAACAAATTTTGCGCTCACCTTGTGTCAGTTCCTCAAATCTAGCAATTGACTGCGGGTCCCATGACTCCGGATCCATGTCCAGGGTGGATTTGACATTGGCCAAGAAGCATTCAATAGCCTGGAATCTAGTAAAATAAAAATCTGTCAGTATAAACAATAGCCCGCTGAAACTATTCACTTACCTAAGGGTAAGGAAATCCGTGCGCAACTCGAATACTTCATGCGTGGCCACGTACTCGCTATCGCCATAGTCGACAAAGTACAAATCCAAGACCACCTCATTAGGGTTGTACTCATTTGGCAGAATTCCAACAACCTCTGCACGATACCACTTGCCATCGTACTTAAACACAGCAGCCACTATTTGCCCAAGATATGGCTCGGTAATACTGTGAAACTCGCGATTCTCGGGCACATTATAGTAGTCAGTCATTTCCTTTACCATTGTATCGAGTTTCTTCGACTGTGGCCCAATCAGCTGCACCCAAAACTTAGAAGGTGAAGCTATCGCAGAAACATACACCTCCATGGGCTTTTCGTATTCACTGGTACACAGCTTTTCCCGTGGCGACAACATATGTGAATTTAATGACGTTTGTGACGAGTATATACTGGAGGATATACTGTTTGTCGGACTACGGCGGGGTTCACGAGTCAACTCAACCTCTTCCAGAGATTTTTTCAGAGCTTCATCCTCTTGGATCTTGTCCTCAATCAGTTTTCTTGCGATATTCACTTGATTGCGATTGCCAGTGATGACAATGCGGCGTTTGTTGATTCCCCCATTTCGACCACCAGAATCAACAGACACCTTTGCAAGAGATTGGCGACAAATCTCCTGCATTGCTTCACCACATCGACCGATGATCTTACCGCATACGCTTTGAGGCACGAAGATTTCCTCCTTCACTATCGGTGAGCGTTCAATTTCTTTTTGTAGCATTTGCTTGGCTTCTTTGACTGCGTCCGGGTAGCCGCGAATCTCACAAAGTTTGCTTATGTCGTCTTTGTCTCTAAATTTGGGAACAAAAAATGTGTCCATTATGAAGGGAGGATCATAATTTATATTTTTAATTATCATACCTAAATCGGATGGTGGTACGGCTTTTCTCTTCGATTACGGCGATATTTGACCCAGCACGTCCGACCACCAGGGGTACGTACTCATTGGCAATGGTCATTTGGATTGTGACTTCTTTTTGTGGTGGCTTTGCCTTTGAGCCAGACGATTTCGACTTACTAATTGCTTCGAGTTGTTCTTCCTCTTCGTCTCGATTTTTAAAGTAAACATATAACATAGCACCGCCAAGGCTGCAAAGGCCTAGGCCAAGGACTAACTTAAGGGCGGGAGTAGCACTTCGTAACATCGTGTATTTTTAATTTTAAACACTCTTATTGGAAATAAATCTTGGGATTGGTTTTGGGAATCGGTGTGTATCTGCAAAGAGATAATTTTTAGTTAGCAAGTTGGAAGTATTAAAGGAAAATTAATTTTACTAAATATAGTGGTCTGAACCGACGTGTAATTAAACTTATGTTAGAATATAGCAACAAGACTTAATGCATGCAAACAAAAAAACAGCTGTCTACGCACCGTTTAGGAAAAAATGTCACTATTGATATCAGCAACTTTTAGTCAGTTTAGCATCCCTATGAAACCTATGCACTTACTTTGGATTGACAGATGGTTCAAGAAACTTGCCTCTGCTGCGTTCATTCATGTAATTCCAAAAATCCAATCTCAGTCAGATGGTCTCAAATTGTTGCGTTCAAATTAATAATGCATTGCAAATCAAACCGCGAAGCAATATTGGCACCTGAGAAACCGGAAGAAGACAACAGCTTCAATTGAATGTGCAAGTATAGGGTGACCTCAAGCAGATTAACAAATGCAACTTGAGACAACGGATAGCTAATCTTCCAAAGTTTCAAGTTTCTAAATGTATTGCTTTTAACTAAACAATCTTCATAAGATGTGTATGTATTATCAGGTTCGTTGAATGCTCTAACTCTATTACGGACAATAGGTATAGGCACCTAGTTGTAATATTATCGGACATAGGTTTATCTTAGTCTAAGTCAAAATCAAGTTGATCACCTGATACATATATGTAATTTGATTAACAATGAGCAATGAAACTGCCATAATTTATTGAATATGTATAATTGTAGGTATATTTAAATGCTAGCAAAGTGAAGTGCATAAGTCATTCATTGTAACTTACAATAAATGAAGGTTAGAAAGATTATTATTAAGGCCAAATAGTTGTTTTTTAAGACTAAAATCTTTTCGAAGTGGTGAAACCACTTTCAGAACACATAAATGTCGTCAAAACATTACTAAATCAATAAAACAAAAGCACGCAGCAGACAATGAGAACTTAAATTGATTAACCTGAACAACGAACAGCACAATATTCTGTCATTACACACATGCATGTATCTATATTTGAAACGAATATAAATATCATATAAATAAATCGATAGCATCACTCGATGGATAGAAACATCAATTCAAACCGTCTAGCTCTAGATGTCAGTGGAAGAGCTCACCAAACAACTTGCTGTATAGGTATTGGAAATTTAACAGCCTGTAAACTTAACGAAATAATCACTAACTGAGCTTTTTTTAATTTGTACCTATACATTTATGCACTTTGTTTCAAAGTAACGCAAACGAAGCATGCGATTTGAACTGTGTCTGTGTCTGCTCTTCTCTCTAACCGATTTTTGGCATCGGCTTAGCGTTAGCTTTCGTATTTAGCACTTTGCCTGACACATGACAGTTTCTGTATTCTTGTTGTATTTTCGGAGCAAAAAAATTTAATTGTGCGAAAATAAACAAAATACAACGAAAAGAAGAACGAAAAAGAGGATTAGAAGGAAAAGTGATGAAATACTATTTTGGTTTGGGTGATCCCATGCTTTTCCCCTTCGATTTGATGTAAATAGGTAATGCTTGAAAATTTTGGCAGATCAATTGGTGGTTTTGTATTAATCAACGTAGTATGGTTTGCAGGTAGATCAGTTGTTTTATAAACCACTTGGAGGTATATTGTAAATACCTATCACTTTCTGTTAGACAAATAGTGTTGTTATACTCGTATATAAACTTTACTGGATTTCTAATGAATGAATGGTGCACGGTTTTAGTTATTCGTTTTGAAATAGAGACTTGTGTTTTTTATTAGCTAGAAATGGAGATTTGAAAATTCGGTAGATCTTAAGGTTTAACGAACAGAGAAAACATGACACATCGCTGCTAATATCATTTGTTGTGTAAGCTGGCGCCATTTTATTCGCCAGGTAGGGCATAACCTTACTTAACGGAGTTCCGACCCGTGGTGCATCACTGTGACAATGTGACCGAGCGAATGAAGTCGGCTTGGAGCAGCTCATAGAGTTCACGGGGTACATCTCCACTGTTGATTCTTCTTGAAGGGGTGGATATATTTTTTTTTGATACCATATTTCTACTTCGAAAACCATGTCGTTTCCCGTGTTCTTCAATCACCGAGGAATCCCCAAATGACGTGCTCGCTCACATAAATCAAATCGTTCAAATATAACCTGGGACATTCGTTACGAAATGGATGCGGCGGCGACCTACCTACTCTTATTCTTTTATTCAACAATTTTATGTGGTAAATTTTATTACTTTATATACCATTCTGTCCTATCATGCATTATGAAGGTATTCTGTTGGGTACCGGCAAAGTGACCTTTAAAACGTTTCTTGCACTTCCACAATTAAACTGCGCCACGCAATGAGGTGAGTAATTCATTTGGCCTTGAAAGGTAACACAAAATTTATTATCATTTTGTTTAATTCAATTTCTCGTTCACAAAGTGAAATAAAACAAAAATATAAACAATATCCAGTTAATTACAGACAGACCTGCGCCTCAAGTAGAATGAATAAACAGATATTATATGTGCCACTGCGACGTCGGGCAAGGCAAAAAAAAAAAAAACCGCGAATGAAGTGTAAGAGTACAAGACAGCGAGTGTGATTTACAGCCGTGCAATCGTAATCGATGCACAAACATACGTATAGCACTGAACTAGCTCTGACTGGCTACTACTAAATTTAGACAGATGACATAATTTCTTTAAAAACTGACACCGTGATGCAGTAACTGTCAGTTACACACACAATGGAGCTTGTAAAATTGTTTGTTTGATTTGTATATTGTATTGTAAGTATCTAGGTAAATAAAACATGTGAAATATCGAGAATGAAGCACATCATATAATCACTTGACAGCTAATAATGTATGAATTGCTATAATCACGTGTTATTTGTTACACAATAACCGTTCGAACATTGTTGTAGATACATACATCGTATTAGAATCATTTACCTATCTTCTTTGCGTAGGTATATCGGTAATAACTCTTAAGAAATAAAGTCGTTAGCATCGTTTCCATAATTTGTGCTGTCAACTCTGAGGTCAAACTAGTCTTGTGTAGGATCTTAAAACATAACATTGATTTTGAACACTTTATAGTAATCAAATCTGTAATAAAGTAAGCCTTTTTGTACACTAACTATGAATGAAATTAGATCCAAATCGTTTTGGAAGTGTAACAGGTCGCAAAACTAATGCACCGCAGCGCAGAATAGTGGATGTGTTTAATCAGTATTTTAATTGGACAAATGCAATCAAAGTGACCCGGGATCGTAGTGCATTGTAGTCTGCAGTGTCTCAGGCCGAGACTTCCTACCTCAGAAGGCCGGTATGGAAGTAATGGCTTTTTCTATTGGTTCCACTTATTCTTATTCAATGGAAGCAGAAGACAGGTTCTGTAGTCAGTACGACTTCGGCAACGTATCAATTGCCTTATTTTATACACAAGTTTCTTCAGAAATCTTTTTATAAAGTGGACATCACAGCACCTTGCACATTATCAGCATTGTGTACAAATCTTTGGACAGAAGTTAGTTAAAAGCGGAACTTTAAAATCTGTAACACTTCCAATTTATTCTCAACTTCTATAAACTGATCTATAGAAGTTAGCTAATGACATTGACCTTATTCCATAAATTTTTTTTAACGTAATTGCCCAATCTACACACCAAATTTTTTTTTTACTTTTGATTTATTTACATTCCGATACGATAGGTTATTAATAATATCTACAGAAAAATGAGAATTTTTTATGTTTTTTTATCTGAGTACACTCAATGTACGTCTCAGATAACAGAAGCGGTATCGCCCATCTCAATGGTTACTATAATTTTAATCTGCAATACCTACATTAAAAATCAACGAAAATATTTTCATTTTAATTAATTTGCGTTCATTATAACTAATTCGGTTGATATGTGAAGCGTGCAGTGAAATACCGATCGCGATTAGGAATATTTAAATATGTACTGTAGTTATATAAACAAAATTGTTTGCTAGGTGATGATAGTTTCTCCATGTAGTTCTCCCATCCTGGGCGTCCAACAGTTGTTGGTATATTAAACACGCTGACGTAGTTGCTTATTCGTTTAGCTGGCTCTTTGCCAATGAACTGAAAGTATTTCATTATGACAATGAAAATAGAAATGTGGGGGAGAAAAAGAGCGCCAGGTCACTCACATGGTCATGTGTAACAAAAAGTCAACAAGTTTGGTAGGTACCTAATCTGTGTTTTTAATATTTCGAGTAATATGGTTGGTTCTAAGATATTATTTCTTTAAAGACACTTAACCTTGACATTAGGGTTGCTCAGAGACATGTCTAACAGCTTATGTGTAAAGCCGATGCGAAATCTTCTGAGTAGGGTGAGTATTCCACACATCGCAATGAAATTTTATATTTGGATGAGAACTTACACAAGCATACCTTTTATATGAGCGATCTTTTTTTGGAAGAAAGCAGTTCGGATAACTATAATGATGGGGGTAGAAATAATAATGATATATCATTTGGCAGTGTAATGAACTCAGTTTGGAAGATTTTGAAAAATAAGCAGCTGTAGAAACGAGAATTTGTTAGAGGTGTGCTCAGCGGTAAATGGTCTGCAATTTGCAAAACTTTAAACTTTCGGGGCGAGAAAAAAAAATATAATTCCGGTGTTATGTGCAATACAAGTGTATGGTACCATACAAACAGGTATTTAAGTCCATCTTTAACTATGAAAATTAACTGTTCACTATACAGTCGAAAAGCAGACAAATAATTAAAGGTAAACGAAGTGCGGTAGGTAAAATCGAGATAGGTATCTCTGACTTCTGGATGAAGATAATAGTCACCGCGCCCAAAACATTAACGGACGTCGAGTTATCCTCTTGCTTTGCACAAATAAAGAATTTGTAAACTTTCAGAATAGTTGGATTTGTTTAAAAATCACATTCAAACTCAGGTTACGACTGAACACAGAGCATTTCGATTTCAAAATAGAACTTAAATTATTAATTCAAACCATTTGCGAAACGATTTTTCTGTCTCTTGGTAAAAATTTAAATTCTAGTCGCATGCCGCGTTTCTTTTTATATCCCATTTGCAATTCTATTCAAATGCTTTATCTTTTTAGCTACACGAATAGAAAACCTACACCAAGCCGAATACAAATCAGGCTATCTGTACGGGTACTGTATGTAACTTGAAGTCACTTGACCCCGATTAGGCTCATCCGGAAAACATGGTTAACCGGTTTTCATCGACTTTTCCACAGTGCATCAGACAGTCAACTACAACTTTGTAATTTGCAATAAATGGGTTAAAAAAACCTTCACTTTATGCATTTCACGTTCTATTATTCCCACCTCACCAAGTTTGCCGGTGAAAAGCCCCCAAAATTCGACGGCAGATAATTAAATGTATAAACAGAACCACGCCGGTGCTCTGCGTAGTAAATTAGTAAAGCCAAATTGGTTTTAAATAAATAAACACACAGATGAGATAACAAAACAATTAAAGAAATTGCTTCACCAATTCAAAATGTCAGAGGAAAGAAAATAAAAATTCTATCTTCGTGCGCAGCGGAAGATTATGGAGACTTGTTTTGTTTTTACCTTAGCCGTGCAGCATGCGCAAATTTGTTAGCAAATTTTTAAAAATATCAAAAATTACCTAACACATTTTGTTATTTTAATATTTTTATTTTTAAAGATTTCTAAATCATGTGAACTGAGAGTGGAAGGTCAATGAGGAAAACACACATCTGTGTGGGCGGGGGCATGCGGCATACCTAATAACAGCGTTTAAGGACTAAAGTTACTAATGCGATGCAAATATTAAGTAAACTTTAATGAATATTTTTCACGAAAAAAAAACTAGTTAAACAAGAATAATGTATAATAATTAGATGATCACATGGCGACGAGGGAAGGGGAAACAATAGCGGCAAATGGCCTTCGACTTCAAGTTCCTAAAATACTGTTTGTCGGTATGTGGAGCTCAAAGTTTAGCGGAGAGATTTCGATAAGACAAAAGTATGTATCATATATTTATCTATTGTGGAATGGAATTTTATGAAATACTTTCACACTCACTTGTTATCTTCTTTTCAACTCACTATTACAACTTTTTTTCATTTGTTATTTAATTCAATTTCTGTAATTCACAGCACTTTACCGAGAACAACGTGTGCATAGGTTAGAGGGAAAATAATTTATTTCACCAATCACAAAGTACCCATCAAGCTTTACTGATATATGCTTTAGGGGTTCGTTCTTTTTCTTTGAATGAATAATTATTTATTCTGATGTGATGAGGAGAATACGCCACAAAAACACGACACAGCAAATAAAAGCAGCAATTCGACAATCGACGGCGCTCCACGAGCGAAGAGAAAAAACGAATGACGGCGAAAAGAAAAGTTAACAAACTGCTTCGATAAGATTTTTTGTTGCAAAACAAAGATAACAACAACAATTAACGAACCAGGTGGTTGCAAAAAAGCAGAAAAAGATGAAGTTGATAAGTAAATGTTTCTATCAGCTGCTACGGGTGACATCTATGAATTGACTACACATACTGTCGGTAAGGTGGTAGCTACGTGCTATAGGTAATTAAAGATTCATGTGGTATTCGTTTGGGCTTCTTCAGATTTGGCCTCAGATTTCAGATTTCGTGTGCCTAATCGAACATAAAAACGCTTTTGCACTTTGTTTGTGTTGATATTCGTGCGACTTGAATATGTGTAGTCTTCGACACTTTTCTATGCGCTTTCCGTTCACTGGTTAAATTTTATAATAAAACATTCGAAATTTCCGTCCCGATTGATTTGTAAATGTTTGCACACAAATAATTTACGAAAATAGATTCACCCGATGCAATGCCTTTCTTTGCTGTAGAAAAAATTCACGCAAATGCAAACAAACTCCACCAAATGTCAAACTCAAATGCACTTGTATTGGTAAATCTGAAGCAAATCTGAGAAAATATCTAGATTCGCAAAAGTGCTCTGAAATCTGAAAAAGATTGCTTTTTTTTGTACCAAACGAACATAAAAATTGCTCTGAGGGCAAAAAAAGTGCTCTGAGAGCGGCCAATCGAATACCACATCACTTACAAAAATGAACCGTAGATTGCGGGATAGGATTGCTTGCAGTGAAACTAATCCTTATAAAAAAAGAATGCATTACTGCTATCAACTAAACTGCTGAAATATCCACAATAGTACCTTGTATAAACTGGAAAAGGTTTTTATTTTTTAAAGGAACTGGCAACAAAAGATGAGGAAAATAAGTCCCAAATAACGTCAAATCAAGGAATTTGAGTACGGCTAGCAAGGATTGAACAAAAGGGTCCATATAGAGAGCAACTGATTTCTCCTCCAAAAAAAAGGTGACCTGGAGCCTTGCGATCATGGTCATTACTCACTTTACTTTTTATTATTATTAAAACCGCAATACAGATCAAAGGATAATATTTGCGAAATCCCAAACAAGGAAAGGAAAGCAGGTATAAAATAAGTCTTTGAAAAGCAATTGCGACCATGTGTTGAATACAGTGCCTTTCTTATTATACATTCGAGGAAATTATCAGTTTCCTTGTAATTTTATACCCGAATATATTTTTCCCTTGGAATTCACAACCGAGTAGGAAGTTCCCATATTTCGTTTAGGTACGACTTTATTTTATAGCGCTATCCTAAGAACTGCGTTAACTGATGGTGTGTGCAGATTTCATTTTTCGCAGGAGATTATTATACTCACTGTATCAGTATACCTACCTATATTCCGAAATAATACAAATTATTAACTACCAAAATCCGAGTTGTGTTGAAGTGTTGCGTTAAATGTATCAACTAAGTTGATCTTTATTCGACTGCAATGGTTGCTGAAGTGTATTATATTATCGGATTTGGGTGCGCAATTCTAATTGATCTTTTAATATAATCGAAAACCTTTACCGAGAACGGCTGAAATTTAGACCTTTAAATGATGTTGTGACTTGTGTTTGGTTTACGTTGGTTGAATTAACATTTTGCAGAAAATGTGCCGGACAAAATTTTATTCATTGGTTCGAAATTTATTCATACATATTTACTTTTTTGGAATTGCATACCTAGGTCACATCTAAGGAGGGGCTTTTGTGTGCTAATGGATGCAATCAAGAAATACATTGCATACTTAATTCAGGATAATTCTTTAGCCAACTAACTAAATTTGATGTGTTTATTTTGGTGGCTTCACTGTATTTTTTATGCTGCATACAAATCGGCGTATGGTTAAATGAGACAGAATTATTTTATTTCTGCTACAACATGTACGCCTAGCACATGTGTCTACTAGCTTTCAGATTAGAAAGCAAATATTGTATGAAATGAAAGGATTGTTGAAATCCTTATGTTCGAAGAGCGCACACCCTGTACCTGCGCAACCCTCCAAGAATGTACTCTCCATTCTCCACACAGAGTTTGACACTGGGGTAGTTTGATATTCTTCACCTGTTCTGTTTATACACAGAACATTACAAAATTTTCCAACCCTCGGCACATTGCGTATACGACCCCCTAACCGTCATCAGTCAGCGCGCGGCAGTACATTTAGAAACAAAACGTCAAAATTTTCATTTTCAACTTCAGTTTTTGTGTTTTTCTACTTTAATTTCGCAGTGTTGCCACGCAAACTGTTTCAAATATATATTATTTTGATTTCACACGTTTCGAAATGCTACTCAAGGAATTAATACGCTTCTCCACCCAGCATCGAACTCTCTATTGCTACATGATTCTCAGTGTATGGATATTTCTTCTCATAGCAGGTATAAAATTCTTTGGTCGTGTCATTTTTGCTTCTATTAAGTGGCATTCTATTATTCAAAGGAATGTACAAATACATCGGGAATACGAATCATATCAACAGCTTAGGCTTCCTCAATGGAAAACGTATCTACGTGTCCACGCTGGAGGATGAGGAAGCAGCGAAATTTCGCAAATACAAGCTGCGTTGCACGCCTTTAGAGAGTTTGACCCGAAAGGACGACGGGGGCATATTGGACGGCTGGAAGTTGCAGGGTGTATTGCTAGTTATTCGGCATGGGGATCGAGGACCAATGTCTCATGTGAGAAGCGTTTCTTCCATTGATTGTGGCGCACAAGGCGATAGTCTTTTAAATAGGTGAGTTGAGGTCTTTCTGTGAGTTCGTCCTTTATGCTTTCTATTGCAGGTACCGCTCCTTTTTGTACAACTCGACGAGCAATCCTGCCGGTGCTAACCACATGTACTGGAACAAACTGGGATCATTCCATGGATTTGCTTTGCTTCCCGCTACTGAAAAGTCCTGCCTCCTTGGGCAACTGACATACAAGTGAGTATTGACACAATCCATGATTTGATTTGCATTGTATTCTCTGGTAAAAAAAAAAAACGCATCTCAAGATGAATTTGAATCCTTGTGAGGCTTTGTAGTGGTTATTTGCATTTTTCAGTTCTTTCCATGAAGAGAGTGTGAGAGCTTTCACTTGATTAAAGTTCTGTCACGTAAATAGGTTAATGGGGCGGCACTGTCGGTTGTCAGTGGGCTGATTTTGTTTATTTACCTCTGCGGGAGTAGAGTCATGGACAGGTGGGGGTCGTCGTATGGTTTGTTCTTTGCACGCCTGTCACCCCCATGTACCATACGGCAGTTGAAGGATTTGTTTTGTTAACAGGAGGGGCAGATGCAAATGCAAATAGCCATAGTTTAAGTGGAACAGTACACAACGTCACCGACGAATAGGGGACACTGCGAACTGATTTTAATTCAACTCTAGTTGCATTTAACAGAAGCAAACAACTTTGACTCAAGGTTGAATTTTATTTGTTGAATTTCTGTTCTATTTTTACCGCATTAATTAAACAATAACTGCGAACGAGATGACGACTTCATTTCGAATTTGCACCGAGAAAATGCTATGGTATTTCAGGCGACAATTTATAATTAACGGTGTTGTCGCCTGTGGATACACTACAGTTTTTTTTTCATTCCACATTTGCTTTCTATTTAAGTAAGCGAGAAGTTCTTCGGCATTAATTATATTTGTAACGACATGTCATGAAGGTCAAACGAACGGGGGTTTGAATCTCGCAGCTCTCGCCAGGACGGTACAAGTGTCCTATTAATGTTGCAATTGCGACTTGTGAAGTTGGAAATGAAAAAAATGAAATAAAGGGCCTCAGCTAGTATTAATTATTAATAACTTTAACTTTTGTTTTTAGGGTGGTATTCGTGTATTGTAGAAACAAACTTGTGAATTAGCAAATGTATAAAATGACAATTCCTTGTAACCATCATTTATTTCTATAGCTAAAATGTTGGTTTCGTAAACTCCTCATTCGTCTTTGATATTTTCCAGAGGCATTGCCCAACTCCTGCACGTTGGTGAAATCCTTCATCAAATCTACGCTCATCCGCTGGGTCTTCTGCTGAAACCGCAGCAAACGAAATCCTACGTAGTCTCCACTCCCCATTCGCTGCTTAACTCAGACGAAGTTATTCTCTACACAACTCGGTACCGCCGCACCTTCCAATCAGCCATGGCACTGCTGTTTCCCTTCCTCCCACCCGACAAGTGGCTCTCGTTAAATGTCCGCGAATCACACAGCATGGCGTTTTGCTTCGCCGACTGTGCGTGCTCACAGGCAGAGGCTTTTCGAAAGAAGCTCAATGGGTTGAACGCAAATCAACTCACTCAACATCCAGCTGTCGCAGCAGTAGTACAATGGATTGGGGCCACCATACTCCAGCACACTCCGAATGGAATAAACAATCCAAATGAGGTCGTCGATGCGGTCCTTACAGTTCTCTGCCATAATGCGCCATTGCCCTGCAGGAAAGCCTCGTCGAACGCGTCAAAAGTCGTTACAACTGAACCATCAACAATGGATCTCAACGATGTTATCAACATCGATCAAGATGACACCGCTGCCAACCTAGTCGACTCTCCAATGTCTGTGGTTAGCGAGGAGACAAATCAGGGCGGTCAAACGGAAGGCTGTATCGAGCCCAGTCATGTTGCCGCACTGATGTCATACACAAATTGGCAGTCATCAAAAGAAGTTAACCACGCGCTGTATAAACAGATCGGTCTGCTTCGAGCCTACGGCATGATTCGTCATATAGTCAGCTACATGTTGAAAATGATTTCCGGAGATCGAACCAAATTTGTCCTTTACTCTGGTCACGATTGGACCTTGCAGTACCTCACAGCCGCCTTGGGTATTCAAACAGAGACCACGGCCATTCCGTATGCCGCCCGTCTGACCATTGAGGTGTACAAGAGCGAAAAGAGTACGGACTTTTACTTCCGAGTCCTGTACAATGGCCGAGACGTAACCAAACAGATTGACTTTTGTGAGGGCGGTAAAAGTCTACGTGTCACTCGGAATAGTCGTGGCAACAAAGCAGATCTGTGTCCAATTGAGAATATTATCCGATTTCTTCATGAGGACTATTTTGCTCCTCTGAATGCGACCAACTTTAAGGATGCTTGTACATCGCCAAGACTAAATGAATTTTAGAAATAATAACAATTACGTACTCACGTTATAGGTTTAAGAAACGATGGTTGGGTTCTAGCTGGCAAGTCGGTCGAAATTATAAGAAAAAATAGAAAAGCCGTTGCAGCGACATTTAGCGAATCATGTTCGACAGCTGTCACAGCAACTGTTTCAATAGTGATTTCCATCCGGGAGTGATACATAAAACTTCCGAAACTTCCGAGTTGCTTGACATATCGAACACAATCAAATTTTAGGTATAAGAAAACGATAACTTAAACATATCAATATATTCATACATATCAAATGAATTCCCAGACTGTGATAATAAAGTTAAATAAAAAAGAATCTCACTTTAAAGTATTACTAATAGGAAATCTCAAATATCAACTACATATCAAAAGGTAAAAGTCATACCTGTAGCTAAATGTATTTTTAAGAAAAATGTTATTTCTATTATTTACTAGATTAAGTTCAATATACACAAATACATATAACTTTATTGAAACTCAGTCCAGATTTTAAATAATAATAATGTTTGTGCAAAACTTTTAAGATGATATTTATATAACTCGGCTTATTTTGTTGCCATACGAAAACAGTTGTATTAGTTATTAGTCATTTGGAAATGTATACGTATACACAAGTATTCGTCTTTTTTTTCTTTTTTTTTCAATCGAAAAATAAAACTCTTCTTCGTCGACCTACTAATAAGTTTTTATTTTTATTTCATTTGCTTCTTTTCTCGAACGCCGCTAAAGTTTTGGGTGAATCGGGTAATCAATCAACAAGCTCCATTAAGACCAGTCCTTAGCCAACCGCCTCCAAGTAGGTAAAATGACTTTCATATTTGTGTGGTAAAATCCAAGACTTTGCGTCTTCGCTTCACATAAAGAACAGCTTTTTGACTGGGTTCTGGAATTCCCATCACCTTTTTTCAACAAGAGTCTCAAGTTTCACCCCCAGAAAAAAAAAAAAACACAAAGCACACCTTAAGCGTTTTAAGAATGGGCCACTTCTCGCGTACTTGCAACAAGCATCCGACAACAACAAAACATGAAGCGGAGTACGCGTTAACAAATTGTTTTGCTCCCAAACAATTCATTAAAAACTCGGAAAAAATCCCCCAATTGGTAAAATTGGTCAGCGCAAAAATCACAGCCAAGCAATGTCGGCCCGACAGATAATACGCACACCCTGTAATGCAAATCATACCTGGAATACCGTGCATCATAACGCAACACTCTCTGCAACATTTATAGTAACTGCAGAGTGCATCTGCAAAAAATAAGGCAATGCTCCAATCAGTACCTCCACAAACCATTCAGCTACCGAATGCACCGCATCATACGCCATATATAGAGAAAAGCCTAGTATGACGCTGTATTACTGTATTACAGCGAATCATGGCGGAGAAGGGATACCAGAGCTAATTGCCATGTAATACGCCATACACTCGACCCAGGCCGTACTACACGTACCCTACCCACACTGCAAGTACATGCTTGAGTACTTGCTGTCAACGAATGCGAGTACTCTGTGTAAAAGTCGCGTGCTTTTATCGCTGTTCGCCTGATACCTCTCAGTACACTTTGTTACTTAATGCCGACACGTTTCCCCACATCAAGCCGGTGCTGTGTGGACGTTCTTCCCGTGGGGAGCCAGCTCTTAGACCAAAAAGGTGGAGAACTTGCATTCAAAGTTACAAGCCTACCACCGACCGCAATTACTACGCTTCTTCTATTACACTGGGGAAATACCATGCAGGGTTATGGTTTTCTCCTTTTCATATTTCTCCAGCTATTCGCAAAGACGATGGCCGTCAATGCCGAAACAAACAAACAAAAAAAAAAATCAATTGAATGCGAGAACGAGAGTCATGACCGCGGAAAAAACAGCTCCCCCACTTCGGCTGGGGGCGACAACACTGCCTCACAATGTAACCACAGAGAGCACCAGGGTGCACTCGCACTGCATGTTTGAGTTACATCGGGACAAGGAGCTCAGAGATTTTGCAACAATTTCGCATCCGAGAATCGTGAAATCTTCGAGAAGCGAGACTGACTCCCAATTACCGCCAAGCATCCTCGTCACCGCGCTCGTTGTAACCCATGTGACGCACTACAGCCGCAGCACTGCAATTGCAGATCGCGAATACCTCGATGTACTTTCCGGTTGCCAGTACACACAGCACAAGGCGACTGCAGTTTGTGTGGTGTATTGTAGTGTGAGAGGGGGGGGGGGGGGGGGGACACTCGATGCAGTTTTGGCGCCAAAACTAAACTGCATGCAGTTGAGATGCAATCGCTGCACTTGCAATCGAGTCTGGGCGACTGGTACCAAATGTTGAGGAAGAAAAATCATGTGGGGTTCACGTGAGTTTTTTTCCAACAACTGCATGGGTGCACGGGACTAGGGGGGTTGAGAAAAGTGTTATCTGAAATTTTGTTGCTAATAGACGATACACAGCTTGCAAGAGTTTTCCGAAATGCCACTATCGCTGAGGGGATGATTGTAAATTGTAGAATTTTCCTTGAGCGCTACGCTGTGTTGCTATGAATTTTCTATTCACATTCGCATCTGTGTGTAGTAGTTTCTATTAGATTGCATCATAGATGCATTTACATTCACAGTCTGTTTGTTAGACACATGTAGTCGCCAAATGTTTTTGCAGTCTGCAGTTGGCAAGAGCCGCACTCATACCTGTCGCAGTAAACTACTTAGCGAGAACTCGTACGATGGATTATTTGTTGTCTATTGCTGCTTGGTTTCATGAGAACTTGTTCCCCCTTTCTCTAGGTTGACCATTGAATTTCCGTGTAATCATTTTGCAGTTGTTGCAGGCAACAGAGAATGCACCCTCTAGCAAAACTGCCTCCTGCAATACTCTGCTGAATGGCTCTATTGAGGGGGTATTCTTCCCCCAAACAGGATGATTAAAATAAATGTCCTGAGCGTATGAAATCAGTTATAAAACTATGTCAAATGTTTCTTAAATTTACCCATACGCCCCCGTTTCATAAGCCCTCCATATTGGTTTACTAGCTTTATACAGGGATGCCAGAGCTGGAAAGCAGTGCCTTCCGTTTAATATACTATATAACATACCGTGAACCAGTGGTAATGGTTTCGCGCCAAAGAGTAAACATCCGTAGGTAGAAACAACCTCTCTGTGCTTTCTGCTGATAGCCCCATATTTGGTATACGAAGACTGCAAAAACTTCTGCAGTGGTGCCAGTGAGAAAAACATATGTTTTGTCGAATGAGAGTTAGTGCTGTCTGTACGGGATGTGATAAGTTTTTCTACAAACTCGTTAACAAATTCAAACTGGGCAGTAAAGGTAGCATTTGTCTCTACGTTTTGCTGGGAGTTCAAAATTTATGTAAATTTATAAAGATTAAGTCGAGCGTTTTGATTTTTCTTAGTTTGCGAATTACTTAGCAGTAAATAAAATTGTGCGTTGTGTGTTTCGTTGTATATATCTGTTGCTGGTTCTGATGATTGTCAGAAAATAATTTTATTCATTTCACGACGAAAAATTATAAGCTTTGTTGGTCAACCGGATGGGCTTAGTAAATGAAATTTGTTTGTCCTTAAATGGCGACTAGTATGAAATTCAATTTTTCGAAAATCCTTAGGACTTCCAGGCTAACCTGTCAGGGATCTGAAATAAGTGGGTACATTTGTATAAGTAGAAAATATCCATGTCCTAAGTAGAGCTACAATTTTGCGAATTTTCACCCTTTTTGTGGAAATTAATTGTCCTATTTGTTACAAATTCCTATACGATTGCTTGAGTTCCGCAATGGATCCAGATGTTACGGAACTATGTTTTTTTTTTTTCGTTTATGGGAAATTCAATTCAATATCTGTCAAACACAATCATTTCTCTGTTAACTTTAGATAAGATTTAGAAAGAACTTTATATGATACTCATTTTATGAAGCAGCGTGTAAAAAATCATTGATTTTCCATAAACTTTTGACAAAATAAATTTCGTAAACTATAGAAAGAGTGCACCATCGTTGCGAAAGTAAAAAAATCTAACCTTAAAAACACGAAACCTTTTCCATTTATGAAGAATTTTCGAAATCTAGAGTAAGCAATTGTCTATAAACATCTAAAAATGTATGCGCAAAAACGTCCGCTGTTTGCTTTTAGTAATTTGTCAAATTGTAATAACATAAGCTGGCGTTTACATCAAACTGTAGGCTGAAAAGATTTCCACCCACTCTCCCTGAAGAACCAGCGAAAGTACGAAATGAAATCTTTAAATTCTATTAAAGGATAAACATTTCAATATTATACAGTCGAACATTTTGTAATTTATATTTTAACCTTAGGACGTTTTCTAGCGATGAGAGCAAGGACAAACCAAAACGCATGTAACTCCGTGGCACACATATTATGTCCCTTGGAATATTATGTCCATTATGAATCATGCGCGCGACTTGATTTGTGCAACTAATACCTACTTGCATTCGTCAAAGCCGCACAACCTTCTCCTCGTAGGTGCAGTGCATTCTACGATATTTTCTTCTTCAGCCATCGTGAGAAATATTAAAGTTGTAACTTTCCTAGTGTTATTGCGGATGTTCGATTTGTTTTGAATCCACTTCCAAAAAAGTTGCAACTGCCAAGGCCATTCTACTCAGCTGGAATACTTGCGTGGAAAAGAATGGAACTGCAATGCCCATCCCACAGAGCAGAGAGAAGTTTATTTGAAATTCCGAAAAACGATTTATATTTTCGAAAAGTCTCTCTCGACGATGCGCCTGCTAACGCTTGAACGAAAAACGTTGCCTGCAGTACTCATGCTTTCCGAATAGAAAAATGAACTGCCAAATGCTTCCAATTCCACAGCGAACATCAAATTCCTCGTTATTTAAATGGCAGCAGTGGATAACGCGGCGGCGACAATCCAACAAGCAAAGAGTCTCGACCAGAAGAGCGAAAGACAAACACTTCCATCGGTTTTTTATTTTCCAGAGTTTGCGTCTTTCGATGTTAAGTTACTAGGTGGTCACGAACAGTAGCAAGCAATCGAGAAATGAACATCGAACATCTGAGTATTCGGATATAAATGTTTCGTTTATACAGAAAGCGGTTCTGCTATAAAAGGCGGGAAACAAATTATTTCGCTCGCGCCGCAGTGGATTTGAATGACGTCAAGAAAGAGAGGGCAAACGACATGCCAAGAGAAGTGATTTTTCAGCACCAGAAACAAAACGCCAGACAGCACTGCTATCTGCTATCAACACTGGGAGAGGCGAAAAAGTTGACTTTTGTATGCGATTGAATAAAAAAGGTAATAAATGAGTTGGGGACGGGCTTTGTGGGGGCAATCTTTTCAGGAGCATATAGGCATTTAGAAAGTGTGCTCTGAAATGAGAATTCAATTTAAGTTTTATTAAACAGCTTAGCACTTGGGTACTGTTACTTCAGCTAAATACAATTTAGTTTTCGATATTTGAGGGGTGGCAAAGCACAATTTTACAAGTGAAAATTCGTTGTAGTTGAAAAGTCCATGGAATGCTGCAAGTGGTACACTTTAAACACTGTCATTGAGAAAAATACGACAAAGTGCTGTACAGACGAGTCCTTCCCGAGAACAGTTGAACAAGCAAACCCAGATATGCACGAACTTTGAGCATCGTTGCTCAATTCTAATTAAATGAACCATTATTTAATAATTGGTAAAAGCAAAACTTCAATTTGTACTAAGAATCAAAAAACAACAACATCTGCAGTGGGTGAATTCATATATAGCCAACCCAAACAGAATAATTTATCAATAACTGTTGAAAGTTGAAGCTACGCAACAGCTAAATCGGTTGTTGGGACAACCCCTATTGAATCAATATTTCCACAAGCTCTATGAGAAGTGTAATAGCTTTTCAAATAAATTGCATATTTAGTACAGTTGTGGATACCAACCATGCCTAATCTCAAGCCAACAACAAGAGTGGATGTCATTGGAAATCTCGACTTGAAACCTGAAGAGGCATCTGGATTTTTCATCGAGTCCAAGCAGCAGAGGAAATTTCTAATGTAAGAACACTTTACTAAGGAAAAGTGAGAACAATAAATAAATACATCCAACAGAAAGCCTCCAAACTGGGACAGCGCCGGTGACAGCATCGACTTGTTGGCCATCCAAAATGAACGTGAACACAGAGACATGCTTCAGCTGCAAGAGGATATGCTTAGAAATGCTAAAATTCAGGGAGAAATAAACTCGAATCGCGTTCAGGAGATACACCAATTGCATTCGAATCTGCGAAATCGTTTTTCAGAGGTAAACACCTTTATGAAGGATTGTGATCATAAGAAACGTGTTGCAGAACGGAAAGTCGCTGAAGAAAAGGACAAACAGGAAGAAATGAAAAACACAATAGAGAAGTATAGATGCGACATTGACGTATTGACCCAGTTTCGGGACACTCTGTCTGATACGGTTAAAGACTTTGAGCCCTACGAAAAGGTTATTAACGAGGTGATTGCCAGCACAGATGCTTGGAGCTCAGTGAAAGAGTGCATGGATAGATGCGATGCCTTAAGTATGTTTGTGGCCTATGTGCGGCTGTGTGATTTTGGTACTAAGATGTTTCTACTTTTCAGTGCTAGCTCGGACCGAAATTGCTAAAATGGAAAAAGACAAAATCAAAGAAATTGAAGCAATGCGTGCTCAAATGGTCCAGATGGCCAACGAGTCTGCTTTAATAGTGCTTGGATATATTAACGAATTGACTCAATTGGAGAAGGAATACGATCAAGCACGTGCAGAGTGCTTAAAGTGGGAGAAGGTACTGGCCAATATCAAAAATTGCGTTGCAGAAAATTACCTTTCGAAGAAGAGAATGATCGATGGGATTCAACTTATGTATCGAGATTTGTGCAAGCGCAGAGGTTGACTAATGCAAATGGAAAGTTAGCCAAAATATGTTAAGAGGTGCTTTTTTATTGTAGGTCTGAATCCGGTAAACAAGAAGTATGACATTAAGAAGCAGTTGGATTTCATTATGAATGAGATTGAAATACTTCAAAAAGTAGTAGAGGAATGCAAGAAGGTTAAAACATAGAGCTTGTTTAAATGGAGCAGTCTTTAGGTGATTTACAATATGAAGGTGTTTTGTTGATGTTTATTTGAGATTTATAATGAATATTTCCGCAGGTTGCTAAGCCGAACACTATCTCAAAAATTATAATTTTTCTTGTATTTGAAAAACATGCAATTATTAAATTCGATTAAATAAATTGTTGCTTAAGCTCTAAGAGCTCTTTATTTGATAATGTGGATAAGTGAGATAAAATCGGTTTTTTTTTATAATTTTGGACTTTTGACGGAACGATTAATATTGTTTGGATGTTGATGTTTAAAGCTTTCAGGCTCAGAAGGTTGTTGAATGCATACATCTTGGGTATGGCTTAATACATTTTTGTTTCTCTTGAAAGTCGTATAGTAATAATAATTATATTTTATTTATTTCCGAATAAGCATTGAAGATTATTGTTAATGTGAAGTTGACCATCAGTTAATGTCAGTACATGGATATTGATATATTTGTGTCTGCTTTTAGTCGATTGAAAATTGGCGATTCTTATAAATATTTATATCTTTTTTGTGCCGAAAAATGAACCAGAAACAGTTGTTTTGGCAGCTAATTCTAAATAGCAAGAAAGTTATCGTTACGTCAAAAAAACCATCAACTATGAATAAAACTGGACTTTACATAAATAGTTGGCGCAAGACGTCTCGCTTCTCAAAATCGTTGTTTGTTGTAATTTTATTCATTTTTTAAGACATGGATATTATAAATACCTACATAAATAACCATAAGATATCTTAATGCCAGAGCTCTTAGAATGAAATGTTTAACCGATTAATCATTGCTATGTACAATATTCTTGTTCATATCCCTGATTTCATCTGGCCGACGCCGAAATATTGGTTGTCATGACCGCCTCAGTCAAGAAGTCCACTCAAATGTAGTTCCATAAAACCCTGGATCCGTACCAACATAACTTTTTCACCTGTTTGCATTCGAGTCTCTCCCATTCTACCGTATCGGTACGGTCGTTGCACTCTGTTTGCATTTCGTGTTATACACCAACTAAATTCTTAAATTTCGCGTCAAAGAAAACCTATTGCAGTCACTCTCTTTCTGTCTCTTACACTCTTAAGACAATAGCCATGAATACTGTTAGGTTTCGGTATATTTTTTAAAATTGAATGGATCCCTTACGAAATTCCCTTAGCAAAAAATTCAAATTGGGGAAAAGGGGCTTAAAGAGCCGACACAAAACAAATAAATAATAAGCCAACCGCGCTCTGAAATAAAATTATAATTTATTATTATTATATTCCGCTTGCTTAATTGTACCAGGAACGCAGCAGAAATTGCAGCTTCAAAGCCAAGCATCCAGCCAGCTGACTAAGGTATAGAGAGTGTGTGTGTGTGTGTTCGTTTAAGAGGGGAGCCCCAGCAGCATTCTCAACCATACCGCCAACACCGATGTGGGGAAGTAGTAGTGACCCACCAGCAAAAATATATCACACAGCGGAGGAGACTTTTTGAAAGTTTTTCTATGAACGATGCTGAAATATCGAACAGGGGATGAAAATTGGCGTCAACTTAACATGGGGAAGTCACAGAGTCAGTCCCAGGCGATCATAAGTATGTACGCGAATAGCTGTTTGATAGAAATGTTTCTAGCGGCAAAGCCCCTTAGAAGGAGGTGTGCTATCAGTGTGTTAGATAACAACACTAGTGCGTTGTTCATGTTAAGGGAATGACACCGAATGTAACAATCGTCAAGAGTTGGGGCTTCCAATAAATGGTTCTTCGTTGGATCAAGGAGAGGTCTCCTCACTCTTGCAGAACTTACGAGTATCTATAAAAACCAAGAATTCTCCTTAACTAAGAGGATCAAAAAACTTTCTTCAATTTCTTACACTCGTGAGAGTGCAAACAATTTTTAGTGAAATTTCCTAACAGGAGAACAGCAAGACAGCCCCGACATTGACTTTGAAAATCGTTTGGCATTGAAATTGGCGGGCGCATACGTTACGTTTCGTTCACAAGACAGGGCAGGGCACACATGTGCTCACTGCTCGCACTCGCAGCTCATCCGTCATCCCAACCCAACCTCGCCCTGGAATGCTGGCAGAGGGTTGGTTGACTCTTGACTGCTGCCTGTCTCTTTACACACGTTAAATGGTGGATAGTGCGCTTGCTCACTTGATGATAACAACAAACCCAGTTCAAATGCATTGCTAGGTGGGGCTGGGGAGTACCAGATACGAGTACACTCGCACTGTGTACACCGGTGACAGAGAATTTGTGTTTTATCAGGCGGCCGCATCAGCAGTCAGCACGTATAAAATGTTTCCAATGGGCACCTAACTGCAAAGTATGAACTTCTATGACGCTGGAAACCCAAGTGCGCCTCAGTTCATCTCTGGTATCAGTTTGTTGGAATGATACTGTTGTGCTTAGAAAAACTGTGGTTGGCTAGGGAGCTTCTGGAAAATTGAGAGTAATCACTGCTGTTTGCAGCTGGTAGAAGAGGCTGCGCCGTGGCCGTTAGCAATCGAGAGGAAACACGCACAGTATCAGCAAAAAGACAAATTAAAGACAAACTGTTTCAATATACGTTTACCTGATGGAATGAGATGGATTTCCATTTTTTCGGTGAGCTACAATGTTGACAAATAATTTGTGCCGTAAAATTAATGGCAACTTAAATGTGAAAAGAAAAACTTAACAACGTCTTTCGCTTAAAATGGACTATCCCTGCGAATTTATTTTGGCAAAAATATTAATAATTGATGGCAAATGACGACTATATTTTTGTTCAGCACTAAAAAATAACCGACTAAAGATGTCCGATCGATTCTCATTCATTACCAAATTTTTCTCTCATGTTTGGAAAGTGAGTCCTGGAATTTGGCTTACCTAGCTTGCAATGGCAGTTGGATATGAGTTCGCGGGCATATCGAACTTTGAGGGCAAACGTTTTTACAGGGCGGCCCCACAATATAAATAACTATCTGTACAAATAAAATGGGACAAATTTTCTATTCAAACACAAGCGTTCGATCTAAAGATAGCATCCTGTATTTCATAACTCATTTCTGGTAAGCATGAACTGAGTTACGTTGAAAATCTGTAGGATATTACTTTTCTTTTATTGCAAGATGCGGAATTTTAAGTTTTACGAACTCACAACGTTGACATTTTCAAATGATTTACTTAAGGTTGAAAATGATAGTTGAAAAGGTCCTTTATTTAGGTACATCATACAAAAAAGCAAGGAGTATGCTTCAATACATGTTGCTTTTTTTTTGTTAAAATTCCTTGAGTATAAAATACACGTAATTGTTTTGAGACACCCTGTTGTATGTAAATGTTATGGCAATTGACTATTCCCAAATATTTTACTTAACTTTTTTTTTATATACCTACTGAATTTTGTATAAAGTTAGTATATAGATAAAGTTCGAAGACTGAGTCGTATACGTAACTTTTTGAGTTAGGCCAGTCTTAATATGTCGGGTATTCATAATTTATAGAAAAGTCTTATTGTAAAAATTCCAAATTAAGTGGCCATGGTCCTCGAAAATTTTTCTGTTGAACATTACAACTTCCCCGGAAACAAAGGACTGGTGTTACACATATTCCCAGCAGGAAAATTCATTACCGATTATTGTGTCATTGAATCCACCTTTTCTCTGTTATTCACCTGTGGTGGAATAGGCTAAGGTGATAGTTGATTGTTCATAACCAAAATTCATATTTTCGCTCTACGTAAGGTGATTGTCATATTGACTATCGCATTTTTGCCACTTCTTCCACTTCTTGCTTGTGACAGCTATTTAGGTGTCATTTGGTGTCGCTTTAGTGAGCAATGTAGGTTGGCTCGGCTGCAACTCCACCAAAAATTTAAAGTTTTGTTTCAAAGTTATAAAAATTAAGAAATTTTACCGCAATGTTTACTTCAATCGAATACTGTGCCACAGTGAGAAATGAAGAAAATATATCGGAATTCACTTAAGAAACTAAGCAAATATTCTGGAGTTTGTAATTTTGTTCTTTTGTCGCGCATGAGCTTTAAGAAAAAATTCATTAAAATATGCGTATGAATAGTTTATAACTTCTCCATAAACGACACACTTGTCGTTTCCCATTAGGACATAAAAAGCAAAGAAAGAAAAATCTCGTTTTATGTTCCATTGGTCACGGAAAATCGGAAATCTGAAAATTCTTAAAGGAAGAACAACAACGAAACCAACCAACAGCTGACCGAAATGACGTTTCTTTTTGTAAGAATTGTAAGTGCTGCCAAGAACCCAAACGTTTTTAGTGATCGCTTTACACAGGCCAAAGAATAGTTGATAATCAATCAGCTTATCACCTTAGCCGATTCCACCCCTGAGAATAGAAAGTAAAACAAAGTTTATATACTGAGAAATAAATGCCGTGGCTCGTCACTTTTCAGTTGGTGATGACGGCGTGTTCACAATGAACACAGCCACACTGTAACGAACAGGCAGAGTGGTCCCCAATCTCGATACCGTACGGCGTAAATAGTGCAAAATGTGAATTTTTGCACAGGAGCGCAGCCGACACAGTTAGGTTCAAAGAGTAATTTTCGCCCGAAAAAAAAAAATGAAACACCGGCGGAAACAATAATTCTCTTAGCTTGGTCATTTTAACGTGGAGGATATTCATGAATAAAAGAGGGCATTATAAAAAAAATATAATGAAACAAAATTCCATTGCCTATAATTATGCGCTCATTGCCTGTGCCTTCTCGTTTTGAGTTTGCTTCTTCTTCGTGTGTTCTTAAATGGGGAGGATGCGCCAGCAGGCCAACTGAGCGAGTTCATTATGCAAGTTATTGGGCTGGGAGCAAGGAATGCTGCTAAGTTGCCTGTTGGCCTGGTAACTGTTTTAGTTAGCGAGCGGTCCATTTTGTCTAAAATGTTGCAACACGACAACATTTTTTAAGGAGACAAACCTTAATGGTTGGGCCCGCCAGTCCGGCCCCTTTGTGGGAGACCACATTTATAACTCAACTTGAATGGTGTTGTTTTCACTCTGTTCGTATGAATTTGTTTGTTTTTATGGCAAAACATTTGTTAACATGTGTATCGTGCAGGAACTACTAGGCGAACAAAGAATGCAGATGAGGTCAGGTATACCAGTCCAAAGGCTGTTTTTTTTTTTGAATTTTCATTTGCAGTGTTAGAAGGCGCGAATCGTTTTTCATCGTCAAAGTGACATGTTGCACTGAAAGCTACAACTAATCAGACAATTAAAAATGTGTCATAAATAGCAGGTTGTCAGTTTCTGCATAGTAATAGGATCCCAGAGATGTGTGAATTCAGTTGGGGTGTCGAACTTTCTTCTTTTATATGCTATAATGAGTAGGTGCATGTCTGATTGGTGTTTGGTAGGCGCCTATGTGTATTCCCGTATTCAAAGTTAGAATAATGAGTAGGTAGAATAAAAACGTAAAGAAGTTCAGTAGTTATGTGGTTGTACTAAAATTGGTCGGGCCAATCCTACATGAAACTTCAACATTGGTTCATTTACCGCTCCACCAATTTTAATGGGACTCCACTAACATGCAACACAGCGTGCCATGTGTAGGTTTGCAAACCAATCGAGCTCGCGCTAAAGTACAACGACTAGACGCCTTATTTGTTTCATTTACTACCTACTTTTATTACACATGTTCTAAAAAAGTCAAATTTCAATAGAAAATAAAGCGAAACAGATTTGGAATTTTTCAGTTAGTCAGTTTGACGGTTGGATCTGACAACGCTTACTACACTTTGACAGTTAGCGCTACGCTTACTACATTTGGCTACATTAACTATTTAACTTCCTCAGTTACGTAGCAGACGTAACAGATGTAGTAATTCAAAAAAAAGTTAAAAAAAAAAAGAGGCATTTCTGCCATCTCTGGTCAGAACCAAGCGTGTCAAGTTGTCGTGAAGAGCAAGTGACATTCTTAGGTCTCTCAATTAAAAGCAATCTTCGCTTCGCCTGCAAGCACAAGTATTCTACTTGCTTAATAACGTTCAACACAGCTTTGTAAATTTCGCAACTTAAAATCGGCTTTCTTCCAAAAGCGCTTTCTACGGCCGGCCCCGCAATTCAACTTTTACGGAACTTCAACAGCAAATGCCAAGTTAAACAGTAGAAATTCCTGAATACTTTACAGGAAAGTCAAGCAACACAACTTTTTTACAGTCACCTAAATGAGTCACATAAATAGAACCTAAGACTGAGACACATGACGTGTACGTCCTCCATCCAAAGAGCTTCGTTAAAGTTCCCAGATTCAGATAGTGCCTGCGTTTACTCTGGCTTTCAAGATACTTCCTCGGCGTGGTGTCTAGTATCATCAAATCACTGTAAGAACTTGTGCGCTTTCTGCAAGCAAACGCTGCTATTGAAAGCATAATCTCAACGCCAGCATTATTATGTATAGGTATACGTATGTTTTTGATTTGACCAACGGAAGGCGGAAACACGAGATTTAAACTCGTACTCGCGTTATTCTGCATTTTGAAAAAAGCACTGCATATTTATGAGTTTTGGGACGCTTTATGTTCCGCTTTTCGCTTGAAAAGTTGAAAATTGAAACTTACAAAAGCGCATTTCTCTTCTCGCACGTTAGCGCTTGTGAATTGTGATACCCCGCATGTATGGTGGCAAGAGGAAGAGAGTATAGCTTCAAGTATATTGCGGGACGATGTGCTTTAAATGTTATCAAACCAGAATATACATAATTTTGCTCACTGAAATAGGTGCACAGGGTTAGTTAGGGGAGGGGCGCAAGCGGAAACTATACTTTAGCCGAAGCTGAAGCCGAAGCTATAATCGAACTTTTTTGTACTAGGAGCCAAAAATTCTTAAGCGTTTTAGCAGCTAGACTATTACGAAGAGAGATTTTCATACAATCGTGGTCGTGGTGAGGAATTAAGGGCGGGAAAGATAAAGTAGATGTTGTGCTCGTGGAGAAGCTCCAAACCTGAAGTGTATAGTTGTCCAGCTTATTGGGGTTCATGCGGTGTGAACTTTTCGATTTTTTTTTGTTTTTCGTGCCGCATTTTCAAATGTTCTGTTGTTTTCAGTCTCGGAGCGGCGATTCCAAGTTGCAGACCGCCAGGCCATCAAACGGCTTTATGTCAACGTAGAGGATTTCGGTCTAATGAATCTCAATACATAGATACTGTGTGCATACGAAGTGTCAAGCAACAAAACCTTCGAAACCAAGCGCCAGCCTCTATATATGTTTGCTAGTAGCCATTAGCGACACCTTAACAATTCGTGGAAGTCAACGGATTAAGATTCGACTTATACTTACTGATCTTTAACCTGTTAACCTTGTGTAGAACAACGCATTATCAGCTGCGCCACCTATTCCTTTTCGAATAGAACTTTATTGACTAAGTGCTATAGCTGTTTTTTTAATACTACTACTACTGTTCTATCAGTCATTTCACAAATTTCAACTGGTTGGTAAATGTGACATTATACGTTTCCTTCAAATCAACTCAAATTAAAACAAAAAAAAATTTAGTTTTGAATATATGTCAATGTTCCAAAGAGTGGTCAGTTCAGAACTACAGCATTGACAGTTGCGACAGTTTATGGCCGTGTTTCACTTGCGCTTAATATTAGCCCTCGGATCATTTCCTGACACCATCGTGAAAAAAATGAAATGAAAGTAGGTAACGAACTTCTCTCAGTTCTCAGATTGGAAAAAGTTTAAACAAAAAATCGCTTCCTTACTTATGATATTAAACTTAGCAACCCAAGTGATTCTTACATTTCAGTGACCTTCAAATGGGTCCAGTTTTGAGTCGCAGCAACTCGAAAATAATTTATGGACTCTTAATGAAGAAAAAGCATTTTGTCAGCTTTATTACATTTTTTAACATTTTTATTGAAATATTTGCAATATCTTAAATTTAAACAACAATTATCAATTAATATTCAATTACCTTTAATATTCCCTGAAATGACGTCTACAAACATAAAAAATGAGAGAAACCTGCAGATTTATTTGTGTTGTGTTTAAACAATTTTGATTATACCTATCACAACTTTTCCGCATTTAAAGTGATACAGTGCAGCCCAGTATGCAATTAAAACCGCCTAAATAAATAAAGACAGTTCAATTTGATGTTGATGCAAAATGTTTCTGGTTGCATTTAAATGCTTGATGTTTTGTGTCCTTTAAGCAATACCGACAGTTTTTAAGGAAGTATTTAAAAATATTGGGATGGAGATGCACTTTTAATCGAAAGCAAAAATAAATTTAAAATGTCACACCTGGACAAATGAACTTCTTTCCCAACCGCCTTCACACTTTTTTTCAGCGCAAATTGTGAAAATCATTTTAAAGCGACTTCGGTGTAGAATTATTGTAATCGTTGCTGGGAGTTCAGCGCTAACAGTAGGTATTTGTAGGTGCTTTACCAATCCCGCGCATTATTTTTTCGCTTGATATTCGCTGGCAGAGAAATCGCTCTTTTGTTTGATAGAGACAGCAACAGTTTTGTTAAAGTTCATTGTTGGAGAATGGCATAAGGAGGGACAGGGAGCTACAAAGTTGAAACAATTCTAGCAATAGTGCTCTTGTCTCCGTTCACATTGACAGACCGGAATAGAACTACACAGGGAAGTGGAAACCGAATGGGATGGGGAAAAGCAAAGCACTTAAGTAAGTGTCTGACTCTGAGTGTTTCAACAGATGAGAAGTACGACAGACGACGGCTATACAAAACACAACAGCCGGTCGAACTTGTAGGTACTTTTTGTTGTCCATGCTGCATCGGAGAACTTGGGTGCTCAGAAAATACCACAAGTAAACTGCGAGAGCGGTAAGTCATGCCAACCAAACCAGCTGTACGCGGACCATTTATACAAGAAAAGCAAAACACCACAATTTGCTTGACGCTTGAACGGCTTGGCTTGTTGGTATTGGTGGTATGAAAGCGTTTTGTGATATAAGTTGAAAGCCGATGAAGTTCGTTTCTTTTGTCAGTTAAATTGATAAAGCTATAAAGCTGAAAGTTTTGTTTTGTTTATGAAATGTCCAATTGATTTGTTTATTTTTTGTTGTTCAACTTTTACTGCTTTGTTTGAACTTTGATAAACTTTTTTGTCGTTGGCTTGAGTATAAAAGCGGGAGGAGTTCCCGAAGCGTCTTCAGAACATAAATCATAAACTAAGTATTAAATAGACGGTCAACCAACTTAGGAGAAATAGCCTTCAAGTTGTTTTCCGTGTTGATACGTGGGAAAGGATGTGTGCCATGTTAAAGTAAATTAGCCGCACTCATACACTTGCACATAGTAACTTGAGAGGTCATTCAGATAATATTCTTTTATTTCCGCCATTATATTCGCAGATAGGAAATTTAATGTCATTTTGGATTTGGCTTTTCAGATTTTGATTTGAGATTTCAGATTTCTGCCGGCAAATCGAACACGAAATCTGAATTTTACTGGTTCTTATGTTTATTGAGTTGGCCGCAAAAAAGAAACATTTTTTTCACTTGCACTGGAAATCCATTTCAATTGAACGTTTTGCGTCCATAAACATTAAACGAAGCTTCTCTGCTCAACGAAGCAAAATATGTAGTTTGAAAAAATGTAAATTTAAGCGGCTGGGGTCCGCTGGTTTTATAAAAACTCGATCCCATACTCGTAAAATGAATAGTTCAGCTAAAAAGCAATCCTTCTAACGATAAACAAATCGTAACCGCCAGCTGTGTGTCATAAACATTGGTGTTAGTGAAAGTATGTGTAAATCTGAGAAAAAATCGAGATTTCTCAAAAGTGATCATAGATCAAAAAGAAAAACATGAAAAGCAATCTCGATGAAAAAAAAATATTGATTTTTTCTCAAAAAGATTGATCTGTTGCCAAATCGGAAACGACATAAGAGAGCATTTGATTTCCAAAATTTTAAGAAGGAAGGATGATTGCACATTTTTTAAACAATATCGTGACCTTATAGACACTATTATTAAAAATATGTGCAACATATAGGAAAGCATTCATTGTTGCCAATTTTATCTATTTAAATTACATGCCCATAGGGATATTAATTTCAATTCTGAATCATCTTAAATTGATCGACAGGGATAAGTTTTCTTTAAATTGTAATGTTTGGAAAGGCGTTTCTAAAATAGAATTGTCAATTTGCTAATAGTGGCCCTAGTTTGTATCCATAGATACTGAGCACTTTCAAAAAGCTAGTTATCTTGAGTCGACTAGATTGGTCTGGACTAGATGTACCCGGAACGAAAAAACTAGTATATTGGTCGGTAAAATCACTTTTTATACTTCAGCCACATATATGAACTGTCAACTTAGTACTCAGTCACGACTTTCTTTACTAGATTCGTCGGCTACCCCTCCATAAACGTCAATTAAAGAAGCTGTTCATCAAGTGACCGATCTAAGCCAATCAAAACTACTGTGACAAAACAAGTGGGCAAGTCAGACTTACTTAACTAGACACTTGAACGTCATCTTTATTGGCGTTATATTTGTTGACCGCCGGTGAAATAGCAGTTATACGCACATGTCAATGTACTGTCATCCATTGTGGAAATCTTGAAACTCAAGGCAAACTAAATATTTAATATAAGTTTCCTTTAATAACAAAAAGAATCAACTGTTCATAACTTCATTTTTATAGTGGTCTTGAAGTTGTTGACGTCTTAGCACAAAAATAAGTTGACTGCTCTTTTTAAGAATTGTATAGTAGATGACGTATTTTACTGTTTCTAATTTTTACCGCTGTAAATCATTAGATCCACCAAAAACCCAAATTCCAAGAGGTTCTCAATTAGCCGTTTGGAATCAGCATAAAATTGTAGATCCCTTCCATTCGTTCCAAAAAATGAAACTCACACAAAACGAATGGTTGTGAGTAGCTAGGCCTTGGGTCCCTCGGACCTGTTGCGCCAACTAATTATTATTATTAAATCATTAGAGTTGCGGCTTGTGTGACTCCACGCGAAGTTGGTTTCATTGTCATTTATCATTTATCAATGTTAGTTTTAATAATTTACGCAGCCTTACACCAAATATTTAGAACCTATACAAAGTTCGTTTAGTGATCTGAATGGTTTAAACTTTAAAGCAACGAGTAGGTTAGGAATATTTGTTATTAATATTGTATAACCTTTTTGTGTTCCTTATCAACATTTTTATGACATTTTTTATTTTTGAATTTAATGCCATCTGTAAATCCGTGAATATTAAAGTTAGTCCCTCTCCAATCGTAATCAAGCCACGTGCTTTAAGTATTTGTTAGCGGCTACAGATAACGTATCTGTAATAGTATGATAATGTCCCATAACGTATAACCACATCGTAACAAATTCTGATACGATTTCGAAACTTATGAAAACAAAATCTATTTTTAGGAAAATTATGATTGTATACAATCTCAAGGACGCACGCATTAAGCAGTTTAAGTAAAGCATTTTGCGGCAGTTCTATCTACATATCTGTAGTCATCATAATACTTATGGTGATTGATGGGTTGAATTTATAGCCGTTCTTGAAATCTTCATACGTTGTGTATAAAATAATGTGGAAAAGGACGCTTTAGAACGTATTTTATGGGATAGGTTTTGTCTGGCATAAAAATGTCATTACCAAATTTAATTTAATGTAATTTAACCAAACAGCCCCTAGGAAATTGCTACGTTAATTGATCTGAGTTAATAGGGAACATTGAAATGAAGGATTTCCGCTTAATAAATATGAATCAAGTAATTAAGTCGAAGGCCGTACGAGGTCAGTTATCGTAATCGCGACAGGCTCCTTTTCTATTCAACTCTTATGCGTGTCATTTGTTTGTTTCATGAAGTGTGGAAGTTATTAAATATAACAGTCAAAATTGGGAGCAGTTTAGTACTTGAAGGGAGAACTATAGCGTGATTCTACTGAATAATTCTGGCTTAAGTCAATACGCGATTAAATTGGAATCGTATGTGGCGCCCATGCATAGTGTGCACTATAAAGTTTATTTCACAGAACTTAGGTACACAATATTTACCTAAGTAATCCACAAGTCTATGAAATAATCTTTTAAATCTCCTTGTTTATACCTCATTATAGTATTGTCTCCTCCTGTCATTAAAAGTAACAATAATGTTTACCTGCAGTGCATCTTAACCTTGTCTGAAAACAACACATTCCTTGCTATCGAGAATACTCCTACTTTATTATATAAAAACAAAACATGTTCGATGTTTGTCTTCCAATTAGATCTACAGCTATTCGATTATGTTAAGATATTTACTTCGACAGTCTGTTTATCTTTATAGTCTTATAAAATTGTAATAATCACTCTCACAAATGTGTTGAATTTTCAAAAACAGCTGTTCAGTCTGAAGAGAGTTTGGATTTTCCAAAAAATGTTTAAAAAAAAAGTCCCAACAAACCAGATTCGAATTCCAAGGCCTTGTTTGCTGACTTTTGCTTTTGTCACCTCACTTGTCTGACAATAATTGTCTTATTATTTTATTTAGCTACTGACTAAAGCAAATTTCCACTTCACGTGGGAGTAAAATTTGGCAAGTGTTCGAAATTAATCTGAAACGGAATAGAAAAGAATTGTTTATTCATTGACACACGCAAAGTGCAAAGAGTATCTACTGAATAGCGGATTTGAAACTGATCCAATTTTCAGTGTGACAAATACACGCGCTATGATAATATTATTTTGCCAGAAGGACAGCTGGGTTGAATCACCCTGTGTGGGTGGGTTTTTATGAAATCAATGAAAGTGGGTCATGTTTTTTTTTATATAGCAATTGATGAGATATAAATTAAGAATAAGAAAAAAAAGTGGATTATCAGATTCGAATAATAGATAAATTTTCGAAAGTGATTTGCGTTTAATACACCCAAAAAAATTTGTCGTAGAAATGTTGAAAACCGCTGTTAAATCGACTGCATTCATTACCATAATCGGCCCGACATCCAATGCTTTCAATTTAACAGAGAATAAAACAGCATTCGTTGTTGAATGTACAGCAAGCTTTGTAAAATACACAATACTTATGTGTATAAACTACGGATTTTGGTTGTATTCACAGCTGACAAAAAATACTTCTTGAGTCTCATCAATAATCATATTTAATATTTTGAAAAGGTATATATATATATATATACATTGATATAGTTTTGAATTTTATACTGAGTATGTTCAAGTTCATATCATTTAACATTACAAAATAAGGTAGGCTTTCATAATTTTCAGTTAGAGCATCTTTAACTATTAAACCATTTTCTGTCTGAAAACCTGAATCATTTAACAATAAGTTTGAAACTGAGCAAGCCTTTGTTGAAAGAGACTGGCATATATTTCTACTATTTTTATTAGCATGTGTATATTTTTTACTATTCTGATGACAGGATTCATACCTAAATGTCCAAGTGTGTTTTACTGTTCCTGATTTTCTAATTGCTGATGGATAATGAAGTAGGAAGTGATACTTTGGTCCTCAAACTCCAACTTCAATCCAAGTTCACTGTCCGGAAATATTTTCGAGATGTGCTCCAATCTGAGCAGAAGTAAACTCCGTTTAGTGGTTTAGGGAACCCTAGACCTTGTTACAAAAGAATAATGTGGTCAAGTTAAACGAAAAACGGCACTCAGACGAGAAACGAACACATGAAAAACGAACAAATTTAGAGCTGCTTACCTGCTAAGAACGGCACAACACTTTTCGACAATGTGAAATTGCCCACCACTTCAAAAACTTTCACGTCTTATACATAGTAATGTTTTTCCAGTAGCCGCGTTTCCTATGACGGGATTATTCCGAACTGTATCCTTATTTAAACTCCACATCCTCAGCATTTTCAGGCAAAAAAAGCAAATCAAAATTCCGTTGAAGAAATAGTCACTGCACTCTAATAGTTAGTTGATATTATTGTTTTATCAGTGCGAAGAGGTGTTAAAATAATAAAAGCAAATATTTAAAACGTTAGATTTGCATAATAAATAAACGCGTCTTTTCAAATTTCAGGAGGTTTGTTCCATCTTAAGACTTGAGCTTTTCTTATGATTCAAATGACTACACAGTATAACTCGGGGTATTACTCACACCATTTCAAACAACTATGTTCCGCCTGTGTAGCTTTTACATTGATAGATAAGTTTGCTAAGTTAACAAAGAAACTAAATGCGAATTCGCACCTCCAGTCATCATATATCTACGCCACAACTCGCACAAGATTGAACAATTCCCCGGCATCAAGAGCACGTGCAGATATCATTTGGATAAATCTGCGGGACGTTCTGGTTTGCGGTGTTCTCCTGGTATTGCCAATGTGTATGTACTATGTACTTGTATGCATATAGGTAGGCCTGAAAAACTTAAACAAAAAGCGTGCAGACAATTCCTGACACGATCATGTTTTTTTTAGAACTAATAAATAAAAAAATATCATTTTATGACTAAGAGAAATTATCTGCCGGAAGAGTGTTAAACTATAAACTGAGTGCGTACAATGTTTTTAGGTATTTTTCGCTGGGAAGAATATTTGTTGCGATAAAAATGTGCAAAGTGTCGGAATAAATAAGTAAAATTAACAAAAATCCATAAATTAAGAGAGGTGATAGATTATCTTATGTTTCAAGAGTGACAACTGTCAAGTAGCCAAAAATTGTCATGATGCACGCAGAAAACAGTTAACATTTTGACACGAAGCCTAATCTACTTGTAAACGAACGCTTTAAAGAACTTCACACATATTCACTGACTTTCAGCAATGTGAACGAAAAGTAACTGCGCTCAAGCCAACACGAAAATACATATTAACAACGTTCACCTTTACAAAGGAAATTAATTCTGAAAGCATAAACAACTAAGGATACATTTTGTAATGAGAATAAGGAAATGTGCACTTATACTTGTGAGTTCGAGTTCGATTAATTAGATCTATTTGTCCGGCTTCAGATCCTTTTCGAAGACACAAAGTTAGCGGAGACGGATGGAGTAAATGACATCAGCCTTAAATCTATATCGAGTTCCATACGAAATGGAAGGGTTAATTTGATGAATAACTTTTAAAACTGCTTGCAGTAATAATTATGTCAAATCCTACACCAGATGTCAAACATCTATTGGCAATAATCCTTGATCACAACTGTAAATTGGAATAACACCAGCTTACAAAAAATAAAAATGAAAAAAATAAGCTCCCGCTGCGGACAGGATTCGAACCTGTGCGGGTAGAACCCAATGGATTTCAAGTCCATCTCCTTAACCACTCGGACACCGCAGCTCTTCGCCCAATTTATCCTCAAAATACATACTTGTTAAGGCAGTGTAAATAACTGTTAACTAGAGTAGTTAATTAATTTCTAAATTGGAGACGATTATTCTACTTGCTTTCTTATGAAAACAAGGTGTTCAAAAAGGAATTTGAACTTAGCCTTAGCCGTACGCAACTATACCAGATCTAGTTTTGACATTTCGCTTTCAGTGTACACGCTTAAGGTGTGTAAAAACGTAAACTTTATTGATGTAGCGATGATAAGAAGTAGGTGTATCAGAACCGTGCCATCAGATGACTGTAATGATGGGACTTTGTTGATATTTCGGAATTACGCACTGATTTGAGTATTAGTATTTGTATGCAATCTTTGAGATAAAACTGGTAACGTTTGGTTTATGTCAGTGAGACTTGCTTTGCGGCTTATTTTTTGACGAGAGAAAATTGAGCAAACATCTTAATAGCAAATGGTAAACAGGCTTACTAACTAATTCACCATCCATCAGAAAAGTGCATACGTAAAGAAAAGAAACAGTATACTGAAAGAAAAGGCACATCATATACATGAAAAAGTTCATCAATGTAACGAAAAAATCATTAATTTGAGTCCAGTGAACTCATTCATTGATGTGATGAAACGGATTTCATCAATATGACGAAAAAAAAAGGAATTCATCATTCATCAATATTATGAAAAATTCCTGAATATGATGAACCCAAATTCCCCTTTAATTTCATCAATGTGATGAATGTATTCATCATGTATTGCAGGGACTGTTTTTTTTTGATAATGGATCTCAATTAGAATCAGAAAACGGCCATTTGCCTGTATGCATTTCTTGAGGTAAGGGCACAGGGTGCTTGTACATTGATGTTTGATGTTTAGTCATAATCGATATTTAATTTATCCATTCTCTTGAATAATATAATTTTAAAGCAAAAGAGAACAACTACCTAACAAAAGTTTGATTAAATAATAATATAAAACTAATAATATAAATCTTTAAATACGCGCCTAGACATACTTTCTTAAAAGTGACATAGGTTAACAATTTACATTTGTGTATGTAATGAAATCACAACGTTATAAATGTAGCGAAATATATCATATAGGTAAACATTGTGGCCCAAATGGCAATATTTGTAACCAAAGCAAAATCGGTGTAGAAAATTCATGATAATTCTAACTTTATTTCAATTAAATATTTATTTGATGCTAGTCTCGCTTATGGTCGAAAATCGACCCTACCTACTTTTTAAATATAGGTATGTATAGGTATACTAAAAACACCAAAACACTTTTCGATATTTTCTTTGTTTTATTCTTACAAATGAAAAAGCGACATCCAGATATTTTACTCATTGCTCAGATTTTAATACTTCGCTATTTTATTTATTTTCATAGTGACGTCTTAAGCAATAAATTTATGTCGAAAAACGTTCGTTTGCATCGTAACATCTTTGAAGTGAAAGAGGTTGGTCAACATCCCCGCAGATATACGTATTTGCACCTGAATTAAAATTAAACAATAATTGCAAACTTTTAAAGGTAGGGAAATTGCATTCCTTTTTCTGTAAATGCGGCGCTCCATCGAAAAAAGGTTCTAACCTAAAATGATCTTTATTTAAATGCATAGGTAGCTATAGTAATATTGCGGCGACAAATTGAATGCCACCAAAATGCTTCCTATTAACTGATAAGCGTTTTGTATGGGAAATGTTTAACTTAATTTTACCAGTCTTTAAGGCGACTTATACCCCAGGGCTTTTTATCTGTGGCACAGTACCTTTCGAATGATATAAGTTTCATTCTACTGATTACATAATAAATACTTAAAATATATTAATATATTGATGCTCTTTATTTAATATTGATAACATCTTATAAATGTGATTAATCGAAATAAGATCATAGCTTTTTATATTTCCACCATTGATACACAAATGATGAATTTTTTCACACTTCACTAATTTTATCTACTGCAGTTTATTTAGGAAAATCAGTCGCCCTTAAAAAAATTAAAATTAAAGCTTATTCAACAAAAGGCAATTTTCAATACAATGTTTAAAATAGTAATGAATACTTTTGGTGGAACATTAATTAAAAGATAAACATATTTAACTATATGATGCAATTTCTTAATCACATGTATCGACTTTTTTAAGCTAATCAATGTTCTTCGTTATACTATTCACAATTTGTTTCTATGCCACCCTGTGTAGATTACTTTATGCTTGATGAGTAATATCATATAATTATCTTCACATGAATTCATTAAAAGACGCATGTTGCGTGTGCGAGCATAAATGCTGTACCAACTTCGTGTGTGTGCACTCACAACATACATCATAACGGGTGATTTTTTAAGAGGTTAAGAACTTAAAAAAAAAAAAAAAACACAAAAAATTCGAAAAAATGAATGAAATATTTATTTGAATCGATAGTTTGAACCTTGCAATTTAATGTTTAAAGATAATTTCATGCAAATGTTGACCGCGGCTGCGTCTCAGGTAGCCCATCCGCTGAGTCCAATTTTGGCAAACTCTTTCACACATATCGGCCGGTATCTCACGAATGAATGCATGGATGTTGGCTTCCAGTGCGTCAATCGAAGCGGGCTTGTCCCTATACACATTAGCCTTGACATACCCCCACAAAAAATAATCTAATGGTGTCAAATCGCACGATCTAGGCGGCCAATTGACCGGCCCGAAACGTGAAATTAACTGTTCACCAAACTCGCCTCGCAATTGCGCCATTGTTTCGCGTGCTGTGTGGCATGTGGCACCGTCTTGTTGAAACCACATATCATGCAAGTCAAGAACTTCCATTTCGGGCAAAAAAAAAGTTTGTTATCATCGCTCGGTAGCGTTCACCATTGACAGTAACGCTGCGATTCGCACCAAACAGTGGCTTTTTCGGGATGCATTGGTAGCTGTTGCAATGCTTCTGGCTGATCTTCACTCCAAATGTGGCAATTTTGCTTATTTACGTACCCATTCAACCAAAAATGAGCCTCATCGCTGAACACAATTTTTCGATAAAAAAGCGGATCCTCGGCCAGCTTTCCAAGAGCCCATTCACCAAAAATTCGGCGTTGTGGTAGGTTGGCTGGCTTTAGTTCTTGCACCAGCTGTATCTTAAAAGGCTTTACGCCCAAATCCTTCCGCAAAATTTTCCACGTAGTGCTGTAACAAAGGCCTAACTGCTGGGAACGGCGCCGAATCGACATTTCGCGGTCTTCTGTCACACTAGCTGATACGGCCGCAATATTTTCTTCACTACGCACAGTACGTAAACGTGTTGGTGGTTTAATGTCCAACAAAGTAAATTTGGTGCGAAATTTGGTCACAATCTTCCGAATAGACTGCTCAGAAGGTCGAGAATGCCGATCATAAAATGGAAGCAGCGCGAAATATGTAGGAATTATTCCTATGAGTAAAAAAAAAAAATAAAGACAAGACAAAGATGATTTGAAATTGACTTTTATTTTATATTAACTTTATTCAACAGACGTCTGCTTCGTCTGAGCTCTGGATTAAATCTAACTTAAAAATATGGTTCCGACTGCGTTGTTTGGTGGTTGCTTAGAAGCGTTCGCTTCCATGTTGCTGCTTTTAATTACTATGTCTTCTCTTGGTGTGGAATTTCGGTTGTTGACATTGGATGCTTCTTTTGTTGCGTTATCGTTGTCGTCAATGTTGCTGATTGTTATTACTCTTGGTGTGTTGTCTTTAGGCGGTTCTTTTGTTGCGTTATCGTTGTCGTCAATGTTGCTGATTGTTATTACTCTTGGTGTGTTGTCGTTAGGCGGTTCTTTTGTTGCATTATGTTGATTTAACATAACTCCTCCTCCTCTAGTTTTTCGTCTCCTGACGAAATTATATGTTTTGTAGGAAAGTATACTGACTAAGGCTATTACAAATATGGTTGTAAAACTAAAACTGGTGTAATTAAGTACTTTATGAGTATATAAGTCTTTTGAAATGACATCTATATTATCAATATCCAAGTTTATATCTTTCATGCTTATATTTAATATCTTAATATCTAAATTTATTGGTTGGTATTTAAAGTTTACATAGTTTTTATATTTTATATTAAGAACAGAGATTTCACAATTTTCGAATTTTAGTAAAACATTGTTTTTTATTTTTAAATTTTCTCTTTCATCACAATTACTCTGTAGTGTTAAATTAGCATTTTTGATCAAAACTATTCCTTCCTTTATTTCTGTTATAACGTTTTGGTTTACATTTCTTACTTTGCTACAAGGGTTACACATTCTAAATTCTCTTAAGTGTTTTATTTCATTTTTTCCTTCTTCATAATACATTTTTGAATTGATTAGTAAATTAGTAGATTCAAAATTTATTTCTTCTTTCATAGAATTGGTAATTGGTAGGATTAGGGCTTGGTGGAAAGGGAGAGTGTTATTGGGAATTTGTATGATAAAAATTATTTGATCTTTTCCATAAGTAGCACTGCTTATTTTGGTTTGCTTAAGTTTTTCAAAACCTATTTCGTTTTCTTCAATTTCTTTAACTGTTAGTATGTTGTTAACTAAAATACCTAATCTGCTGCTAAGGAGATTGTTCTGGATAGTTTCAATGATATTGTCTATGTGTTCGAGTCTATTCTCTATTTGTAGGATAATAAGATCTTTAGCTACGTTCGTTATTGGTGAATCCCATGAATTTTCAGGTAATCGATTGTAAATTTGTTGTATACTTGTTTGAAGTTGTAAGTTAATTTTCACTTGTTTATTGTTATTTTCTATGAGTACTTGAGTTGCGTCATTAAGTTTCCTTATTCTTTTTTCTATAACTATTCTGTCTTCTTCATCCATTGTTCCAAAAATAAATTTAAGAATACTACCTCCAAAATTGAATACTCCTCTTTTGGTTATATGATGTTTAGTCTTCTTATATTGTGTTATTGTTTTTAATTCTGTTCTTAGGTCGTCTAATCTTTGAAAAATATCAAGGGGAATAAATTTTGTTTTTACTTGATTTGTTTTTGTCACTATTCTTTCTAATTTGTCAATGAGTATTTCAATATCAGTGGTATTTATAATGTGAACTATGTTATTGTAACCGTCAACTAACTTTGTATATCCGTGTTTAATTATTGTATAACCACTTTCAGTATCTATGTTTTCGATATTTATTTTACTACTATTTATTACTGTTATTAATATGAAAAACACAATTATTTTCATTGTCACTTTCTAGGCTTATATTTTTGTAAAGCGAATCTGGATGTACAGATTTCGTCTTCTTCGTTAGTTAATCTTGCGGATCGTAGCTCTCTAAGTTGTGCGTATTCACTTCGAGTTTTATTCGCGTATTTCAAGTTGTTTTGGTTTTAAAAATTAGGACGAGTTTTTCTTGCACGTTGTATATTGCGACTATGCTGTTCCCCGGTTGGACCGTATCTGAATACTGGTTCCAGTTTATTTCGATCAGCTCGTGGGTTTCGAATGAATGCTTGGCTTCTACTTTCAAGATAACTTTCGCGATCTTTGTTTATTTTAGATATGATGTGTTCTTTATTCTCAATGATGAGTTCGCGAATTTTTGTCTTATTGCATTGACCGTAGTGTATATTATATGGTGTATCTTTAGTAACACTATGTATAGAGGTATTGTACAGTCTGGTAGCTTTTGCTACAGTTTTTCTTATTTCATTAGTAGTGGGACTAGTTTTTCCTTGGGTAAGTATTCGGATTTTTTGTTTTAGTGCTCTGTGGAATGACTCGATGTCCGAGTTCCCTGTATGTGAATTTACTTTTGTAAAATGGAAATTAATATTTTGTTCCCTTAGAAAGGAGATTAGTCTAGGAGCATTAAATTCGTTGTCAAGGATAAGTTTTTCAGGTTTCTTTGGATGAGAGATTAGTTCAGCTATATTCTCTTCTAGAGTAATATGCGAAACATTAGGGAGGTATCTAAATTCTACGAATTTGCTAAATCTGTCGATACATGTAAGAAATTTTGTTTTAGCTGTTTCATATATGTCCATGGACATAATTTCTCGTATATCTTTTGGGGTTTCAGTAATATGAAATTTATCTTTTATAGGGTGCCTGTCATATTTATACATGCTACAAATATTACAGGAGTTAATTATTTCAGTTATTAATTGACGAAGGTTTTTGAAGTATATTTTCTTTCGTAAGCCTTGCCAATTTTCTTCAATACCTGCGTGGTTATTTTCGTTTTCATGATAGAGGCGTATTTGTTTCACTGCTTCCTCTTCTGTGATTATGTCTTTGCATAAGTAGGAGCATTTGTAGAACTTTATTCTAGTTCCATAAAGAGTTATGAGTTTCTGTTGCAGAATATTATATTGTGATTCATTAAAGTCTGTAAAAATGCCTGTGGGTTTATTTTCTATGTAGGTTTTTATTAGGTTTTCGAAATCATTACCCTTTAAAACTTCTATTCCTAAAAGAATTCTTGTTTTACCTTTTAAAGTTTTAATTTTTATTTTGTTGCCAGATACAAGTATGATTTGTTGCGAATATGCATTAACAGCGGTGTCTTTTATTGGAAAATGATCATTACTTTGTTCAGCTTGGGAGTGTAATGTGGGTATCATGGATTGATTGGCATTAGCTAAATTTATCTCTCTTGAGAGGAAATCAGCTACAGTATTATTTTTTCCTTTAAGGTAGTCTATTTGAAAGTCATATTCCCCTAATTGCAGAATCCATCGCTGTAAGCGAGGAGAAATATCCTTTCCTAAATTTTTAGCTTGTAACCATTTCAGTGGCTGGTGATCTGTCTTGAGATCGAATGTTTTACCATAAAGATATGGTCGTAGGTACCTTATTGCCCATACAATGGCTAATAATTCTTTTTCCGTTGTGGAGTAATTTCGCTCATGCTCATTTAGTGTCCGGGATATATAACTTATAGGATGATTGTCTTGGGATAGGACAGCTCCGATAGCATGGTTGCTAGCGTCCGTAGTCAAAGTAAATTTCTTTTTGAAATCCGGGTACGCTAATATAGGCTCTGTAGTTAAGTACTCTTTGAGATCCTCAAAGGCTTTGAGATATTCTGCATCATTTACGTTGATTTTTGCATTTTTCTTTAGGCATTTGGTCAAAGGTAATGCAAACTTTGCATAATCCTTAATAAATTTTCTATAATACCCTGTAAGTCCTAAGAAACTTTTAATTTGTTTAGTAGTCTTTGGTATTTCTATTTTTTGGATTGCAGCAATTTTATCTGCATTGGGCTTTACGCCATTAGAGGTAATAGTATGCCCCAAAAATTGTGTTTCTTTTCTTAAAAAGTTACACTTATTAATTTGAATTTTCAAATTATACTGTCGCAGTTTTTTGAAAATCAAACAAAGGTTAGTTATATGTTCTTTAAGAGAAGTTGAGAATATTAAAATATCGTCGAGGTAAACGACACAAATTTTGCCAATGTAATCTGACAATACTTCATTCATCATGCACTGGAATGTTGCCGGTGCATTTTTGAGTCCGAAGGGCATGCGTAAAAATTCATAATGTCCTGAAGGTGTTGAAAAGGCGGTCTTCTCTATATCTTTGGGATCGTTTCTTATTTGGTGAAAACCTTTGGCTAGGTCCAAAGTAGAAAAGTATTGGCATCTTCCAAGTTTATCGAGTAATTCGTCTATATTGGGGATTGGGTGCTTATACTCAATTGTCTTTTCATTGAGCTTACGATAATCAACGACAATTCGCCATTTTCTTTGGCCGGAATTATCTTCCTTTTTAGGCACAACCCATATAGGGGAGGCATATGGTGATATGCTCTTTCTTATAATACCGTCTCTTAACATTTGAGAGATTTGCCTGTTAATTTCTTCTTCATGGATTTTTGGGTATCTATATATTTTTGTGTAAACTGGTATGTCATCCGTCGTTCGGATTTTGTGCATAGTCTGCGTAGTAGAACTAAGAGTATCATTTTCTTGGTAGAAGAGGTCTCGATTTTCATGAAGGAACTGCTGAAGTTCTTTTCGTTCCTCGAAGTTTAAGTCTTCGGGAATTAATTGATTTATGCTCATGTGATTTACGCTCAACTGGGTAATATTTTCATAGTCATAAGGGCATTGTAAACCCTGTTTATTATTAAGGAATGAAATTTTATTTTTATTTATTTCTACATAGTCTTCCTTAAGATTTATAACAGCTTCGATAGGTTTGAGCACGTTGGTGCCTAGAATCCCATCAAATTTCTTATTTTGAAAATCTAACAATTTCCATCCCATTGTGGACCCATCTTCTTTGAATTCCACTGGTAATCGAGTTATTATTTCTTCAGATATTTGTGTTTGAGTATTTATCGTATTAATATATAAAGGCTTATCTAATTTAATTCTTTTATAACATGGAAATTTATTTTTATTTAAAAGTGATATGGAGGCTCCAGTATCTATTAGGAGTCTAAGCTCTTGATTATCTATATGAGCTAATATTATGGGAAGTGTCTCGATTTCCCGGGGTAAGTAAAATTTACACTTGGTTCATTAGTATGATCTAAGTTGTTTGTTTCCATGGGTCTAGGAATATTTCGATGTTGATAAGAGTTGTTAAATCCAAACCTAATGTTAGGATTTCTTTGTCCCAAAATTTGATTGTTGTTAGCTCTTACTTGAGCAGAATTGTTTATATCTACCCTCGGTCTATAATTATTGTGGTTCTGGTTAGACCTATATTGCATCTGGTTATTAAATTGAGATGAGTTTTGTCTTGGATGAAAGTTATTGTTATGTCTCTGATAATTATTATTATGATTGCTATGATTTTGAGTTGGATTTGGTTTAAGGAATTGTTGTGGTTTAGGATTATCATTTAATTGTCTATATCTACTTAATGTATAGTACGCATTACTTAAACTAGTTATACTTTGAGCAATAATAATGCTTGCCTGAGGGGCATTTAAATTATTTATGAACTTATTCAGTACGATACTTTCATTGTTGGTTGGTGTATATATAAGGCTGGGTTCCAACTTACATTTTTTGTTTAATTTTTGCAGGATGATGTTTAATTGTTGGTAAAGGGAGTTTATATCCCTGGTATGGACAGCATGTATATCTTGTAATAACTGCTCGAATGTTTCCTTCACTCCGAAGTCCTGGAAGAGGCAAAGTTTAATGGAATCCCACGTTGCTTCAGGGGCTCTTCTTGCTGAATTTGCAGCTTCTCCTTGTATTTTATTGATGATGATAAGGTTTGCCAAAGGTTTGTAGGCAACCTCAAGTAGATTATATAAATAAGTCACATGGTTAGTGAAGTTTAGAACGTCGTCATTGGATCCATCGAATATGGGGACCTTCTCCAATCTAGTTATAATTGCTGCTTGTTCTACGTTAGCCATCGTATTTATTTAATAGTGTTTGTTCTTGAATTAAATGTTAAATGTTTCTCCTAGAGAATTTGTGCATTAATTTTATTCTTTTCGAATAAAGATTTTCGAGCACCACTTTTTCACTTATTCACTCACGAACTCACTTAATATTATTATGAACTATTTACGTTTCTACGGAACTTGTTCGTACACTGGATAACATCTATCGGATCTTTGCGCGATCTTCTTAGCGTTATCCTACCGACTGCGCCAAATATGTAGGAATTATTCCTATGAGTAAAAAAAAAAAATAAAGACAAGACAAAGATGATTTGAAATTGACTTTTATTTTATATTAACTTTATTCAACAGACGTCTGCTTCGTCTGAGCTCTGGATTAAATCTAACTTAAAAATATGGTTCCGACTGCGTTGTTTGGTGGTTGCTTAGAAGCGTTCGCTTCCATGTTGCTGCTTTTAATTACTATGTCTTCTCTTGGTGTGGAATTTCGGTTGTTGACATTGGATGCTTCTTTTGTTGCGTTATCGTTGTCGTCAATGTTGCTGATTGTTATTACTCTTGGTGTGTTGTCTTTAGGCGGTTCTTTTGTTGCGTTATCGTTGTCGTCAATGTTGCTGATTGTTATTACTCTTGGTGTGTTGTCGTTAGGCGGTTCTTTTGTTGCATTATGTTGATTTAACATAACTCGCGCGATGAACATTTCGAACCGAGCACGAATTTTGATAGTAAAATTCAATAATTTGCAAGCGTTGTTCATTTGTAAGACGATCCATGGTTAAATTGCAAACCAAACTGAAGCTGTTTGACAGTGACACAAGGTACTAACAGACGTCAGCTGTCAAAACCAGTGTTGCCAAAACCAAACCAGCTAAAAAATCACCCGTTATTAACAATCTGTACATCACACTGAAGAAATCGATGAAAGAAATTCATCAATATGAAGATTCCATTAATCAATGTGGTAAATATAGCGATAAATTTATTTATTTTCATCAATATAGCGAATCAGTTCAGTTAAGATGAAGGCTGACATCAACAATTTCCATATTAAAAATTAAAGCCTGTTTTTTGAAGAACGCGGTTATCAATATACGATAGGATTCGATGAACCCCGTTATCAATATGATGAAAATTCAAAACTTGTCAATCGTACTTGAATATGATGATTCCATTCATCAATAAGACGAATCATCAACTGGATGAACAAATAACAAAATCCATCAAAATAAGTATTTTCGTCATATTGATAAAAAGTTTTGATGAAATGGTGAACTTAGTTCATAAGAAATACGCCAAATTCTTATCAGAATCCTGCCCAAAAAAATCGATGAATGCACTTTCTTCATATTGAAAAACGGTTTCATCAATTGTCAAAAAGTTTTCGTGACTTTGTTCATCATATTGGTGAAAAGTACGTCATATCAATGATGAACGCCATCTTTTTTTCTCAGTGATAGATAAATGGAACACTGGAAATGTGAAACATTTCAGTGGAACAATGTTGTTAATTTATATGGAATTGGTCGATAAAATGATCCGAAAGTAAATTATTTTTCCAGCTAATTTTGTTCTTTTGTGGGAATAAAACTGAGAGAACGCGACAAATGGTTAAAATGGAAATTTTGAATCCGGACATCCACGAACGGTTTCCCACTTAAAAAACGAAAGAAATGTTCGTTTGGGGAAATTTGTTTTTGTATTTGTTCTTGCTTCATAAGGCGAAATAAGGTGCTGGTTCACTTTCGGACAGCGAAAAAGGAATGGCGCGTTTCCACGCGGAAGACACTCGGCCTTACCAATAACCAACTTTATTATTATTATTTATTATTATACGCAGACTCCACACTTTCCAAAATCTATTTACCAATAAACAAATATAGTTGCCAGAATATCGCTAACTGTAGACTCAACTGTCAAAATTCAAGTTATTATAACAATAACTTGAGGACTCTGTTAATGTTTATGAATAAGTGTTTAAGTTCCAACCGAAGAGTTCGTAAACAAAAGCAGAAGCTTAAAATAGTACACAGAAAGATATTTTGAGAATTAAATAATAAAAATTAAACTAGAGAAAAACTGTGATCGATGACTTTTTTCCGTGTTTATTTTTGCTTTTATCGAAAGAGATCACAACTGCAATAATTTAACTTCAGACGCTATTTAACTAGTGACAAACAAATCTTACACTCGTAATAATAAAATATTTCTTCCACTGTGAAACGCATTATTTGACGTACATCGTTAAAGAAAACATTTCAACCTAATCCGCAACTAATGTTGCGTCATATTTGTTTGTCTAAAACACATCTCATATGTGCCGACAATACACGGGGGAAGAAGATTGTGTACGTCAGTCAATATTGTGATGATCGGTGCAGGAAATTCACGTAAAATCCAATTAATTCAATTCTATTCATAAGATCGACACTGCGGAAAATTTCAGTCAGCACAAGACTTGAATTTAGAACAGAATATAGATACCTACCTATACCTACTAGTGTATAAAGTAGATACCTCGTACGTATCTACATTATGAACGTGCATTGGACGACTTTACAGAGACGAATATTGTGCGACTAGGCGAATTTCTATCTTAGACTTCTGACACGCTCGCTGATTACAAAAATAAGCGATACTATGTCGAAAGTGGCCTCAGGATATGTGCTAACGCCCACGTATTCGGTTGAAATGCGCGTGCTGTAAGACGATTTAGCATATTTTTATTTTGTTTGTTTTATTTTTAATATATATAGATTTAGGTTTTTTAATTAATTGACAATTGGGAGAGAGTGTGTGCGGTGGGAAGACTGAATGTGATTGACGTCAATGCCGTGAGAAAAGCATGCCGCAATGGGAGGGAGTGCTTAAGTAGTTTGAATATTTGTGGTAATTTTTTTTTAATTTTTTTAACCGTGCTTTTCAATGTTGTCCACGTGTAGGTACGTAGTAGATGTGTTTTGTAAGTGTGGAAAATTGAAAGCCATTTGGAAAGTTTTCTTTAAATTGTTTTTGGAATGTGTTTGGAAATATCTATACCAAATTTTTTGATATTTATTTTGGATCACTGTCAATGATTGGGGTAGTAGAGCATTCTGTATGTATTGGTTCTATTTCTTTATCGTCGCGAGTTATATTCAAGGATAACATAGATCAGGGTACCTATAGAATGTGTCTTTTTGTGAAAACAAATGAAAGGCTTTGCAATATAGAAAGTTTAGAACAACCCGGATTTCTGATTACAAATATTGTATCCCCTATTCTATGTAATTTAAACACTGCGACGCTCGCTACTTTTTCTGTGTGACACCATGCAAGGGGCGTAATTGTCAATGTTTTGGGAATAGGGCACAGCGTACACTAACAGACAATTAATTTAAAAGGGAGTATCCTTTCCAGATGGAGTAATTAACGATAGAGAAATTTCCGTCGAAAAACTGGGTTGCATCAATCTGTTAAATTTATTTAAACTTGTTCGAAAGAAAGACATGTATTTCAGGTGTTTTATTTTTGTCTCCCCCCCAGGATGAAGATAAATCACTTTTCAACTAATCCAACAAATCCAAGTCTAATCGCAGCTTGTTCTTGCACGCCCAAGAAATTGAAAAATGGCCCACATCTCCAAAGGTGCAACAAATTTGAAGAACGCAATTGTGAAGAAAAAACTATGCCTCTCCTCGCAGCTGGTTATAATCAAGTTTGCAACATTGTCCCACAGTCAATTAGTTTGACAGCAACACTAAAATCAATTTATGGTAATTTCGCCTTCACTTGCTAAATGCAATAATCGCACTAATTTAACCTATTAATAGTTGTGTTTACGCAAATAAAACGCTGAGGCAGACAGTGTTTATGTTTACACTACATCTTATCGCATTGTAAATTCTCAGTGACGGTAATTGACTCTAATCACATTCGCTGCCAGCACAAACTTATGCCGCATTAGCATGTCCTTCGTAATCAAATCTGTGAGTCAAAGTGCTAAACTACTTACCGAATCATAAGCAGATACTTTTGTGCACATTTCTCTAAATATAAAACCAATAATAGAGAGAGCAATCGATTTCTATATGAAAATTCCCAAAGCTTATAAATATTGTCCATTGTTGAATGGCATAGCTTTGCGGGTATGTAAAGCGCCGACTTGCGTCATCATAGGAAACATTTTTGTTAGAACGATTTTCCAGACACAAACAACTAATAAATAATTTTTAATGGAATGTGTTGTGCATATTGCAATGTGAGCGGATGAGAAGAAAAGTTATTGTTTTATTTTGTTTTCCAATAAGTACATTTTGTTTGTAACAACGCACAACTATACAAGTTGATGAATAGGGGAAATTGAATGTAAATAGAAAACGTTAAATTACGTTAGTATGCAGTTTGTCACATTTTACTAGCTGAGGCTACGAGCAGACGTACGAAAATGTGGCTAAGGTATAAAAGTGGCATTTCAGCAAATTTTTAAGTTGGAAGCACGAGCTGCGAAGGCGCAGTGGTTTAGTGGTTAGTGTGTTGGACTACTAAGCGAGGGGTCCAAGGTTCTCGAATCCCGCAAACACCAAAATTCCAACTTAGGGAGGATTTTTTTCCACTGCGCCACGTCTGACAAACATCCGAGAGTATAACTATCTTTAGAGCTTCTCATTATCCGCTTGGAATCGGCATAAAATTGTAGATCCCTTCCATTCGTTCCAAAAATGAAACTCATACAAAACGAATGATTGTGAGAAGCTAGGCCTTGGGTCCCTACGGACCTATTGTGCCAACTATTTTTTGAAATAATAACATTAACGATCGCAATGAACTTTGCACAAAATAAGGTAACTATTTCTGGGAGTAATTATAAAGGACAGCCGACGTCCAATTCCACCACAATACTAACAAATGAACACGTTTTCACTAAAATGTCTGAATATCTCTTAAGACCGCCACAGCTATACTTATACTAATTCTCAAATCCCAAATAGGAGAGCAATGAACTTGAGTTCGAACCTGGCGGGCTTTACCAATAACCACTTTTACACTTTTACGACTGGTTACATTTTCCATACAAATTTCGCTATTGTGACCTTTCGTAAATTTAAAGTCGAGAATAAAATTTGTTATTAGTACGGCGCAATGTATTTTATGCCTTTGTTTTTTTCATTCAAATCAAATTACTCATTCTACTCGTGTTCGTTATAACCGCACACAATTGAACCTATTCGGGGTGCAAACAAAATTGTTTTTAATTTTACTTCAGTACCAATAAAAACGATACTGTATAAATATGGCCCTCATGACGATTTTATGAAATTTTGTTCAAAACTGCTCTGAAGGTCTGGATAACATTGTTATTAGTTGAGATAGTCGGTTCCTTAAAAAACTGGCTGCTTCTTTCTAAAAACAAAAACACAAATTATGGGCAATAGGGCAATATGATAATTTTGAAATGGATGACAGACTCATTTTCATTTCTAATTCTCTATAACCGTTGTTTTTTTATGATTAATAATCTTCTAACTACATAAAAAAAAACCTACCTACATTAAGCCTTCGAGTGATCATTTCATCGCGTGGGACTAAATTAAACTCTCCAAAACTACAACCAGTCAAGTGGGCTACTCCTGCTAAGAATTTACCTTAAAAAGTTGTTTAAATCGTTTAGTTTCAACAGTTAATTTAAATCCGAAGTTGAACACAATATTCTGTGGATGTGCTTGACAGCCATATAGTTCGTAAGCGCAAAAAAACGCTCAGAGCAATAAACGAATACCAGCTTTACCTATGCGAAACAATACGAATGCACCCTAAAGAGCTCCACATACCTACATACCGTTAATTCTAATCGGATTACTAGCCAGAAAAAAACAAGCTGTACAGACGACAATAAAAATGTTGTTTTCAACAACAACATGCTGTGTTGCAGTACATTGACCGCCCTCAGTTGAAAGAAAGAAAAAAAAAACGATTAATACAACTAAAATAACCAAAGCAAACAAAATAGCCACAAACAAAATTCGGTCTCTTATTTTATAGGGGGAATAATTTTAGAATCCACCGAAGCGTAGAAGGAATATAAATTATGAAGCGTAGAACTTGGATTCACAAATAAAACAAATAATCAAAATTCTGCCCCCACGTAATCCTTCATGTAGATCACGGGATACATGCAAGAGTTTTATCGGGGTAAACAAGTGTTTTCAAAAGCAATTCGTGCTACTGGTCAAAACTAATTAGTGTTGGAAATCTAATTTGCATTTTTTCATCCTTTTAAACGCAATTATTTAAAATTTTAAATTATTCAAGCACATTGGGAAGTGGGATCATTAGTGCGGAAAACAACAGCCAAATGACAGGCGCCGCCATATGCAGATTCTGCTGAATATACTTCTGAAATGGTTTGCTGTCTCTGATAGCGTGACTCTGAACCGTATTTATTATAAAACTGGAAGCACATCAAAAGTCTTGATTAGTGGCGGGGACTTTATGACAATTTGTTGTGAAGTCATCATCGTATATCCCAAATCAAATATGCGCAAGTGACACTGACAAACAGCGCGACAGACCCAATCGGGGATGATGAATATTTATTTATTTTTTTTCTGTTAATAATCAGCACGTGGAATTGTCAATTAATTTAGTTTAACCGTCTCTTACTACAGATGTGCTCTTTTGTGACCGTCTTTAAATGAAAATTTTGTTATTTAACTAATTTATGAACAGATAAATATCTATACCCACTGGCTCACTGACTGGCTGTGTTTTTGATCAACCACCCTCAAGTCAATATAGCGACGGAATAGTGGTTATTAATAATTTAAAAGACAGATTGGGCATAGCCACTTGCGATTGCTGCAGACATATTTGTTGAAACGAGTTAAAATGAGCGCTATTTGTATTCTGTCATTCCGGCGTGTGAAGCACATGGCCATGATAATTTTTTGTGTCAAATATTTAATCAACTAGGCAGACAGATATAAAAATTTACTTATTTTCAGTGTTGGCGAAAATTATTTGTAATGTTCTGCAAATTTAAGGTGCGACTAAAGCGCACAAGTGCCTTATGAGAGTTGGTAAATATGCAAATTAGGCAAGGCAACCATTTATCGTATGATTTAAGATTGAACGCTTCAAATTATCTCAGAAATCGTGATTGGTCATTCACTGAAGTGGCGTTCGGAATTGATGCTGTTTTTTGAATGGAGTGAAAGTGAGATAAGTAAATTCAAGCAAATAATCATTTAAATAATAAAGCAGTGGAAGGGGATTTACGGATGTGCCACTACCGCACAGAACGTAACTAAAATGGGCATTTTACTTGGCTTTAGAGTTAAGAGAGCTGCCTCATTTTGACATGTATGTCTGTGAATGTTCGAACGGTCGTCTGCGGTTTCTGTTCGTGCACCTACACGAGTTCAACCAGTTAAGCCAGATCATGGGTAATAATCCATTTCGTGGGCATTTCACCTTTAAAAATAATCTAAAACGCCGAAAAGAACATTTTCCTCTCAGAACAACAAAAAATTGTGCATTTTGTTGTTTTTTAACGTCGGCACGGGCCAAATGGGCATTTTTGGGTATTTCTGATAATAGTCGTGTGCAATTCAGTCCGAAAAGTCTTGCATCACTGATTTCAACAATAATAAATAAATAATAAACTTCGCAGCACCCTTGTTTCGAGACTGAGCGCATTGTGTTAATGATCGACTGCATTTAATTCTAGGTGTGGTGAAAAATATCGAGGCATACACATCTACTCAATTCCATACATAAGTATATCTCACTTTGTCACAAATAAGCGGATACTTTCATGCCGATTCGGAGCTATATAGTCACTCTGAAAATGTATCTACTTTGCCCTTACTTTGCTGAGATATGAAGGACTCTGTTTGACACCGTAAACCTATACTCTGAGACCATAGTCACATTAAACTCAGAGTGTGCAGTTAACATTGACGAGTCTTAATATTTGGGGCAATATTAATTTAATGGCGTGGACTCTCATAACCATCGTCACGTTATTAGAAAAGATGCTGACAGTTTCCTATTTCAAAAGTGACACATTTAGAAACATAAAAACAAAACTTACTCTTGTTGTTCCAAAAACGACGCATAACACTTTTAAATGTATTCAACCGATCTTGAAGCGCAATTCAGAAATCCGAATAACATCAACAAAATTTAAATGAACGCATTTTATTTAAAATTCTACGAATAGTTTGCATGGAATTCTGTCAACAAAGCTGTAAAAAACCATTTTGATCAAAGATCTGAACAGATACACTATTCTTAATGCAAACGGTGACGTCAGCTACAGGTATAATAACAATAAAAAATGGAAAACAAACAAACCTGTGCGTTGTATATGGTTAAGAAACAAGAATATCACTGGCATCAGGCTAACTGGGTCAGCGGATAAAGTGGTTGTCACCTACCGATATAGAGTTTAGTCATCTATAAATATTATTGACGCTACTTTCGTCCAATGCCATCAACAAGGAACCTATTTCACACCAATTATACAGATAACAGCTGACATTTGAAATTTGATACAGCTGAATTTCCTAAAGTTCTACAAACATCGAATGTTAAAGCACATTTTAGAATTGTTATATAATTAAACCTTACTTTTTGCGTAGTACAAAGTCCAAACTTAATTTGCATAGAATTTTCGGCTGTCTTGTGGACAATTACTTAGGAATTGTGTGGAAACAGGTTAGCTCTGAATTAATTAAGATTTCAAGCCGAATACATAGAGGAATGTGCGGCTTTAAATGCAACTGTCATCAGTATAACCAAAAAAGGGGGTGTGTCGGTTGTTTACGCCAAGATTCCTGACCATGAACCTACCGTTGAGACAGTAAAATAACCGGTACACATAGAACTGAGGGTTGTGTCATGCTACCAATACCAAATGTAGTTATCCGAACATTCTTATATATTTCATCACACGTATTACAATTAAAATTCATATATCTACCTATTTTCGTAAGCGGTTGAGGCAATATTTATTTCGATGAAATGACGATAGAAATCTATTCGATCGCTGTGACAGCGCGCCCCTACTCCTTTACTTCGTCATAAGATTAACTGTATGAAGTCCGTATGACACAAATTCGTTCTCTGCATTTTTTATACTTACTTTGAAAATGAAACAAGAGCAATATGAAAAGCTACAACGGCAATTCCCGATAGGAGTGAGTGCGTACACACCAAAATGTGGTGGAAAAATGCATTAAAAATTCGGCATCAGTGTTGCTAACTCGTGGGAAATTTACCGTCTCATGGGAAAAAGCGAAAAAGTACAATTTTGTGGGAAATTCAGTCAACTTACAAAAAAACAATAGGGGTATTCACGATTCGATGTAAAAGGCCTAGTAAAATTGCGAAATTTTATTTTTTTTTATCGGATCGTGAACGCACTTTTTCTCATGTATAGCAAAACTGAAACAAATGACAGCTCCAGCGCCTACATTTGTTTTCCATTCTCTTTATTTTTTTCTGTTAGCTATACACAGGAATCAAGAATTTAAATGAACTGTCAACTTCATAAGGCTACTCTGTTGTATTTTTCGGTTGCAATAGGGTCAGGGTATAGATAAAGTGTAAAAGTGTTGCGAAATTTTATTCTGTATAGTTTGTTGTTGTAGTGCAAAAAAAGTTACACTTTCGCATTTTCGCAATGATACAAGACCAGTTGCATCGAATCGTGAATACCCCTAATGTTATCTTACTAAGCGTTCACAAAACAAGCCGATCTAAATTGCTTGTTATGTAATAAATCTACTGCAAAAAATGTATTTAATTCTTCCAATTAAATTTCTTACATAATATTTCTTGCCCTTTTTTAAAACTAAATAATTTCTTGGTCATTAAAATATTGAAAATAACGTGTATGAATTCTCCGAGGGAAAAGCCATCAAAATGACATACTAAGATTGATTCGACTTACATTTGCCAGCAGCTGGGAGTTTTTTTTTCTGACATTTCAAGATTATTTGAAAATAAATTGGTTTGCTACCCCTTTCGCAATACACTTTTAGTCTCTTTTACACAACGCTGACTTTTCGATACGAAATGACGATGAGATGACAGAAAATGTACCTATTGTCTTTAACTGATGGATTACCTCCAAAAGCAAGGAAGTCATAACCACCATTTATATTAATCAGTCATTTACACTTGCAGATATGCAACTTGCTCCGTAAATCGAGGCGATATATACTAAGTGCAAGCAAATATTGGCCATAAAGATAAGCATAAATTACGCGTGCCAGAGCAATGCCAAGCATAAGGCCCTTTATCATCAGCAGCCCATCAATCCGATCCGAACAACAACTCTTCACCTTTTGTTTACTAACTGATACCGAATTGAAATATACAATAAAATCCAGCTCACAGACAGCAGCCCCTTCCTGAAATAGACTGACAAATAGTGTATCCACATCAGGCCATCTGCTCTCGGTGAAAAACAAAGCACTTAGCTGTATATGCTTTCCTCGATTATCTGAGTGAAAGCGGACAATAACACAAATGAACCAATTAAGCCAATTGACCTTTAAATATAATTTCATCGGTCCAGTCGGTCGAAGTACGTCATTGGGGTTTGTCAAGCGATAAATTCTCGACGAATAAATGCGCATTAAAAATCAGTGCAAGCACGTGTTCGAATTGCCCGTTGTTTTGAACGTACCCCTTAAAGAAGTGTGTTTTAAAATAGCCTCCGACAGCCTTCAAACAATTGCCTTATCAATTTGCGAAAAATCGCCAACAAAACTATATCGAAGATACACCATATCATGTCATACGCCAGCGGCCTTGTAAATAAATTGAACTCTGTTAACCCACCCTTGCGGTTTTTTTCTTTTAGCACTATGTACAAACACACATACCGTCAAAGGCCCCTTAAATAAAATTTATGAAATAAGAAAACAAGGAAGTAAGCCCCAAGGTTATCGTACTAGCGAATTATAGAGGAGGTGAACGAATTTCGCAAGCAATGACATTTTTAACGTCACCACCAACAGCACAAGCAACGGCCACGAAACAATGTGAATGTGTTTTTCTTGTTGGTATCTCTTCTTTTTTATGAATTCTATCGTGTGACCTACTTTCCGAACAGAGAATTAAATTAATTCGTAAACATAGCTGTCAGGTAGAATAAACACACGCACATGATATCGGTTTCTGCAGGAAAAGGTGCGCTGATTATAACGATACTTAAAATTAGATACATACTTGCGGAAGAAAACTTCTCATTTGGCGCATGGTTTAATTAGCCTTGATCCAGTTATAAAGAAACGCTTCGTTATTTTCAGAAACTTAAAAAGAAATATTAACGTTTGACAGATCAATAGCTTCTCAGATGAAACGTCTAGTTACTCGGAAGAGGCGTATGCGAAACTTTCGGCTATATTCAGAAAAAAAACCGGAAAGAACTATAACAAGGAAATTGAGTTGTTTTCATGGATGTCTTCTCCGCATATTGAGTACCTAACCTACCTACGTGACCAGCGAAAGGGAGGCTTCATAAATATTTCATTTTAGTGTACTAGTTTAGTCCAGTGATGATTTCAAGTTCAATGTGATGTAGTTGCTTGAATAAATTTCCAAGGGTGGAATCAATCTTCTCGGGGAATAAAACAGATAATAAAATTAAGAAATTGTGTTTTCTGTTAGCTAAAAGAACTAAAAGGAACCGATACGAGTAAATAATGTGTGTAGAGTGTAGACGTGCCATTTTTATGACGTTCTGCACGCAATTTATTGTTGTTTGTTCTTTAGGTATTTCTGTTCGTTTAGATATAAACAGACATACTGTATTCAACTTTAAATGTTCGAAAAAACCAGACAGTGCTAAGATGGGGTCGCGTGAGATTCCGCACGAAGACGAGTAAACTGAACTTGCCGTATAAAAATGAAATACATATTTCTTGTCAATGTTACTTACGGGTTACTTCTTACCACTCGAAAGACATACCTACTGGAAGAAGAATTCACCTGTTACTTGTGTGGAAATAATCATTTATCTTGCTTTTTGAAGTCGAAAATGAAATATCGTGTTTATGTAGGGAACAAAAAACACGACTCACAATATAAGCGAGGGAGATAGGTTATGTGTCATTATTTTGTAAGCAGACACATGTTCATTTGTTCATTATTTGGCCCAATCACGAATGATATCTATCAAAAATCAGTCTCTAGAAGCTCCACCGATATCAACTGGACCGATTATTGATAAAACTATTATTGTCTATGGGCCTTACCAATAAACATTTTTAGTTTCGATGTCAAATTTTGAGCTTCCCTAAATTTAAAGTGGAGACAGACAAGTAAAAACTCTTTTTAAAATAGACAATCTCCATATGGACCTTGAATCCAATTCTTTTGATGGATGTTTCATCACCAATTTTTCTACTACGCATTATACTCGGATTTGATAAGCAATCTTATAAATTGATTTGTTTATTTGACAAATCATTTTTACTGCATTCTCACTGGTAAAAAACTTTCCGAAAGGAAATCAAGCGCTTACCTAATCAAACAAAAACAAAACTAGGTCAACCTTGAATAATGAAAACGTGCAACCCTTTCAAATAAATTTAAAAAAAAAATGCTCCAAATTGATAAAAAATTTTATCGATTATTGTATGGTTTTTTCACAGGTCTTTTAAACTATCTGAATGACTTATGGTGACTAAGATTGCATGATTCTATAAATCAATTTAATTTTTTATAGCAGTCTGTCACAAAAAAATTAAAAACAAAAAAATATAAATCTATAACATAAAATTTGTTATCTAAAATAAATCCGCGGTCGATTTCAATGGATTTACTTTAAAGCGTTCATTTCTCGCTGAACGGTATAATCGGTTTAATGGTGCGACCGTACGGTTTATAATATTTAAAATGCAATCACGCTTGATTTTTGTTTTTTATCTTTACGATCTAATGATGCTTAGGTAGAGTAATGCGTTTCATTTTTTTGTATCTTTACGATCTAATGTTGCTTAGTCAGAGTAGTTCAGCGTATCAGTATAATTGTAAGATGTTCTCCTGGAACTATACATATATATATAGTTGGCGCAACAGGTCCATAGGGACCCAAGGCCTAGCTTCTCACAACCATTCGTTTTTTGTGAGCTTCATTTTTGGAACGAATGGAAGGGATCTACAATTTTATGCCGATTCCAAACGGCTTATTGAGAAGCTCTAAAGACAGTTATACTCTCGGATGTTTGTCAGACGTTCGCGAGAGGTGGCGCAGTGGAAAAAACCCTAAGTTGGAATTTGGGTTTTTGCGGGACTCGAACCATGAAAGTTACTATGCTGGTTTTGTTCGGAGACTCGGTAATTCTAAAATCCACTAAAACAATGGAACTGCATCTGGTCAATACTCATTATAATATTAGTAAAATGTCAAATACAGTCGACTTGCAAAATCTGCCCTTGAAATATCCTCTTCCCATAATATTCCTTTCGGCAGTGTAAGATGGTTTCAGAAAAGTTTTTGTTTATTTTGATGCCGGATACCTAGATATTGAACGCTTCTTTTTGAACAGTGAAAAATTACATTTATCTATGTTTTTCAGTTTAAACATAGAACATTATCTGTCTACAAGTATCATGATGCAATGAACTCATAAAATGTCATAATAATGATAACAGTGTGAACATGTTAGACTCATAGTGATACACTTTAACCTTGGGAGTTTGAATATATTGACAAAAATAAGTAAGCTTTATACAATCTTCATCATTCATTTAAATATTTAATTTATTGCATTAAATGAGTTTTAATGTCACATAAAGATGGATTTAAATTTGTCAGCGTCGATTGGAAGGAGTACACAATAATTACAGGGAAAAGCCCGTTATTGAGTTAACGTTTTAGTATGTCCAGTAATTTCAAGTTCGAACTCGCGCATCTTCCAGGAAATGGCAACATAAGATTAAGTAAGATATTTATTTTATACCCTGTTGTTGGTGGCTTTAATATTGATATATAATCTGTTTTCTTCCTTAGCGATACATATAAGTAGAATCTTTTATTTTGTTTTCCATGTGCAGTTAATATTATAATGCGTTTTTTGGATTGTGCATATATGGCTCCTCTTGCATTCACTGAAATAGTTGTTCCATACAGCTAATCTAAGAAACACTTATACTTCAGGGTACTCGTTCATGGCCCTTACATCTGTCAAGTTTTTCAAGCGATGATTTATTTGCATTTTCAGCTATGTGGAAATGAGTCAAAAAAAAAGTTAAAGGACATGATTGTGTAAGTGTATATGCTCTTGTAGATACAAAGGTGGTGCTTTTGACAGATTTTTTTTAACTGCCAACACTTTTACTGTCACAGTCAATTTGAAAGCTAATAGCTAATTTGAGCAAATTGTCCTTTGCCATTTTACCTTCACCTCCATACATCCTCGTAATGCAACGCTTTCGAATATCTATGCGCGGCGAATTCGAAAATATCCCATACCCAAACCTATTTTACCTACTTAATTTTTATTTGCTGATTTACCTACCGGTTTTGTAGAATTTGACTTGGTTTGTAACGATTAACGACAAAAATTAAGATAAAGATCCTCATCTGACTTTCTCAAACACCTTATATCAAAATGTTAATGGGTAATAACTTATAACCATCACATCCGTAAGCATCCTTATCTCAGTGATAAACAGTCGCAGCTGTCTTCAAAGCGTTCCAAAATTAGCTCAAATGATCTTGATTTGAGACTCTACTCTTCTTTTTTTTGAAGCGCGTATAATATAACCGCTAGGTATAAGCCAAATGCATAAATGATTACATATTTGTTACAAAAATCATAAATATCACTGCGCCAACATAACTCTAAATTAAAATTAAGACGCAAAAGCTAAACTGTACCGTTTTTCGGAGCCCTTATCAAAACAACGAGACTTTTACAAACAAATAAATAAATAATTGAAATTGTAAAATTGTTGACTTCCAATTGCGAAGTTAGCCAGTACCTATGTGGAGGATTCTTTCTAGGAGCTGCGTCTCATCGAAGGTCGCGCGATAACCTTTTTTTTTGTAAATATCTAGCTGTCTGCCTGGAGAACTTTTTTTTTTGTAAATTTCTCTGTATAAGTAGGTAGGTAGGTATACGGGCCACAATCAATCAGCGATCGTTGCTATACTTTGAGAATAAATTGGGCTTATTTTCAAATTCAGATTCACGTAGATATGAGAGATTAAATATTTATCGATGTGGTTACCAATGGAGTCGATTGTTTCCTTAAACCGTCTTCTTTGAATTAAAATTTCATGGGTTTATGTATAGCTGATCTTTTGGTTCATTGACCCTTGGTCTACATGGGTAAATATTAAAAGGTTTTGTTTGTTGTCATCCGGTAAAACCGCATTATAATTATAAAATTAGAATATTACACACTCCCTAAAAGTTTCTTCGGCGACCATAAAAGACGACACCAAAATTTGTTCCTAATATGAGTGCTACATTTTCAGCGTATCTGAAGATGCATATCAATCCGTTTCAATAAGTTAAAGGATAGCTATAATTGACAATTTGATGTCATTAGCTATTTTTATTAAGTTATTAGTTATTAGTTAGTTATTTTTATTAAGGGCCTGTACGAGTAGCACTTTGTTTGGCAAAACAAAATGTTATCGTTGCTTCTATCGTTATATGTAGTTATGCCCTCTACATCAGTGCAAACTTAATCTCAAACTTTTCGCTGAGTAGTCGAAAATAGTTGCTATATCGATTAAGAAGTCTACAGTGATTTTTGGGTTCAAAAATATTAATCAAAATCAGGTTATTGAAAAATCGTAACAACAAGGTCCATAGTATGACCCTAACCTTAGCCTTCCATAACCATTTTTTGCTTATTTAAGACTACGTATTATACGATGTGTATGTTTAAAGGTCAGTTTAGATTGTCAACATGATTTGTTTACATTACACGCAAAATCAATTTGCTGAAAAAATCTTTATGTTTGGAAGAAAAAATTAAATTTGATTGCTGGCATTAAAGGGACATTCAAAACCCCGATGTTTAGATCTGACAGCTAGCTGACGTGCTGGGTCTGAACTTTTATTGGCTTAGGCTAATTACGTTAACATTTTATATGCTTTTAAAGTTTATGGACGGGTAGCCTACAAATACGGACAACCGTAAGCTTTGTGTAGTTGAAATAAATTACGTCTCTAATAATTGCTTATAAGCCCATCCATTAGGATTAGGTTGGCAAAATTGTTGTTCCAAGACAAATATTCGATACGATATATGTAGGTATGTACCTAATCGTCAGTCAAATACTTATCATTGCAAATGACCCGCCTAAAGTTGCCAGTCCTATCCATTCGCAAACGTTTATTCATTTCCAATCGAATTTTTTTGAAACATTTTTGAAAACAAATACTTATCTCTAATATGAATTAACACAAACATCAAGTCAAATCAGTCCCAAAACGCGCAAAAATCATGCACGAATCGTGCGATGTAAGCAACCCCAGCTATTGCATCATAATCTTTCCCCAGGTACATACATATATATTTAAAACACAAACAAAAAACACATCGCCCACCGCTATCAATCGCCTTTATTTATATTGCGTCGTACTACGACTACAACCATCCACAGAATGTTTCTCTTCTCAGTCTCATAGCATCTGAATATGTTGCCAAGAAAATTGTTTTTCCTCGCGCGTACACTTGAGATTTCGCAAAGCGAATTTGTGATAGACCTACCTTAAAGCGAACTGGGTACAGTGAAATTCACCCATAAGACCGAATCACGTGGAGGGTATCAGAAGAAACCTAATACGCTAGACACTTTGGAAATATAGACCTCAAAACAACATCGTTACGTTTACTGGCAAAACAATGCTATCGTTTGTGCTTGGTTTGTTTTCAACTAACTACTCACCAGAAGATAAGATTGCACTGTGTAAACTTATGTTACTAGTAAACAGTTTGAAGTAGGTGGCATATGCCAGTCAGGCTAACTTAGATTATGGCTTCATTGCCCGCAAGAATACGGCAGCGATTAATGAAGTGCGCACTGGAAAAAACTTGACACATATCTTGTGTTTTCTTCTATCGAGAATTTTGTACCCGTTGACACTGTAGGCGATATTTTCTTTTGATGTTATCGTAATCATCAGCTGGCCAATATTTGCGGAAGCTATATGTATATGAAGTTTCTATGATACAAAAAAAAGTTACCATTAAGACGGGCTCCGAGTTGAAGACACGTAGGTCGTTTATTTTTTTTTTATTAACGAAAATTACTGTTTATGTGGAGTTTACTTATACAGATAACGAAGGTTGGCTTTAAGTGAAAACAAATATTGTGGCGGTATAGCTACTATTTTTATTCGGATTATTTATGAAGAAGATAAATCAAAGAGACGTCAAGGGCAACTACCTAATTGCCTAGTGATCGGCAGTCAGTGTGACTAATTTAGCAAACTTCCTGCTAAATTAAGCAGGATTATTTTATATTTAGCCTCTTTTTTTGTCAAAACATACATTTTTTTTAGCATGATTTTATGCTGTATGGGGAAAAATTATCAGAATTTTTGCTAAGCCAAATAATGAATTAAAATAATAAAATAAAATCAAAGCACACGAACCTAAGTTTGAACAAGCCATCACAATTCTCAATTAACAGCCATTCAACGAATTCAGCAAGCACGAAGAGATTTTTATTTAGGTAATGTTATTTTTGTGTAATTTACAGTAGACCCTCGCAATCGATTTTAGAGGGATTCACATTACTGGAACTTATTTCAGTAGTCACTAGATGACTAGACTGATTGTAATGATTTTCAAATCCATTAAAAATAACAGAAAATGCTTTTTTTAAAGCACAGTTTCACTATTTATTAATTCAGAAGAAATAAAATATGTAAATATGCAAAACGAGCAAGAGAAAAAAGAAAAAAACACATTTTAGAGGTTGAAAATTTCGAAAGTTCAAATTATAAATAGAGATGACAATGTACAGTGTTGCCGATTCACATTTTAGAGAAATTACATTATCGCTAATTCACATTATTAATTATTTTGGGGTTTTAGCAGGATTTGATTTCAAAAAATATTTACTATGATTTTTTTATACAAAAAAGTGCCAAGCTTAGCATGATTTCAAAAATTGAATTGGTCACACTGTCGGCAGTACCTATAACTCTGAACTGCCAGGATAATATATACCAAACAGCACGTCTGTATCTGTGGTAACAGAAATCTACAGACAGTCGTAAATGTCTCCGAAACGTCATATTATTCTTGAATGCAACCAAGATATTCAGATTTGCATCCTTTCCCAAACAAAATACAGTGGATTACCGTTTATGAAGCCCCTCTTTAAGTACTTTTCCGGCCCCTTAGTCTGGAAACCGTTTTCAAAATGCGTGCGTACATTCCCTATCCCGGGAAGTCATCACCACAGCCCATCATGTCGGAACGCACGTAGCTGCACATGAAAAGGGCACACGCCTCCATGACGTTCCGTCACGTCTTGATATGAAATAAACATTATCCACCTGATGACTTATGTAGGTGATGAGAAAAACAAGTCAACACTCCCCCCTTTGCGCGTGCTAAATTCATTAGTGTCGTATGTATCCAATGTAAACAACCTCTAGATGTTTTGAAAACAAAATAATAATTTTCAAAATGACCCCCGTCACCACCGACTGTCGCGTTGTTTTCGCCCATTTAGGCCAATTCACTTTATAAACAAATGAAACTGTGCATCAGACTGTTGCTTGCTTAATTAAATGGGTACCAGACGCCTCTAAGCTTGTTTAGATAACCAGTTTCGCATTCGCCTATGACCTAGCTTCACGATACGTACTTTAATCGAGAGCATAAAAATAAAGACAATTCGTAACAAGATCACTCGGCGAGCTGGCACAACGTTGCACTTTCAACATCACGTAAACAGACGCGGTCGTGCGCATCCCTATGTGGTCAACTATGCAATGTCATTTATGCATTCGGATTGTTTGTGTTGTGTCTGATCGTGAAATCGCTATCGCCCTCATACTCGTACACCCTTTGCTGACCGCGTTGGGGCTAATTTCGAGCACACACCACTAAATTTAGACACAAATGCTAGAGACGCAGTGCACTTTCGAAATGGACGGCTATTTCGCGATGCACCCACAAAGAGGGCGGGAGCCGAATTCCAAGGGTAGTCTTTCTGCGCTGTGTAAACAAACAAATTACGACTAACACTATTTGCTAGTACGAGGGGGTGGATACGGATTGAATACTGTTTGTAATTGCGCACATTAAGTACACAGAAACGGAGCACTGCTGTTCTATTATAGTTTGTATTTATGTTGCGGTGAATTGTTTAATTGACGCACATGTTTCGTAGAGGAAAGTGGGAAGCTTTTTCTAATTTAATCTGACCCAGATTTGGGCAGCAATACCCCCGGGCCCGACGTCCTATTCGTCGTGAGGAGGGCATCGTGCAGTGGCTGGCTGGTGTATTTGGAACCCAATCCGTTGGTATATGTTCGAGTTGATGCTTGGCATACGTGACAAGCGTTTCGTATGTGGCTTTTAATTGCTGGTGAATGTTTTTGTTTCTTTTGCTGGTGGCCTCCATATTTTTGTTATCTCAATGTGGGGAAGATACGAGTATGGTATGATTTGCTTTTGTTTTGGTGATTTATATTTAGCGTAGGGAAATGTATTTTTTTTTTTTTTTTTGTAAGGGCAAAATAATGTTCGTTGTTTTGACTCATTAAAAATGTTTGACATTTGCATGTTGTAGAGCGATTGTTGTGGGAAAAATGTTGACACTTCGGACCTACAAATTTAATCAGATAATTTTTGCAGGGATTATGTGGTGACTGCCCCAAAGGCGCTATCAAATACAAAACAGCTCTTGGAAGTCACGGGTCACACATTTGTGTTGGACTCGTGGATGTCACGTTGATATCAAACTATTCACTATAGTTCGCAGTTTCATCATGCAGCACTTGGGAGCGGATTCGATTCGATCTAGGTATCTTCCAGTACCCAGTTAGTAATTGTTTTCCTGCGAGATGTGGGAGCTGCCACTTTTGTTTGTAATAACAAAGTCACCTTCGATTTTACTATTCATTCATAATAGATCAAAATGATAATAGTGAAAACCGCATCCAAATTTGTTCAGTGCCCCTCGAGATCGAGTTTAGCGTCATTTATGTCATACTGACACTGACACATGCACTGAAAGGCAAGTAATTGAGAAACAAGGTTTCCAAACACTTTACTGTTAATTTTCAATGAAATCATTCGAGTAGTTTTTGAGTAGCCAACACACACAGTATAACATTCCCGTGCGGAAATGGAACAGAAGAGTTTAGACTGATCTCCGAACTAAGAAAGTTTCTCCGTTGGGAAGAAAAAAGTCGACCTCACCTCAAAATTTTGCTTGTCCTATTCTTTAAAAGGTTTTTTTTTGTTTTGTCATTCATAAATAGGAGAATAACTTGCCTAGCTACTCGTCCCACTTCCAGTTTTTCCAACTTACATCTCTGGGCTTCTGGCCAGCGAATACGTTCAGAATAATAGTGAGAATGAGATAATTTTGAAAGGTCTGCCCAGAAAGTATAATAACAGTGCCTTAACTTTGTGAGGTTTTTTCCGCAATGGAGGTTGCGGAAAGGCTTCACGTATTGGCGGATTCTATAAATGTGTAAATGATATCGAGAACTGACAACTTCCAATATTTCCTGTTATGATGTAGCCTTGTTCCTGGAGATTCCAGGCGAGCTTTCCCACACGCAACCCATTTAGGTATAGCGAGAAGGATGCCAGATGAGAACAACTTACAACAGCTTGACCGTTGTGCGACAATTAGTACTTATTTCGAGACCCTGATACAATTTGTTGCTACTTTGTTCCTTTTTGTTAGTTGGGAAAGGCACTTCGCAAAGTTTTCAAAAACTGTGGTTTCGAAATAAATACATATCCTTAAAATGTAACGCGGTTGCCTATCATAATACACTCATAGTGTAAAGTGAGCTAATACTTTTTAAATATTGTGAACAAATTCTAAATTTACAGAGTAGCTTCAGAAGAGGCACTTTTTTCTTTGACCTTTTTTTGGAACCTTTGAAAACTAAATTGAACGAGATCTTAAAAAGTAGATATAGAAATGAGTTGATATATTTACAACCTGTTGAAATCATTGCAACCATGCCCCAAGTGACAGCTGACAACTTCACAACTGTCTGTCAAATCGAATCTGTCAAATACTTTGCGTTTACCTTTCCTTTCGTTTTTCTTACTCCGAACTCAAAGGAAGTCCTAATAAAGTAATCTGGAAATTAAATATAAATCTTTCGTTTTTATTAAAACAACCAATGTTTAATTATTCTTTTATATATTTATGATTGAAAATCAAAGCTTTAATTCATTTTCATTTTAAAATTTGTCATTTGAAAACGAATTAGGTTTTTATCTACTTGGTGGGTTTATTTATAAAAGAAGATTTGTGTGAGAGCTATCAAAATATTGTCAAGCTATATGGTATTACGAGCGTAAAACAAAAACTTTCATTAATAAGCTTTCTCTAGCACTCTGGGAGATTGCTGCAGAATTCTTAAAAGAAGCCGAAAACAAAGAACGGTGAAAGAAAAAAGTGCCATTTCTAAGGCTATTCTGGAAATCGCTGGAAATCGCTTAACGCTATATAATAGTATTATGATAGGCAACCGCGTTACGTTTTAAATATATGTATTTATTTCGAAACCACTGCTTTTAAAAAAAAATTCGAATTGCCTTTTCCAACTAAAAAAAAGGGAGAAATTGTCGCACAAAGGTCACGCTGCTCAGGGCGCGCGACGCACTCACACATTCAAATCGAGCTCGGAACGTTCCCTAGCGACATTGCGGAAAAAACCGCACAAAATCAAGGCACAAATCTGTCACAATGGGCTAAAAGATCACTAACGAAACGGAGGCGATCTCTATGCACAGAAAGCAGTTCTTCTATTATTGGACAGCAGGGGCGACCATTGGCGGTGAAAAACGTGGTGAGGTATCTTGGCATCTGGCTCGACCAGTATCTGTATTTTGACAAACATATAGATGCTTGTCTTGCTGGGGCTAAAAGATCCTACGCTCTGACAAGGAGACTGTTTCGCAGCAGTCAACTTGATACCAGGGTGAAGGTCATTTGCTACGTGGCCCTTATAAGGCCTAACATCGCTTATGGCTGTCCCATGTGGTTCAATATAGCGCCGTCCTATATGGAAAAGATTCGGGTGTTTGAGAGACAATGTCTCAGGGCCTGTCTAGGGTTGTTTAGAACTCCTGAATCTCAGTACAGAAAATATTATCCCAACAGGACCCTATACAATGGGGCTCGGATGAATAGAATTGACAATTTCCTTATTAAGGTGATTCGGAGGCACGTCGCAAGGGCAATGGCCAGCGATAATAATCTGATCTCAGGGGCTTACTACCCCAATTTAATGTACCACGAGAGTACGCTTCGGTCTGGCTTCATCCCGCCTGAGGCATTTCTTCATGTAGACATGAAAGGGTTAGTCCAGACAAAAGATGGTGTGCCGGTAGTGTACCACAGCCACCGCGGCGCGAGGGATAAGCGGCTCATCCACGACGGGTACGCCGCAAATGCTCAGGAGCTCCTCCGTTTTAGTACCGCAATTGCGGAACGGGACAGGGTCGATACGGTCAAGCAGTTCACCGAATTTTGGTGGCTTGATGAACAGGTGAGGGTGGATACGCTCTCCCGGGCCGGTGCGCTACTTACGTAGCTTCCTCCTTAGTTTTAAGCTAGATATTAAGTTTGTAGGCTTAGGTTTATAGTAGGGGGTCTTTGGGAGGGGCCGGGCTAGCCAACATGAACAGTGCTGCCGAGACTCGAACGACGCTTACGGCCTCGCTCGATTCTCGGTGGTACTGATGAACCCTTGTGGGCGGCTGTCAGGTGCCCATGGGCGCGATCAGGATGGTGACCAATCGATGAGATTGCTCACCACCCTGATTATAGGTAATTTAGGTTAAGTAGCTTAGGTAGTTTTAAGTAGTTTTAAATAAAATAATAAAAATAGAGTATTCAAGTTTTGGAAGTTTCTTGAAGAGTAAAAAAAACAAACCATTTAAATATAGATAGATCTAAGGCCGAAAGGCAATAATTTTAAAGATATAGTTAAGTTTAGAGAGCTCGCTAAGAGCCAGTAAGCTAGATTAAGATAAATGTTAGTTTTAAATTAGATTTAATCGTTTTTGTCTAGTATTTAAGTTTAATGAATGAGAACAATAAAAATGAATTTAAAATGAAAAAAAAAATGAAGCAGTTCTTCTAGTACATTCCGCTGAAATCGTATTTCGTAATAGAAATCAAAATTTCTTGTGATGAATTTAATGAGTAGCATAGACGAGTCATGACTAATGGCCGTTATCAACGAATGAGCATGAAAAGTTTCCTTCCTTCCATTTAGTTAATAATAGAAACACCACCTGCAGCCATTCCCTTACATACTGTTTCTCTATCTCCCATAACAGATCTAGCTGAGCAAATATAAACAAATTTCTTTTAGCAATTACTCATCGCACTGAAATTCGTCAACAGTTCAAAATTATGAACTTTTAAACAGCAGCTGTCGCAAAAGTACAAAACGTAAACATATTTACCTTAAGTAAAATAAGTAAAAGTGCAACCAATTGTCATTAGATAAACAAATAGATGAATACCATTAATTGGGTGACTCACCGGCGAGACGGCGGCATTTAATTGAAACAAACATTATCACCAATTAAAGATAAGAGTTACTCACTTACAGATGGATTGGAATATAACACCAAACACCCTCTGCTGTCATTTGTCACGTTTATAAATAGTACCTGTAAGCTGTTTATTGTTTTTGAATTTTTTATAAGTTCCATGAATGCTGTTCAGACGGATTAATTTCCTGGTAGATATATAGGTGTGTGCACCTACCATTACCTACTCAAGCACCCACCTTAATCAAAAATACTTTCCTAATCAACATGACGCAGTGTAGAACTGTAAACAAAATTCCGCTTGGCCATGAGTTAGATATATATAGATAAAATAGTGCCGGTAACATTTTCAATATTTACGGCGCGCCGGCTGTCTTCTATGGCCAAGGAAGCATGGCGTGATGTTCAAATGTTGACGCATTCTATGCGCCTTGCTCGAATACATAGTTTGAATAAGAACAGGGTAAATATTTACAGCGTCGTTTTATGTTTTCGCCGGCAGAAAAAAAACAAAACAAGAATGTAGAAAAACAAAGTATATCTCAGGCGGAGAAATCTATGCTTCGTGGTGGCGCAAGCATAACAAGCGTCTTGTATTTGTAACCCTAGACGATGTTGTTATCGTGCGGGTTGACTTCTACGTCTACATGAACGAGTTTCGATGACGTGTTTTGTTGTTTAAAGTTATTTTGCTGCCTTTTGTTTTAATTTATTCCAGCCTAACAAGGGGTGTGTGCTCTTGCACACATGTGACAATAATCTAAATACTCAGGAAGCAAGTAGGCAGGGTATATTTTCGTTACATGTAGCATGTATGGGAATATGATGCTTTTCTCTTGCATTTTAATGCGATCTAGGGTTTCTGTTTGCATACCAAGTGGTTCAGTTCATTATATTGGACGGGTAAATTAATATTTGACATATAAGCATGAGGTATACCTACCTACGCGTCTGTGATTTGGTTTAATGGAAATGGATTATTGCGATTTGTATGCGACAACATGATGATGGTTATGGCTCTATTTGATACTTGCTTGATTGGTTGGTTTGAAATTTGATTTTTGGAATTAAATTAGCTTCTTTATCAAAAGGAGCAAAAGAGCGTGAACGTTTAACTGACGCATGTGTATGATGTTAAGCCGGAGCTTACTTGCGTCACGTAAAGTAGAAATAAAAACAAAATGTCAAAAGAGTCGAGATTGTACGTAAAAATAAAGGATTTATATCTGTCCAAATTTATCTTTGAAAAGGTGTGTGTGAGTGGAAAAACGACTGCACAAATTGAGTTCAAACTTGGTTCGTGTAGTATCGACAAAATTAAAAATAATTATTATTAAAATGGGTGTGATCAATATGTCGAATATGAATAATATGTTTGACATATTGCTAGAATAATCCGACCGGACTGTGAACAAGCGAATAATAAAGACGTGTCACGTGTCCCATTGTGAACTCTACAGTACGTTATTAAAAAAAAACGGCCAAGTGCGAGTGTCTTTCGCGCACCGAAGGTTGGTTAAAAAGAGTGTACTCTGTACACTGTACAGTGATTGACAGTTTTTTGTAAATATCTTTTAAAATATTAACTTTTCCGCACAACAGCCTTCGGCATATACATTATAGCTACGAGCGTGATCTACAAACAGCTTTTTGTTCGAATGGTAAATATTTTTTTCACCAAATTACTAATTACTCTAAAACCAGTCAATGTATCACTACCATTTGTCGTTCAACTAGAGGTTATACCGGAGGTTGTGTGCCACTTTCAGCCTTCTACGTCAATTAGTTTCTGAGATAGACCTGGGTACAAAATTGGTCTAGTGGTCGGACAGACGGACAAAACCGTTTTCCCTCTGGGTACGGAACCCCATAAAAAAGGATTTTCCGATTCCGGGAAATAGCTGATGCGGGATGCTTGCTTCGATGAGTTGTTAATAGCGACACGTGAAACTACTGTCAAACTTCTTCTACGAGTGGAAGTTTTCAAAACCTTGAACCCACGACACAATAATGAGAGAGTGTGAAAACGTTCTTAACTCCATAAAGTCTCAAGGAATTTTAAATAACAAAGACACAAATATTTATTAAATTCATAATAAAGTGTTAACATCTTAGGGGCGGACAATTTACTCCTGAAAATGTCAAAACGCTTTAATTTCAATTTAGCTATTTCTGGCTAATCGCACTCTACTTAGGTAGGTTAGGTACCAACCTACAAACAGCAGTAAGAAATTGAAATCAGTTGTGAAACCGTCTAGAAGAACATTCTACTCATAGAGGAAATGTTCGATTTTGGATTTATATTTTGATGTCTACTTTTTGGCTTTTGCTATTTTTAGCACAAACTGGAAGAAATGCTCTGAGCTTCTTCTACCCATTTCACACCGAGCCGAAAACCGTGTTTTCTTCGAAAACTGGTCGATGCATTCACACCGAACACCAACTAGTTTTCGTTTGACGTTTCAGTCGGCAGTGAGACACTATGGGTAGTCGTTAAACTTTGGTGCAAACTATTTTGGTTACAAATTTCGATCGCAATAATTAACAAATAAAGTTAATTTTGTACATTGAAGTATAATATTAGTCCATCAATTAAGTGTGGAAAATTATTTTATGTTGTGAGTTGTGACATTATTTGCTCCGTCAGCTATACTGCTGAATTTTCTGAATATTGCAAAAGGTGTGTTTGTTTCAACAACCCAACGATTGGAAGTCGTATTTCGGCTCGGTGTGAAAAGGGTTTTACAGTTTTTGAAGCTAAGGCGTATGTAGTGTCTTTGAAAACATGAAACGATTTGTACCGAATGAAGTCTAGTCCGCAAATGACAATATTTTGCGATTTTACATTTTTTTTTTCAGATCTGACAGCAAAGGTCATACATATCTTACCGTTTGTCTCTGAAAGCTTTTGTCGTCTATTTATTTGTAAATTCAGTTACATATTAAAGAAGACTGATTGACCAATTACGTAAAAGTCTTCAATTACCTACTATGGGCAGGTACGAGTACCTTATACGATAACTTGGTAGATATATCGAACTTTATGTACCTACATCGCGAGCATGTAGTAGGTACCTATTTGAAAAGTTTTCAAAATCTCTTTATTGATTGAATGAGATTTAAAAACAAATGATACCAACTCTCCTATGTACCTATGCCATTGAAATTATTTACCTGAAAAACGGCTCATCATTTTAGTTATATGCGTAACATCAGGCATTACAATTGAGTTCACATTTTCTACTACGTTACTACTATCACGTAGGCATATCCAGCGACGGACGCTGCGCAACAATGCCATCGTTCTATTTCTTTCTGTCCATGATTATCATGTTTTGCCGGCTAGCCTGAGCGTCGTTCTCCACTGCATATGAACAGGTAGCAGGTATACCCAGAACTTCCTTCCATACATAAATTTATGTCTAGTGGATTGGTGTTTTTGAAAAATACAAGAGCAATGACCCTCGTTTGTATTTTAATTTTCTTAACCTCTCCGCCTTTTTGAGCAACTAAAAAAAAGAAACTACTAAATAGAAAAGGAAAATTTGACCCAAATTAGATAGCGCTGAGTGCGAGATACGAAAACTATAGGGAGAAAATCCTTTATCTACCACCAGCGTGGCACTCGGCACGTATGCACGTCTTCCCTCAGCCACCCTTGCACCGTTTTCGGAATATACTGTCATCGCACTGTGGAAATATAACAACAAGTGAATACATAACAATTCTCATGTACACAAGAAATGTCTACATCTGCGGCGTATTTTTAATTTTAAAAAAAAAGTAGCTATCTGATTAATTGTCCGAATAAAATCATGCGGCGCAGTGTATTCATATGGGACACCCATGCGAATCAAGAATTTTGCAGGGCACAGTTCAGAAAAGGCATGAATCGTCGATTCAATTTTGAGCAAATACATTCCGCTACTGCCTTAATTCGCATTTTACCAACTGCGTAGTTTTCCTCCGGTTTTCTTTATGCAACTTCCGAAAAGGGGTTGATGACGGAGAAGTTCTCGTATGTATATGAATTTCGGTATTTCTATAAATTCAAAGCGGGGTTGAATGCCATTCCTCGACATTGACATTCTCCGCCATTCCTAACTGCTATAATATGTATTTTCTAAAAGGAATGGAACATAGTCGGAAACTAAAAAGAATAGGTAGATAGATATAAATATAAAAAGAGGCTAGACTTGGACAAATAGAGTATTAAAAACGGTTTTGCGTAGTGGAATTGAATCCAACAAGGCTTCCTAATGCTTATACGTCTCATGACTTCCTATTGCAATAGTTACTATAACGTTACGACATTAGAAAACAATGTTTATTAAAACTTTAGTAATAGAGTGTGGTTCAATTGTTTAGACGCACCAATATTTTTTTCATAAATCTAAATTTTTTCTTCGTATTTGTTTTAATTACAAAGCAATTGCATTTATATGAAAGATTATTTAGTTCTCAATGGAAAAAAAAGAAATATAAATGTCTGGTGAGAGACACTTAAAGGTTATTTGGTACTCCTTCTTCATAGTCATGTAAAAACAAGGGCAGTTTTTTGGTTCACTTGATTAGACGCGTTGATGAATTCATTTAGTTGGTACTTACCTGTTACGCAAATTTGACTCAATTCCAAATTTTAAACTTCAACAAGTGTGTGCCTTTCATTTGAAATGGAAATTGGTAAAAAAAAGTTGTTAACGGTTGAAGAGAGGTTAAAAATTGACGGTAACCACTCGGAAGGTCATTCAATGCGTAGTATTGCGAGGAAAATTGGACGGAGTGATCATTCAGTTCGAAACTACATCAAAGATACTGCCTCATATGGAAAAAAACACAAAGGACGGGCCAAGACCGTCTTTGTCACCACAGGAAAAGCGAAAAATAATTCGAATGGCATCAAATTGCGCTCACTCCACGAGCAAAATTAAAGAACTAGCAGCGGTTAGTGCCAGAAAATCAACTGTTAGTCGACTGATCAACACATTGAGCACAACACCGACATTTAGTCAGCCCTTAATCAATTTAATGTTGCTGTGCAAATGCTACCTTTCCTTTTAATAATTTATTGGTACATATTTTTATTGAGACGTCAAAAGGCAGAACTACACACCTGCATCAATATCTTAACCGGAAATAGGTATGCGTTTGAATTTATGGATTTTAGTTGTTGGCCCAAAATTATTCCAAATATTTCGACCGGTATTTATTATAATTATATCAATTTCATCTCCCTTTCTTTTCTTTTCTTTAAAAGTATACACATCTTCTAAAGTAGTAGTAACTAGTAAGAGGTGCTCTCTCTTGAAACGAAGAAACGATACATGTACGATGTACCTACTTCTTAAGTTAAATGTACGTTCTTGTGAATGGAAATGACGATGCGGCTCCAAAGTACTCTTGAACCACACACATGAATGTTTAAGTGGTCATAAATATTAATGTCATATAACTATCCAGCTCATCGTTGCGGATGTTAAATTATGTTAAGATCATAAATTTGACCAAAAACTTTTGTAAACAGACAATAAATATAAAAATATTTGCAAAATATCCGAAACGCAATATATTGGACAAAGTTTAAGACATCATATAGTCATCAAGTTGGAATCGGAACACTTTTTAGGGCGCAACCACATCGAAATCACATCCAGCAATAAACGCTCAAAATCGACCAATTTTATTGAGTGCCGATTGAATTGACTGATATGTACAAAATATGAAAGCGTAACACAGTGAAAGGTTGTTGTTTTTCTACAAACATCACAAACCAATGATTTAATCTCGAAACAAGTTGGGAAAGGTATAGGAAACGAGTTTAATTAATTTTGTACCGAATTTATCGATCTTCAGATATTAACGAAGTGGCGAGGTGAGTTGCAAACGAAAATAAATAAATCAATTCCATCAGTATTAACGGTAAGTTGAGCAAAAAGATAAATCAAACAATCATTAGCTTCAGTGACTAAAGCAACGAATGAATATTCAATGCTATCATCGAATCAATAAGGAAATGTTCCGATTGTCTGTCTCAGAGGTCATCATTCTTATTTTTCCAGAATTATGACGCAAAATGGTAGTCCGACATTTTTGAATGGCTATTTATTTTATTTGCAATTTAGAAAATTCCATATCAGAAATGTTTCTATTTTTTACGATCCGTCACTTACAGGCTTCATATAGAGAAGGCGTCCAGTTCATCATTCGTCAATTTTGGCGAGTGTTCAATGAATTTGTCATCCACCATCTGATAGAAAGCAGATGTCTTTATATAATCGTACTTGTATCTCTGAGGTCATGCACACAAACATTCACAAGTCCTCATCCTTCCCGCTCTTATTCTAATAGCCTTTAAGACTTGGACTTTGTTATTGTTGTTGTTGAACATTGAACTAGCGTTTATATAATATCCTGCACTCTTTCGGTTGATTTGTTATTTGTTCTCTAACAGATAAAATTGTTCTCAAAAGTCATAAAACACATTTTATTGACAAGAGCCTTCACATAAAAATGGCCCTATTCGTTTATCTAAAATAATGTCACAATCGCAGTACTACAAGAATCGAAACATAAAACTGCTGTTTGTGATATTTATCACAACAATTTAAATAAATTAGGTATATATATTGTAAAAGTTCTTTTAAAAAAAATAGTACTAGTAGATTCCACAAAAACCTCCTTGTGGAAGTTAGAAAAGTCAAAGGAACAGAGTTGTTTGGTATTTAACAACAAAAAAAAATAACCTCAAACCTATTAAAGAGCCCCAATAAACAAACAGTCTTAGTATGTTGACTCAAAGTTTAATTAGCTTTTATAATTTATGGGTTTTCAGTATATGGGGTTTCAGTAACTCAAGCTAAGTTTGATCATAGGTAGTGGTAGGTACGTTCGCAATTAATTTTGATTTCCACACGAGTGATGTCACAATGAACTCATGAAGTCATGATTTATGAACAGAAACTAACACCATGACTTCAAGAACTAACACGTTTATTCGTCTACGATCACAACCCAATCCACTGAGAATTCGTTTGAAAAACTTGCAAATAAAAATAATGAAAAATGGCGCCCAACGGTCGTGGGAGGATTTCCATCTAGGTAGCTTTCCGCTCTTCGTTTTGGTCCAATAAAGATTCAATTTTACAATTCATGTTTACAAATATGAATGTGTATGAATCGCTTAAAAAAAATGCAAAATGAATAGTTCAATATCTCTCTATAGAGTTATCAATACGTCTCAATTAATCACATCCATTGTGTCTGCCTATCGTTAATATATCAAGGCTTCTCTCTGTAAATTAACTTACTGACCCACTCGCCAGGTTATAGCTTTTTTCGAAATGTTCACATTAAAATAATCTTTATTATGCTGAAATATTAAGCGCACAACCATTGTTGTGGCAAACATAATAATAACGTCCGCATAAGATCTGTTCCATTACCCAAAACTTTAGTTTTAAATTTATTGTTAATTTTTTTATTTTAATACGTAGGTACACTTTTTTAATTTTGTATTTATTCAAATTTAATTGATTTCACAAATTTAACTCGTTTTTATTAGCCGTAATTATTATTATCAGTGTGATCTGATCCGAATCAGATCACGAAACAATACGGATCATAGAAAAATTTCATTTTGGAGTTGTGGCAACAGTTGCTTTCAAAACACGACGGATAAAGTATGAAAATGACAAACTTCATATTGCCACCAGCCATATTGCAAACATTCTGTACAACGTGACGTCACAATATGATATCAATTGACGTGAGTTTTCATTTGCTTGTCGGGGGTGTTACCATATGAATCGAATTAATAATTTTTATTTTTGGATATTGTTCTTAAAAAAAGTAATCTAAAATTCTTTGTTCAAAAATGCAACAAATAAACAATATTTGTCTGCTGTATTTCGGTGTATTCATGCGAGCGAATGATTTTTTTAAACATTTATGAAATGTTCTCGATTTGCTTCAGAAACATTTCATAAACATTTGTCAAACATTTCTGTTTTTGCCGGTGTATAGGCCGATTAAGTATTTATTAAAGGTTTATGAAATACTTTTTACTGTCGGAAATTCACGACCAGAGGCTCGAAAACAACAACACGGCTTCCGTAATATGGTGTGTTTTGTTTCAAAAAGGAAATGAGTTTACCTACAATCAGTTCAAAATGTAATAGAAATCTTAATGCAGTTTGCACCTCTGGTCCGCTCAGATTGGATTCTTAGACAAAGTAAATGACAGCGGTTTAGGCACGAAATACCAGAAGAACAAAATGAAGCTAGAATTCGATTTTTCTGTGATAAGAAAGAAACGTGTTTCCCAATAATTAGGTTCGAACACAATTTAAATTCATGCAGGCAGCTAGTTTCGATTTTTCATTACTCCAAGATTTTCTGGACATTTGTATTTTATGTTAAAAGAACAAAACAATCGCTCACCTTACCGCAGGGAGACTTGTGAAACAAATTATTAACGAACTTTGAAACATTTCATAAACATTTTCTTAAATATTTACGAAATATTTAAACAGCAAAATCATCTCGAAGGACGGGAAATTTATTCGATGTGAAAAAAATTCTTTTTGATTTTTTGTGTTGAATATTTTAGTCTGGCAACGTGACTGTGTGGCTTGGCTATCGTTTACAGGCACACCAACATTGAAAAATGAAGCAAGCCATCTAGTACAATAAATTTTCAGATCATGATTCGTGATCTCGATGAATAGCAGGATCATTTGCTGTTGTTGTAAGTGCATGTATTTCGATGAACTATATGGATCATGGCTGATAATAAAAAAGGGCTAATGTCATTAGGGCCGTAATAGGTAGGTACCTACCTAGTACGTTTAACAAAATTGATATTTCGTTTAAGTCTTTACCTACATTATTTGTATTGAAGAGAATTTCAAACTCGTTGACAGCCCCAAAAAAAAGTTGAACAACAACTTAAGCTTGTGTAGAGAAGTAGGTACCCAAGAAGTAGAAACAGGTCTAAATTATGCATGTATCTCATGCTATTGTGCTTACCTAAAAAATAAAAAAATAAAAAAACGCAGACAAAAAGCATATTAAGTACGAGTTACACAGGTACCTTCGTAGGTATAGGTAGGTGGCTACCCTCATTTGTACCCATACTTTTAATAAACAAAATCCCCCTTGGCCAGTCTAGTTTTTATTTAAAACAAAGTCACTCGTACGACCTACCTAACTACATGAATAAATGAAAACATAAACAGCACCATTCAGCTCGCCAAAATATTGACCAGGTACCTATGCTATGTTTTAGCTGGAAATTAATGTCTGGTGAAATCTTTGAAAAATATGCATCTTTCATAAAAAGAGCGATCCACGCTTTTACATGCACAAATTTTATTTGGGTTAGTTAGAGAGTAAGGTTCCCGACATCTTCATCACCTTAATCTTCGTTATCATCACCGCATCACCCGTCAGGCCAGGACCACATGCACAAGCACATGCCCACCTAGCGCGAGATTCCAATCATTTCTCTACCTATGAATTTGAAATTGAAATTTAAACAAAAAAATTAAATAAAAAAAATCATTTGCCGCTGCCAGATAAACGACCACCAGAGAAAAAAAAATGTTTTCAAGTAAAGTTGTTTACTGGTTTTATTTGTGCCAATAAACTTTAATATTCCCCTGTCACATCTATATCCATAGACGAAACTATAACCACCTCGTAGATACGCAAAAAAAAAAATAGAAAAGTACCTATAGCTTTGAGTTGGTTTTCTTTTTCTATTCGACACACATACTTTTCCCTTCTTTCTTCAAAACAAAAACATTTCCTTCCACATCTAGCCAATAGCCATTATAATAATGTAAATGAATACAAAACGCTCTCTGTTTTGTTCTGGTTCTGGTTATTCTCATACATAGCTCTATATAGAAAGATCCATATCTACGTACTCAGAACAGAACCATCAACCATACTCATACAAAGTAGCTACGTATATAGATAGTACTATGGCTCAGCTCAACCATTTGGATTCTCATTAAAAATTCTAAGACGCTTGCGCATTGCGCAGTTATCACCGGCAAATTTCTGGTATATAAAACCATCGACCATCCAGTAAAACATTTCAGTTCAGACCCGAGTGAGTCACTGTGAGGAAGGGAAGAAGAGAAAGATAACTTGTTAAATCGAGTCCTCGAAACGGAGAAGTCGCGGAGATAAAACAGAGTCTTGTGTACTAACTGCAGCTCTTGACAAAAATTTCTACTTTTTTTCTGATTGGGAATCGTTCAACAGTGTTTAACTTTTTAACTGAATTCAGTAAAATTAAATAAATTTATTCAATTTTACTTAAAGTGAAATTTAAAGCAATTATCTCATAGATACGTACAAATACAAAGTATTCGCGTTTCGGTAGTCGAAAAGTGTGAAAAAAGCATAGCTACGCTTACAACAAACTATTAATTTAAGTTTGTTTAAATTAATAAAAAAAAAAAAACCATCATGTCCGCATCACCAACTGCCCGACAGGCTTACTCCCACTCAATTCCTGTAACGAAGAAAATCATGATTTCGGATCCAAACCAAATGCCCGATGTCTATTCATCAACGCCTGGTGGCACCATGTACTCAACCACACCTGGAGGTAAGTTTCAACAAGAAAAATAGGACTTTACGAGACAAGAAACGAAATTAGTGCAAGAAAGTGATTAACGCCAGTGAAAGCCTTTTCAAATTCAAGTTAATTGACCAATTTAAGCTGAGGAATTTGAAAGAAAGAAGTCTGATAAATATAACGAAAATAATCATAAGCAACACTGCAAAAAGTATTTCCACAAGAAAAAAATCCAAGCAAATCCCTAAATGCGTAGATTTTCGTAACACGTTCCACATACATTCCACAGAAATTTATACCAACATCAATAGTGGATTTTTAAATTTTACCACGCAGTGTTTCACCTTGGCTGGTTGTTAGTCAGTTTAAACATAAATATGTTAGCTTATCATGAAATATCTTTGGAATTTTCGTTAAATTCGCTACGTCGTCAGATACGCCATTAGCAAACAACAACTCTGCTGTGACCAAGCAGCGTGCAATTTATTTGCATATTTCTAATTAGCTACCCCCCAACGGGACTCAATTGCGAATATCAGTTATTCTAAACAAAATAAACAGACTACAGCCATTAATCGGGTAACAATAACAATTTGAAAGTGAATTGCATCACTTGTTTTTGTTTGTTTCCGTTTCCTTTTTCCTCTGTTTTTGTCAACAGCTCACAAAGAGCTCTTTATTTTTTGAGTAAATTCGACTACGTGCATTGTGCGGTAATAAAAAAGACGATAATTCAATTTCATGACAAGGACATCTGGTTTTACTGAAACAAAAAAGGGTGATGTGATAAAAGATCCAGATTGTGTTTTGTAAATATTCGGAGAGATGCCTCAGAAAATGAATGACGCAATGGTGGACAGTAGACACCGGCATGCGCGCTGAAATAAATTGCGCAGCAAAAATGATGTGCTTGTACATAGATACATACTGGCGAAACACGTGGCTGGGCGAGAGAATAATAAATAGGTACCTACAACTTCTTTTATTGACACTCGTATGTATCTACAACGAGGCGTAGTTGCATTTTCGCAAACAACGCAGTTTGTTGTTTACATTACATAGTTTGCCGGGACAGCATTAATCTATTTGCATACCTATTTGCCGACATAGATTCTATTAGTTTTTGCAGTTTATATGGTCATTTAGTGTTCTTCGCCTTGGGGATTTACGTACATTTGATTGAGAAAAGGTACTCAACTTAATTCAATATGACTATCGGACTATTGGTTTTAGACCTAATTCCGATCAAAATGCAGTATCGCACTTGAAACTTTTTAAATATCTGTCATTCATTTTCTGCTGAATTTCTCCCAAAAATTCGTTCTCTAAGGCACATCTCATCTACTCCTCCTTTATTTAAATTCTTCATGTTACTTAATACCTCCCCTCTTGTCTATTTCCAGGTACCAAACTCATCTATGAGCGTAACTTCATGAAAAATCTGCGAAACTCGCCAATGAGCCAGACCCCACCAAATAATATTCCAGCATGCTTGATGCGCGGTACCCCCAAGCAAAAATTCCGCAAGTGTGTACCTACCCCTCAGCCCAACAACAAGACATCGCTGAAAATTGAGGACCACCAGGAGCAATTCCAATTGGAACTGTAAATGCCCAAAAAATCACTATAACTTACAGTGTGTGCAAAAAAGTTAGTGACCTGCCAAACAAAAAAAAAAAAAAAAACAGCTCGAAAAGTGCAAACTTCCGATGTTATTATTTAAAAACAAAATCCATCATAACAATGCAGTTTCCAAATATGAAAAAGAGAAAATCAAAATCGCTAAAACATTGTACATACAAAAACAAAATTAGTAGTATTTAAGTCGTCCTAGAGTTTAGTGTTTCCTTTTTTGTTTTGTTAACTCTTTGATTAATTTCTTATTTCTTGAATAGTCATTTGCCTATAAAGTATACTTAAGCAAATCATTATAAAATTTAAAAAAAATATATAATTTTTGTATTAAAATTTCAGTCATATTGACTGATCAGACAAAGAAAAAAAATCTGAGAGTTCGGGCGCACTAAGAGTAAACTTTAAATTAGAAGATCTCAAGTTGAAATATTGCAACACTCTCTGAATAACTAATTTCTTTTTTTCTTGATTATTAAATTATCAGTGGACATATTTTGGTTATTTATGCTTGATTGCATGTAAAACAAATTGTTGATTGGAGTCGTAGTATTTTTTATATAAAACTTTTAATTATGCGCTTAAAATAAAAAACGAATCAAAGTGAAAAGAAATCTTTTATAAAATTGTTTTTAACATAAAAATGTCATTATGCTGAGAAATAATAAAAAAAAAGAAAATATTTATACACTGAAAAAATTAAAGCAGACATTGTTTTTCATTTTCAAAAAGCCAGCCGCTATATGTATTTACCTGATAGGTTGTTTACTAGATGGCACAAACTAAAGTTCTTTGGTGTAGCAGATAGAATGCGACGGTATATTTGTCCTTGGGTGATTTTGAAAACCGTTATAAAAAAAAAAAAAAAAAACGATTACAAAGTCTGGGGTTATTGAACATCATTTTTAGTTATTGCGCTGCAAATTTGTAAGTCTGCTGAAGTGTCTTCACAAATTGCTTAATTTAAGTGATGAATCACAGAACACGAGATATGTTCGTGCGTTTTACGTTGCATTACGGAAGAAAACATTGAATAAAATGATAATAGCGGTTCTTATGAATGTCACTCATAATAAGACTGATTAGGGTAATGAAAAACTACTAATGTTTATATAATATAGTTACTATGAATAATTAATTAATTAATTAATTATGATATTTGATGCGAGAACTTTTCTTGCTAAATGGCTCAGCAGCAACAGGCTTAGGACCCAAGGCATTACTCCTCACAACTATTTTTTTTGTTGGTGTCAGCTTTTTTTTTTATGAATTGAAGGGACCTAGCACCTAGGTACAATATTAATGACGAAGCCGTTCAGATAAATTGAGAAGCTTGGTAAGAAAAGTTATATGACCGAATTTCGTCGAGACTTTCGCAGGAAGTAGTCCATCAACAAATTCTTAATAGGGTATGATGTGTGTATTTATGAGTATCTGTAGGTACTCAGTTTTACACGTATTGAAATGAAGGAGAAAGGAGTCGTAAAACGTGCGTTTTGAATGTGAACCATAGCAGTATGTTACTAAATATCGACTTAGTCGAACACATATTATTTCGAATACTTGCCAAAGTATTGCTTTGCAATCGCTGATAGTCTAATGGTCACACGTTGAACAAAAGTGTCATAAAAATCATCTCCGGTCTAGATTTCTTTGAATACCGGCAACTGTTCTGAGATATTCTAGTTTTCAATTATATGGCTTTTAAAATACGTTGGAAATTTTGGCAGAGAGATAGCTATTTTATCAGTAGAACAGCATCAGCAAAATAAGCTGAAGGGACTACTGCTATTCAATTGAACTAAGTATCATGCTAAAAGAAATTTCAATTTTTACATTAAAGACAATCACGATCCAATGCAACTGTTCAAGTATCATTGCGAAAATGCAATTTCTTTCACACTACAACAACAAAATTTGACCCTAGGGCAACAAAAAATACAACAAAGTAAAATCCACCCTTGTCCTATTAATGGTTCACCAAATGTCAGTGTTAAGCTAAGATTAGACTGTATGCCAATTAAGCATATTAATGCCAAAATGCAAATGACCAGATTAGCCGTCAAATGAACAAAATGTCAGTATTATCAAAACTGTATATTAGACTATATGACCAAAAGAACCAATATGGTCATATTTGACTTGATGGTAATTTGAGGCATTTGGTATTTATTACCAAAAAGAGAACGAAAATGAAAACTAATCACAATTCTACGAAATCAAATACCGATGACAACAAAATAATTCCTGTTCCATCAAAAATGTCATTAATGCCATAACGAAATTTCAATTAAAGGCATATGGGCATACAAGGCTATGCTGGCATTCGTACCTATTGTCCCATTACACCATATGCTATTTGGGCATTTTTATCTGTCAAAATCAGCCTGGTCATATGTGACATTCAGGTCATTAGAGCATATGAGATATGCCCATTACATTGTATGACCATATTTTGACAGGAGAACTATCAGAAATTGGCATTTTATGACCACTTGGCATACCGTCGTATCTTACCTTTACTCGCTATCGGTAGTTCTTCCCCAGTTTTGAAAAATGTGTGAACAATTTGTTCAAAAATAAATTTCGCTAGTGTCGTTTTCGGTTTGGCTTCTCAGATTTTGGTCTGAGATTTCAGACTTGTGCTGCCAAATCGAACATGAAATCCGAATGATATTGCTATACATAATTTTCACTAGCACTGGAAATGCATTTCAATTGATTTTCAAACATTTATAATAACGCATTTTGAAATAAATTAAAAACATAAAAACTCAATTCCATAGACGTAAAATGAATAATTCAGTATAAACAATTCGTAACCATCAGCTGTGTGTCATACACATTGGTATTAGTGAAAGTATGTGTAAATCTGAGAAAAAAATCGAGATTTCTCTAAAGTCCCTCAGATAAAAAAAAAATATTTTTTTGGCAAATCGAACATGAAAAATAAATTTTGTTTGCCAAATCGAAAACGACACATTCCTATTAAGTGCTCCGAAATAATCACCCTGTCATTTCAATCTACTACATTTTTAATGTCACCCAAGAACTGACACCTTTGACAACCCCAATCGAAAACCTTGCACTCTACTCGAAGTTTAGGCCAATTCCAATAAATAATCCGGTCGGAATCGGTTTTTTCTTTTCGAAATATAAATAGATCCAAGTATTTTCCAATAGCCAATTCCTCTACCTCAACTAATGAATAATTTCTCTTTAGGTAACCGTCTATCAAGATGCCGGAAGCTCGCAGCCCAATGCAGGCTTTTGCCAATTCAGTATTCAGCATTATTGATGGACCTATTACCTGGTTCAGGGGTAAGTAAACTCCGCCGATGACTTTTTATTTTACTTCTGCCAGAATTTGCAGCAACTCAAAGACTACATTGATACTTCTGTTGCACTTGCAAATCCACTTTGTAGCTATTTCATTACATAATAACATAACCTCTCGGATCAGCTGTTTATCAAGCGTCTGTATTTGCTTTCACCCACAGAGACGATTGTCGAACCCAACCAGCAGAAGTACCCATGGTACCACGAACAATTCCGTCGTGTGCCGACCATCGATCAGTGTTACACTGACGATGTGGTCTGCCGATTCGAAGCCGATCAACAATTTCGTCGCGATCGTATGGTAGAGAACGAAATTGTCAACGTTCTCCGTCAACGTTTTGAGGATTGTGTGTTGTATGAGGCTCCTGATCATATGGTCAAATGCAGGCCATTATTGGACGACTACGAGAAGGCATCTGAGAACTGGTTTACGAAGTGTAAGTGGATTGTATAATGCGGGTTTTTTTGATATTTAATCGGCAATTTCTGTTTTCAGACGGTGATTTGGGGGCCTATGCTAACGCCAAGTCCTGTTACATGAAGCAAAAACATCGACTGATTTGGGAACGTCGTCATGGACCCGTCGGCAGTGGCATGAAGAATCCCGAGGAGCAGCATTAGGACGAAGGGTGGACAACAACTCCCTTTTTTAGCTGAATAAACACTAATCGTCTGTAGATAGTGATGGAATGGGAACGATAGATAATATATGCAACGTCGAGGTGAATTCTTTTTCACTGCAAATCAATGATTTTTTTGTTCATAGTTAGTAGCTGCTTTTGGGATCCATTAATATAAGTTTCCAAGTGCAGCGAAGAGGATTTCAAATCGATCGAAATGGGGGTGTTTATGTTACATCTCTACCTTTTCTGGAGCGTGTTCCATTTTCGCTCCACTCGAGTTTCCTATGTAATTGTGCATTTGTAGGTCCCTGGGTTTAAGAACATTTCTTGTCGAGTTTTCATAAAAATGTCAACATACAGAAAGTTTTTCTCCCATGCCCTGGATGCAAATAAAAATTCAATTCCGCTATAAAGAAAGACATTAGTTGAAATATTGTGCTTTATTCCCAACTGTCAACAATTTCTTGCATATTAAAAAAAAAAAACATATATATCGACCCCCTCGGCATCATTTGATAAACTTAATTGCAAACAGATAAACTGGCGGCGCTACGTTGTCATTAACTAATCGACACCAATGGTTTGTTAATGAGACTCTTCTTCAGCTTAGCTAGAGCGCTGTTGGCACCCCTTTCCTTGCTCTCCTTGGAATTTTTGACACCCAGCGGAATCATTGTCGTATCATGAAGACGTCGCCGGAACAATTTGTAAAACTGCAAGACCTGTGGATTCGCCCACACCTGCTTGGCATCAAAGTCCAATATTCTCACACTCTCCAGACTCTTGGCACGACTAAGCGCCACATACGCCTGGCCCGCTTCAAACACCTTCGACAGCGACATTTCCACACAATCCAGCGTAAGTCCCTGCGACTTGTGAATAGAGAAGGCCCACGCCAGTTTCAGTGGCACCTGCCTCCGTGTGACCATTCCTCCAGTGGGCGTTTTAATGATCCACTTCTCGTGCTTACAGGTGTACTCCTGATTGTTTTTGAAGCGAACAATAGGAACTCCTTTCTCGATGCGAGCGACTACGCCGCGCGCCCCGTTCACCAACCCAGCTGCGATATTAACGTTCTTCAACAACATCACTTGGGCGTTGATTTTTAGAAACAGCTGTGCGGGCGCTTGCACTTGGCTGTCCAGCTGCTTGGTCATAGACTGGTCACTGTCCTCTGCCTTGAAGATAACCTGTTCGCCTTCGAGATTTTCCAGCTTCGATTCGTTGATGGAGTTCGCATCGTTGGTGTGCGAACACAGTTGGGTGGCCAAAATGCCATTGCCTTCGATTTTTTGCTTCGAAGTTGCCATCAGACGTTTTGTGATGTCCTCGTTGACGTGACCAATTCGAAGGTGATTGAGAATTTTCACAAACTCTGGGTCACTCTGCCGATGGACTTCCTTTAGTTCGTAGACATTCTGAATGCACTTCTCCCAGGCGCTCGATTGAAAGCAAAACCTTTGGACATTCACCTGGGGATTGTTGAAATCCTCGCGCTTAACAACAGGGGGAAGCTGGAGGAAATCGCCGCAAAGAATGAGCTGAATGCCACCAAAGGGTTTGTCGTTCTTGCGCACGTGACGCGCGACCGCCTCTATTTTCTGAAATTGAAAAGAAAAGTGACCCTGTAACCGGCTGCGCTGCAACTAAATTCTGAAATTTATGGATTAGGGTTTACAAGCGCCAACAACAGCGAGAACAAGATATAGTATACGACAACCGAAGCTCACTATTCACCCAGCGAGCACATCTTAGTAGGAACTCAAATGCAATTGCACATGAGTACAATCCAAGTCAATTAATAGTGCTTCACTGTAGTTCGAGCAAACAAATTTAGTATTCACCGAATTGGGGCATGATTTGTTTCGGGTGCCTCAAACAAAGGAACCTAGTTCGATAGTGCGACAACTGTGTGCAGACAAATGAGTACAAAATGAAAGCGCTGAGCCATCACAATTGATTCATGGGACGAAAATTGCTCATATTACCAAGGAAGGCAGTTTTTCGCCTTAAAATACGACATCATTCCCCGGTGAATCAAGTGCCTGGCGGTAAAGTGTAAATAAATAAACCTCACCTCGAAGAAAACCCCATCAACCATTGATATCTCGTCAATAATCAGTCTTTTGCATTTCCTCCAGTTCTGTGCCGAAACAGGTCGAGATGCCATCTCGATGCATCGTTTCAGATTTCCTTCCCCACTGCCAATACCTGCGAACGCATGCAATGTGACTCCACCTGAAAATGAAGAGAAATATCAGTCCCATTCTGTGTTTCCATGCCAAACAGCTTACCAATGAGACACGCAGCCACACCAGTTGAAGCAGTAGCCACAGTTCCATCAGGAGGCAGAGCTGATATAATCTTTCTGAGGAGAAAACTTTTGCCAGTTCCTGCTGATCCGGTAAAGAAAATATTCTTGCCGGAGATACAAGCTTGCAGCACATGTGTCTGCTCCGGGCAGAGTTTAACATTCTCCTCGGTCAAAGGGGACGGTTGGTAAAGCTTTTTTGCCGCTGGCAATGAACTCTCCGCAGCTGTTGTACCACGCAGATCATCAAATCTTCGCTTTTTGGCAGCTTTCGGCGAGGGTGTGGTCACACTTGCTTTCGAGATACCTGCCGCTTTTCTCGCGAGCACCATTTCAGCTGTAGTCACTGGACTAACTTCTTCAAATTTACTCGGCTTGCCGGACAAGAGGTGCGCCCGCAGATTCTTCTGTATTGTTGCCTCATCTTGGTTTTCGCTGGACGATCCACTCAACTTGATAAATACTGTTCGCAGGAATGTCATTAGAGTGCCAGGTGGGGCGTTCGACAGGTACATGGAACAGTTTTCAGCCTTAAAGTTAAATGTAGCCTTTCCTTCGCTCATGAACTTTTTGTGAACCATTATGTCCTTTAATTTGAATTTTATTGGTTTTACCTTTTCGGTAGAAACTTCAATGAAAATTTCGCGAAGTTCATTGCGGACGAGACGCAGCGTAGCCGTACGATAGACCAATTTTCGTCCTGTAACACCAACAGAGTTGGTCCACTGTATGTTCACTGCACAGGTTAGGACGGCATCGTTGAGATCCATGTTATATATGGAAAGAATGGATTTATATTGATGACGATGCTTATTTTGCTGATTTTTCACAATCACCTGTGAATACTACGTGGAACAACAGCGATGGTAAAGTTTAAAAGGAAAGTGAGAGAGGGCGCCAAATTTGTAATACGATTTTGAAAAAAAGAAAAATGTCTGTCCTCCCTCAGCTGTCATTTGTTTAAACGTGAAGTTGGATGTAGGTTAATAAGGCTACATTTTGAGAGCAACTGTGAGGAAGGTAGTAGATTTTTTCTTTTGTTTCGATGGAAGTGTTAACCAAGTGTTAAAACGGATAGAAACGGATGAGAAATAAACCCTCGTCAAACAACACTCGGTATATACCTGAGGCACTATTTGTAGGTATGTAAATGTTCTTCTAAAATATTCTTAAGAATTGTTCATTGCATCAAGCACTGTTTATAAAAAAAAACATATACTATTTGTAATTTTACTGCGATTCGATTATTTCAAATTCGTAAACGTTTTTAAAAACAAAACAATAAACAAATTTTACAGCAAATATAACTTTGGCCAACCAATATTGTGACATAGAACATAATAGGCAGGTTCGTTATGAAATTCGTTTGAACTCTCTTTACAGTCGAGAGGTATCTAAACGTGGTCAAAACTGGTGCGTTTTTTGAACAAATATTTGTTCGGCATTCGCACCATTTTTGTACGCGACAAAAATATTTTCGAACAATAATCGCTTACTCTTCGAACACAGTCCTCATCATTATACTAAGCCCGAGAACCCCGCATTTTGTCTTTTTGTTTTCGTTTATTTTGCGAAAAGGAAAACAGAAAAAGAACCAAACGACACAAAATCTGACAAAGCGACCGACAGTAGGAAAAAAAGTCCAATGCCGTCGCCGCTTGCACAGGGCACAACCACACGGCATCGAGCATAATACAATACACTCTACTCTATAATCTCCCCTGTCATAGCCAAACAACGCACACTCAAACATTCCAAACCCAATTCTGCCACTTAACCCATCTACATATGCACACGTGCAATGCGAAACGCCGGCCATGCTTGTTTTAGCTACAGTAGTCGTCGCCGCCGCCACTACCACCACAATCCACTGTTCCATTGCTTTTCCACAAAACCGAGTGGCGCTCATTTCCTTCCAAGAACACATACATCACACACCCGCAGAACGCAAAAATCCAATTGTCTCATTTCCACTTAGAACCTATTCTCTCTGTCTATGGCAAGTTCCAGCTATAACTGTCATCCCTTTTCGCCCCACACACACTGCGAACAAAAGACCAAAAGCCTATTCCCATCCTCTCTTTCTCTCCTGGCATTTTTAGCAAAAGCGACAGTTTGCGATGTTCAAACAAGATTCTCATGCAATAGACATGTTTTGGTAATATCGCAGAGAGGAACAAAATGCTCTCCGTGTCCGTCGTCGTCGCCGCAGTCGTCGTCGTTGTGGTCGCATCGGTCGTCGCGTAAAAAAAATAGTTCGCAAGAAAAATACAAAAACAAAGAAAACAAAAGATAAAACCTCCAAAAGAACACAACGACAAAACCATAATAAAACAAATTACATTAATATTTATAAGCAATATAAATAAATAAGAAAAACTAAATTAAAATTTACCTCTATAGTGTTGTTCTTTCCTTCCGTTCGTTCTTTCGTTGGTTGGTGTTTTTTTTTTTTTTATCTCCAATTGGAATCCTCTGCCGATGTGTTTTCGCTGCCCCAATCGTATAGCCTAACCTTCGTGTATCGTCTGTCTGTCGTCTTCGCCTCTCTGTCGTGTGAAAATGATAATTTTTTTGTTAAGTGAAAATCACAGAGAGTAACATTTTATGTAATAATTCTGTGCAAAAAGGAAAAAAAAAAGCTCGCTATCTGAACACGGGCATTCTGTAGAACGCGGCGCCTCGCAGTAACTCGCCCGGTGTGGGTTTCGTCGGTGAGTTCAGCCCGCCAGACGTCGAGCTGTCAAACTTCGCCCCCCGTCTGTCACAATAGTTGTTATTTTCTATGGGATAAAAGTATTTCTTACTTTTCGTTTTCCGTTGCAAAGAAAAGTGTGCAAAAGTGAAATAGTTGGAAGAAAATTCAAAGGACACACACAAAGAGGAGAAGTGTGGTGGATCTGAAATAAAAAGTGCGTTAAATTTCATAGTCTCCATTCCGCTGTGTGTGCTCCAATCCCATGTTGATTTATGATCGCCAAATTGTTGGTTCGACTTCAAGTGCGTTTTTCGTGGTCGAGGTGGAAATAAAGAGTTAGATTTGGTAATTCAGAAGCCCCTTGCAATGGATATGCACTGGTGGAAGCAGTTGAATAGAATTCTCAGATGTCTGAGCTTGAGAGTGTACGATGACGGTGAAAAGTGTTACCAGTTCAACTCAACGAAAATTGTGTGAGAAGGAATTTTTTTCGATTCCTGCCAAAATAAAGTGCAAAAAGTAAAAGCAAAAGGAATATAAATAAAACAAAAATAAAGTGAAAAATAAATAAGAAAACGAAAAGAAGATTCTGTAAGAAAAAGAGCGAGAGAGCGAGAACACCGAAAAAGAACGTGTGTGTGCTCTAAAAATAAATAAATATATGTATGGTTTTTTTTTATTTATTTTCTTCTGCCTTGATGAACTTTTTCGCACTGTGTGTGAATACACAAAGTTCGTCGTTTTTTTGTGTTCGTACGACAAATATTTCCCGTGTGTGTTTGCCCGTCGGTGAGTGGCTGGTACTTTTTTTTTTTTGCAACCAACTCACTTAACGCGCGGCGCGTTTTGTCAAATAATTTGTACGCGTAATGTCAAGGAATTTTGACAGGCGCTTCGCCATGTAAGGATTCGATTTGGAAATCGAATTGTTGACAATCTTTTATAGAGAATTATAAGCAGAGAAGTAAACTGTACGTATTATTTTGATTAAGAAAATGACCGAATACGTAACGCAAAACATTCGCACTGTACTGAAAACGTACCAAAGCAGTGCGACCAAAAGTCTTCAGGGTCCTGGACAATCACTAGTAGCAGCGGCAACGGCAGCGGCAGCCGCCGGCGCTGTTAGCCCGATAACAATTATCAAAAAGGAGATTTTAAGTTCACCCGAACCGCTGGACATCAATGAATCGCCCACGCTTATCGTGCAACCACCGCCTCCGCCAGAGCTGCCACAACCGATTCTGACAGCGGCCGACACTGGACGTGGCGAATTGTACGAGACCCGTTTAGAGGGCAAGACAATTGGCTGCTTTTCGCTGGGCGGAGAGCTGCGACTGTGCTTGCCACAATTTCTCAACAATGTGCTGGCGGAGTTTACCCTCGATCAGATAAATCGGATATTTGATGAGTTGGGTATTTTCTGCTCACAATGCACGCCAGATCAGTTAATGGAATTCAAGGCGGCCAAAATCCTGCCATCCGATGTGAAGGCGAGTGGCTTGATAACGCGCACCGATGCGGAGCGATTGTGTGCAGCGTTGCTGCACCGATCGGCTGATCGGCATCAGTACGCGGTAGATGACATTCCTAAGGGTGCTATTTCGTTTAAGGTCTATCATCGATGCTTTGGCAAGTGCGAGGGTATTTGCACGCCTGACATGTACTCGTACATGAAGCCGGCATGCATAATGTGTATTGAGTGCAAGGGATGGCTATCGCCGCAGAAATTCGTTGGACATGTGCATCGACAGCAGGAGAATCGCACCTGCCATTGGGGATTCGATTCGAGGAATTGGCATGATTATTTGCATGTCGCGTTAGATGTGGAGAATCGTGAGAAGTACACAAAGATTTTGGACGAACTAAAGGATGTGGAGCGCAAGGAGACGCTTAAAGCGCAGCGCGACTTGAGCTATTTAAAAAGAAAGGTGAGTTTCTAGAGGTATTTGGATTTGTTTCTCCCGAAGCTTTTTTTTTATATTTTAAAGCCAGCACTCTGTCAAAGTTTTGCTCAAAGGATAATTCGTGCCCCAGTTGTCAATCGTATTCTCAACTAATTGAACTAATTGGGAACTAAATGTCACAACAAACTCCTATTTTGATGTGAAATACCTGTTCCTTCGTCACTTTTCATTTGATTATTATCTTATTGGCCAACAAAATCTAATTCTTTGCTATGATCATCGAAATTCTGGTGAACCAACTGCGCACAAAGCAATGTGAAAGAGGGAGGGTCGTTGAACCCCTCTGCGGTTGGTTACCTGAAATAGAGTGCGCCATGCATGGTCGTTATCCTTTCCATTGTCTAATTGTCTATCCTTGATGATTCTCGTTTGAATGAGATTTTGGGAACTTCGTCCCATGGATCGCCTGCATAAGTATACATATGTACTGTGCGCTTTGTATTTTGGGTTGATAAGTGTCGCCCAAGTTGTTCTTTTGTATAGCTGAAAGGCTGCCTAGTCCCTTTACATTTGTTCGAAATGGGTGAATGATTTATTGTACGTCACCATTATATGAAAAAATCCATGTGGAAAAATGTTTGTTTGCACATGTAGAAGGGAATCCCTGGTGTTGCGTAGTTCATTGACCTACTACGAGGTAGACGCAGTCTAGTGCACCATATGCTAAGGATTAGATAGCCGAGTGCGTTTGATCTTATTAAAGCAGTGGTTCAGTTTGTTTTGTAGAGAGGGTTGGATATTGTATTTTCTTGGCCACAGCTCTATAATGACAATGATCTTGTTCTTATTGAAGTGACTGTTTAGTAAGCGAGTTTACCACTAGATTGCTTCGTAAATATAAATCCTTGTGTTTTCAGAAACGAGTCCGAACTTTTTTCGCTGTATTTTAAGTACCTAATCTTGTCAAGCTGAATTAGGGATTGACATACGCTCTCTATTTCGTACCGTCATCATTATAAAATAGATTCACCCCTTAGGAGGTATCCGTTCGGAACGGATTTTTCTCCGATTTTTATGAACGAAATCGGAGAAATTCCATTCGAGATATCCGTTCCGATACAACTTTCGGAAAAATTCTCCTATGACATGTCGAATTGCGTGGAACCGCTTCATACCTACCACTTACTTTTGACAGCTACATGGCACATTTTTTCCGAAGCTCTCCGACAACTAATTGCTACGGAATATTTAATTGTGAAATGAACGCGTTTATGTGCTTCATTTATTTTTCGATACCTACTTCGAACGCAATTTGAGTTTTGATCAGATTTGAGTTTCGTATCGGAGTTTTTTCCAAACGGATACCTCGATAGGGGTGATTATGTAGATAGCCTAGCATTGGTAAACATTTTCTACCATTCATACCTACTAAGCAAGAATTTCTTTTGTACCTACCTGTCACATGTTTAGTGGCTGGCATTTCGTCAAACTATATTAGACATACTTATGACAGTTTTGGACGTTAAATTTTTCTTGATAAAGCTTGGTTATCGGACAAAATTGAGATTATTAGTATAGGTATTTGTTTAGACTCTCCGGTAAAACAAAAGTTTGCAAAATAAATTATTTAATTAATATACCTACAATCTGCATACACGTTTAGCCTGGTTTTGCGAATAACGCATAATAGAATTGCATACGGGAAGAAGTTGTTTACATTTAAATGTTAAATGCTTATTTTGACGGCAATAAAATATGTAAATATGAACAGTAACTTAATATGAGGTCATAATCAGATTTAACACATTTTAAAAGACACCTGTTTTGACAGTTAATTAATATACCTAATTGGTTGAACTATTGATGCAATCAATTAACAAATCGTTGAACAGATAAGTGTCTATTTATAATCGATAGGTAGGTAGTCGTTTAATTGGTGTTCTAATTAAATGATAAGTAGGTTTGACAACCACACCATTCGTCAGTTAAATAAAACAGTGAATCTGATATTTGTTTGTAAAAACAGTGGAGTTTAGCTTGCATTTAGAAATGTTTTTCTACGATCTGAACCTTTGTTTATAAAGAGTCTTTCATTAGCGACTTGACAACTTGAAACTTTCAGTGTGTACGCACCCTTAAACCGATTACCGAACTGTCAATGTCCAAATGTTGAGTAAAATCAACATTTTCATCATCGTGAAGTACACGAAGGAACAACGTTTACAAATAATTAAAATTTACTATACCAAAATTCCGAGTCGGTGGTCGCACATTTAAGAGCGCTAACGCCAAGTTCCAATTTTCAGCAATGAGGCGCATTTTTGGTTAGACGGCTTCGTCAATACCGGACAGGCGAGAACCCTCATGCACTTCATCCGCAAAAAGTCACTGTTCGGTGCGGTTTTCATGCCGGTGGCGTCATTGGGCGGCCGTTCTTTTTTCGTCGATGAAAATGACCGTCACGTTACGGTAAATGGTATTCGGTACAGAGACGTGTTTGAACGTAATTGCATGAATTGGACATCACTGACATGTAGTTCCAACAAGACGGTGCCACTAGCCACACAGCGGGTGCAACAATCGGGTTATTGAAGTCTCAGTTCGGTGAACGTGTTGTCTCGAGAAACGGACCTGTCTTTGGCCCCCGAGATAGTGTGACTTAACGCCTTTAGACTTTTTTTTGTGGGGCTAAATTAAATCATTGGTCTATGCCAACAAGCCGGCGACGTTAGAGGAGCTCAGAGCTAATATTGAACGAGAAATAGAGGACATATCGGTCGAACTGTGGGGCCGAACCATCGAAAATTGAGTTCAACGTATCGACCGCTGCAAACGTTACCGTGGTGGACATATGAACGAAGTCGAATTCCATTCATAAATGTATTGATAGTGATTCCCGGCAATACCTACAGTTTTTTTTTTTTTTTCAGATATCTCAAGTAAATAGTTTGAATTTTATTTAAAAAAGAAGTTGTCAAGCCCTTAATGAAAAACCCTTTATATGACATAAATGTTGTTGTACGAGCTGTCTCAGGTTTAATATAGGTACCTAGGAAAAAAAAAAAAACAAAATATAATTTTTGTTTTTGCGCCACCTTCCGCAAATGTCTGACAAACATTCAATGACAGAAATGACCTGAGCAGCACTATTACCTTATATAACTAAATGTGAGATTCTCCCCGTACTATGTACCTATATTATATAATAAATAGTTAAAATCAATATTGTATATGTAAGACATGGCGTAACACAATCAATTTGTTGATTCATCTACCTACTTTTACCACTGATAAACACATTCTCCTTCAAAAGTGCAAACAGCTCATGATTTTATGCATACTACGCTAACGCTAAATCAATTTTGGCTTTTTATGTAAATACATACCTATTATCATTGTGTTTCCACCTCGAAATCAAATCGTTTTGCTTTAATTTTTTCCATTTATAGCCCACTTCTTCCGTTTTAAATCATCCCCGGGAAGTACTGTAACTCTCGGCTAGCCGCTGCTTATTATGTTAATAAAACCCGCCTACTAAGTCAAATTGCACTCTCAATCTCAACTAGCATAAAAAAGCCGAGCATGCAAGAAATATATTTATTCCCATCTATTAATCTTAATCACGAATGTTTTTTTTTTTTTTTTTTTCTTTGATACACAACATGCCCCAATAATTAACATACCAACCTGGCAACTTCATTACGTGAATAAGTTGAGTGCGCTCTGCTTCGATTGACTGATTTTGCGTCACTTTGGTCCCATGACCTCTGTCATTTCTTCAACAAAAAATAGTCGGCGATCGGTCACTTCACTCATAGCTACTACCATGATACCATAATATCTCTGATTTTAATTCCAGAAACACACATTTTCACGTCATTCACAAGACTGTGAGTAATTTGATTTGAAATTTGACTTTACAATCTGACCTGACATTTACATGACACCCATAAGGCACCCTAGACCCACGAAATATAAAACAACTAAAAATACAGTTCCATGACTTCCGAACTCTGGTTGTGGTATTTATGGTAAACATGCTCTCGATTTGTTGAAGATTTCTGCCAACCTATGTCTTGATGTGTTTATCTAGGACTGCTTTGTTGTTGTATAGTTACAATTTTGACAGGTGCGTACCTACTTCCGAGAAAAATGAGCAAGTCAAAAATGAAGTTTTGTGGTTGTCATTTTTTGATAAGGTTAGGTACCTATTTGAAAAAGTTTTTTGTCTCCTTAAGATTAGCAACAATCTGTTTTTCCTCAATAACCTGTCAAGTTTGTTTGCTTAGCCAAAACTGACACATTGAAAAACACTTCAATTAACGCGATACAAATTTGTTTCGTCAGCTGTTCCGAAGGGCAAAATATAAAACAAAATTCGTAAACGCCATTCCCCTATGAACTTGAAACAAACTGCAAGCATCTTGTGGGTATACCTTAAACTACTATAAGTTAGTTATTGCGAGTTCTCTTAACGTTTCATTAACACTTTTTATATCATATAATTTGACAATTAAATGTAACGAGTAAAATTCGTTGCTCTGAAGCTTTGTTACGTTGTGGTGCATTTTGAACTGTCACTCTATTTCTCAACATTGCCAACCTAATATGTAATATGCGAATCACATTCGATCTATTTGCAATTCATTTTTCTCTTCTACAAACTGCAAATACATATCTTTCAGGCCCGAACCTAAATCGCTATGAGTAGTATCAGCAAACGGGCCTCAAACCCCTACCAACCAACATAAACCCCATATTTGCTATTGAGGCTGGAGTAGTTCTTAATAGTTTCATAAATAAATTCCGTATAGGTAATTATGAAATGTTCAAAATAAAAGAACAACTTATTTACAGCAACGTACATTTATGCCTTTCATTTAGTTACTCGCTTTACTACGTGTTTAAACAGTAACGAAAGAAACGAATGCAAACAAAAGATAGAATTTACCTACTGATAAAGTAAGAAAACAATTATACATACCTACTTGTAGTTTCGCATTCAAAAATAATAACAATAATCTAAACGATTAAAAAACAGCATGTCTTTGAACCTGGAGATAAGGCTCCATTCACACTCGCAGCACAATCTCTCGCACATGCTTTGTCTGAGCTTACGTAAAATGTTGTTTTAAAAATTTCATTCCGAACACGCATACAAACAAGCACACACGAACTCAGCAACAACCAGAGTTCGCCATTTGGCTAATTGATTTATTGGAATTGAAACCATTTGGGGAAAAAATGAAGCAGAAAAAAAAAAACGCAAATTAACTAACGAATTGCAATAACAGAGAGCAAAACTCTATAACCATAGACCGAGAAGTTCCTCGGCCGCTCTCATAACACATTAGATATATCGAATGACCCCAAAAAGGTGAACCCATGTCTAGCCAGCCAGTCCCGACACACACAGTCATTCCTCTGCTGACTGACGTTTCTGCGCTCCACCAACCACCATATCGTCGTCGTCGGCCGTCGCCACTCCGCACTATCCACTCGAAACTATTCAGTTTTTGTTTTGTTTTTTTTTTTCGTCTCCTCTCCACTTCTTAACATTAACTGCGCAAAGAGTTACTGTGTGGAGGCCGTCCTACGTTTCGCCGTGCTTATACACAACGGAAAGAGTATAGTCCCCCCTGCCGCCCACTTTGGGAAGCTCTCGCATATACCAACCTACTCTACTAGGTCGATTCGATACTTCAGCTGCCGGAGTAAAACTGACGAGCTTTGGTTGTTTTTTAGTTGTCTGACGTATGGGCTTCTGGTCTGGGGCGCACTGAATAATAGTGTTTGTATTATTATTGAAATTCCACTTTAACAGGTTGTGTCTAGTCGCTATTAGTAATTTTAATTGAATGGTGTGTGGATGAGAAGTGAAGTAAGAGGGAATAGAGATGGAGGTGGTGTCGTTTTTTTTTTTCTTTCTATTCTATGTTTGCTGTTGATTGACGTTACTTGACATTTTACCAAAGGAAATGTGGAAATAGAACAAACATGGCTGGTAGTTAGTATTCACATGCATGGCTGTCAAATATTTACAACGTCGGCGTCGAGTGAATGTAATTAGTTACAATCACTTTTGCACTATTGAACTTTGACAGCTGAGCAATGAAGTGAATTGACGCTATTCGGTCTGTCAAATTTAAACTGTAAATGCAGCATAGGCACATTAACATAAAAAAAAATTTCATAAATATTGCAGCTTTGCTGATTTTTTTGACAGTGTGCGACTGGGGTTTCGCTGTCACACATTTGCATTGATTGTGTGTTGTAAAATGGAAGTTAAATGATTTTATAACGTGCGATTGATATTTGCAATTTTTCTCTTGCCCAACGTTTTAGGTTAATGAATCACAAATGTTTAATGCATCAACGCCATCAATAAATGAATGGCGTAGTATTTTTTTTTTTTTTTTTTTGTATCTGTCCAAAGGTCACGGATACATTAACCGATACACGCGCTTCGAAAATGTTGGGAGTTTGTTGTTGTTTTTTTATCGCACACGGGTGGTTCGTCTTTCTTTTTTCAGTGACGGTGAGGAGATATTTTTGATATAATTATACGAATTAGAGTTCGTTTTGAATATGCGAATTAGTATCAGCTTTCGAAGGCGTGGAAAAGGGCTATTGACGAAGTTTTCTTTTTGTCCATGGTTTTTGGAACATTTCTTATGGAATATCATGGAAATGGGCGTTGAGTATTAAAAAGGAATAGATTTTGTATGCGAACGTCCTAAATTAAAGCGAATTGTACTATGTCATTATGTACAAGAATGTTTAGGACTGGCGATAATTGGAAGCAGTGCAAAAAAAAAGAGCTGTAGGTAGAATTATTATACTACCCAACTAATAACTATGAATGGCGACTGCTTAATTGTTGAACCTGTTTCCCAGTTCCTGACCATAAAGTCAGTTCAGCTTGGAATGGTGCCTTGTTTTATTAGTACTAACCTACTTAAGTTGACTACAGCTGCATCTTTTTAAGACGCTGTAAAACAGCAGTGCATGATTAGCCGTTAAATCCTTCTACTTACCGACGCCAGTAGGGTGTGTTTAAGTATTAACTTGCAATGTGTTTTCACCATATTGTGTGGCTACGTACGTGACCGCAACAGCTACAGAATAATGCCACATTGAAACTCTTAATGTCAAGTTGTCACTTACATAATTTTGACGTTGTACATTTTTTTCAAACGACAGTTCATCTTCGAACTTCTGTTAATTTGACAGTTGACACTTTAAGAGGCAAATTCATAAAACTAGCACAATATGGTCATAATCACCATAAATCAAAAATTTATTTTCGTGATAAACTTTACACGCCTTTAAATTAACGACAAACAAGAAAGCCCTTCACTATTGAATTAGCATTCATTTGGGATTCGTTTTAGTTTTAGTGTGCAACAAGCGAAACTTATTTTTAGTGACATATGAGAGACGAGTAATTGAATGGGGAGTTGATGGAAATAATTCAACTTTTATGCTGTGGTATTTTATTGTCATCACAACGTGCCTGTTCGTTTTAGTATCTTTGGAGGTTATTTCTGTTGACTACTTTTTATTGACAAATCAAATGTCCGGCGTAGGTGACAATGCAAAATTCCGAACTTGCTCAATGTCTCGAAATGATGTGTCAATGACGCTTTAAGTGAGTGACGTTTGAAGTTTTTCAGCTGAAACAAACATGGAGGAATTAATAAATTTAAAACAAAAAAGTTTCTGCGTTTTGATGATCGCTTGAATTAGTGTATGAAGGTGTACGATAACAGACCGACACCTCGACGTCATACAACCTATAGCACAATGAAACGAAAGTTCAGCTAACAAGATTCAATTAACACTTGTTGTCAAGTCTGGTAGACAAATCACTGTCACGCGACGTTGTTAATGAGGTGTTGGAGAACAAATATATTGGCTGTAGAAAATGTTCTTTTCCTCTTAGGTACTATTCCACCGCGTTGCTATGTGATGGTTATTTTGGATGGACACTATATAGCATGTATACGATTGTATGTGTCGGAAAAGTCCTCAGGCCAGTCTTTTTTTCAAGAGGCATACGTGTAAAAGCTAACGAGTGATAATATGTTCAATCGCCAATAATTATTAACTAAACTCTACGTTCCAAGCATCAGAAAACGAATTCCTTTCTAGTTTACCCTTAACGCTTTCAGACGTTGTGTCCTAGTAATTTTTAAGCGTACATCTTGATTTTATGCTTTTTTCTCTATTTTGTTTAATACGAAAAAATGAATTATAGGTACTTTGTGTCAAAATATAAAATATCTGTCGTTTCCAATACTAACACAGGTTGAAACAGCAGTGATATGCACAATGGCACCGGGAGCCACTCTAACATAACATAACATAACATAACATATCATAACATAACCCAGGTTGAACAAATTATCAGTTTCATTGCCCAAGTTTAGACGGTTGTTGAAGGTAATGCTAAATTAAGTAAAACACTGATAGAGAAAGTTTATTTGGCTTTGATTTAGGTGTTTTAAATATTTAACATACATCTCATACGAATGTCAAAATTAAAATTGACGAACAGCCCTTAATTCCACAGCTATGCGGATCGCGATTCTACCCAGCGAGACTTTCTTCTTTCTCGCCTAACTCGTACTCTGATTTCGCTTTTAATCTCCACCGAATTAGAGAATCAATAATCAGTCGGCACACTTACGTGTAAACAATTCCAATGCGCGAAGACTAGGACCAAAACAAATTCTATACAGAGTTTATAAATAACTAAATTAGGCAGAATACACAATTTGGACGTTTTATGGTTTTTATAACACTAAAAAGCAACTCATTCGGAATTCTGCGACGAAAAATCAGTGATAGGCGAAATTGTGTTGTTATTTTAACCAAAAATATCTCTCTAACGAAACGAGCGGCAGGACGGGGGGAGCTTCAATGAAATTATCGAATGAAATTAATAAAAAGGCGAAAAACCGTCAATCGACCTAATCGGCATTGTTAATTCACAAACTCAGGTCATCCACACTCGCCGCAATGATGTGACTGAACAAATTGATCAGCTTCTAATTGACACACTTGCCGTAGTTTTTTCTGGGCATCAATTTAAGTTTCTCAATCCGTGAATTTTACTTTTATATAGTAAAGCAAACTTATGAACACATCCCCTAATTTATTAACAGCCGAGAAAAACTGTTGGTGGAAAAAAAAAAATCCCACCTGGTAAGACCTTGAAGTGCAGCCGTGCGCTCGCTGTCGCTGTTGTCTTGTCGTTCTTCTTTGTTTTTGTTGTGTCTTTTTCCCTTCGCACACGTTTTGTAATCACTTGTGGTATTCGTTTGGAATATTTTCCACATTCTTAATTTCATGCACACGATTTGTTTGGGTGTTGGTTGTTAATTAGAAGTCTTGTACAAAAATTTCCCTAATTCTGGTTTGAGCTTCTGGTTTGAGGTGGATAGTCAAAGATCGCCAAAAGAGCCGTCTAGTTAACATTAGTTAAACACATGTTACTATTTCTTCAAATCAATTTTGCGCACTCGTGCCTAGCCCTTATTTACCCAAACATTTTGATATAGGGTATGCTCGGCGCCTGATGACAACAATTTAATCAGTTAAAGGACACCTAGGACTTACGAATATGCTTTTACAATGTCATCTGTCAAATAATAAAATCGCCGAGTGATTGAGAATGTTATTTGTGGTAGTACTCTAATTTTTTGATGTAAAAAAAATGAAGTTTGGTTTTTTTTGGTGGAAATAACAAGTCGCCCCAGACATGAGTTCATTTTGTTTTTATTGAGAATTGAGGACATGCTAAGTAGTTTGTTTGCGTTTTTTGTAAAAACAGAATAACAAATGTTTAGTAAAAGCAATGGCTGTATTTAAGAAATTTCGTAGCATTGTGTCACATGCTGTAATTTTCCGATAGACGTTGATAGACTGTTAATTGCTTTAAAAATAAAGGTGGTGTTAGCCCAAATACCGCAAATAACAGCAGTGCCGAAAACCCATACCCTGTCATCTGACACTCGTGAGCGTGGCATTTGCCACAAACCAACTTGTTTGATAACATTCAAAATATGAACAACAACGAGATAGTCGTGCGCACGCAGGCACATAAGATATATAATTGGAAAGTAGATTTGCGTAGATTTTGGGCTTTACGATAGAAAATCTGGTTATCCAGATCAACTGACATTTAAGAACATCATTTACTTATCGCCTTGTTAATTTATTCGTTTCTTCTCATTTGATTCGTCTGTATAAAGTCGAATGCCAATTCTTGTTTAATTTGTATTCAAAATGTGACGTTTTTTAAAAAAATACTTTCTAATGTCAGTCAGTTTGACAGATATTATTGTTTTAAAAGCGATCAACGGAATGTATCACAACCGGTTTAAGGGAATGTGTAACAACTTTAAAATAGAAATCTTATAAATCATGTAAAATTGATAATTGCACCGCAAATATATGCCATGAAAATAAATCTGACAAGACAATTATGAAATCTTTCCAGGTGTCTTGTCTGGTCTGGTACTTTGGTAGGGCTGTTTGAATGACGACTTTTCTCAGTAAAACAAAGTGCAATAAGATCTTCCACGCAATTACAGCAACCACACGGAATTTGCCGACTAAATTGTAGCGCCCATAGAAATGCATATTTCATGTTGACATCTTTCTGGTATGGATGCATTCATGGCATGGTAAAGCTTTTCTATCCTTCACTCACACCAAAATGTACCAGTTTTTATACAACTTAGAAACAAATGCTTGCATACCACCAGGGTGAATAAGAGCAAGTCACTCTGGACTTTTTTACTGAGCAATTTCCTACTTTGCTTTGCTGATGGTCTCCAAACATAAAGACAACCTAATAAGAAATTTCTATAGTGACATCGAGTGTCAAATTTAAAATTGTAAAATTGCCGTCTCTTATATTATTTTCCCTCCGACGGAATGTATTTTCCTGGCAAGTTTTACACCACAAACAATGCTCCTTCAAAGCTAAACACAACAATGTACAAGTACATGCAAAATACCCTGTCATAATCTAATGACCTGCTAACACATTCCAGTTAATAAAAGCCGTTCACTACCTTAACCTTGGATGACATTACATTTCGTTGTTACTTTCCCTTAGTGCGATATCTTAAAGCCAAGCGCTGTGACCCAGTGCGATTATGTAACCATCAGAACGGCTGTCATTAGCAATCAGTTGCAACGCTATGCCTGTCTGTCACCTAGTTACACCAGTGGATTTCCTCTCGCTTGTCGTGTTTGTTTTGTTTTCCACTGTTATTTTGTTTTTCCGCCATCACTGATCAAAAAGTACGACTGACACTGATGTTAGCGCGAGCGTGAGCGAAACATAGAGAGATCTTGTCAATAAACAATGCCAATCACTTTTCCACAAATTAAGCTATATAGGTATGGATCGTCTGATCACGATCAAGAGCAACGCCAGCTAGATCTTCGGGGACAAGCGCTTGCTGCTGGCTAATACGAATATACGTATAGCCATATGCAATGCAAAAGCGGGCTCCATAAACAATGCCAATATCTTGAATTCCGATCGAAATTGCTCACCGCAAAACAGACAGAGCAAAGGAAACACAATGCAGCCAATTGACATCATTATCATGAGCCAAAGTTAAATAAACCAGAAAACAGCAGCGACAACAACGGCTCAAATAAAAAGGAAGGCAATAAAAATTACAACCAGTGCTTGTATGCAAAAAAAAGAAAAAAAAAAAAAAAAACCACTCCGCCAGGTAATAACTCCAAATGTGAACCATTGAGGAACGGCGATGACGGCTGCGCAGCTCAGCAATGGCTACAGTCAGCGCAGCCTCGCGCAAAGTCTCCTCACCGCTTCAAGTTTACAAAGAGAGATACAAAAAAAGAGAAGAAAAATGTGCGCGTGCACTTGCAAATACACATACGCGCAGCACACATGGAGGTATTGCGCCATAACCTTACCACCATCACACGACTCACTAAGCCCGACTACAGAGTGTAAGCCAAGGACAGTCAGTCCGGCTTACACTTTTGGTCTGGTTCATAAAACAATCCAACCGAACCGAAACTACACTGTTGCACATATGAGCGAAAAAGTGTGCTGCTGCGGCCAGAGACAGTGTTTGCTGGCTTGGGGTTCCTTGCATGAAAATGTGTGTTGCACTTTAGTGGAAACGAATTGAACTTTATTTCGAATATGGTTTTGACGCCGATCAGGCGGTCGTCGGTCGGCGGGACATGCAGGGGCGGAATAAGTGGGGGATTTTTTTTATTTTTATTTTTCGTGCTTTTGCAATTGAAAGAAGAATATTGAGCAACATAATGCTGTTGATTGGGTTTTTCTTTTTTATTTTATTCTTGCCGCGACGATGGGGATGGTGTGTGGAGGCAAGACATTGTCTGGGTTAGATTTTGAAACGAAGAAAATAACAAAAACAGAAACTGGTTTCACAAATGCGAGTTCGTCTTTTTTTTATTCTTGTTTGTTTTGTTTTTCTGCAGGTTTTCTTGGCTTTGTCCTTGTTCGGAAGTGAAGTTATGACAAGTGTGTTGGAAGGAAGATCTTTTTGTAATACATTTTGCAGATGATTGCGTCTTGGTGAGTTCTAGTAACTGGGTACAGCTTGTGCGACCGACTAAGTGTAGTGTGACATTTAAGTTTGGTTTTCGCGATTTGGTTGGTGATTGAAAGAAGATGTCTGGCTTTTTACAGATTCTGTGACTTTTGAAGTGTCTGTTCTAAGCTGTTAGAGAAATAGGAATAGCATATTACACTCGCCAGTTTCGCCTCATATATGACAGTTTGAGTTGCTAAAAGAACATGAAATTATATTAAATACCAAGGCAAAACGAGGATTGGATATGACGAGTTGTAAATCTTATAGAGAGTGAGAATGTTCTGGTCTAGAATTGGGCGGCAGTTCGGGGAGAACCAATTCCTCAATTATTACGTTTTTTGACATCTGCCCCACAGGTGGGTGTCAAATTCACAATTTAGCTTAGCATTTCTATCAGACATGCAATGAGAACTAGATGCAGTCTAGATCTAAACCACCAATTACTGTAATCATAGTAATCTACTACAATCTATACAGTCTACCTAGAACAAACAAAAAATCTTCATAATTTCTTCCTTTTCAGTGTTTTTCCTTTGGATGTACACATATTTTAATAAACATTTCATTTTACTCCACAAGAATATACCTACACACAAGTGGGTGTACCGACAAAGATATAACTGTCGCACGTATGTGTGACACTTAGATATATTTCTAATGGCAAACTGTCACGCCATGAGTGCTGAGTGCTGACACTTCTCAGAAGTCACCTCATGCCATTTTGACCCCAGCGAAAACTCGAATAAGTTATGGACACGGTAGTCAAACTATGAGCGGTTTTATTTTCCCTGTTCCAATCAGTTTGAATTTTGTAAACGTCAATAACACTGTCGAAGACGATTATGAATTGGCATTGGCTACGCAAATGTCGGAATTAATTCGAATGTGTCTTTGACAAATTACTCCATTTATTGCTATTTACATGGCTGGATACATGTTTCCGAAAATGTGTTTTTTTGACAGTTTGAGCTGTACACTATGTAAATGTCATATGTGCCTGGCATATTTTCAGAGCAAATTTAAAAATTGTCCCTCTTGAAAATTACTCAATTGATGATAAATTAAATAAATTTCACCAGTGAATATTTCTGAAAATCAAATTTCCACAGAAATGGGTTTCAATCTGAAATGGAAACAATTGCGCCGTGAGGTCATAACCCAATTTAACCCCTTTTGTCAGCTGCAACAGTCATGTCACCCGTAGTTTGGCCCCATTTATCTCCCTCTGACTGTCATTGCACAATTGTGTACACAAAAAATAAAGAGAAAAGAAAATTTCTCTGCTAATTGCATAATTCTCTGTATGGGACTACTAAAACGTTACAAAGGAGCAATGACATTTCATGTGGCAGCCCCTCACCTTCGACGCAACGGTGTGAATCTAATTTAAACAGGATACGAATAAAATTGCTTCAAGCGCAAAAATGAACAGGAAAAAAAAGAAAAAAAAATGCGCCCTGGCACATCCTTAAACTCCTGCTCTCAGACACAATAGCTTCCATTTGCACCAAGGCGAACTGAAACCATTCCAATGCATCCAATGTGCAGAAAACTAGAGAAGGAAAACCCGTCAAAGAACAATTGCATATTAGACGTGCTGGCTGTGCATAGAGCAAGAGAAAAAGGGTGTGTGGGATGACAGGTTCAACTTCTTTGTTCTCGAGCTTCCCGCCCCGAACAATACACACACTCGCCACCATCCCGCCATGCCATGACGATGGCACACCGTTCAATGACACTTTCACTCCCGACTCCGAAGTTGGAGGAATATATTGCTGCAGTCTCACATCAGCGAGAACATAAAAAAAGACGATACCATCTGTGATGTGGGAGCTATGCTGCTGTGGAGTGGATGCCTGGCTAATGCACCACTATACGGTCGTCGGTCCCCGGTTCTTATCCAAATTATGGAAGAAATGCTGAACATAATTTGAAGTTCTGTTTTTTTTTTTTTTTTTTTCGTTCGTTTAGTAATCTTTATTGTTCGTTCCCCTTTTCTTTTTTATCTGGGGACGACCTACGATGTAGCGGAGGATGTGCGCTGCGCGTGGGGGAACATTTTATGTGACCATTGCACCTCGTTGGGAGGAGATTAGTTTTTATCAGCACAACTAATTCAGCATATCGATCGAGAGAGGGGTTGAGTCTCGGCATCGGGATAGTAAAATACATTTCATTATAAATAGATATGCGAGGTGTACCTGCTTGTACTTGTACGTGTGGGGGGGCAACAACAAAATTCTGTCCGTTTATGAACGATTTGTGGAATATATTGATATCGGACAAGCTTTATATTAATTGCGTTTGATTTTGATTTTTATATTAATAAATGTGTATTAAACAGCTGAAAGTGACAGCGCCGTTGACAGGTGTTGCTATGTCACGAGTGTTTGCGAGATTTGGTAGTGGGCTAGTCGGACTTTGGCCGAAAACACCACGCAGAGAGCACCATCCGGTTAGAAGTGGGTGTCAGAATGTGACCGCAGTGTCACTTTCACAAAATAGATACGTTCGGTATAATTTGAAATCGAGCATGTGGTCTTTTGGTGCTGATGCGACTAAGACTTGTTTTACTTTCGAAAGCATAACATTTATTTAGATTCGCGTTTACTATTGACCCTGGACAAAAGGTGATTACCTCTGTCTTTGACAAGATCATCTACGCGTGTGGGCTTATAATCGAGTGCTCTGCTTCACAAACCTGAGACTCAATGGTCGGATGTTCTAAATAAAAATTCTTGTTAAAAGCAAAACTATATGAAAAATACGCTCCCTGATTTTTTTAACTTGCAAAAAAAAACATCCTCTGAAATATTGCTCATAGAATCATGAGTCCAAGTGCATCTGGCGAGTCAATTGCTTTTCAATTTCTCTTCTCTCACACATGACAACGTATCAGTCGTCGGACAATTGCGCTTGGAATGATTTTGAAAAAGTTTAACAAATTCGTTTTTAACTATTTGCATACTGGGAAACCACCATATTTTTCTTTTATTTCCCGCTAATTATATAACCCACATTGCATTCAAATTGGGTGTAAGCACAGCAACAAGTTCATCAGCTGCATATGGCGCTGAATTCCTATTCAGTTAATTATAGTGCATCGCATATAGTTCTTTTATTTAATTTTATTTGTGTGCACCTTTCCCCGCATCTGTTCTATTTTGGTGGCATGTCCGCCAAACAGCTGAGGATATAATAAACATTTTCATATTCATCGTGTTTTGAAAATAGATTAATGGAGATTAAAATTCGCGTATTAAAATTCCTTTATGACTCGTGATTATTATTGTTGTTATCCGGACTCGAGTTGGATTGAAATGAATGACTGTAATTGTTTTTGAGCTTTTTACATGTGTGTAAAATGATGTCACGTTGAAGGGACCTATGAGTGAAGACTTTGAAATAGTTTTTACAAAGATGACGTGTGTGGAAATGGCTTAAGTTGGTCCTGATAGAGGAATTGCAGGAGAACAAAATGGAAAGCGAAGGTTTTATTGCCGCTCGTAAAGGGATATTCGCTTTTTTTATTGCCGCTATATTTAGCACCTTGTAACGTTATAGGATCGCCTGCATAGTAATCACGTCGAAGCCATTTAAAGCGAAAACAAAAGCATATATGAATGAGGCCTTTATTTAGTTTTATACAAGACTTTTCAATATCCACATGGCACAGCAGTTAAACCTAATCATATTGGGCGTCCACCTAAATTAAAATAACTCACAGAAGTAGAGTTTTCTATTGTGACCTAAAGTTTAAGTTGAAATATTAAAAAAAGTAATACCCTTCGCCCAGTGTCCAGCAAACAGTTATTTCTATTGAAAACCAATAATCATTTTAAGTGTCTAAGTTACCAACTCACAATGGCGAAATTTCTCATAGTAAATTGTCTACTGTGACCTAAAAAATATTTAAAAGGTTCAAAATGGTTATAAGTACCGCAGTTAAATGTAGAAGTACCCCTTATACGAAATGTCACAGTGGATTGGGTTAAGATTGCTATAAGAACTCACAATGGCGAAGTTTCCCATGTAAAATTATCTATTGTGATCTACAAAAAATTGAATTTAAGTTAATTATTAGTAAATTGTATGCAAAATTCACAAAACAAGCTACCTCCGGCCTTCTCTTCCCACCACTTCAGTTTCGCTTTACAAGTCTCGTGTTTAATCTATCATTAAGCTCTTAAACGAAAATCGGTTCGTCTACTCCCCTGCACAGATGTATTATATTGTATATATACTGAAAACAACAACTGCACAAGACTCTACAAAGACGAATAAAAAGGTCTTCAACCTGCTGCGCTTCACTTGGGTACTTGATGCAGCCACTATTCAACTAGCCACACACCTGTCCAGCTGTATGTTAACATTCATTTCCTTCAACATGTTAACATGTCGAGAAATCTGGTAAAAGCCAAAGGAAGACTTTTGTCCATGGTTTCACCTGTGTGCTTGCCGCTTCTATACACTCCTTGCATCAAGCAAAGAACTCTCCTAGCAATAGCCACCCTATTTGGTTGTTCTTAATTTTTTTGTGCGCTTTTATTTGTTTTCATACGATCACCTATTGGGGAGATGATACACGAAACGGAAACGGACGTGCTATAAACATATGCATTGCATTCGAGTGTATATCTTAAAATGTATCTTAAGTATCGTATGTATTCGCTGTATGTTTTGTCTACTGGGGGCAAGTCGCCAACATGTTTCGACTTCATTGAATGCGCTCGGTAATGTAGTGTCCAGTGTTGGGATGGGTGTAGCTATTTTTTTTTCTATAGCTGCCCTTTGCTGTTTGCCTACTTGTTTGCATGTTCAACATTTACTATCGTTACTCATCTATGAAATTCGTTAGCACAGACGGGTTTGAGTATAAGATAAAAAAAACTATCTACTACTGCGATGAACGAGAAGGACAGTGAAAGGTGGTCAGTTTATTTTTCCTTTTTGTGCGGTATCCTTAAAATTGTTTACCTTCTTGTTGGTTAGTTGTTATTTTCCATGTTGGGTGTGTTGTGTTCTTTTTTGTTATTCAAATTTGTCCATACACGATCATGCTGTACATCGGAGAGAAATATTTTTGTTTCGCCATTGTTATTGTTATTGGAAAAAGAGTGCCAGAGTTTACATAGCCGCAGCATATTTAGCGACTGTTAAATAAAAAGAGGAGACCTTGGAACATGATTTTTCCCTGCCAAACTCGTCAGATTTTGAGGAATGACTATGAAGAATGCTAGCTGTACCATAAAGCTGGAAATTGCTCGTAACTCACAAGTCAGTATCATATACACAGTTTCTCGGTGATACTACCTACTAGCTTATGGCTGAATTTCAAGTCTTCCATTCAAATTCGAGCTGCTCAAAATGTGTGCCTATTTATCCAATCTATAACATCATTCAGGGTTGAATTTAAAACACAGACATGTACTAACCCCGCTGTGTATTTGCCGGTTGTTGAAATGCGTGTGCTCAACTTCAATGTCACATTGACTCCTCCTTAAATATCCATCTGTTAGCATTTTTTGGTTAAAGCAGTTATTTTTCTTCTTTTTTTTTGTCGTACGTCTTCAATGGGGGCACGTCTTCCATTTCGATGTGTGTTTTATACGCACCCGTAACGGGTGTAGTATACTGCCAACCTATGTATATTTTCCTGAATTTGCAAAAAGTGCGTCTAAAGTCTGCTGTTGCGCAAGCAAGTGCGAGTGCATATAAATTCGAACCTTTTTTTCTTTGTCAACTATTTTAATTGACCCTTCACAGAATATGCAACTTAATACACCTATATTGCGATTTATTCACCGCCTTACGTTTCTCTTTGTAATCCTATCTGATTTAATTTTTTTTGTTTGCGTTATTTTAGGTAAGTTCCATATTCGTAGCAAGATTGATTTTGCATGGGTAAGTGAGGTGTCAATCGAGCTGAAAATAGACACAGACGCAGTAAAAATATATACACTTCTGTCAAAGATATCAACATACTCGTATAGTTACTCACCTAAAAGGTATGCTGAAAACTAAAATTAATAAAAAGCCGGCATGATTTTATTGATTAAATAAATATTCCGAACATCGTCTAAGACCGGTGCCATAATTCAAAATATTAAAAAAAACACACACAAACAGCAAGAAAACACCCATTAATCGAGCGAGTCTTTCCGTTAAGTGATTAAGAAAGAAAGCAGGCGAATAAATTTATAAAAACCGCCGCCGACCTTTTCATACTTCTGCCACAATCAAACGAATAACGCTCTCAAATTAATGATAAATATCTGTCAACGCAATTGCTAATATTTAGTCGAGTGGAATTTGTCATTTTAGTTAATTTTCTTGTTTGTGTGTTAGCAACAACAATAAGCGAACAATAAATTTCTAAATATTCAAAATTCAATGTCCGCCCAAAACCTTCATAAATTTTCTTGTTTTCCGCCGCCGACGACGACGGCGGCGACACAAAACCCACCCACATATAGGAGGTATGTAAGACAAGCGGATGTGTACTGTATCTGTGCATATATATATTTTTTTTTTAAATAACCATATCAACTCAACCGAATGAAAATTAAATCAATGAAAATGAAATATTTCATGAATTGTGGATAAGAGAAATATTCGCAAAACAAAATGTGAATGTTTTCGCAGCCAGCCGCGCCACGAGGCGTTTTTATCGCAAGTCACCCAAATCAGCGAGAGACGTTGAGCAACACGGCCCGTGTCTGGAAGGTTGGGGCGAATTATTTGACAGACTGCGGCTTTCGATAAAAAAATGATTTATTTCATTTAGAACCTGTGAATGTACACAGGCTTTACAATAAGTATTAAAGCCTACCTGTGCTTGGTTGAAAGTGAGAAATTTTATACAGCGGTTATTAAGTGCTTCGAAATTTTCATTGAAAATTTCTGATGGTTAATCTAATAAAAGGTGAATTTAAAAAAAAAAAAACTCCAACCAGCTGTTTTCGCCTTATTTAGTTCTAAAAGTTTTCTCGAACATCTTTTCGATTGAAAATTTAACGTTTAACAAAAGCAATCAAACTTTACAATAAGCATTACAAATAAGCAATTTTTAATCATCTTCCTTTAACTCGATTTTAAGGTCACAATAGGTTATCGTTTTTATGGACGATTTGTGAGGGCGTGTAATTTAACATCTGCGTTAAAATATGGTATTAGAACCGTCCACTGAAACTACTCATTTCCAAATAATCGATCAAACTTGTAGTGGTCGTTTGAATAGAGCACTGATTGTGATCTACTTAATTATTACAAACAAAGAGCTACATATTTTCTCCGGATAGATCAAGAAAACGGGTAGCAACACATTTTACGATACTAATAATCGCATGTCGTTACCAACAGTCGTTATAAGCGAACCTACCATTCACTGTAATTCACAATAACGAATATTGTATGATAAATGTCGCCATTGTGAGTTGGTTGACCTTTTTTTAGGATGCCCCTGAAATATTTATAGTAAGTAATTATCCAGTTTGCATTTTACTAAAAAAGAATAGAGACATTTTTGATAAATATTTGGCTATTGTGACCTAAAAAAAATTTTAGTTGAAGTTCAAAAATTCCTATTATTAGTGACACTAATTCAAAGCCTGGTGCCAATGCGTAGCTATTTTTGCTGAAATTAAAAAATAGACAGACTCTTTATAAGGTGTATAGGTCACAATAGATAAATTGCTTGCATTTCAACCACTAACTGTGAGCGTATTAATCTATCTATAAATATAAATCCTTCGCTGGACCGCTTTTCATGTTTCTTTTTTTGTTAAGTTCGTATTTTTCTTCCAACTGATGCCGGCAAAACGGAGTTAATTCAGCTAGTTTCTCGATGAAAGTGGATCTAGGGATTTGTTAAGTTTCCTCTTTTAAACTATTGAAAGTTTAGAGCAATAAACACCACAGAAAAGTAACGCAGCAGTTACGTCAAGCTTTGAGGTTTGGGAGCCAAGTTTATTGGGAAAGAATGTTTATGAAATAATTAATATAAATAAACTTTATTGAAAATTGCTATAAAGCTCAGTCCTTAGAAATACGTTTTCAAATTCCGTCCTTCAATAATACTTGAACGTGTCTAACCCGATATCATTTCTCGCCATGCATTGATTCCACAGACACAAATCTCCGGCGGCTTTCATTTGCATTTTGCCATAATCTGCCTTATTTGGCGTCGAAGACGCACATCAATTCTTCTTTTTAACGAAAACTAATGATTCGACTCGCCCGCTGCTAACTGGCTCCTCCATTCAATCGCACTTCCTCAATGCAAAAAATAAATAAAATAAAATACTCCAAACAAAATCAATTTCAATCACATAAGTAAAATTGCTTACTAACCAAATACGAAGTAAGTATAAAAAAAAAAAGTGATTGTCTAATTGGAAAAACTAGCTTTGAGGGTTGAATTTGCACATGGAAGATGTGAATGCACCAACAATCCAACATACAGCTCATTTATATTCCACAGCAGTACACAGCAGTGAAGAATACTCGTCCACGCCGTAAACCCCTCGAACTTCGGGCTCAGTGTCTGTGCCTCATCCATTTATCATATAGTCAGGCGACACGAAGACGTCAGTTGTTGTTGCTGCTTCAGTCGGTTTAAGTTGGATTTTGCCTCCATTAACCTTGAAATGGAAAGTGGAACGAAATTCTATAGCACACAAACAAGGTGAACACACGTGTGTATCGTCTCTCTCTCTTTCTCTTTTTCTCTCTTTCTCTGGGGTCAACTCCAACAAATGCAGTCATTGCCGATGCCGAGTCGATTCCCCCCCAAAAACTATCATGTTGGGTTAGTTCACATGGGAATCCGTTTCGAATGATTTATGAGATACGTATAGCTAGTCGGTGTATATTCATAATTGTAAGTGGAAATACATGTCGGCTTTAGACATGTGACCTTTGTCCTTTTTATTATATAATTTTCTTTTGACTGATTAGTAGGTACCCTATAAGAACGTTTCCTATATCCCCATTCGATTATTCAATTATTTGTGCTTCGAAGTCGTCAACGAAGGAAGCCATTTAGCAGATCGAAGGTGGACATTTTTGAGTAATTGGAGCCTTTGTCACTCAAAACTGACAGGGCTATCTTATTGGCTCAAAGCTAAGAAGGGTTCAGTGACTCTTTTTTGATTGCGTGGTTTAATAACCCTGAATCCTTCCATCCAGACCTCGTTCAATTGTTTGACATTTTATTTAGAGCGCCGGTGCTCTTGCTCTTCCATAAAATTATAGACAGTCGTTCATTGTGACAGAACCTTACGTGGTCTCTAATTTAAGGCAGCCAGTAGTTTGGCTGATGCATTTCACAAATAAACAAATACGAATTCGTTGGTTTTCCTTTTTCGAAGATCGAAACATGCATTCACAGGCAGCCGTTTTTTTGTTTTCGGCAGTATTCAGTCCGCATGGGTTATGTGACACGAAGAATGCAGCCTTCGGAAATTAAAACCAAAATATTTGAGTACATAAAGTAATTAGAACGCGCCCATCTAAACGCAGTATTGCTGTCCAGCCATAAAATAACATAACAACATATGACGTTCAAACATTCACTTCCACTTTTCATAAATTGTTGACGCCTGGTCTAATTGTTTATTGTAAGCAGTATAGAAGTAGATTCAGTATAACATCGCAGTGCATTTTTCGCATTTATTTCTCCATCAAATGTCGACAAATTTTACGAGCACACCGCTTGGTGCAAATAAACAAGCCAACAACGTTTGAAATAATATTCTACAAAGTCGAAGAAAAACGAAAAATTTAGAAACATCGTGTTCGGTGACACATCTTGTCACTATACCAATGTCTTAACTAATTTCCTCCCCCGAAAAAGCAAGCGCCGGACTTTTCAAAACATCTCTCCGCAACTGAAATGCATTTTACTGAAATGTTGTGTGCGCGTCGCGTGGAAGCTGCATTTGTTAATTAGTAAAGTTTTCTAATGAAACATGACACAAAACGCTGCGGTTTGTGAATTATTTTTACGTTTGTATATATGGAGATTTGGATTCGGAGAATATTTTCCACCTGCAGCGCACTCATGAGTATGACAAGTGAAAAAAAGACCATTTGACAGTTGATAGTGAAACATTTTACCAAGAGCCAGAGGAGTGTGTAGGCACACGTATTTAAATGGCTGTGGGGCAAGCGACCATTAGTATAGCGGATCTCGGTTAAGAAAACAACGCCAGTGGCGGCAGCAGGTGTTGACTGTCAGATAGTAAAGCATTCAAATGCATTCAAAGAGGAAATAAAGATGTCATTTTCTAACCAAGAATTATACAGGCACAACTGGCAGATTGCAAAGAAAGGACATGCAAATTAAATGTGGTTATAGTCATTTTACATATGTGTATATACAAATTTAAATTTGAATAAAACTAACATAGATAAAGGGGGACGGGGCAGCATAAGAGAGTTATTTATGGTTTGAAAGGGGTGTCGTGTTTACTGAACGGAAATGGAACAACAATAATCTTTATGAAGAACATACTTCTGGGATACGACTATGTTGTGTTATTTGTTAATTGCTACCTGTCAAAGTGGCGCCAGGCTGGCATAAATTATGTTTGGGATTGAAAATTAAATTCAAACTTGAGATTCCATTGAAAAGTCAACCATAATAACACACATAAAAACGAAGAGTTGGTACTACTGACTGTATGATAGCTGTCAAAATTGGCCGTGATCTGAATTTAGCTAAGAAACTTCTGTAATGTGTTAGAAGGACTATTGAAACTTAAATTTGCATTAAAAAGTTAAAGTTTTTTTTTTTCAGAACAGTTGAGTTGGCACTACTCATCATGATAGCTGTCCGAATTTGGCATGATCTGAATTTAGCTAAGAAACTTCTGTAATGTGTTAAAAGGACTATTGAAACTTAAGTTTGCATTAAAATGTTAAAGTTTTTTTTTTAGAACAGTTGAGTTGGCACTACTCAACATGATAGCTGTCAAAATTTGGCGCGATCTAAATTTAGGTATAAAATAAACTTCTGTCATAAAAAAAAGAAACTTACATTTTTTAATCGAACAATCAAGTTCTTGGACCTCGACTCTGACATCTCGTTTCTCAAATTTAAAACGCAAATAGAAGGTAGCTTAGTTATTGGTTATTGAATATATTAGGTAGACAATTTGAATAAGTGTTTGGCAACTCAAACGTTTTGTTTGACGTCAAAAACGTAATGTTCTCCTCAAGGTATTGATTTCGAGAGAGAATGAATTCAAATTGACTAATTTTTTTCAGAACAGTGAAGTTGGCACTACTAAACATGATGGCTGTCCGAATTTGGCATGATCTGAATTTAGCTAACAAACTTCTGTAATGTGTTAAAAGGACTATTGAAACTTAAGTTTGCATTAAAAAGTTAGAGTTTTTTTCAGAACAGTTGAGTTGGCACTACTCATCATGATAGCTGTCAAATTTTGGCGTTAACTGAATTTACCTAAGAAACTTCTGTAATGTGTTAGAAGGACTATTGAAACTTAAATTTGCATTAAAAAGTTAAAGTTTTTTTTTTTTCAGAACAGTTGAGTTGGCACTACTCATCATGATAGCTGTCCGAATTTGGCATGATCTGAATTTAGCTAAGAAACTTCTGTAATGTGTTAAAAGGACTATTGAAACTTAAGTTTGCATTAAAATGTTAAAGTTTTTTTTTTAGAACAGTTGAGTTGGCACTACTCAACATGATAGCTGTCAAAATTTGGCGCGATCTAAATTTAGGTATAAAATAAACTTCTGTCATAAAAAAAAGAAACTTACATTTTTTAATCGAACAATCAAGTTCTTGGACCTTGACTCTGACATCTCGTTTCTCAAATTTAAAACGCAAATAGAAGGTAGCTTAGTTATTGGTTTTTGAATATATTAGGCAGACAATTTGAATAAGTTTTTGGCAACTCAAACGTTTTGTTTGACGTCAAAAACGTTACGTTCTCCACAAGGTATTGATTTCGAGAGAGAATGAATTCGAAATGACTAATTTACAAATAAGTTTGACAGAAATTGGTTTGAAAACTCTTGTATTGAACATTTTTATGATTTGACAGCATTTGTCGCGGCAAGCTTTTGTTTTCGGTGATATATTATGTCCAAATGTGCTTTTGGAAAAAGGAAAGGAGTGCAGAGGTTGGTCAAATTAATCATACAGACCACAAGTTGCGGGGTACGTCAAAATACCGCAAAATGTACATACATTATGTGTTTAGCTTGTCAGTTTAGCTTGTCAATGGCAGCGTCAAATTATTCGATGTGACGTGTGTGGTTCTATTGTAGGCGAATGTTTAGATGAGCGCTTCTGTTATCAATATTCAATAATTTTCAAGCCGCTGGACGAGAATAATAATATTAAAATGTAACTACAGATGTTCCGCTTTTCAGTGGACTTCGACCTATTGCGAAAATTTCACGCAAATGGATGAGTTGGTCACACTGTATCATAAAGTGAAGTGATAGCTAGCCTGACTTTGCAGCCAAAGTTGTGAGCGGTTATCGTAATGGCGTATAGCTTAAGGTACAGAAAATATATTCCTATTTCTAGCTCAACTGACAACAGCGTCCAAAGTGCAAAACTCATTCTATGGCGTAAGTTCTTGACCCTAAGTTATGTCATCAGTTATATGTCTTTCACAAAAAGCACAAAGTCAGTCTTACATCTGAGGCTTCATACTGCACCAACCTTGTGTCACTTTGATGGCATCAAAGGTGTCAAAGGTCCCGTGTAATTATAGTGTTAGCACATTTCAACTGTATGTAATAGTTCATTTCGAACAAAAAGGGTTCGACTCGAAAACACTTTCTCTCATTAAATAAAAATATGTATCCCGTTGGCGGTATATATAAAAGACCGCTCTCACTTTCCAACAAACCATGTTATATAGGTTAATTTAGCCATCGACATGCACAAAGAGGAATTCCGATCCTAACACTTCTCTATCTCTCTTGGTAAGCCAACAACAACAATCATCATCAAGTCCACGCTGATCTTTCGCCCAAAGTGACACTTTACACTGACTTCGCTGATAGTAGATCTCTGACTTAATGGCTTACGTGACGCCAATAAAAACAACATAGAGCTCTACACCTCGTAGCGTGTCTATTCACAGAGGAAGATAGCCAGCGCAGCGGTACGACTACAACAATAACGAACGGGTGCACATGAAATATAATTTATTCCGCCAAACTAATAAAAATCTTCAAATGAAATGCCGCGCGGACAATCATCATCAAATGTCACCTCCACCTCACCACGTGACAGAGTCGAAGCAGAGCGAAATTGTTTTGTTATGTGCTTCGTTGTTGTGAGGGGGAAGCCCCACATTGCATTCATGACAGTTCGGTTTTTGTTACAACCCGGTCCCCATTGCGTTTTATAATATTGCCGCCGAAAGTCTTCTGCATGTACTTCTGTCTCCGTTCGGGTGTTTGTGCTTTCTTAATGTTGGCGTTTGGTAATGAACGGGCGACTACTGTAATTGCTCTGTTGACGGCCAGTGAAGTTGTGCCACACACTGGCGGGCTGTCAATGCTGCTCTTACTGAGGTGCTGTAAACTGCTCCAGAGGTGTCTCAAGTAACCAAAGGCGCGAAGAAACGCGTCGGCAGCACCTCAGCAATAAAGGCAACGATGGCGACTTGGTTGTACATGTAGATGATGATGATGATGGCAGCAGCGTGATGGTGATGAGATCGAAGTGTTACTCTGAGTATGACTTTCAGTTGTGTACCTGATATTTATTATGTTTGGAGTTTGACTAGCGAATGACACGCAAGGTTCACATAGTCACGATATAAGGGAGCCGCCGACGACGGCCCGCCATTACCGCGCCAACAAAAGAGATGATTTGTATGCCAAGCGAGAATGCACGAGCTGCAAGGCACTATCATAGGACTGGTGGCTTTTGTCTTTCCACCCGCAGACTATCTGCCTACGGTCGGGGGGTGAGATGTGGATGATGGCAAGTCACTTTGTCGTCATAATCGCAAATATGTAAACGTACAGTCGATGATGGCGGCGGCATATTGCGCTTTGCCACGCGATATTACTTTGGCCATCGCGTGTGTGAGCGTGTGTTGGGACATCCAAAAAGCAATAAGAAAGCGTGATAGCGTGCTTAGCTGTATAGTTGTTGGCGTAGTTTTAAGCGATGTGCAAATATTTGCAATTTTACTGCAATAAAGTGTGAGCAGACTTAGAATTTCCACCTTGACGCGACCCCCGCAATGCAGATTTCCGAGACATGCAGCCGATTTGCATAAGCAAATGGGTGGACGAGTTGGGCCTTTGCGGCACCGAACATGAATATGTATAAAAGCCGCCGCAACGTTTGATCAGAATAGGATTGGCTGTTGTGCGTTTGAAGAAGCCACTGAATGCCTTTGTTTTTCTCTTCGTAACCATTCAAGCGAAGAAGAAACGAAAACCTTAGCAGTTTTTTTTTTTAATTTTTACTAACAAATTGCGAATCGCACACAATTACTGGGTAGCGCACATGAAAATGATGCCTTTCAAAATCCATCGACTTGGAAGTTGTTACCATTTATAGAAAAATTGCAGCATGCGGTAAGAGATTTTAAATTATCATGAACAAAAAAAAACCGAATCGCACAAGGGTGTGCGTTACAAACAACATCTAAAGGGTGATTTTTTAGCTGGTTTGGTTTTGGCAACACTGGTTTTGACAACTGACGTGTGTTTAGTACCTTGTGTCACTGTCAAACAGCTTCAGTTTGGTTTGCAATTTAACCATGGATCGTCTTACAAATGAACAACGCTTGCAAATTATTGAATTTTACTATCAAAATTCGTGCTCGGTTCGAAATGTTCATCGCGCGCTGCTTCCATTTTATGATCGGCATTCTCGACCTTCTGAGCAGTCTATTCGGAGGATTGTGACCAAATTTCGCACCAAATTTACTTTGTTGGACATTAAACCACCAACACGTTTACGTACTGTGCGTAGTGAAGAAAATATTGCGGCCGTATCAGCTAGTGTGACAGAAGACCGCGAAATGTCGATTCGGCGCCGTTCCCAGCAGTTAGGCCTTTGTTACAGCACTACGTGGAAAATTTTGCGGAAGGATTTGGGCGTAAAGCCTTTTAAGATACAGCTGGTGCAAGAACTAAAGCCAGCCGACCTACCACAACGCCGAATTTTTGGTGAATGGGCTCTTGGAAAGCTGGCCGAGGATCCGCTTTTTTATCGAAAAATTGTGTTCAGCGATGAGGCTCATTTTTGGTTGAATGGGTACGTAAATAAGCAACATTGCCGCATTTGGAGTGAAGATCAGCCAGAAGCATTGCAACAGCTACCAATGCATCCCGAAAAAGCCACTGTTTGGTGCGGTTTATGGGCCGGCGGCATTATTGGGCCATATTTCTTCAAAGATGATGCGAATCGCAGCGTTACTGTCAATGGTGAACGCTACCGAGCGATGATAACAAACTTTTTTTGCCCGAAATGGAAGTTCTTGACTTGCATGATATGTGGTTTCAACAAGACGGTGCCACATGCCACACAGCACGCGAAACAATGGCGCAATTGCGAGGCGAGTTTGGTGAACAGTTAATTTCACGTTTCGGGCCGGTCAATTGGCCGCCTAGATCGTGCGATTTGACACCATTAGATTATTTTTTGTGGGGGTATGCCAAGGCTAATGTGTATAGGGACAAGCCCGCTTCGATTGACGCACTGGAAGCCAACATCCATGCATTCATTCGTGAGATACCGGCCGATATGTGTGAAAGAGTATACCAAAATTGGACTCAGCGGATGGGCTACCTGAGACGCAGCCGCGGTCAACATTTGCATGAAATTATCTTTAAACATTAAATTGCAAGGTTCAAACTATCGATTCAAATAAATATTTCATTAATTTTTTTCGAATTTTTTGTGTTTTTTTTTTAAAAAAAGTTCGAAACCTCTTAAAAAATCACCCTTTATAATTTATCAGCTTCAGATAAATGGGCAAAGATATTCGTTGCTACATTAAAGAAAAGTCGACAACTGTAAGAGTTTTTGTTATTCCTCATTGAAAACTGCTTATCGCACACAGATGTGCGTTACAAGAAACTTGAGTAATTGGTGAAGTTATTTATGCACGGGGAGACAAAACCATTTAGGGCACTTTTAGCAATCGCATTTGCATCACGCTCTACATAGCTTCTGGATTGCGCACATGAATTCATAATAACTTTTAAAATCAATCCTAGCGAAGGTCTTATTATGATATGTGATGTGGAATGCCACGAGGGAAACATATTCCGTTTCAATCCCGTGTTCTTTGATTGCACCCACAGATGGGTAAAGAGCTTTAACGTTTTTCCAGAACATTGTTTCCAATGTACCCAATTAAATATAGAAACCTATACAAGAGAGTGGGTTGACGAAATCGTAACCACTTTCAAATCTAGGGCCGAATTACCGCCTCCATGAGCGAGTTATACGTCACTGAATTTTGTGGATTTTACAAGCAAAACAATAACAAATTCAGTCACGTGCTACTCCATAACGGATGCGGTAATTCAACCCCTGCACTTTATTGCGCACATTGCGTTTGTATGAAGCAAATATTATTTGCTTGACTGTAAGATAACGCAAGACTTGCTAGCAAAATACTTAAAGAGCTTAAAAGTGAGCAGTCTGTTTCGGTTGTTAAAGTTCTGGCTCGGAATAGTAGTCGCGCTCCTTGTTTTTCTAAGAGTGCTCTCAAAAGTCCTTTAATTATTATCTTTACTGGTTTTATCTGATGGAATCCCCCCATTAAATTTAGTAAAGCCACCTACGGTTATGTCTTTTGTTCAGTTTCAAACACACACTCTCAACAAATAGTGGCATTCAATTTGTTATCTTCCACCAAAACGTCGCACCATTCTGCATACACTTAAGCAAATATATATATGGTCCCTTTTATTACACTTGGAGGAATAAATAAATTTTCAATTTAAATAAAAAAAAAAATAAAAACACCTCTCCATGTCAGTTGCTCTTAATTAATTTCGCAAAGTCAGTATATACGGAGGAAAAGATTCCAAAGATTGTTGTGAATGGCAAGCCACAATTTTCTAAAGAATGGTACTTTCGAATGCTGTGCTCCTGCATTAAAATTAGAAATTCAAAAACTAATTTTGTATATGTTTTCATTTTCATCCCCCACTGTGGTGGATAGAAGTACGTAGAACGGTGAATCTGTCTTGTTTTTTTTTTTTTTGTTTTTTGACATGAAAATCTTTTCTTTTTTTTTTATCTCCGCTCAAATGATGGGATTTTTTGTTTTAACTTGTTTTATTATGTATTTTTATAATTTTATGGTATAGAAATACGTATTTCTGTCTCTATATCCGTTCAGCCTTGTCTACTATTCATAATTTTTGTCTCGCCATAGAAACAATTTCAGAATTTTATTTATTTAAATGTGAACATAATGTTTGAGGAGTATCTATGTGCATTTTTTTTTTTTGTTTTGCTTTTTCTGTATTTTGTGTCCTGTGACATTTTGTCATTAAAAATTGTTTTAATGTGTTATAAAAGTTTTTTTTTTTCTTTAAATTAAGGAAACTCAGCGGTCACATGCTGAAGGGGGAACACGTAGTTTGTGTTGACGTAGACTTTTTGGTTTCGTGTCCAAAACAAATTTTCACAGATGCGGTCTTCTGAAAAAAATCATTGGCAATATACTTATGTGAGGTGGGTTTTTTTTTTATGTTTTATTCAGGTGGCGAACTGCATCAGTAGTTCCTTTATGTGCGATTGCATTATTCGTGAGCGAGAGGTACATGTACAAATGTGGCGATTATTCATCAGTTGTATATTTTATTTCCAACCTCAATAATATAGTAAGTCAGTTAGGCAGTTTTGACGGCAGGCATTTATGGCGTATCACTTTACCACTAGTTTCTGATTGAGTTTTTGTAAAAAAAAAGAAACAAAACTGTTGACATCTTTGTATGCTTTTAGGAAAACAAAAAATAAATCCACATCGTATATCGGGAACAACCAATCCAATTATACCGGGTGTGGGCCACTTTATCATCATCTGTGCGATCCTCCACTTCGTTGAGAAGTCCATTCAAGATGGGTGCGTTCGATGTCGTAACAAATTCCTTGTTACATCAGCGCTACAATGAACTCATGTTTTCTTGAATCATCTCTCTTTGTGCAGTTGTGCGAAAATCGTTCCGCTTTTCAAACGACCCTGCTCAAGAGCGATAAATTCGCACTTGAGCTGCTTAACTTAACTCCGAACCAGTCACTAAATCTCTCACCGAAACAACCTGTAAAATGGGAGGGTGCCGATGTGCCGAATCGTTAATGTGGTCATTCATCCCTCTTGCAGAAAGTATTTGCCATATCAAGGACAGAGAAAAGGACTCAATGACATGTATATATGAAGTTCGAGGGCTTGGGGGAACTTAAATGTGTGTATTTATGAGTTTGTCCCTTATTCATGGGTTGTTAGCTTTTTGCCATAAACATGCAGTGTTCCTTTGAATTACCCACAGTCGGTCGAACTGCAAAGAAGAAATCTCAAAGTATGATAGTGAACTAAAGGGTGAAACAGAGGAAACAACAGGGAAGAGAGCAAGAAAAAAAGAAAGACTTTTATCATAAAAGGATTTATCCGTTTGTTTCTCCTTGTCATCATTTCCAGAGCAGAACGATGACGACAGCGACGGCGGCGGTAGCTAGCACAGAAACAAGTCTTTAACCTTTCAAGGATTTCCCGCTCCCAAATAGCGCCGACGATTGCTCTCTCTGTCTTTCTATCCGCACTCTACTGCAGAAAATTGTCGCAACATTTTAAGTCCTGCCGGTCGCAAAACACACACACACACACATACCCTCCGTCACATTCGTTGACTTACTCACATACCTATATGCTGGCGCTGGTGCACATGTTTTGTGAAGTGTATCCTCCTCAATCGCTGCTCCCTACCCCGTACTCTTGCGTCATCGCCAGAGTTTACTGATCTCATATTCCGATGACGACTTTTTAAATTAAAGCGCGCGGCATGCATTATACACGAACCGCACATCAACACAGGGACGAGAGGACGATTTTTTTTGTAAACAAATTCCCTTTAGCCCTGAAGGTATATACAAAGTATATAAAAGAGTATGGGCCGAGTGTATTGTCCGCGCATTAAATCTCGTGGATAGGGTAATTCATGTCGAATTCCGATGGAGATGCTTATGTCACACACCGGTTTACACACATCCCCCAGTGCACATTGTGTGATTATAAGGATGTGTGCCCAACGTTTATAATAACGACGACGCATAACGGTAAGGGAGTCCCCTGACTACGCACTGTTGAACACGCATCGAGATTTAAATTGGAAGAGGTGTAAATATTGTACCCGCCACCATCCAGGTGTTTGCTGCTGTGATATCCTGTTTTCCTATATGTATGTCACTCATTCCACACTATACTCTTTGGTGGTTTAAAGCTGTTTGGAAAACTGCGTTGTCGGCGCTATCCACTGGAACGGATACATGTTTGCTGTTGTTGCTATGTGAATGGAAATCCTGGTTCTTTTATCAGCTGATGTGAAAGGATTATGGTTTTCTTTAGATAATCTTAATGGAAGCACACAAATCATGCAACCATTGAATGTAGATAATGACCAATTTAGATTATCTGTCAAGAGCAGGTTATAATGAAAGTAATCTGCTGAAAGCGAGAGGTCTTGTGTCCTTTTTGGTAATGTCATATTGGGTAATCTTGATTTTAGCAAATTGAACGACGAAATGTGCACCTGGCTTACTAGGTATATTCGAAAGAGTGGTCGTTGGGAGAAGGCCAAACGGTATATTAGGATCTTCGCTTCTTGAATGGCAGGTTTTTAAAATGGGCCTCTTTCGTAGACATGTCAGAACGTACACTCTTTTAACTTGTTTCGTATAGGCAGCAGTACATACACTGCTATTCAAATTGCACACAGAATGTGCGCAAACAATATGTGCGATTCCCAAGTCTGCGGAAATTAAGAAATACAAATCGCACACCGGGGTGCTCAAACCAATAACTAACATCCTGCAAATACGAAAATAGTCTCACCAAGTGGAAGCACACAGTTTGATATGTCATCGCTATCTAAGTTAGTGGCAGTTCTGACTGGACATAACTTCCTACGAAACCATTTAATGAAGCTAAATCTCAAAGATGAAGACATATGTAGAGGTCCACGAGGACAAAGGAAGTATGGTATGGTGTGCTTCCTTTGTCATTGCCCGAATCTCTGTCCCTTGAAGAACAGAACACTTGGAAGTTATTACTTCCATGACGTTCATGAATTTTCTGATGTCTCTCTGTCTGATCTGTACAGGATTCTGAGTACATCGGGATGGCTAGCGGACAGCGTCAGATAACCACGAAAGGAGGAGGATGGAGACCACCAATTAACACCAACGGTTAACCGAAAAAAAGGGAATCACAATGGGTCCACAAGGACCTAAGTGGGATATTGCAGGGCTCACCCTGCTTTACCTACCCGATTACCTAACCTAACCTAATCCGTGGGTGCGAGTTGTTAATCTATTAGTTTTTGGCCTATTGTGTTGATTAACGAATGAAAGCAGATACAAATTTCATTTCGCACACTATAGATGTGCGGTTCCACGGGTTACCGCAATTTTAAAGCGCACACTGGCTAACCCACGCGAATATCTTTGTGAGGCACTTAAGGGCGTGAAGACATAAATATGACAAAAACTCGAGTATGCGCACATGGCTGTTTGAAAATCATCCGAGAACAACAATGAATTACAGCTTAGAGTTGTGTCACCAACTAATTATCGGTTCAGCGATATGGAGATGATTTTGCCTAACGAATGACCCGACCAAACTCACACGCAGTTCTCATATCGCACACAATATGTGCGATTAGGTTGGGTGGTACCCATGATTGTTTCAGTTAATATTTTCAATTCCAGGTATATGAAATGGCTCGCTCAAGTTAACGATTTCAAAACAACACTTAGACTCGGTGTAATGATCTACAAAGCGTCACCTGCCGCAGTAATATATCGACGATATCCCCGAAAGATAGTGCTGCCAACGCATCTCATTGGCGCTAAGTAGTTTCACTTGAACTTGGAAGAAAAAAACACTCCGCTACCATCATCCGAGACAAAATTATAATCTCACTCACCTACCGTCAGTTGTCACTTTCATTTCTACCTTGTTATTGCATTTCTCTCTAACAACACCGTGTACAGGCATCAGGTACATACATCCAGATGAACCACCTGCCTAACTCTGTGACAGTGACAGGAATTACACTTTCTAAACACTTTTCTGTCATCAATGAAGACCCTAACACACTGCAAGAATGTAAGAACAACGAACCCGAAAGAAAATTGTTTTTTTTTTTTCCTCCTAAACATGTGTAGCTGCTCCTTGTTATATCATCCAACAACAGCAACAGCCAAGATGTAAGGTATTACACAATAATCAGCCTCACGAGATTAATCACACTTTTAAGGTCATGGCTGGCGTAGGAATGAAAGGAGGAAAAAAGCCAGACAAAAAGGCAGAAAAACTACTGAGAAAAATTGCATACGGCAACCGTAATGACATAATTGCACTGAAAACTTTATAAAGTAATTGACTTTTGCCGCTTCTGCTGCCTCGAATCTGCACCACCACCAGCAGTCAGCATCATCGACAACATCAATATCAACACCAGCCATCTGAAGATGGAATCTTCCAGTTGCCCGCAAAGGTGAATCTAGTTAACAAAATTGGTAAATCGAAATCAACTAGAAAATTCAGTTGCTCTCCATCGTCATCACCATCATCATCATCGTCGGCAGCATCGGCAGCATCAGCAGCAGCATCAGCCGCAGCGCACCAACATTAGCCAAGGTATAATCACAATGAAAAATTCATAACTGGCAGGCGACTCCAATGGCCCTGGACGCTCGACCGACGGTTGGATGCGGCTTGCTGTATAGTGATGCCTGAATGGCTGGCTGCAGCCATAACTGACAGATCCCAATAGATCTATCAATCTAAAAATATCTAAGGCGACTTTCGCGCGATACCCATCGATGACTATACGTCGACGGCGACACGATGCTCATTACGACGACGACGATGATGATGATTGCCGCAGTGTGATGATGAATGCGGTCGTGAATGGGATGGAATTGAATCGACGGCTGCTGCTGATGGATCAACAACTGCAATGACCTTTTTTGCACGTTTTTCCTCGACTTTGTGTACAAAAAATAAAATGAAAAATAAAACCCAACGAGCGTGAACGGAGAAAAAATCGTTTTTTCTAGGTCACGAATGCGTGAATGCATTTCCATCTACATAACCGTCGTCATTGGAGAGGAAAATACGAGTAAAAAGTGCATGGCGCGCATATCTGCAGGCAGACTTTGCAGGTTTTTTTTTTCCTCCGTTTCTTCGGATTGCATTTTACCCACGCCCATTTGCCAGTTGAGTAATTATCACACTATCGCATTAACCTACATCGGGGAATACTTTCCACCAGCGCAAGCAGCAACAGCAGCAGCAACGCCGCATCATCGACGCCCCAAAAAACATGCGGGTGGGGTGGGATGGGGATCAAAATATCTCTCGTATTATGCAACCCAGCAGCGAGATACAATTTTATCGATAAGCCCGCTGCACATAAAATGCAATGCAGAAAGTTCATGCTATACGCCCGTGGACGGAGGTTGCATGGCATAAATGCGTTGTGCGATAAATTTTATAGGATCTGATTATAATTTGTTGCAATTTACATTTAAATTGATTTAAATGCGAATGGCATGATACATCTTGACGGTGGTGTGCCATGACGTTGCCAGTTGGGGCCTGACCTTTTTTTTTCACTACGTCATCGGACGGAGTGTCTGGAGTTAATTAGTTTGAGGAGTGGCGGGTCGTTCAGTCGTTCAAATTTTATGTGTGAACGTATGTTCCAATTTGAACAGAAGTCAGTCTGCAGATAGCCCCGATTTGTGTGCTGATCTTGTAATCACTTGTAGACGAATTCAACAGGCACTTGTAAGAATCTTCGCCTTGTAGGGGTATCCTACCGAAGTATAGGAGAACTTTCTCTTTAAAAGAACAGAGGAGACTCTTCAAATAACGAGCTCGTGTAAACCAATAGATCGGGTATACCGTATACTTCTAACAAAAAAGGACTCAATTCCCTTCAAATTAGAGCATTCACCGATGAGGCGTAGTCCCACAGCTAAGGGGCAAAACAATTCTCAACATTCCATCATCAACTTAAGGATATTCCACAGAACACTCAACAATATCTCCCGCAGTAATTTTCAAAAGCATACCACTCGTCCACCTACTTATCAGACAAATGAGGATAGTACCCTAAACATTTTTTTTCTTTGAATCACCTCCCATTTAATTATTCATACTTTCAAAAAAACAAAAAATCCCGACAACGCAGCCAACCATCAACCACCTTATAAAGCAAACAGTCTTGATGGCTGCTCTTAAAATAAGCCAACTTATTATTAGCCCCGGCAAACAATTATTATTATCAATACTATGTTTTATTTATATGTATCGGGCAATATTTTCCAAAACGAAACAACAACAAAACCATCTCTTTCAAGCAGATTTTATCTTCGCCGGAATATTCTGCAACACATTCATTCAGTATTCGGAAAATTTGTATAGATATTCGAAGAATTCCTGGCTCGAAAAGTTATTGCTTCAAATTATTGGAAGAGTCTCTCCTGTTTTCTTCTTCGAAGAGATACACTACCAAGGTTGTCAGCAAGAATATTCTTATTAATAAGTTGTATGGAATTTTGTTTTAAAAATTATCGACTAGGTGTATTGAGTTGAGTGGATGCTTGTTTATTTATTTATTAATTTATTTTTTTTTTTTTTTTTTTTTTTGTTGGGGAAAACCCAAATGTCAGGCACACGCGGTCGGTGAATTCCTGTGAACTCAGGCCATTGGAATGTTTTATTTTAGCCAAATGTTACTCTCCATCTTCCTTGATGTGCTTGTGTAATAAAACTGAGTGGACTTTGCTCAAGTCGGAAGATCCCTTCTTCTTTTCCTGTTCCACTATAAGCAATTACTTCTTTGTCGAATCTAGTCCTTGTGATGAGCTGTCACTTTGAGGATTTAAAGAAATTTCTCCATTGATGCTCTCCATACAATTGATAAAGTTTAGAATCGTTTATTTTAGTGTTTTTGTACCCGAATTTTCAGTTTCTAAGCTACACGCCTTACGCACACTTAATTTATTGATTTTGATCGCCGAAATGATTAACGCACACAGTTATTTTTTTTATGGTATCAAGGTCCAGCGAACACCAGAGTCCGCATCAAAAATATATCGAACGTCTTTTGAATTTTGTCAAGCGAATTTATTATTTTTCAACGATTATTTGAAACGCACACTAAACACTTACAATTTGTGTTTGAATATGGACTGCTTTGCCTTTAAAATATGTTTACCACACATGTAAACGCACGTGAAGGTGATCAGCTTTGATGTGCGAGGATTTTATTGAGGAAGAGTTATTAGTCCACATTTGTTTGTATCACGTTACACGTGCGCGTACGTTTTGAATATGTTTGTGTGCTCTTTTTCATTCATCGAATTAACTTAATGCAAAATAAGATTCACGGTGACATAGTGTCATGTCCAGACCTAAGCGCACATATTGTGTGCGCTACATTACAAACATGTTTTACACGCATGCTTTGTGCGACTATTTTATTCATGGATGTGCGCTAGGACAAAAGTAAAATCCGTTATGAGATGTCTAATTTACGTAAACCTTCATTCATGAAAAGGACACCTTTACCAAAGTGAGCTTAACACGAAAGCCGCCCGTAACTTCTTACTTAATACCAACCCCTGTCCAAGACTGTTCCTCCCTAGGCGTACTCATTCAATCCTGTCACTTAGGCTATGACTTTGCAGATTTCTGATTACGTCTATACTCGGTCAATAAGAAAACACAACCAACATTCGTAGAATGTATTAGTGGATGTGCGTTATTAACAAAATCTATAGTACAGTCCAAAACTTTCTATCAACTTGATTGTGAAGTATATTTTCATTTCATTTTTGTCACTTTTTTGATAAGATTACAATATAACGACAAACTGTCAACAGGTTATGATTCGTGACTTCCTTGTGTCAAAATTTCAATTGCGAAATACCCGCAGACGTCCTTATCGATTTTTCGCTTTCGCTTTCTGCAATAACAACACCACCATAAGTGGCTTTCGACAAAAAATACAGAAGTAAAAATAAAAAAAAAACATCTTACGGCCATTTTATTCAATGTCTTTCAACTTGCCGATAACTCCGAGTTTGGCCAACTTCGGAGTTGATTCGAAAGAGAGAGTTGAGCGGCGAGCTGAAAATTGGTTTTATTCACTACTTTAATTCTCAACTCTTCAGTTGAAATTCAGTTGGTGTACTTGCTGTGTCAGAAATATCGCTGGGATATTTGTTACACCAAATATTTGTATTTCGGCCGTCACTTTCGTCAAAGACAAAGCATACTTTATGATTTTCGTTTTAGGGAGTAGATACAAATATTAAATTTAAATTCATTGGAGAGAATTTCGCTCGAATAAGTCACTAGCTGTTTGCAGATTGCCAATTGCCTTGGGCACCTGTTTCATCGGAATTGATCCAAGTTAAAAGCAGCGTAGCAACGATTGTTGGTCAGAATTCACTTGATCTTTGTTATGGGTCGTAATTCACCTGATCTTTTGAAGATGAAAACAAAATGCAATAAATTCCAACTTTTTCACGATACCCAATATCTTTTCCAGGCGCACGGCAACGAATTGATTCGGAATATCCAAAAGGAAAAAAAGTAAACTTTAATACTTAAAATAAAAATGCCCAAGTTGTATTCAACTTCGAGTGAATAAAACGGGCCTTAGACCCACCACAGACAGATTACTTTTGCATAAGCCACAAGCGATAACCTACGAGTAACATCCCTGGATTAGAAACTGAAACTAAGTAAAGAGGAAAAAGTGTGTTGGCCATATATACATGTGTATCTATATATGTGTCAGTCTAAAATTGTTCTTATCAGCGACATTGTTTTCCAGTTCTGTTGACATATATATTTCTGTTTGCGTGCTCTAATTTTTGTTGAAATAATACTGCGATTAGGTTATGCGTACAATGGACAATGAATAAAAAAGCCACGGATAGGTTCTTCGCCGCCGCCAAAAAATCGCTCAGACATCTCTGCCTGGCATTATCCTCTTCTTTTAGGTGCTTTAATACGTATCCACCCATCACGTCGCGGTTGTTATGTTATGCAGTGAATTTGGGGAATTTCAAAAATGCGTACAGCATCCTTCAACTTGGTGGATAGTAAAACAAAAAGTTTCTTCTTCCTTTGAAAAATTTCAGACGAAAACGAGAAGCAAGAAAAACAGAATAAAACGAAAAAATAAAATTCTTTCAAAAATACGTGTTGGAAGACCCCTTTGTACCTTTGGGACTTCTACGTATACCCATACCTACCCTTTCTTTCTCTATCTGCTGCCCGACCAAGGCCCTTCCATCCCTGTCTAAAATGCTAACAAAAAATCAATTGTGAGAGGAAATGAGTTGGGGGAGGACAGCAGGACAAAATATCTCATCGTGCGCAAGTACTACTGCGACAGACTGTTGTTGCATGCGGCATGATGATACACGGAGGGTGTGGGCGGTATGTGTGCAAATAAAAATCCTTTTGTTATGCATAGCTTCGTTGTCGCTGCCATCTTTGTCGTCCTTCAACGGGATTTTTTTCTTCTTATTTTCTTTTGTTTTTCTCTCAGTTTCGTGCTTTTTTTTTTCTTTCTTTTGTTTTTCTTTTCTGCTCCTTATTTTGCCTTTCGGGGCTGTTCTCGATTTGAAATTATTCATATAGTTGGATTCCTTTCTTTTTGTTAACTCGTTTGCATTCAACGCCGATGCATTGTGGAGGGTTATGCTTGTCCCCATTCAAAGCTTCGAATGCATCATCATCATCATCATCGTTGTCGTCAACCAACTGCACCGACATCGTTGTCAACTGGAACAGGAGACCCTTCCCATCGCGCTGCTTAAAGTTATTCCACGAGATTGTAATAATTCTCCGAACGTATAGGAAAGGTCCTTGCGGAATCGTTTTGTTCTATATCTTGTCATACTACTGCCTTAATTACTTGCTTCGAATTGTTTTAATGGGCTGGCCTTAATTAGGGGTTGACCAGTAGTAAGTGAGGAACCAGGGTCGACTTTCTGTAAGACAAATTAACTTTAGGACAACTCATCCATGGACGTTTCATTTAATCTTTATAACGGGTCCGCCAAATAACTTTTGAAAATGCTATAAAAAAAAACTACTGAATATTTTCTCAAATTTCTTTTTTTGTTTGAAAGTACAATCTTTCCGGTTAATAATGGAAAATAATTTCATTCAAATGGCTGCCTCGGCTGGCCATGCAGTAGGCTACACGATCGGTCCAATTTTTAAGCACATTATCGATTGTGTGCAGCTGTATTTCACCAATGGCTTCACGAATATTGTCCTTTAAAGCGTCAATTGTCTCTGGCTTGTCGGCGTAATACTTATCTTTTATGGCACCCCACAAATAATAGTCCAACGGTGTCAAATCGCAGCTCCGAGGTGGCCAAACGACATCAGCTCTGCGGCTGATAATGCGATCTTCAAAAACAGGGCGCAAAATATCGAGAGTAGCTTCGGCTGTGTGGCACGTAGCGCCGTCCTGTTGAAACCAAATGTTGCCAATATCCTCCTCTTCAATTTTTGTGAACAAAAAGTCGTTCAACATGGTCCGATAACGATCGCTATTGACTGTAACGGCCACTCCTTGCCCATTTTCGAAGAAAAATGGCCCAATTATGCCTCTGGACCAAATTCCGCACCAAACAGTGACTCCTTTTGGGTATATGGGCTTTTCAATGTATGCGTGCGGGTTTTCTGTGCTCCAAATGGGACAATTTTGCTTGTTTACATACCCGCCAAGATGAAAATGAGCTTCATCTAAAAAGATGATTTTTTTGGCAAAATCGGCATCTTCTCTAAGTCGATTTTCCAAGTAATGTCGCAATATTTCCCAGCGTTGTTCAAGCGTATACACAACCATATTCGTTAAGCGGAAGAATAAAACTAATTATCTGTAAAATCAGACATGAGCTAAGTGTTACCATTCGCGAAATAAGCACTAGTTGAAAAAAAAAAAGTTAGATGGCGGACCCTATATAATGTGAAAGGATAGGTTTTCAATAGTTCAGAATGCTCTCTAACAGTTATATTATATTATTTTATATATTTGAAATGGCCTGAAGATCAGTTTCTTTTTCATAGACGAGCGCCATCTAGCAGTGAGCAACCAAAGTTGCACTGCGAAAACTACAGTTTAACTGATTTAATACTGGATAAAGATAGCCAAACGTATTGCATTTACTTTACGGTAGTAGTAGAAGACGAATTAGTTTTTCTTAACAACAATTCTAACATTATTCACTATATGATAATCTGGTAAGCAAAACGCGAAAATAGAACATTTCTGACATTCACCAATTAATCAGCTGTCAAACCGAACTTGTTTGACATTCCCAAATTAATTGTGTATCCTTAAAAAGATTTCATCAGTACTCCTTCACCCTTTTACAAGTCAGCAGCAGTAAAAAAAAAACAATCGCAGAATTCATGATCGCCAATATGCAAATGCGAATATAACTCGCAAAATGTATAGCCAATATTTGCGGCCACAGACTTGCATGTATTTTTAAAGTTTTTCTGCTCGTTTTCGTTGGTTGCAAGAATAATAATAATTATTATTGTGTTGTATTAATTTTGTGTGCATTTGTTTTTGGCACAATAAATATCTTTGCAACTATAATAAATATAAATCAATATGAGTAATGGGTTTTGCATGCATAAATTTCGAACTTGATACCTCGTTGTCGCTGTCGACGTAGTAGTCCGCTGTTTGGGGATGCTTGGCTTGGTGTATATCCAGAAGAGAATTCGCGTACACCTCGGGGGCATAATTCACTACACAGAAGTGACTTAACGATAAAACCGCCGAAAAAAAAAAAGACCCAACAAAAACACAACAACGAAGAAAATTGCTCTTACTGTGTGTAGTAGTAGCAAAAGCTGGCAGTCTATTGCGCTCGTGAATCTTACGAAAAGGCGAAGAGTACACCTGCTATGCGATATTTTGATCTAAGAATAAATTGCCTGCAATTGCATTGGCCAACACACGATTTCTGTGTGATCTCGTCCCGACAATGATTGCAATTTATTTTCGCGGCAAAGGATTTTTCTCTATTTTTCAGTTTGTAAAAGTAATAATTATAATTTTTTGATCTTACTCATGCTGAGTGTGCAGACACACTTTTGAGTTTTGAAAGCATGGTGCGAGGTGGATTGCATTTTTAATGGACTTATTTTTTGTTCTATATAATTTATTGCTTATCTTTAATATTTGTGAAATGTTTTCTTAAAAATAAATTTTGTCTTTCTTTCGCATTGCAGGTATGTGATGAGAGGCTTTTATTGATTTCAGACTGGGGTGTGTAATAATTAATAATGCAAGTTGCCTTGGGAATAGTCATCATTAGGTTTATAACCTACTTTCAGGAGTTCAATCAACTCAAAGGTGTGTGTTCTGAAATTCCTTGAATATGAACGACAACCGACGACGTTGAAGCGAAGCGAATAGAAAAACCTGTCCAGTGACAAAAAAAGGAATCAGCAGTTTTTCTCATAACGAACAACTAAGTTTAATTACCAGTTGTGGCCCTGTCGACGTTCCAAGGGCGAAAGAGAACGATTGACTCGAATGATCTAAAGGGTTTTCCAATAAGAGGTGTTATTTTGAATGACCTGCTATTTCGGTCACTGTCACTTTTGAAGCTTTTATTCTTTGACATTTGACAAGTAGAAACTACGCCATTACTAAAAATGGAACGATATACGCTTCAACAACGCTTGAAATTATTGAAATTCACTACAAAAATGGTGAAAATCTTGCAGTCACAGTTCGCAAAGCGGAAGCATCTTTTGGTCGTCGTGAAGCACCTTGTCGGACCGCAGTATAGAAATTGGTTGAAAAATTCGAGCTGTTGGGACAAGTTAGTGATGTGAAGAATAAAACCCGTGCACGAGGAGTATTTTGCATAAAGACTTGGGTCTTAAGGCTTATAAAGTTCAGTTAACACAAGAACTCAAGCCGGCCGATCATCAACAACGCCAACAGCCCAGCGTCGATTCAAGATAAAATTCGTGAGGCTATCGGAGACATAGAGCAGCCACTTTTTTGGTTATGGAAAATTTCATGAAAAGGATATGGTCCTGTTTGCGCGTTCGTGGTGGCCATTTGGCTGATGTTGTTTTTTATTATTAACGGCATACCCTCCTCTTTATTATGAAATAAACATCCGATCATTTACCGCCAAAGATGACATTTTTCTTTGAATACCAAAATAACACCTCTTATTGGAAAACCTTTTATCACTAAGCAAAAACAAGAGAACAACATTTATTTTTGTTTTATATATAAAATAAAGCTTAAGATTACTTAAAAATAGTGCTAAGCTAAGTAGCGGAAAGAAAAAGAGACCATACTTAACATAAAGTCAGAGTGAATGGCCCTCAGCTAAGGAGCATACAAAAGAATCTGGGGCCGAATTACCGCATCCGTGAGCGAGCCATACGTCACTGAATTTTGTGGATTTTACAAGCAAAACAATAACAAAACAAATTCAGTCACGGATGCGGTAATTCAACCTCAACAATTGTTTAGAAACTGTGCACAAATTAGAATTAAAGAGAGTTGCACGAAAAATAGTGTGCATAGCGTGTGTTTGGCAACTAGGCAAATTATTCCAAAACACTGTGTATAGTTGCCAGATAATATGGGCGCAGGGACATAAGTCCCAATTTTACCATTTGGGACTTATAACCCAATTAAGTGAGACATTGGTCCGAAATTCGGTTTGGTATTTATGTCCCACACCATCGGGACACAAGTCCCAAACAAAAATGTGGGGCCTTGTGTCCCACTCAACAATATGAAAATTGCACAAATAAATTCGATACCTAATACTTCAAATATTGCTAAATATTTTCTATGGTAAAATTTGGGACTTATGTCCCATCTTCTTCGACAAAACAATTTTGGAACTTATGTCCCAATAGGGTGGGTCATAAGTCCCCAATTCGATTCGGGACCTATGTCTCACTCAAGTGGTTTATAAGTCCCAAAAGTAAAAATTGGGTCTTATGTCCTTGCGCCGATAATATGACATTCGATACAATTTTGGTTGATCCCGCATTTAATTTTTTTGGGAAGCATTAAAAGTGTGTTTTAAAAATTGTTCAGTATATATTTGAAAAGAAATATCATTTTCTTCAGCTGTAAGTTTGCTTAGTCCACCCAGGAAATCAGCATGTCGTTATAAAAGAAGTTTGTATAATCTTCCTGCATCCATTCGTAGCAGCTTCCTCTATATGTTCGCATTTCGTTCACCGGCGAGTGTTTTTGCCGTGAGCTCGCATAGTCCACACAAAGTTGACTTACAAATCGTTCTCTAAGAAGTTTGCATAAACTTTGTCTATACCTTCGCATAAACTTCATCTATTTGTTTGCATTTTGTTCTTCCGCGAATGTTCTGGGTGAATCGCAGCGGTTATTTTGTTAACACTACCCACAACAACGTTTTTCAATTCCCATGAAATATGCATCTTCTGGGATTCTCAGATGAACTTGCTGGCGGACGAAATCTTCTTCCGCACAACACGAAGAGAACGTAATGTTTGGGGGAAAATTGGCGGTCTGATTGACGCCATTGAGACCGCAAATTATTTCCATACAAGGTCTAAATGAATCAGGAACTGAAGCAAAGTGATCACTTCGTTATAATTCCTCTGTTGGAACTGTGGACTTAATAATGTCTCTTATGCTTACAAAAAAGAAAACATTACTACAAACTCCGATTTAAAGTCATAGAAATATGCGTATCTATGGAAAGGACTCACAAATGCTCTATTATGTACTTTTTCTTTCTTTCTGCACCCAGCCTCGTATACATTTCCAAGCGCACATTGTGCCCTAATTGACGGACAAAGGACAAGTTGTCCTGCAGAGCAAAATTCTGCCAATGAAAAAAAAAGGAAAAAAGATTCGCATTTGAATAAAATTCCTCCCTCGCAAACATTAACTTGGAGTCGCGCCCACCTAAGCCCTCGTTAGCATCGAAATTCATTGATTTAAATCCCCGACTCATGACCACAAATCCCCGATCGCATACCCGATACCCGCTCTCACAATAGACTTCACCTAAAATGCATCATTTAGTAATGAATTATGAATAATAATAGAGACGCAGCCAGCGTTAGACTCTCCACTTGCATATGCGACTACGACTACGACCCAGTATTTTACTATTGAAACCATCACCACGACTCGGGAGTCGGGAGTCCGGAGCCGGGAGTTCACCACACCCAAGTTGTGCACCGTATAGTCATCATCAACGTCGTCGTCGTAGTCGTCGCGTTAGTTGTTTGCTCGCTTCAGAGACGCGCAGAAGGAGGAGTGCAGTTTTCGCTTACAAACGACGTACATGCATGCATGCCTGCATCTAATCTATCCAATTCATCCAACCGTGGCCGACAATTTCGCGTCTCAAACACGGCTAGGCAAGGCAAATTTGCATGCCAGACCCAGAACCAACAAAGCAACAATAAAAGCAAAAAAAAAAAACAAACAAAAAACTGGTTTGGCTTATTGCAAGACCACCATCATCACCAGCCACTACCTCATATCATCATCATCATCGCGATCCTATTCGCTGTGCTCTTCAATATGCACACAAGGCCATTTCAAGAATGTTTCATCATAGCCAAGACATTTATTGTCATTGCCAATTCTCTGCCGCTGCTTCGCCATGGATGAGAGATCAATCAAATGCTGCTGGTGCGCTGCTTGTGGAAACAGAACGCAGGGGGACGCACTTAGGCCGAGGTATTGCATTATAGCGCTTCTCTCTTCCAATGTCGTGCCCTGAATCCCCAATTGTATCTATGCAGATGCACATGGTGCATAGATACATGAATAAGTTACCGCTCCTCGAATTTGCCCAACAAGACACACGAGTATAGTTGATATTCTTTTTTGGAATTTTCAGCACTTGCATATAAACGCACTCAGATTGATATGCAAAAGAGATTTCCCGCTTTTGACAAACGCTCCCTGGCAACATGTTGATAGCTTACAGCGGTCGATGCCATTCTCAGCAAATGACGATTCAATCATTCGACAGCTTTTGGCATTGCAAAGGATGGTGAAAATCGCCCGACAAATAGGTGCAGCCCAAACGAGGTCAAAAGGAGGAAATTTCCGCATGAAGATATGTGTTTTTTTTGGTTTTTTTGCTGTGCGCGCTTTCGCTTTGCTGCTTTGACTTGACATTCAGAGGAGTCTCCCCTTGATTTTCACAACTTAGTAACTATTTAATGCACTCGAGAGAGAGGGTCTGTTTTTTTTTTTGCACTGGTGCTGTTGCTGGTGATTCTGTGACGCGCCTTCTTACTTTACGCCTATTAGGCGAGACATGATGTACGATTAAAATAACGCGACGTGTGACATGTTAGAGGGGAGGCCGTGTAGAGTTGTTGTGGACGTCGCGAGTCTGGTCGCAGTCGGTTTGATCACACGTAAAAATGCTATTCCTGTAGCTCGTCCATGTGCACGTGTGTCCATCAGCAACAAAGTTCTATATGCGTGGCGCATGTATAGAGCGGATGCATATTGCGATTTTTCCTGGCAAACTGTCTAATGTCAGTTCCAATAGAATGTCCACCCTGCTGAATTGCCTGAGTGCAGAGCAGACATTTACATAGCTGCGGCTAATTGGATTTGATGGTGGATATTAATTTCGTTTCTTGAGTTTGGAATTAACTAGGATCGGAGACTTCACCATGCTTTTTCAGGGTTACTCTGCTGAGGCAATGGGATTGTGTTTCTGTCGACTGGAAGCCGCCCATAATGTGAGTGGCGAGAGGCGGCATCTTGTCGTTAAGAAAGGAAACTAACTACAGGCAGTAGGGTTGATATTCTTGCGGAAAGTTAAACTAGCGTATTGGTGTCACGGAGAAAGCTGAACTCTAAACATACAACCTTTAAACTAGAAAGCCCAATACCATTTTTTTGTGTCCATTTCTGTGTGATTTACTGTGCACGAGAATGGGCCGAAGTTCGCCCACTTATCGGACATTTTCATTCAAGGCCGTTTGATATATTTTGGGACTATCGGGGCGATGATAAGTTATTCCCTTATCGGAGAAAGCTGGCTGGTTTTTGCAGGTTTTAGTAACGATTCGCAGACCTACAGAGCGAAGAGTCTCAGGTTTGATCCCCTCTGAGACCTTTTTTCGCGAGCGTCTGACCAGCATCCGAAAGTTTAACTGTCATGCAAAAATTCAGAAAATTCGGAAAATTCAGCGACAAAATGGGACCTACAATTCCATTCGTATCGAAATAAAAAACTACTTGTTGGCTTGGCCTAGGATACCTACTCGGACCTGTTGCGCCAGCTATTTATTTATTTATTTAGTTTATTCAAGCACTTAGGTAGGTTCAATTTGACTATATTCAATACGCAGCCCTGGGGCATGTTCACATCTTATGTATTACTCTACCCGCTGCCAGAGCTTTTGAAAGTCGAGTGCCACCAATCCAGCATAATCATCAGTCACTCAGTGAGTTGTCCCGCCAGACAGTGAAAGAAGATACAAAAGATGCTTGTTCAAGTAGATACAAAACCAGAAGCACTTGGCGAACTAGACAAAACCACTTGTTTGTGTGTTGAGTGGGGAGTAATACCAGAACACATTATGTAGCATTAAGAACCGCTAAAAAAAACAACCTCAAACTGCGGACGACGATGACGGCGACGATTGATCGAGGGTTGTGTGCAGCCTCTCTCCGGCCACATTGGCCTGGTCAAACACCCGCTGGCTACCTATCAATTAAGTATTTGTGTGCACAAAAAAAGAAAGAGAATAGTACCAGCGGAAGATCACCACTACAATACCTCATATCTGGCCATAGGTCCGTCCAGTCCATGACCAAGCCGACGACAACGCGACTGGGGGGATGCACATGGTGTGTACGTACGGTACCGGTATACGCTGATTGCTTAAATTAAATAGTGACGACTTCATAAATGTGCACAATTTATGCAAATTACCAAGCATTTACTGTTTGCGAGCATGCACGGTGCAGCGGGCTTTTGTAGTCGAATTGCCTGCCTTCTCTGAATCTCTGATGCACATGTCGAGAGATGGACGATGGCGACTACGCCAACGATAAAGAAGACCACTCGCATCGTATGTGATGATGGTGATGACGATTGGGGAGCGTCGCGTCCATTTCATAGGTTGTTTGGAATTGGAATTTTTTCTATAACAAATTAGTGGGTGTGGGGATGATTTGCGTAATTTGAAAGCAGAACAACGTCGACAACGACGCCAGTGCACAGAAGGCTAAGCATAGTAAATTAGAATTTATGCTGCTTCTATAGGGTTCAACCGCATTAAACTCGAGTTAAATTTAACAAAAAAAATAAATAAAAAACAAATTCAGAAATAGTATTTACATGTCATATGATTATGTATGATTTGTTTAAAGTGAAATCTAGATTTATGTTTTTGCGGCGGTGGTAAAAACAAGTAAGTGATCTGAGTGTCGTAATTTGATTTTCGAAAAAGAGTGTAAGAATTCGGCAAAAATAATATTCGCCTGTTTAACAAAAACATGTATTTTAGAAATTAATTTTAAGCCCAACCTGCCCACTGATGAGTCGAAATGGTGGTAGGAGATTTTGTGGCTTTTGTTATTTACTTCCATTCAGATTGTTTACAAATGTTGCAGGGATGAAAAGTTTAGTTATAAGGTTTCTTTTCTTTTAATAAAAGTCAACTTGTCAGTTACGAAAATGTTTGTTTTATATCATAGACTTGGATTTAATTTTAAAAATACTGATTTCTAGAACTTATGCATTTAAGAAATGCCAATGATTTTTTGTGATTAGATTTTTTAAACTAAGTTGCGGGAAATAGTTTTGTTAATCCATTTAGGACAGTCACTTTTTTTAATGAATAACAAAATGATGTTAAAAATGAGGAAGATATATTAAAATTAAATAAATAAGTTAAAATTTATGTTAAAGAGCGGTAGGTGGTAAGTTTTTTTCTTTTGTTAACATTTTTATTTGAATAGGAAGTATTTGCTAAATAAAATTACACGTAAAAAAATTATGGTAGTTATTGGTGCCGCCGAAAGAATTAATTTGTAACTTAATTTGATTTGCTCAGTTTTCAAATGGAAATTTCTGACGGTTATATGGTGCTTAAAATATTTAAACAATCACACTTTGGACTCACTCTCCCAAGGGACAGTATGATCATCTGAGCGTGAGTTTCTGGTCAGCATTGATGCCACCAAATATTGAACAAAAGAGAGTTCATAACGCAAAGTCACTGGAATTTTTGTTGTATAAAGCATTTTTTTGGTTTTTCATTTCTTTTCCATTGAATAGGCTAACGTCCAAAACACATGTGCAGAATTCAAAGCGCAGCAAAATTAGAATTCACTCACGCAAAAAATCACTTATTTAAAATCAACCAACTTTCGTTTAAAAATTACCAGTATCACTTAATAATATAGCACCTACAAAGTAAGTGGACTATAAATAGCCGACTTAGATTGTTTAAGGAAACTCGGTTAGAAATAACCTTTCATCAAATTTTCTCTGTTGAAAATAACAAACTTACTCTGTTGATTTTAACCAGCTAGTTGATATTTATCTAAAAACTTGGTTCTGAACCGATAAATTGTGTTATTTTTAACAGTATGCATTTTACCTATTTAACATCGAATACTCGGTGTTTTTCAACAGAGACTTGGTTAATTTTAACCCATTATTTTTTAACCGAGCAAAAATCGCACTCTGTTAGAGCCAATTTTTGAGCGTACATGTTTATATGGTTTTAGACAGCAGCACTGCAACATGTCTCTATTTCTAATTTTGCTGCAAAATTCAAAGGTACCACAACCCAAAGGAAAATACATTGCAATTTCAAGTATTTGGCATCATCGCCTTTTGACACTGCTGATCGTGTTTGTTTTTGTTTTGGTTGTAAACACATATCAACCCTATTAGCCGGTGCAATTTATGTCAAACAAATTTCTGCACATCTGTTTTGCGCGCACAACTGCACTCTGCGCTGCGTCCAGAATTTCTGCACATGTGTTTTGGGCATTATGCTTCCGTTGTCTTTACGATATAGGTTGCTCTCATGGTATTTGAAAAGCTGCTGATGATGAAGGCGGCTTTCTAAACCAGGACATTACCTTTGCTTCTAGTCTTCTGAGAACCTAGTGTCTTAAAGGTACATGCAGGCGACTTCTGTTGCAGAGATTTTTCTTTCCAATCAAACGATTATGACACCTAAAAAAACGTCCAGAAAAAGGATTAAATACTGAAAGACACTTTTTTACCAGCAGTTTTGTAATTCAATCATAAAAAACCGACTATCAAACGTTGCTGCAACTTTGACTAAAATTCAACTCAACGAAAATGAAGAGACTACGATGATCGATGATGATTTTACTCAGTACCTCCCATGCAGGCAAATTTTTTGCAAACGCCGTTGAAACTCAAAATGACATAACTTCACATGCCGACAAAAAAAAACGAAGGCCTAGTTATCCATCAAACCCATACAACTCATCTACGAGGCAACAAAACTTTAGGACAACTTATCCACAGACTTCTCATCCAATTTTATTGGATGGTTATTGTTTTTAAAAAAGAAAAATTATTAAACTATAACCGCAAACGAAGCGAACATGCCATTCCGATAGATAAGTTGGGTATGGGTATTACCTGGCCATAGATGAGTTGTATGACACACAGTTAGAAAAACATGGCTTCCTCGAAACTATTCAATTTATTTGATGTGCTGTATTTTCTGACATAAATTTGTTCTGAACGTTATTTTTTTTTCCGGAATGTGGCTACACTTAGGGGTACTTTAAGCTGGCGTCCGGCTTTCTTGTCATGTCAACCGTGCTGCCACTATTATTGGCATCAAAATTCGGAAGGTGAAGTACAAATTTCATAAAACAAAAAAAAAGGCGGTATGTTATTTTTTTTATATGACTTGGTCGAATTTTTGTTCCAGGGTCCCCTGGTTCAAATAAAACATTCGACTTAAATTCTCCATGCTTAGTCCCCACTTGCCCATAGCATAAAAAAAAACTACCCACTCCTTCAAATTCCTTACTCAACATATCCACCCGAATTAAAAGGCTAAAATCTAACAGATAGTTCTCTCCTCCGAAGATTTGCTTTTTTTTATATACTACTTCACAATTTAATCTGGCAGATGACATCTTAATGGAAACAATAATCAAGATTATTTTTTGTTTGCTTCTCCCATTCTATTTTGTCCTTGGTAAACATTTCATCACTGGTTGGCGCTGTTGTGTCGTTGATGGTGGCTGCCACACAATACATCGAAAAAGCTGACGAATATAATGAAAACAAAAAAAAAAAATGTTCTTGGATGTATTATTTTTGTTTTCCTTCTTCGTGCTTTTTTAGTACAAAAAATATAAAAATTAAAACCGAGTTCAGTGCCCTTTTTGTAAATTAAAATTTGCATACCTCTACATACTCTCACTCTTTTGTTTTTTACAACACTTTGTTGTATTTCGAATGAGCGGTCTGGGAATGGTGTTTGCTTTGGTTAGGGAGTTTCCTTGGCAGAGTTTGTTTTACATTTTCTTTTTTTTTTTGAGAAATTTCCCATTTTCTTTTATTCCTTAATGACAGTGATGATAATGAATCTCCATATCAGGTTGAAGATCATATCCTCTGGGATTTGGATAAATATACAAAAAAATAAGTCAGTTGGCTCAAATCTAACGGAATGCGACATTGATTAAGTGTGCCGAATTCCAGTTCTATCATGGGCTGTATCATCTCTCAGTTCATTTAGTGGTATACAACGCAATTATTCAAAAAGTCAACGCTTTGGGAATTTTCTTTTCCTATTACATTGTTGCAGAAACATGTTGCGCATAATTAGTTCTTGTAGAATGCGCGATATTTCATTAGTCTTTGTCGCTCAGTTGTTTCTCGTGTCGTGTTCCCAAAGCGTGACAAATCTGTTTTGCATGCCTGTATACAGACTTTGTTGCAGATATTTTGAAAGACGATCTTGGATGTTGTAAGCAGGACGTGTCTTGTCCGTAGATGTCAAGATGACTGCTTGCTGTTTTCTGCATATCTAACATCATATGGGTAAGACAAATTTAGCTTCCAGACATCCAAGAACAAGCGGTGGAATTTGAAGCAATTTGAACAGCATAGCAGGGATCCTTGCAACATTTTGTGATTGTAGGTCTCGATGAAATGTCTCTGTTGATATACAAATCAAGTGCAGGCATTCCAGGTTGATGATACAGTGACACCAATTGGGGAGTATCATATCAAAGCTTAAAAATAGTTGTTATCTGTCACTGAAATTTTCCAGAGGAGACCATGCAGAACAGAGGGCAGTACTCGGTTTATAAGCAAAAACGGAATTCCTACCTAAGGGCGGATAGAAAAAAGCTGTTACATTGTGTTATCTGTTGGGATAATCTATATGGCATCCCCCTATTGGCCATGAAGCGCATTGACTTCTGTCTCATGTAAAAATAAAGCAAACGAGACAGGAAGGGAATAACAAAAGAATATCAACAGGGAAGAAATAAAAGATGCAAACATCATGAAAGAACTCATAGAGTCCTGTACTTTTCTTCATCAACTTATGTTTGCATTTTTATATATTTTTTACCCCCCCTAGCATCAGTATGACATTTGCATTGCAAACACCCCGACAACAGCTCATTCTCCACCTCAGATTAGCAAGAATTGTGTGTTATTATGTTTTGCTCCTATCGAAAAGCAATGAGAGCCGTTGCGCACATTTGTATGTTTTATGACAGAAGGGAAAAGAAACCCATGCAGTAAATAAAACAGTTTCAGTGTTATGCTGATGTGATGCTAATGATGCTTAAACAATATTGAAGTTCAATAGGTGGGAGGTGACCCAAGCCCTGGAGCCTAAGTTAGAGCGACGAGCATACGACTTTGTTCCAAGTAATGCGGCTGCATCCCTTGGCTGAGTTATTGCGTAAGCCTATACGCGTATGCAAATAATGGCAGTTGTACAAATAAATGTTCAAAAGTACCGAGCTGCTATTAGGGGTGGTTCAATTTACTTCATTGTTATGTTTATGCAACACTGACCTGTGGAAGTGTGTTGGTCCTTGAAATGTTATTCTTTTGATTACCATATAGAATCGCACTTAGTCAATGAGATTCCATAAGAAGTAAGTCGGTAAACAATTGAAAACGTTTCCATGTGTACGTACATGCTTAAGGCACTAACTTATGAGCACACATGAAATTGCTCTCAGTTTTGATTCATGTGCGCATGTTTAATTGTAGATTATTGGGCAAATTTGCCAACAACAATATACAAATCCGGCAATTTTAACATGTATGTGCGGAAACCTTTCGAAAGCGCACATGAAGTATTTCTCAACTTTTGATTTGCGGAAAATACTCGCTGTAACAATACTGAATCACCTAACACTTCTCTTTGGAATCGTGAAATACCAGCGAAATACGAAAACTATGTTTGCGCACATTTTATTTTGGTGTGCGCTTAGCAACTAAGAGGCGGAATGTTTGAGTGGACAGTAAGTTTAAAACTTTTTTGCTGTTTGCTCTTCCTGAGACTAAAGTTTTAAAGCCAGCCGTTGAATTTCTAAGTTTGTTACACACTATGTAACCCCCCCCAAAGGGCCAAGAGGTTTAGTTGTCCATGTCCCGACGACGACTACTGACCCACTGATCGTAGGTCTAAACCATGCGATGTTATTTGATAAATTCCTAACAAAATATTTTTTGCGCACATCCATGTGCGATATTGACTTCTGCGTGTACGTTTCCGTAGCCCCCCCTTCCAAAAATTTCCAACTGATCTCCTCACTTGAACTTAAAGTCACAACAGATTTAATTTTGAAAATTGCCCCAACTAACAGCGCACAAAACCTGTCACAATCTTTCGCCCTTATTTTAATAATTTAAATTAACTGAATCCCTTATCTTCATTTAATAAAACAAAGTTAAGCTCCACATAATTCAATGTACACAAAAGGAGAAGAAAACAACGTGAAAAAAAAAAACCGTTAAGTGCATAATAAATCCTTGACGAGCGGGCGAACGTTGTGCGCTGCATGCTCAATTATTAATGTGCCGTCACTCTTGGTCGCGTTAAAAGATATTTTCTCGAACCTAACGCTTTAAAAAGAAATCTATATAAAAATACGGAAAAAAAAAAACACAAATCAAAATCGAATACCCTGCGAGCGAATGGATTAATCATACAAACAAGCCAGCAGCAACTGTTGTGTTGTGGTTGTGTGTCTGATGGTGGAATTCGTTGTCTGCGGCTGCGGGCTTATGCCGCCAATGTTACCATTACTACTGTTGCTGCCTGCAACAAATAAAAATAGCAACATTAGCTTGTCAAATGTAATTACGCAGAGGTGGCGTGGCGGCACGGCCGGCCGGCATACAAGCCTCCTGATTTCAGAATTCCTACGCCATAAGCGAACATTTTTTTCGTCAGCACAGATTTTGTTTTCTTTCGTTTTTGTTGTATCTGTGCAAAAATAAAATCACAAGTTAAGGAAGAAAAATGTTGCCAGCATAGGGTTCAGGCGAAGCAAATTGCGATCATTCAAAATCGTTTTCTAGTTTTGTAATAAATTTAGGCGGTGATTCAGTGCGGCTTTCCCTTCTTCAAATCTGTTTCGTGTATGTCTGTTTTTTTTCTGCTTGTCTTTTACAACCAGATGAGTCAAAATATCATAAGGGAACATCCTTGGGGTTCGTGTATGGCATTTGTGTTTGTCATGATTGAAATAAATGCACTTGTCAAATGAATGATTTAGTTAGGGCATTTCAAACATTTGCTCTATAGTTCTTGCCAAAAGGAGCTTGTGCGGAATAACGATGGGGTAGTCCCTTTATTTTTGTGAGAGTTTATTTTTACGTGCATGATGCATTTTTTTGGTTTAAAAATAACCACACGAACTGCGATGAAGTATATTAATAATGTTGTTTGTTTATTGTCATTTCAGGTGAGTGCTTGTGCATATCTACTCGAAAGTGGTGTGAGTCAGAGTAAGTCGATTTGGGTGGTTGCGGGACGTTTTATTTTGATTGCGTAAACAGTCGGTTTGCCTTAATATTCGTGGAAGTGGAATGGATTCAAGGTGATATAGACAGTTATAAGGTTAAGTGATCTTGCTCTATGCAAGGCTTGTATCAAAAGCTATATGCAATTGAAACCACTTTTTATCTGCATGAAAATGGCGCCCAAAGAGAGGCCATGAAACTGAGTATTTCGAAATTGATTGTTTGGCAGATTTGATGACCATTCAGCCAACCTTGGGTGCTGCGAAGTATTTACTACCGGTAGCTTTTGTAAATTTGCCGGGACTACCCACTTGTTTTTTAGTACAGGGTGGGCCAACTTGGACTGACTGATTTGAAATTTTTTTGCAGATAATAAATAAATTCATAAAACTTCATAACGCATTATACTCAGTGCAAGAACGAGTAAAAGTTGTTGAATTTTACTATGTTTCCAGACGATCAATTATTGCAACGCATAGAAAAAACCGTCAGCAGCCACCTCGTTCCCCAGATTTCACTGATTTTTTTTTTTTGTGGGGTTTTTCGAAGGAACGGGCTCACGCCAACAAACCACAAAACATTCAGGAACTAAAGCAGAACATTCGCACAGATGTTGCGCAAAGTAATGCCAAATGCTTTAAAAAGAGCTATTCACTACCAACAGGAAAATGGAGGTTATTAGAAGGATGTAGTTTTTCACACTTAGCGAAAAAAAAAAATTTAATAATTTATACATTAATTCAAAAAGAAGAGAAAATAAATAAAAATCAAATCAGTCAGTTTAAGTTGGCAGACCCTGTTTTATTATACGACATGCGCATGATTCGTGTTAGTGAATATTGTATTCCGTCGTGAAAGCCGAGAGAGATGGTTTGCATCGACTTAAGTATCTAAGACAACAACCTTTGAGCAGAAGGACATTTTGATGAAAATCAAAATTCAAATCTAAAATTTTTCATAAAATACTCGTTTGATACTTTCTCATCTCATATCCGTATTCTCGTCTCATTTCCGAAAAATTCCTCATTTGGAGTTGTACTGCAGTTGCAAGGACTTAAATGTGACAACTTTCCTCAATGGACGAAACCTATATATGACAATTTACATTTGGCTCGGATTGGATTTGAACACAATGTCAGAATGCGATTGTTTTGAACCCAATGTCAGAATGAAATTGTTCAACTAAAACGAATTGTGAAAAAATATAGACTCGTCATATATCTTGACACTGACACTCACATTTCTGGTCCACACGCTCTGTCTGCCCCAATTAGCAAATAAATCTCGTCAAACTATATTTTCTGTACCCACTTTAAAATCACATCTAACATGTATAACCTACCACGTTTCATTTGTATAATCAAAAAGAATACCATACAAATTAAAATGCAATAAAGAAACGTCAACTAAACTGTCACTGTTAAGAATATCAATAGAGTTTGTTTACTAATATCGTCGTAGTACTCAATATTTCGTAAAAGTGCCTGTGCATGCACAGCAATGCTAAGATAGGGCGAATTAAATTACATATTCGAATAATGTTGAAGATATCTATCGCAGAGATATTTGATGTATGCGTATGTTTACTCGTCTATGTAAATTTTAAATCTGATCCAATAAATTTGGATAAATTGCTACTGATAGATGTTTTTGAAATGCAATTCATCAATCATGGTGTGAATATAATTTATGAGGGCGCTAGCTTACAAAGAAGTTGTTTTTTCTTTAAGCTAAATGAATCTACATGAACCGCGTGGCAATAGGGTAGGTGCGCAAATTTATTTTTCGTCACACGATTTATTCGTAGCACCACTAAATTGTAATGTTGTGCGATTTTTAAGGTTTTATAATGGATAGTTATCTGGGGCCGAATCGAAACATCCGTGAACGAGAAGTCAATTTAACATACGAAACCCAAACAAATTCTGTCATACCTTGATCGTTCACGCGATCCGACCCCGGTTTTTTGTTTTTGCGAGATCGAATAGTCGGGCGACGGAAATTTCTAGTGCGCAACTAACCTAAAACTGTCGCACAATTTTCAGAGCTTCGCTTAGTTTCGGCTAGCCGTAGCATACTTTATATTTTTTTAGGGGTTCAACCGGGACCTTTCCTTTCAGAGAAGACCAAAGCAGTTTTGCTCGTTTTTAGAATACTTTGAGTGTTAAAACTGCACTGATTAGCTTTTTTAAACTGTCAGATGAAACAGCCCTTCGGCGGAAGCTTTCGTCGTAAGGTTGAACATCGAAAAGGAGCCGTTATCCAGTTCAATACGAGCCAATAAGTCGAAACAAAATTTATCGAGAAAATACCGATTCTAGTCGTTAAAAGTTGCAAAAACGATAAATGATCTGCCCTGTTCAAAAAAACACAAACCAAATTATTGCCTGGGACTTGAGTAATTTTTCTTAAACATATTGGTATAGTTTAATCAAATATTAAAAATATTTTTGGGCAGCTTCCACCTGTGCAACTAAATAGATGTTGTTAAAACATGGCAACCAAGTTAAATTCGTTATGAGCTATTCTTAGGTATTTTTTCCCGTACAAGCAAACAAGCATATTGCTTTTTTTTTTTGTATATTTGCAAACCAGACAAAATAAATAAAAATGTTCAACTTCAAAAGGGGGAAACGAATATGACATCCCAAAGTGAAACAAAACAAAAAATGCCACGACAATATGGGACTGCGAGTGCTTCTCCCATGGAGACATGCACATAGACAATGATGATGTTGTTGACGACAATGACGATGATGATGCCGCTGATTATGATTCCAGAGAGAGAGCAAAAATAAACAAATAAATAAACAACAAATACAAACTGACCTTGCAACAATTTATTGCAAAAAGAAAAAAAACTTCATAAAACTAGGGTGGACCCACACATACGTGGGTATTTACATTCCGGAGCCATGGTGGTGTGGATTCAGTTTCGTTGCTTGTTTTTATTTGTATTCTGTGTGCTCTGGAAATTTGACAGTTGATGAAATCTGTTGTCTAGTTGCTTAATTGGTGATGAGTCGACACAGCTATGGTGTACGGTATACCATCGTTACATGGATTTGTAAACAACAAAAGTGGGACAGGTCATTTCCTGGAAATATGATCTCGTTTCCTTTTGCAATGATTTTGAAATTGGAACGCGTGGTGCGCTTTTGAGTTAGATAATCCGTTCAGTTGCCGTAAATTTGATGATTACAAAGAAGACGCTGGCGGATTGTGCTCTCATGTTGTAACTAAACTTGTGCAGGTTTGAATGAACGCAAAAGAGACTACTCACAGGTTTTTAGAAGACAAGCTGAATATGCTGAGAGTTTTCTTTTGGGGCATTCGTAGGCCAAAGAAACAGCGACTGACTCCTTAATGCCTCCCCTTCTAACCTCATGTGATGTCATTCTCAGGGATCAGACCCCCCAATTACATAAGAATTAAATGTGACTACTAAGAAGTTTTATCCGATGTCAGATATTCGCAGGATGTGGAGCAGTGAAAAAGGCCTTAAGTTGGAATTCGTATTTTTTCGGCGGTTGAACCGGAAACCCCTGGCACAAGTCGTAAAATCGCATTGGCCAGTGCGCTTACTCAGTTCATTGGCAAATGGCTGCATTCGTTCTTACTGTACGACAGAGAGGATCTTCAATGTTTAGGGCGTCGATGCCTCCAAGGTTTTCTGCTTAATGACTTAGGTGTAAGAGTTTGAATTAAGAAGGAAAAACCGAAAGAAACGTCAGTGGGATCACAAAATCGAAAATGACAATTACAGTTTCTTGTCCTCTGACATTTTCACGTGATAAACTGTTCAAAACTAAAACGAAACGTCAAGATTGTGTTTCTCTTTTTAGCGTAGTCGCACCCAGCGTTGCCGTTTGGCCCCTTTTTGAGCCCTAGGACCCTTGGCCCCCACATTTTGATAAATGATCAAAATGACCCCTTTTTGAGTTTATGTAAGATTTTATTCTTATTTGAACAAAAAGAACGCAAACATATGAAAAGAAGTTTTTCGTAGGTAATGAATAAATTTGTTTTTTTTTTTGTTATAAAAAAATTTCTGTGTTCTGTTGTTTTTTTCTGATTTATTGGTATTTTTCGGCTCGACGCTGGTCGCACCTACTAATTTGGTCCAGGTAAATAGCTGCCTGGTTGTACATACGTCACGCGGATCCGAAATGGCGTAGGTGTATAGACATCAATTCTGGGAGAGAAAGCCGAATGACGTATTTCGACGACAACTTTGCGATTGCGGGTCTCATCTCGAAAAATGTGCGCAAGGTCAACCAACAGACTGACTGAATAAAAGTTCCGAACCTTCCCAATACAAATAGTGATTAGCGCGTGACATTGCTCAACTCTCTTGATGCTCACCAAACCAATCTGAGTTGTCTCGCACTAGTACTCACTCGATTATTGTCACCTTGACGGCCTCGCTCTTGCAATCAGTTTTCTATTTTTGTTTTCCATAATTTGTTTCATTTTTATTGCCGAAACATTTGACTTCCAAGCTAGATTACCTTTTATCCTTATCAACAAAAGTCTAAACTGCGTACAAAAAAAAATACAAAAAAAAAAAAAAAAAAACGATTGACATGGACACAAGTCTGCTCTACATCAAACCCCGCACAGGTTTGTCATGCGTAAAAAAATAAATATACTTCTCCATGGACTATCCAACAACAATTGGTGTATACCTAAACGCATATCAAAAACTGTCTAATAAATAAATAAAACTCGCACACTTCTAGCTATAAGAAGGAACAGGGTGATGTGCTGTTGACGTTCACTTGATTTTGGCAAGGTTGCAGAATTTACTTTACAATTATTTTTTTTTTGTTGCTGCCAACAAAAATCGTATATTCAAGCACAAATCAGGGAGAACGTCGTTTCATTCTTAAATCGGAATTGGAAGTGATTAAATTTTCGCAAAATATTTATTTATTCGAAAAACCCCAACCGGCCAACCCTCTGTATAGCTGTATGGCATTCATGCATACCCGGCATATATTGAGTTTGGGTTTGGTCGCTGTGTATCTGACTATCTGTAATTCACTTGACGGCACAGAAAAGCGAAAAAATAAATTAGAAAAAAAAGCTCTGACGAGAACGTCAAAAGTAATTTATCGGAGCCAACTAGACGACGACGTCTGTTTTCTTTTCGAATGACCACGACCACGATTGGGATTGTCACCACCCCCGCACTATACAATAGTCGACCACCCCCCACCCTAAGCACATTTTAGTTTCCTTTGTTTGCACACAGATATTTTTATGTGTCGTGTGTGTAGTTTGGTGCGCTTGCTATCAGTGCTTGGGCAAGGGTAGCTGGTGGCGTTTGTGTTATTTGTACGGTACGAAAGAGTGGCCCCACGGCTAGACGTGAATTGTTTTTTTTTTCTATTCCTCTTCCTTTTCCTTTCTTTCGTTGATTCTTCTTCTTTGTTTTTTTGATGAGGATGGTATATTCACGAGTGTACCTATAGAGGTTCATGTATTGCTGAGTTTATCGGTAGGTGCGATAACATTTCAAGGCCTCTATTGGCCAATTATGTATAAATTTAGCAACACATAAAGCGATAAACACAGTTCAAAGCAACAAGACTGTTTGAATGGTTAACTCATTGATGTTGGTCATCAACATCAAGTGAATCAATTGAAATGTAGAACTTTTCCTGGGCTGAGACTATTTGGGGATGCGACTCGACGGGTTCGATGTTTTTTTCTACGGGGGGTTTTCGTTGAAGTCCGAATGATGGGTTTTTAATGGTCTCAGCAGCATGGAGGATAGAATGCAGATCGGTTGCATAATATGTCGTATTTTGTCATAGGAACAAAACAGAGTTGGTCGTAGGAAACTAACAAAAAAAAAAAGAAATAATATGGCAAAGTTTGGCTATTTCCGATTTTTTTTCGACAGAGACATTTTTAGGTTACAGTAAGAGCTTCCAGCTTTATAAGACCCTCATCGTCTTAGTTCTGCTAGATGTCTCAAAAGCGTAAATGTTTTGAACGCAAAATTCTTCCATAAATTTTTGTTCTTGCTTGAGGGATTCAGAAAAGCCTAGATTTATCAACAGACCTGTAAAGCGACATTGACTTCGTATTAAAATTGACAATCTCTCGTCTTCGTGGACCGAAATGCTTCGGACCGAAGAGTCAGCCGGTCTTACTAATAAACAAGCACTAATGTCAACAATTTGTTGGATGTCAGCTTTAGTAAAAATGTACAGCATTTGTGGAACGGTACCAATAAACTCTACGTTTACTAGTGCGACAACTTTCTTAGAATCTATTACAGTTTTTGTCATTGCAGAATTCAAATTTCATAATTTGTTTTCGTGAAAAACAAGGTCAATAGTTTCCTTCACTACGAGGATGTTATTCTAAAAAAAGGAATACATAAATTGCACTTAAATTTGCCCAACAGATATCTTTCAAAGGCTTTTTGAGGCTTATAAGCGAAAAACAAACTCAAAATAAAGGGTGATTTTTTAGCTGGTTTGGTTTTGGCAACACTGGTTTTGACAGCTGACGTGTGTTTAGTACCTTGTGTCACTGTCAAACAGCTTCAGTTTGGTTTGCAATTTAACCATGGATCGTCTTACAAATGAACAACGCTTGCAAATTATTGAATTTTACTATCAAAATTCGTGCTCGGTTCGAAATGTTCATCGCGCGCTGCTTCCATTTTATGATCGGCATTCTCGACCTTCTGAGCAGTCTATTCGGAAGATTGTGACCAAATTTCGCACCAAATTTACTTTGTTGGACATTAAACCACCAACACGTTTACGTACTGTGCGTAGTGAAGAAAATATTGCGGCCGTATCAGCTAGTGTGACAGAAGACCGCGAAATGTCGATTCGGCGCCGTTCCCAGCAGTTAGGCCTTTGTTACAGCACTACGTGGAAAATTTTGCGGAAGGATTTGAGCGTAAAGCCTTTTAAGATACAGCTGGTGCAAGAACTAAAGCCAGCCGACCTACCACAACGCCGAATTTTTGGTGAATGGGCTCTTGGAAAGCTGGCCGAGGATCCGCTTTTTTATCGAAAAATTGTGTTCAGCGATGAGGCTCATTTTTGGTTGAATGGGTACGTAAATAAGCAAAATTGCTGCATTTGGAGTGAAGATCAGCCAGAAGCATTGCAACAGCTACCAATGCATCCCGAAAAAGCCACTGTTTGGTGCGGTTTATGGGCCGGCGGCATTATTGGGCCATATTTCTTCAAAGATGATGCGAATCGCAGCGTTACTGTCAATGGTGAACGCTACCGAGCGATGATAACAAACTTTTTTTTGCCCGAAATGGAAGTTCTTGACATGCATGATATGTGGTTTCAACAAAACGGTGCCACATGCCACACAGCACGCGAAACAATGGCGCAATTGCGAGGCGAGTTTGGTGAACAGTTAATTTCACGTTTCGGGCCGGTCAATTGGCCGCCTAGATCGTGCGATTTGACACCATTAGATTATTTCTTGTGGGGGTATGCCAAGGCTAATGTGTATAGGGACAAGCCCGCTTCGATTGACGCACTGGAAGCCAACATCCATGCATTCATTCGTGAGATACCGGCCGATATGTGTGAAAGAGTATGCCAAAATTGGACTCAGCGGATGGGCTACCTGAGACGCAGCTGCGGTCAACATTTGCATGAAATTATCTTTAAACATTAAATTGCAAGGTTCAAACTATCGATTCAAATAAATATTTCATTCATTTTTTCGAATTTTTTGTGTTTTTTTTTTTTTTTTAAAGTTCTAAACCTCTTAAAAAATCACCCTTTATAAGTCTATACCAATAAATAAATAAATATTTAAAGTTGCTTGAATAAAATATTTGTTTATTGGTAAAGGGATTTTGGAAAGTGTGGAGTCTTTGCGTAAACTGCCAGACTAAAGTTGATTATTGGTAAGGCCGAGCAAGTCTAACATGAAGCAGGAAAGCAATAATGACAACTAATGACAGGTCCTTATCAGTAAAGTGCATAGACAAAAACTCAAGCCCGTAGAGCTGCGAACTAATCCCATCGATGAAAGGCTCGATCTGCTGACAGAAACTGAAAATTTTCTCCCCCTACATGATAAAAAGAAACGTCACAACCAAAATTGAATTTCCGCCCATGTTGTAAGCACTTTTCCAACTGCGAGTATTTCTCCCTCATACCTTCGCTGAGATATTCTGCGTGCAATGTAGTTCTGCATGGAAACAACGCATTACCCGAGTGCAAGCCGCGAGTTTAAGCGTTTTTGCGCCCTCTCCGGTCCTTTTCGCAGGAACTGTCACCCAATCTCCGGGTAGAGCTGTCAATTGTTATAAACATTCGAGGAGTCCCCATGTTTAATTCAACCGAGTCAAACCACACCACCACCACATGCTGTTACCTACCACTGGTGCTGGCTGACACTTGGAAATTGATTTGAATAACTTGAGAATGCGTCGCACATAACGCACCCCCTTCGTGATGACTACGACGACGGCAACGACGACATCGACAACAACCGACACACATTGTTACGTACGCTATACACCAACAATGCCATTTGAAGTAATTACATGCAATAAGGCGGCTGTTAAGTAGAAGCACTTACTATACTTACTGTGCGCTCCTATCCAAAGCTGTCCAGCAACCGGATCGTACGCGGCCCGAAACAAAAAAAACAAAAAAAAAAAAACGACGAGACGAAACAAAATGAAAAACCAACACCAGTAGCCAAGTTGTGAATTGAAGCTAAAGAGTGTACACGATAACACATGATTCCGCGTTTCCCACTTGAAACATTTCGTGCATAACAATCAGTGTACTTCTCTCTCTTGTCGTCATCATCATCATCATCGTGGTATACGTACAACGCAGACGCACACAGTTGAGAAGGGAGTTGAAGTGGGACGCAAACTGTCAAACGCGACGTCTGACAGTTTGTCTATTTGCAATACAACTACACGCACTCGCTAGAATATTAAAAACTGAAGAAAAAATATTTCATATATTTAAACGTAATATTCACGGTGCGTGAGCTGTTCAGCAGATCGATGACCTATACCTTAACACGACTCCATGGAATCAATCATGTCTTCCTCTTCGTGGAGCGTTGTGCCGCTTTGACGTACGGAAAAGTCTTCTGCAATTGTTTTCGGTAGTAATGACTCTTAAGTCACGTAACCATGTAATGACATCGGGGAAGTCGTCTCTATTTCCTTCCCCATCACAATAGAATTCCGCAGAACCAGAAGAAGCTACAACATGTAGCGTTGGTGCGGACGTCTAGAACACGTCTCGATTAACATTCGTGACGTGATGTCGTGGAATCTCACGGTGGCGGCTGTGCTGCAACGATATACCCATACCGTCTGATGACCGCACACATCGGAAGACAAACGAAAATATGGAGATTTCTGGATTTTTGTCATACTAATGCGGTACAAAAGTCATTCTTTTGTGACAAGTGGCCATTGTTTATGTCACTTTTTCAACATATTACTCATTTTGTAAACAAATCACATGGCACAGCTAGTAGCGGCAGGTGTCAAAAACTGGCCATTGGCTGTGTTTTACTATGCGTTTTAATTGATAGCACCGAACTGCAGGAGTAGAGGAATTTCTGTTCGAATTTATTGGCAGTGAACGTGTAGGTGTAAATCGGTACTCAAAATACGTGACGTACCAGACGTGTAAGTGTTTGATATATGCCAATTGCCAGCCGTCATATTCGACAGTAAATCAGTCGGATGTGGAGTTATTTTGGAAATGCGCCTTGCATTCACGACGGTTGTCAGCTCTTGTGAAAAACTTTGAAAGGGTTTCAGATACATAGTTGTGGTTTAAACGAGTCTTCAAAGATCAACGTTTTAGGAAGTGTCCTTTGGTTTCTGTGCAGCTGCTACAAAACATGCTTCGCTGAAGCTGCGGTTCGTTTGCAGTAGCAAATAAACAAATTTATACAGCGTTGGGCGCCATTCTTAGAAATCCCTGTTAACTCGGTCTTTAATGCATTGAATCTTTTACTTGGGTCTTAGATTTGCTATCATTGTCTGTTCTAATTGAGCACGTTCTGTTAACAGAAGGGTAGCACTTATGTGTGATTCTATTTGCCATTACCGAAGGCTACTTAAAAGGGGTCTTACACTGGGCGCCATTCTCGCGGAAAAGTGCAGCAATAAACCGTAGTATAATTGTTATCGTAGTCTCTAATAAACTTACCTATTATCTTTTAGTGTTAATTATCTTCTTAAGCCAGTTGAACAGCCCGTTCTACATTACTAGAATTTACTAGAGGCTGTGCCATGGCTGATACCATTGACCGACTCTCGGAACACTGAAAAGGCACCTTGTAAGCTATCTTTAAATGTCCATTAAATAATTTTAGTAGGCGCAGTGGCTTAGTGGTTAGTGTGTTGGACTACTAAGCGAGGGGTCCCAGGTTCGAATCCCGCAAAAACCCAAATTCCAACTTAGGGTTTTTTCCACTGCGCCACCTCTCGCGAACGTCTGACAAACATCCGAGAGAATAACTGTCTTTAGGGCTTCTCAATTAGCCGTTTGTAATCGGCATAAAATTGATTCCTTCCATTCGTTTCAAAATTAAAAACTCACACAAAAACGAATGGTTGCGAGAAGCTAGGCCTTGGGTCCCTACAGACCTGTTGCGCCAACTATATATATATAAATAATTTTAGCACAGTATTGGAAGTCGAGTTCCGATTTTTCTCAAAAATGTAAGTGGGTCTCAGTTTTCCATTGGTTCAATCACGACTTAGCTCAAAAACGAACATACAAATGCCAAAAAAAAATATCTGCTACTGGCCTTTTTTTTCTGAAAATATCACTGTCTTTAACTACCGCCGCTTCCATCCAGACGATCCCCGTTCTGCGTGTCATAAATTATACTTCCAAGAACCGCCACGACCTCCATCCGTCCAATAATACGTGTGCGCACACAACATTGCATGCAATTTCTAATCAGATCTAAACAACTGATGAGATAATAGCGGCGCACTAATTGAAAGTGGCTAATTAATTGTATCGGCCCAGTCGTTGACAATGCGGCAGTAAAGGAAGTACCATCAGCAAATTAAAAGGTCACCTCGATACTAGATTCCATACACACAATTTTCTTTTTTTTTGCTATAGATTTGCAAAAGAAAAAAAGATATTCGTGCGACCATCAGACAGTACAAAAGTGAACAACGATGGCCACACACAGCGTTTGGTTGAGATAGAGTCAAGACATATATTAAGTCACTCTTTGGTTTCCTTACGCTTAGGGGTCTTGTTTTTTATTTTCCTTCTTAGACATTAGGCGCAAAAGTGACAGGAAAGTGTCTGTCTTCATGGGTGGCTGTGTGTAACAACATGTAGAGCAGAAATTTGTAGAGACGCGCTAATAGAAGCGACGATGAGACCGAAACGAACTTGCAATGATAGTGAAATTAGCGGCAAGCTAAAAAGTGTGCAGCAAGAAATTAGAATTGATGAGTTGTGCGGTGGCTTTTGTAATAATGCTGATTAATTTGAATAACGCGGTCTTGCTACGTTTTTAAATTACGACCGTTTATCGAAAGCAATCTCGACAAAATTTGAATTGTTTCTTAAGATTGATGAGTCATCGAGCAGGGCCCGGATTAAATTTAAATTAAATTTACAATTAAATTGACTAAGTGTGCTGTAAAAATATTCAAAAAGTAAATGAAAAAACATTGAAATTTTAATTTTAATTTAGTAATAGAAAATTTTCAGAGCAAAAAGTAAATAAAATTCAAGAAGTTTTAACAAAAAATAAATATTATAAACTAGCTGACCCGGCGAACTTCGATCCGCCCAAATTCGTTAATTTAATGAAAATAATAATTCCGAGCATGCACAATGCACGTGCTGCTTTATGTTATTCGGTGAATTCGAATTCTTTATTCAATACTTATACTCAAACAATAGAAATAACTGAAGTACATAATATAGCAATGTCGATGTGTTTCAATCAAACCGCAATGATTGACGTGTCGGCCAACCTTCCGCTTTTTCACTACATTGCTTTATGGTACACGACAGAGCGGAACAATTGCACGAAATTTCCAGCGATTGTCCTTGCGACTTGTTAACTGTCATAGCGAAAGCGAGACGCACGGGAAATTGAAGACGCTTAAATACGAATGGCAAATCGTTCTGAATAAGCGGAATCCGCTGAATGGAAATGTTTGCATTTGAACATTCCGCTCAAAATCGTTTACTTGCATGGTATTTGATTTGAGATTCTTCACAAAGAAAAAAAAAAAAAACCCCGTTCCGTTGCAAACTTTCGAAGCATTGAGGTTGCGCAACAAAATTATAACCAAGCCGACTCTCAATTTCAGTCTATTCGTTTCAAAGTGCGGTTCCCAGACAGACCCAATTTGATCCCATTAAAGTTTTGTTTTCGCGACAAAAAGTAGCCTGTGTCCTTCTCATTGTTTTTCTGAATAATCTAAAAGAAACATCAAGTAAATTTGTTGAAAATTACGTGAGTTATAAGTAAACACACAACATTTTTTTTTTATGAACATTAGTTTCGTAAGTAGGTTTTGTTAGCATGAATAATGAAATTTTTTTCTAAATTTTTCAAAATTGAGACCTTGGCGATGTGGTTTCAAAAAACTTTTGTAGGTACATGGAAAATGACCTACAGACGTTGGAACATTTATTAATGAAACAATCTCATTTATTGAATATTGAATATCCAAGCACTGTTCTTCGTTCCCATTTAAGGATAACATGGTGGATATATTGGGCACGTTCGGATTCCTTGTTTACCAAGTCTGACTAGATGTGTTTTTATTGGGCCAGAGTGATCACGTGCATGCTCAGTTGACATTTCGGACAGTCAAATTTAAAATAAACAGAGAAAAAAGGCCCGTGAGAGAAAAAGGTGTCATTTCTAAAGCTATTCTGCCATTTTTGAATTTTCTTTCTACAAATTTCTAATTTTCAATTCATTATCATAAAAAACGACAACTTGAAGTCACTATAATTTTTTGAGTCCATTTTTTTTCCTACTTACAATAAAAAGAAAATTTACTACAGAAGAATAGTGCCTTTGAATAAACCTACATCTTTTCAACAACCATCAAAGTCATCTAATACCCTAACAAAGCTTTCAAACTGCTCAAAATATTTGCCATAATACAACACTGCACTAATACATGTTCCCCATCGTGTTAGAATTGGCTTAGGTGGAAGAGGAATTTCCGGATATTTTCCTTTAAAAACATCTACACGGTGCGGAGCTTTTTAAAATATTTTTGTTTGTCGTTTGATACTAGTGTGTCAACATCTTTGAAGTTGGATCTGATTTCTTCAGCGACTCGGTGAAGTCCATGAGCCAGACAGGTGACATGAATTGCTTTTGAATAAAATACTTTCTACGTACGAGCTGTTCTCATCATATAAGGCACTGCATCCGTTAAAACCAAAAGGATTTTATTTTTGTCGACATGTTCTCCAAATGTCAATCCAAGTTAGCGATTGTATTTTTTTTATAGATAGAATTTTTAAGGTTCGTTTGCATTTCGGTGAAGTAAATTTTTTAAATGTTTAAAGCTAATTTTTATTTTTTTTGAAATATGCACGAATTTATTGTTAAAATACGCTCAATAAGCCAAGATATGCATTTATACCAAAATATGCAAAAAATATGCGCCATTTTAAAGGAAACTTCTTAATTCGAACGACTGTCTGCTTCATTTGCTTCTTAGGCCAAGAAAAATATATGCACTTGAATCTTTCATATTATATTATTATTTTATTATTATTATGTATTTCATTATTCTCATATTACAATTTACAAAATTTCAACGCAGTAAATGTTGCAGCTAAAAATATTGAGAATAGTTAGTGACATTTTGTATTTATTAACATAGATAGAGGTAAATGTCACTTAAACATGTCATTTAAAAACAGTATGACTCTGGGTAAAAGTCTTCTGTCCACCCCCTTAAAAAAGTGGGCGCGGCCAAATCAAATAATTTCTACGGATTGTTAGGCATTTTGGGTGCATTTTGTAGGCCTTTTTTTTCAAAATATCACACTCACTGTTCAATATAAACGAACAAAGCAAAAAGTTACCGAACCTTGATCCATCAAACATCAGTCCGACTATAGTCGGTTGGTAGCAGATAGAAAATTCCCTGTTAACAGTGACTACCAATTACAGTCATTGATGAAAGAGTTACCAAACAGTTACCATACAGTCATACCATCTCTCCAAAAGACCAAAATCCACATAAATTCAAAAGTTATCCAATTTAAAAAAATCAGGTGTTCCTCCTTTGCTAGCTTTGCTTACTTTCGATTCTGTGCCTCCATTTCACGTCCTTGCCCAGGATTTGACAAGAGTGCCTCAGGCCAACCCACTTGGGCCGTCATCATTTTTGCATTTGCATTTTCAATACAAAACAGAGCGCCGCACACTCGATAACGAATCTCAACTGAACCCAACCGCCCCCCAATCACTTTAGTGTCAATTGCCAGCTGAAAACATTTCAATTGCAACATTTCAGTTGTGCGCACACAAAAGGACATGCCATATGCAAAACATTAAATGCCTGCACTTTAGGTCGTGTTCCTATTTGGATATTGCCGCCCAACTCATAAAATGTAAACTGCCGTCAGTCGTTGTTGGGTTTTATTTATTTTTTTTTGTTCTTTTTTGTCGATGCCTTTTATGGCAAAGTCTCCCAACCACCCATATATCCATCAGCATTTATTTAGGTGAAGTCGAGTCGATACGAGTGCAATGTGTGGCCGTACACACGAATTCGCGCGCTTTTTAAATGAGAGGCATGCCGAATGAAGGCGAACCGCTACTAATCTGAGCCAGGTCATCGCAGGCAGCTCGACAAAAAGCACATTATTATCCGTGCAACTCTATTTTCAATCAACACAATCTAAGAGGGGGTCCGCATTTTTTCGAGAAACACCAACAGCAAAAGCGAACAAAAAAAAAAAAAATACATAATTACATCGCTCAGCCCACATCAAAGTGTGTCGTCCTCTTCATTCTTTGGCAAAGATGCCTAATTAAATATTTCCTCTGAGAAAAATCGGACCCGCTGTTCTCCGGGGAGGTTGTGTGGCTGTGGAGCAATATAGTTTTTCGCCGACAGGCCACGACAACACTCGATATCAAAGTGTTTTTAATTTGTTTATACACTCTCAACTGATGCACAAAGAATCGCGCAATTGATCAAAAGATTTGTATTAGACGTCGACAACGTCTAGGAGCGGCAGCAGCCCCCAGAATTGAGGCATCACATCTCGCCATACGCATGCTGATGGGGAGGTTTCTTTTTTTTGCGGTCCTCTCTTGCTGATGCTATGCCTTTGAATCAAGTTTTGAGATACAAAAACTTGTATCTATATTTTTTTGCTGTTTTTGTTTTGTTGGAGACTTTAAATTGGATACAAGCACTACTTTTTTTCGCAGTAGCTGAACTATGAAATTCGTTGTTTCTTTTGTAGTTTTTTTGTAGCTTGTTCTGTTCTTGTTTCGATTTTTTTAAGGGGAGAATAGACAGTTGGGACGTGAATTCAGTTCAATGGTACGGTTGTTGTCAAAATGTCTATGTGGTGTAGGCCATTGAAATATTAGTTGGAAGCAAGCCTTACTACCTGTGGGTGTTGGCTTTAGGAAGTGTGTCGTATGTAGATATGTGCTGCTTTCCATGTGGGTGAGGGGAATGCAATAACCTTTTGTCTGTCTCTTGGATTCGACTTCCTTTCGTCGTATATACCACTGATGTTATCGTTCGTTAACGAATTCTCGTATTAACCCCCTCGACTGCGATAGCAAAAGGACGGTGTTCCACAGGGTTTGATACAGTCTTCACTACTTTTTGTGGTGCTTATTACTGCCGTGCCTTACACTTACCTCGCAGTGGGAGTCAATGGAATTTTGTTACCGATCTTAAACATCTAAAGGTGGCACAAATGGTGATAATGGGTCATTAAATTGTCGGCTTCGACAGTAAAGCTAAATAAAATACACACAGCGATACATTTTTGATGAAAATGTTATTTCATTATAAAGTTTGGACTTTGCCATTTAGTGTGAAAAATAATATCATTCAAATGTCCGCCTCTGGAAGATTCGAGGCATGCGATTCTTTTGAGGTCATTTTTAACCACGTTTTCACACATTTCGGGCGGTATCTCGGCCGAAACTTGAATAATGTTGGTCTTTAATGCGTCTTGAGTCCGGGGATTATTCGCGTGAACACGGTCCGTTGCGTAGCCCTTATAGAAAAAATCTAACGGTGTCAAATCGCTTGCCTATTTGGTCGATTATGACGACCATAATCATCGCGTAATGCGCGAAAAGTGGCTACGTTGGAATCACCATTTTTGTGGTAAGTTTTACTAATTTTAACGCGGTGTTCGATTGTTAAGCGATCCACTATCGTAAATGGCAAACATTCAACTAAAATTATCACACTTCAAATGACAGCTGAGTTTGACAGGTGTCAAATGCCAGCGCTACCAACTTGAAATAAAATGAAAATAAATAATCCTGTCTAAGACAAAGGTTTATGTTGTCTGGGGATAGTTAGTTTTAATGGTGTTTGTCAGACTAAATGATGAGGCAGTCGAAATGTAATTTAATTTTCCGAGGGTTCAACCGGAACTCCTCCTTCTGTAGTTGAACAAATTACGCAATGAGCCACGGCGGCACCTCTCATCTGAATTTATCAAATGATAAATTCCTATAAGTATACCACTTTCTATGTCTATTTCTAGGATGTATGTTCTATGCCACGTATTTTTAAATTTATTTACTTTCCTTTTCACTGAAAATAGCGTTCGGAAGTTTTTATTTACCAAAGAGATGTCCTTCCTGTGGATCTCATTATTCTCCGGGATTTTTTCTTAGAGTTTTTGAGAGTTTTTCAACCCTGGGGACCGGATTTAGAAACGCTTGTCGATTCAACAATTGCTTCAGCGAATATCCTTATTTCATTTTGGTAGCATCAGAATGACTATCCTTAAGCTCAATTATACGTCTCGCTTAATATTCTCTCTAACGGGCGATTTAATCTGTTCTCTCAATATTGACCCAACCCAAATGACATCTCGGCAATCCACTTCCAGCCTTCAAGTGTCAATGATCCATTGTCCTGGTAACCCAAACACTAGTGTCTATCTACATCTCCCGCCTCAACCACTTACCAGCACAAGTAATGAAAACACTCCCAAGACAATATGCCACTAGACAGCATTTCACACTGTCAACTGTCAGTTAATGGAAGCCCGGGCGACTTACTTCCTCCTTAGACCCTGTGGCCTCGGTGGTTTTTTTTTTGACTTTGCTCTAGCAAGTAATTATTAAACAGAAAAAAACCACACACCCAATCCTTTCTCCGGCCAAACCCCCAGTAACCATCCTTCCGTCTTCCTTTCCCACCTAAAATGTAGGCCACTGACTCTGTAACCGCAAGCGGACACTCCGCTCAGTTTACCCCGAGATATGATGCAAATCCTCAGCGCACATGCATCAATCCTGTTCCAGTTTCTGTCTTTTCTATTTGCGCGTCGCATTTGATATCGTCTATATAGGAATGTAGGACACACCACATTCTCTCCATCAGGAGCAGAGCGAGCCAGCCTCAGTGGTGGTGTCGTGGTTGCGTTGGTAACTCTATACACCACTAACCACCGCCGGCTGCAATTCATCTCTAGCACACTATAGACACATAAACATATAACTGCACTCAAATAATCCGCCATCGTCCTGTTGTTTTTTTTTACTACTCCTTCTTGGTCCTTTTATATGCGGCTGTGGCTGCTGCTGCTGCTGCTTGCTACTGCTGCTGCTTGCTTTGGCCGCTGCTGATAGTGGGTGGTAGTTAGGCGTGGCGATAATTCTGCAACTATCCTCCCCATCCCCCCAACCAACCGGCGTGTTGTGGTGTGTATTTTGTGAACCCATTAAAATGTTTTCCTCATATCTCTGTGTTTTCGCTTCGACTGCTGCGCGCTGTACATTACGAGTGTGTGTACCACCGAAAAGGACCAAAAGAACTTGCAGCCAGCACCATAGAATAAAAAATAAAAAAAATAAAAAAAAAAATCCACATGTGGATTGTGTATGGTGGAAAAGTAGAGCACCAGGACACAGGTTTGTTGTTTTCTGTGCTCTACTCCTTCAATGTGGTTGGTGGTGAGGATGGTTGTGCTGACGCTGAACTACATAAATAATTCAGACTTAAACTAGGACATTGTGCGTCCTATATATGTGCTGCAGCAGTGGCGTCATTTTCAATAAGAGTAACATACACAAACAGCGCACACACAATCGCCATCAACATCTCGCCATATCGCCGTCGTTATCCTCTTCACATACTCGCACATCGCACATACTACCTTATGATTTACTTGCTTTATTTTTTGTCGCTTTGCGATGCTTTTGCACTCGATATTATTGACTACACTTGGTGAGAAATCTTTTAGGTAAGCTAAAATGCTTTTACAAGACTATTCGCTTTATAAAGGAATGAACAAAAAAAAACCATGAAAAGATGCAAAGGATTGTGTTTATTTTACTTGATCCGCTTTTATGCTTCTTTTCCTCTCTGTGTTGCATAAACGCCATAGAAAGTGTTAGTTTAAAAATTCAAAGAATATACGGCCTTATATGCATCCCTTTTGATGTTTCCAGCGAGTTTTAGTTTTTATTTTTTGTGAAAAGGACGGACACACAATTGCAACATGTTCGGGGAAGAAGTGTTTTTACCAAATGGCTAATTGTATAGAAAGTTGAGTATGGGGCTCGCAAGGTTACGTTATTTATATGTATTCGGGTCGAATTGAAAGTGTTAGGGAGGTCCAATTATGTAAGTGATGAGGATTTTGGTCTAAATTGCGTTGATTTCTTTTCGGAATATGGGGCCGAATGACTGCATCCGTGAGCGAGCCATATACGTCACTTAATTTCGTGGATTTTACAAGCAAAACAATAAGAAATTTAGTCACGTATTACTCGATCACGGATGCGGTACTTCAACCCCAGATTCCTGTCAGCTTTTCTGGTATAAATACCAATAATGCTCAAAATAGATACAACACCAAATTGAAGGCGAGAAATGGTTTCCTTCCCGGTTTTCAATTTGCAGACCGTTTCCAAGAGTCCTACTTTTTACATTTTAAGAATGTGTCGATTTGATCGATGTTTAATTAACTATATTTAACTCAAGTCAGTCGTGCGACTTACGAAAGTAAATTGAGTTCTTCTCGAACGTGAAAAAGGCCTTTTACCATTTTGCGATTCGATCATGCGGAGTTGTTTAGTTTTCTGATGAGTTTTGAATGTTTTGCGGCTTAAGTTCTCCGGTTCTTTAAAATCCTATCCTGGAGATGAATTTGCATTTTTTGCTTACTGGTTTTCTTACAGCCGAAGCGAACATAGCGTTAGAAATTTTATTTTAATTTACCGACATTCGTTTTTGCAGTTTATGGCAAATGTATGAAATAACGGATCCATTGAAGAACTTATATAGAATGTAAAGAATGCTAAATAATTTTTACGGAAATCATCGTCCCGTTGTCTGGTTTTCTTACAGCAAAGTTGAATATGTTGTTGGATTTTTTTAAACATTCAATTTTAATTTGTTTGCAGTGAAGTCTATTCAAGTGTTTGAAAGATATTATACGAGTAGAAAATTCATTGAAATAATGTACAGAATAGCGAATAATATTTAAAAAGTCATATTTCCTTTGTCTGGGTTTTCTTACAGCTGGGCGGAATTAATTGTGAGCGTTTTTTTTTTTTTTTTTTTAGAACTAGCGAAATGTTATTACTATTTCACTATTTATTTATTTTTCAATATTCTCAGACATAAAATATACACAACTTTGTTTTAACAAAGATTAAGTTTATATTTAAATAAGTGAGACATTAATATTTCATGTAAAAGAGAGATCATGTCACTTCAAAACAGACAAATCTTCGAAAGATTGCATGGTACTTATTTCGTATACGTACAGAATGCTGATTTCTGATAAACAATAGCTCTTTTCTTTTGTCAGGGAATATATTGCTACATTTTCGGAAGTTATCAACAGAATATTAAGAAATTTCCAAGAAACGACCAACAGCATATACTTCGTGTTCTCTTACAGTCGCAGCAAACATGTTGTTGAAAACAGTTCTTATGAAACTGACTCACAAAATTATTATATGCAAAGTTACCTTTAAATTTTCGCTTGTTGTACAAAAGAATGTTAAAAAAAAAACTCAACCAACATTAAACCTCAACTAACTCAAAACTAATGGCGTCATGCACAAACCCCTTATGCTACGCCAACCAACCAAACAATAAAAAGACGCGCCGGTGAAATGAGCAAAAAAAGTGTCTACATTGCCATGACCACATTATATGTACCTACTGTCATTCACAATAACGAAAATTACAAGTAATCATTTGTCTCGTAATAGAGCGAAGTCATTGCCTTCTTAAGGTGAAGTTGTTTATCTAACACTTTTTTCTTTGACAAGACTAGGTTTTTTTTTTTTTTTTTCTGCCTATACATAATTCCTGTCTGTCTGGCTGATGGTTAGCTTGTGTATGTAGCAATGTCGGCGCTGTTAATCATTTGTTCTTGGTTATACTTCTCGGAATTCTTGAGAAGTGTTCAATGAAAGGGAAATGTTGTGCGTGCTAGGGGGAATTGCAGACGTTTCCAGGAACGAATGCTCGCGTAAACAGGCAATTTGTGCGAACCGCATTTCCTTTTTGAGAAAATTTCATTCGGAAAAAGTAAACAACTTGTGAGATCGAGTTGTGTTTGGTTTTTATACGTATTTGAAAGATGCAGAGGGTATCAATGGGAATTGTGAATCAAATAGTTTGTAATGCTTTTTGCGATTTCATTAAGTGTGTCAGGTTTTGTTGGGAAAATTGAGGGAAAACTGGTATTTTTTCTCCAATTTCGATGAAGGCAAATTGGGTTTAGGTCGAGTAATGGTTTTCCCTTCGGAAAATTTTAAGTAGAAAAATAATTTTTGAAAGTATGCAATTACAAACTTTTTTGCACGGTAAAAAAATTTGCAGCAGTTCAATGTTCAAACAGTAATGTGTCGGATCGGATTCACAAAATATCTGACCACATTGAAGATGAACTCGTTCGCAGATTGAATGCTTGTGATATGTTTGCAAATGCAACTCGATGAAAGCACGGATATTGCCGGCCTTTCAGTACTTCTTGTGTTCAAGAGGTATCCCTTCGACACATCTATTCAAGAAGATTTGATCATCTGCACACCTTTGTACACCAATACAACTGATGGTGAAGAAATATTCAATGCCATAAATTGTTTTATCAACAAACACAGCATTATTTCGGAAAAATGTATTTGTATATATGTAGCGACGGAGCCGCAGCAATGGTAGGAAAGGTTAAAGGGGTCGTGTCCAATTTAAAAACATTGCGCCAGGAAGTGCTGATTTGAAAAAAAATCTTGATGAATCTGTTGTGATTGTAAATTTCGTAAAAAGTTGTCCTCTCCAATCCAGATTGTTGAAAAAAGTGTCCAAAGCTATGGGAAGTCAGTACGAATCAGTGCTTCTGCACACGGAAATAAGATTTCAAGTTCGTGATGGGTTGAAAGTTTTCTAAATGGACAAAAATATGTCTTCATCTGAAAACCTTTTTGATGGACTGCGTAATGAGCAATGGATAACAAAATTGGCTTATCTTGCGGATATTTTTGAAAGGATTTACGAAACTGCTACTGAAGTTTTTTGCGAGAGACAAAGTGGCAGCTTTAAAAAGAAAAATGTCTGACTAACCTGTGTACAGAAGAACAATGTTGAATGTCTTACAGTTTTACATGAATTCTTGCAAGGAAGCATGCTAGGGCTCAGAGCAGATATTGGACATTTGGTAATGTGAACTTGCCAACCACGCTATATAAACGTATCGCTGTCAAGCAGGCTTTTCACCGTGTACATATGCAAATGAAATGAAACAGTTTCATTCTTCACATTAACCTTCAAAACATATCTTAACTCAACGAATTGAAAATGTGTTGTTTTTAATTTCTGGGAATCGTTAAGAGTTGGGGTTCAGAAATATATTTCGGCACAGCTTGATAAGTTTGAGAACCGAACACTAGTTTTATATATCATCCTGCATTTATGCGGTGCTAAAGACAGTTTTCAAAAACCTCTTGACACCAATTTGAAAAAGGAAAGTATTCAAATACACTGCATCCGAAATCTGAAACGAGACATAACGAAAATTTGTTCTTATGACTTCATATTCTTGCGTTTCTTAACAATCTTCATCACGATTCCCACTTACATAATGAACTCCACTCAAAACGACACGCTACCCAACTCGCTACCCAACTCGACAAATTTTCCAACAAAAATTATTACTCAGGTGTCATTCGAAGTATTTCGTGTACCTAGCTCCATCGCGATCTCCCTTCTCTCTCAATGCTCGCTTGCTCGTTTCATAATCATTAGGAAATACTGCGAGACATTTGTGTTTGTGGCTAGGTCGGTGCGACTAGGTCATTGGCCTCAACATAAAACAAAATGTACAAAATACTCACGCAAATGAGTAGCATGTGTTTTGCAAAAGTTTAAGGTCATCCTGTTGCTTATTTCGCAAATATTTATTTGCTTCAAAGCTTTCTCTCTGGATGTGCAGTGCATGGATTTGTGTGGCACTCAACACACATGCCTCATAATTTGTTCATTCAATTGGATTAATTATAAAATGAGGGATTCGCATAAGCACCACCAGCACAAAATGTAAATCAAAGGGCGTCGGTTGGTTTGCCGTGAGTTGGCAATTTTGAAATATCCAAGCAGAGTTCTCTTCGAGATTGTAATAATTGTACCCTCGTCATGTCCACCATTCCTCTATTTTCAGTCGGTGCGAATGAATGCTTTATTAAAAGCAAAAGCGATTTATACGAATACGCGCTTATTATCTGCGCGTATCTGTCAACCAACAAAGCATGACCGGATATTTCAAAAGTCGCGACAATCTACAAAATACCTTTTTGTGTATGTAATGTATATTGTATGAATGTGGGATATGTCTAGGTATTTGTTGTCTAGGTTCTCCCCAACTCCGGTCGGATGGTGACGGGAACGACTGTCACGATCTAACGAAAGGTAAACAAAAAAACAAAAAAGTAAAAATAAATTTATTCATTTTTTTGGCTTTTTTGTTAGATTATTTTTTTATGATTGTAGTTTATTAAAAATAAATCAAGTCTAGACTTTAAGCGGGTAAATCGTGAAAAAAAATCATTGTGCAAGACGAACAAGTTTTATATGTTGCGGCTGAACTTGATTTTTTAAATTTGCATTTCTCTTTATTCGCTCTATGTGCGTTTTTGTCAAAAGCTTCGTAGCACTTTAAAAAAGATTCAAAATATTTTATTTTAAAGGTTTATCGAATGCTGTAAGCGCCATTAAAATGTGGTTCATATTTTGAAATACATACATACAGATTATTTACTATTCACTATAGTTTAATGTTGTATCTGCTGTCAGAATTATCTTGGAGATGGCTTACTTTTATATTTTTTGGATAATCGTTCAATTCCATGTGCCATCATCATCCGATGTTTTGACTAACATCTTCAGAGCTTTTTTGACTGCTCAGACGATTGTAGAAATAGTCTCTCAGAAATGACTTACTCATATCAGTATGAAACAAGACCCACTTAATTATATCACAAAATGAATCGAGAAAGGTCTGCGAACCTACTTGAGGTAGTTAGTTGTTTAAGTCCTATTCTTCCGAGGCCAATCTGTCTTGCGCATATTTTTACATTGCTAACCCTTGTGTGGGTTGCACTTTTCCTTTTTAAATACACATACTCTGATTTGATATGCAGTTCGTTGTAATTGGCGATTAGATTCTGTTTGATAACGATGCCTAAAATCGCTGAGTTTGCTCTCAGTCAGGAAACTTATACGACCCTCACAGCGCTGAATCTTTGACTCCCCTTAGCAGGCTACTTTTGGGACACTTGACCATATTTCTACTGCGGGGAAATCTAACTCCCAGCTACTGTCGGAAGAAATTTATAATTCCATTTCATCATCCCTGAAAGTGCATAATTGTCTGCGGTTAGTTATAACATGTTTCACATGGTGTTGTAAATGAACTGGTGCTCAAAAATAGCTGCAAGGAGCTCCGTTAACAGTTGTGAAAGCACTCTCCGTTATTTGCTTTCGCAAACTTATCTTGCCTGCAGTAGTTTTGTGATTCGCAAATTTCCAAGCAGCTATAAGTATCCAATCCACGGAAGTTCATTTTGTAATCGGTCTTAAACATTAACTATTACTAAGAATAATATCCTCTTATTTACACTCCCCCCTAGAATCTGTGCAAAAAAAATACAAAAACTAGCTCAACGCTCAATTTCATACGTATTCACGGTCGCGGTTGATGTCGAAACTGGTCGTAGATATTTAATTTTATTTTTTTAACTACTGTGCGCTCTATTTGATTGAAGATATTCAGTTTCGTGCCAAAAAATACGTCTTAATCATTTATCCACTGTACACCGCGGTCACACCCATAAACACCTTTGCCATGGCTACCATCAAGCTCACTCCACTGGTAGTGCTAAAGCCAAAACACAACTCCACCAGGATTAAGCTCACTTTATCTAAAAATATTTGTTCGTCTGGCAATAATTCTACTGTCACGTAATAAATAACCGCTATAAACAAAATTTAATTTGTACTTATTTGTATTAGTCCTGACGTTTGGGTCCTCCTCTTCTGGCCCGCCGTGGCTGTCACTGAAACAGAATATAAAGAAAAAAATCCCACTCAGCACATACTGTATAGTGTTCGGGCTATTCACGCACCAGACCAACTATGCTTACACTTCAATTGTATGTGCGCGCGCCAAATGGTGATGCACTTTATGGCTCGGCGTGGCATTCGTATTCACGATGTTCCGTGTCGACTGGTGGCACAGCTTGTTTTCAAATAAATTGCACTGATTTATGTTTATTCCATCTAAGAAGCGTGGTTCCCGGACAGGCGCGCCGCCCGCCCCAACACCCAATGATGTCCTTTCACTCACCATTAGAGCATTAGCATTAGTGTGTTTTGTTTTGCGTCACTTTGCTTTGCTTTGTTTGCCCTAAGTGCGCAATGTGTGCAATTTTATGCACGATTTAAAATCGTATGCACATAGAACCCTAGCAACATAAATTTTGTTCAAAAACTAAATGCATCGTCTGCTTACTGCGGGTAGCAGTATAGCGAAAATGGTTCCCGCGTCCATTGCTTTGCACTCGCCGATTGGGAGACGGGCATCCCTTTTTGAAAAAAACATAAATTCTATCGAGCGAAAAATAGAAAATAAATGGTAGAGCTTCTTCGTGTCGTAGACCCATTGCGGATTTTTTTATTTTTTTGCATGAAATTTAGTGGATTTTCCGGGTTTTGGCGGATTTAAGTGGCGCACTCGCTATTGCGAATTTTAAAAATAACCTCTCCTCCCCGAAAAAAAAAAATGAAACGAAAGCAAATGCGACACAAATATCTCAGCAACGAGCCGAGAGATCATTTGAATATTTTCACAACTAAACGACTTTTATTGACATATTAATTGCCGCCATTAACATTTCAAAGCTGATCCCCTTCGTCGTTCTCGTCGTCGCGAAGGATTCTTCTTTTTTTTTTCGGTCCATCCAGGCTATTTGATTGCGAGCAGAGAACACTGCTCTTATCGTTGCGGAATTCCAAATCACCAGATTGTGTCATTTGATTTCATGGCATGGTGTCTGCCGCTGGAGGATAACATTGATTGATAGCTGCTGCTATTGATAATTGTATCGCGCAACGTTCTTGTACACCGCAGGCGATTGTCTAGTTCTGTCTGGCAGAACTGGTTGGAGGGATCGTTCTTATCCCCTTCCATCAAAATTCAACGGATTTCTTTATGTGTGCGTATGTCCAATCGTAAATACAAAGAGATAGAGCTGTAGAATAAAGAAATTGATTTATGCATTTCTACCTCTCTGTTTTATTTTAATAAATTTTGTGCTTTTCTCTTTTGTTTATGTTAGCATGAGGGAAGAATATGTATGTATATTTTTTAAAGCTAAGTTGGAGATTGCAAAGAAATTCACAAGACCCACTAAAGTGATAAAATCCGAAATAAAAGGGGTTTTCGCACATAATTGCCGACTACAACTAAATAAATTTGTACACATGTTGGTGATGTTAAATATTGTGATTATTATTCGTTTGGCCGGCGATTTATAACAACTTGTAGGTGGGTAGTCGTTTGTGGTTTTTATTAAATTGTTTCGTTAAGTATTGTTCCTTAGAATAGTTGATTTGCAACGAATTGTTGCGGGGATAGTGCGGGCTGGTATACCGCAGGGCAGTGCTGCAGGTACCTTGTTATTCGTACCGCAATAATGTGGAAAAATTTCATGGGCCTATTGACTTCTTTTAGCAGGCGCAGTTTTGTTTGTACAAACTTTAATGTGGAAACTAATAACAAATAGGTATTAAAAAAAAACTTTCTAAAACGACATTCTTGCCCGTACCGAGTTTATTTAAAAATGTGTTATAAACTGTTGCCAGACAAATGTTTTTTGAAGTTAGGCTACTCCTAGGAATTTTATATCAAAGTGCGAGGTAGTGCCAAGTCAAGTTCTGGCACTGCACTCTATGTACAGGACCAAACTCAGGCGATTTTCGACCCCCGTCTATCTTCTGTACCAATGAAGTCGGAAACTTCAAATTCGATACATTTGCTAAGCTTAAATTCTAAGCATTAGTGGTTCCTGACATATAGGGCTTACAAAAATCACAAAAAAACCTAACTGACTGACTGATAATCATCAAAATTGTGGAGCACTTCCCGACATTGTAGAATCTTTTAATTTTGCATAATGGTAGGTCTTGTGATGCAAGCAAAGGAACAAATCGGAAATTTTAGATTCTCTATAAGGGGGCGTGGTATCCACACACTTTCTCAGAATTGTTTTTAATTATATGGAGCACTGCTGTAGAATAATGAAATTTGGTAGAGCGGAAGAGATTTTTAATTCGAAGGGTCTGTTCATTGTCATTTTGAAACGCATCTTGAAAGTTCATTACTTTTAAAGAACAAGATTGGGGCTAACAACGAAACAAGATCGGGATACCCTGTTCTCTTGTATAATTCCCCTTTCTTCTAGTTCTACCACCGACAGGTTGAACGAAATTGATTCTTTCCCCTCCAAACAAACCGAAACATGTGACAAAAATTGGCTTACAACCTTCAAAAAATATGTGTAATCAACTTAATATTCCCATGCTTGGCACTATTTCGAGTCCCGAAACTAAACTTATTGCTATTCACTAAATAGATTGCGTACGCTACTTGTCTAAGAAAGCCCAAAAAGCTTTGGATAAATATGAAGATGATTCATCTATGACTGATGAACTAGAAAGAACAATTGTTTTATAAATTGGTATGACTGTTATACTATGTAGAAATATAGACGTTAGTTTAGGTATGGTCAACGGATCCTTAGGAATAGTTAATGACAAGAAAAAAGCCAAGGGGGTAACCACTAAATTTATTCATGGAATCGTTTATGATTTAGTGTCTGTTAAAACCAAATTTGATGCCAAAAATAGAGTTTTCGTATATCGGGAACAGTTTCCTACCTGTGTTTACTTGGCAAGCTTTCTTTTTATTACGCCCAATTCGAAAGGTTTCCAAAACTTGACCAACCCCCCAAACTTTAGTGAGTAATCATTAAGTAATAAATTTTCTCTCTTAATTTGTAGTTATTTCAAATATTGTTCTACTTTAAATATTTGGTACCAAAGCTTCATGAAGCAAGAACTTGGCGTGGTTTTAGATCTCAGTACTTTTCGAGGCTGACTTGTTACTACATAGATGTTTTTATATTGAAGAACTTTGCTTTTTTTTATTACTTATGTTTTTGGTCTGATAAGCTGTCAATGTGTCGATCGTTTCTAATTTCTTATATGCAATTGTGCAACAATAAAAAATCTCGCGTAATTTTGATAGATATCAAGGCGCCATCTAGTTGCTGATTGATTAAGTAAAAAAACACAGCAGCGTACTAGTTTTTTTCACCTTGAATGTACCGATGTTAATTGTAAACATAATTCAAACTGTTTTATTTTCTAGGCTACTCATTTTCTCACTACATTATTTCCCCACGTGGCATTACAATGGAGCTTGAGCTTCACGTGCCTTATCCAATCTACATGTGACTGTATACTGAATTGCATTTTTCTCTTATTCCAGGTAAGACATCCCGCACTAGTTTCAATGTTTGCAGTTTTCTTAAGGTAAATGTCAAAATGTGAATTCTTTCATTTTGTAAAGGGTGTTTTTGTTTATAGGTATAGAACTTTAAGTTGGCAACACTATTTTAACTGCCGGCCATTTTGTCAGCTGTCAAGTGATTTATTTTTAGTTTTGTGTGTCATTTCAACATGAAAAGACTGACACCTGAACAACACTTCCAAATTGTGCAAATTTATTTCGATAATCATGGTTCTGTTCGAAATACGTATCGCGCACCTCGTCCATTTCAAAAGCTTCACTTTTGGGTGAATGGTGGATACGTCAACAAACAAAACTGCCGTATTTGTAGTGATGATAATCCTCAAGTGTATATCGAGACACCTTTATATCCAAAAAAAACTGACTGTTGGTGTGCTTTATGGGTTGGTGGAATAATTGTTCCGCACTTCTTTAAAAACGATGCTGGCCAGAACGTGACAGTCAATGGTGACCGCTATAGAGCCATGATGACTGACTTTCTCGTTCATCAATTGAACATCCATGATGTGCAGGAGCTGTGGTTTCAACAAGACGGCGCAACATGTCACACAGCTCTTGCCACAATTGATTTATTGAAGGAAATGTTTGGTAACCGCATAGTTTCACGTTGCGGACCTGTGAATTGGCCTCCAAGATGTGAAGTCGCTAGTCTACGCCGATAAGCCCGAAACGATTGACTACTTGGAGGGCAACATTCGCCCCGTTATTGCCGATAGACGGCCACAAATGTTGGAAAAAGTCATCGAAATTTGGACCTACAGATTAGAATACGCCCGAGTCTGCCGGAAATCACATTGAAATTATAATGTCAGAAGATTATCGTTCGAATAAAGTAAATTTCATGTCAATTTTAAAAAAAAAAACATCCTATGCAAGTGCTAATAAATTTGCTTCAATATTTGCATTAAAAATACATTTTCTGTGACGTGTAAGTAAAATTCGCCAAAATAAGCCCCAACACAGTCCGACACAGAAATGGTAAATAAATGTTACGAAACGATGAGTCAACTTTCTATAATCAAACAATATGGTAACATATATATACAACATGTTTTTCGGGGATTTCAATTTTGATTTTTATTTTATTTATGCTGAGAAAAAGAAGGCGAGCAAGACAAAAAAAAAAAGTCTACGTATACGCCCTGATGAACGACAGATTGTGTTGTCGTCATTTAATCTCGTTCGATAATCTCTATGATTAAATGCGACACAACTTTGTGTACACAACGTCAACTTAAGGATCCACTTCGATCACCAACACACACTCGATATACGCGCCATATCTATATAGTGTCAGTCGTGAATTGGAAAACTTGGCAGACATGTTTAGAAATATTGGTGTAGGTCACCAAATTTTTCTATTGTTCCAAGAAAACTCGAATAAAATAAAGTGGGACATAAAAATGTCACGAAACGCATCACAAGACTTATACGCTGCTCACCGAATGGCACTCACCGTTTTATGTCTCAATTTTCGGTGTACATACTTCACGTGCCAAGAAGCCATTATCTGGGTCGAACTCTTCAACATCGACCCCAGCTTTTGACGCAAGGAGGAAGAAAATGCTCGTAATTAAGCAGGCGAAAAAAAAACCACTCTATCCATAAATACACACCCAAGACCGTCGTCAACTCATCCACCGCATAACCACAAGCGCCAGGCCGTGGTACCATCGAATTGTGTTGCTGTAGGTTTTCGTGTATTTCTTTGTCTATTATTAATATCCTCACCCCCAGGAGCCGCCCGTTTGGCGCGGCAGGAATGGCGTGCGTTCCACGTTCTCGTCTGGCTACATGAAATATGCATGACTAAGACGCGCACCCTTTCTCATTACACACCACACAAGCGTCGAGAGACACGGAATGAGAGTTGTGGTTTTTTTTTTCTGCGAAAACCGTCGTGGAATCCCTTTGATTGATGCAAATGCCATGCGGAAGGATTGGGGTGCTATGGTGGTGGTAGTGGTTTAATCCACGCTTGCCTCTTACAGAGATGTCAGGACATGTCGGGTGAGTTGAGTGACGGCGGCGCTCTGGTCGAATGATGTTGCAAATGGCGGCGAATGGAAATGTTATAAAATGAACTTTCTTCCTCAGCAGTAATAATAATAACAACAACACCGAGGACGACGGCCACAAAGGCTATTTAGATATAGTCAAAGTTCAGAACGTCCTTGATGGGTCGTTAGCTGCACACAAGCAGAAAAGCAAAGAACCGAGGTTAGACCAAACAGAAGGAAGGGCCACAATACGTAGAGTGGATGAATAATTTTACCATCGTAAATTTCAACAAATGAAATTGGATTGCGATTTCATTTTGATTTTTGTTTCGGGGTTTTCGGGCGCCTGGTAGTTGACACTTTGACGGATTTATTTATTGTTTTTTGTTCGCCAAAATTGGACCAAGACATTCTCTCAGGGTGGCAAGTGTATGGTTTTTGGGACAGAAAACAATACATTCGAAGCGGACGCATGTTTGACCCAGTTGTTGGTGAAGCCTCTACTTGGGTCCGCCCCTGACAGTGTTTTGTTGGCATTTGTATTTTTAATTGTTTTCAAAAGGACATCCGTTTGAAAACGTTGTTTTTATATGTGTACCAACGCGTGTTGGCGCAGTGGCTTAGTGGTTAGTGAGTGTTGGACTAAGCGAGGGGTACAAAACCAAAATTCCACTGCGCCACCTCTCGCGAACGTCTGACAAACATCCGAGAGTATAACTGTCTTTAGAGCTTCTCAATTTGCCGTTTGGAATCGGCATAAAATTGTAGATCCCTTTCATTCGTTCCAAAAATGAAACTCACACAAAACGAATGGTTGTGAGAAGGTGGCCCTTGGGTCCCTACGTACCTGTTGCGCCAATTATTATTAACGCGTGTTTCTCATTAGATTAGACCGCTTTTATGGGAGGAATGAGTTCTATATCCAAAGAAACATGTGCCTCCTCTATCTGAGAGTCGAACTTGTAACCATGGGCTGCTAATTGCTTCGACTCTTCGGTGAGAAGCCAGTCTTTTCGTGACTGTGGCCCATCTTTTAAAAATGCCCTTGAAGCCACGTGAAGGTTACGCACAAAATAAGTGCGTGATTGAAAGTAAATTGAGCGCCGGCCGAAAGCTTCTTTCATTTCGGTTGTAGACTTTTTACCAGCATCGTTGCTGGTTTATTGAAAAACACATTTTAGGCCCACTTGTGCAAAAAAACAGAGTTAAAACTGCTGAGGTTAAAACGGAAGTTGCATCCATTGCGCACACGCACGGTTTTGAAATGTATGAGCAGAACGAATGAGCGCACCCTAAAATCTGCCTTACAGAGCATTATCGGAAGGAAATTGTTTTGTTTAAAAACTTTTGAAGTTGCCATCGAAAAGTTGCCTCGTCTTGGTTTTTCTTGGGGCTTTAAGACAAAGCGCACACTATTTTTCAACCGGTTTCATTGCTTGAGTCAATAAACAATCGAAGTTGTCTTTGCGACAGGCTTCTTGTCATTGAATAATTTTGTTGTGTGCGTAATAGCAGCTCATATATCCAGTCCGCACAGTCATTTTTTTTTGCAACTAGATGGCGTGCTTTGATGCCCGTGGTTGCTGTCCGAACTAAATGAGGCAACTTTCAAAAATTTGTCTCTTTCGACTGCGATTCCTTCCATTTTTTTTTAACGCGGTAATATTATTAAGCTCTCAGAAGCTACTTTGCATTTGGGATCTTCCTATGGCAATGCATTCTGGCTAACAACTCTTTAGTACACCCCCAAAAAGAATGCGATCAAAAACAGCCGCCCCAGAGAGCCTCAAAACATTGTCCCGTTGATAAGTTAATGTTCCCATTAACCAAACATTCTCCGACATCTTTAATTAAAATCATGACGCTACATCCCCTTCCTCCTGCGAATTGTAAGGATACTCCCCTTTCATGTCACCATGTACACAGAAGAAAATTACATCGTTGCACTGCAGAGAGAAAAAAATTTGAAGCAAAATCTGTCCAAAACAAAACAATAGCGAACAAAGGCACATGAAACTAGTCTAACAGATTATGACACTTTTCATGTGATATGGCTGGCGCTACCACTCACCCCGAAAGTTAACTCCTTATGCGCAGCGAACAAAATTTTAAAAAGATTCCTCCTTCCGTATGCTGGTTTGGATTTACTTTTTGAACACAGCGCGCGTTCTAGGTTCTCACAACTCACAACGCCATACCCTCCCTCATGACCGCGTTGCAATGCTGTTCTGTTTTTTAATTACAAAAAATATTAAAGCGTCCGACAAGGACTATACTACACACTCGTAGAGACTAGGGGTTGAAACACGGAGAAAGAGAGAGATAGAAGTGCATTCATCAGACCCACTTCATCACCCTTGTTTTGGTGGATTCGTCGTTCTGTTCCTCGTTTAATATATGAAACTACAGCCAGCCTGTTTTTTTTTTTCAATCAACTTTCCAGTGCAATAACAGAACTAGGTCAGATAGCAACATTGTACAGACGACGACGACGACGATGATGATGATGATCATGGTGATGTTGACGGTGACGACGACGACGACGACGACGACGACGATAAAGGAGGCTGTGCTCACCAACCCATTCCTAGTCACGTTCTCTATGCATGTGTCTGGATTGAATAGAGTGGATGAATAAAAAAATAAAAAAGAATATCATTGTAGAGTACGCTTCCGACCTCCTGCCGTGGCACTTTTAGTGTGATTTTCTTGCTGTAGCTGGAAATGATGACGGCGACTTGGATAGTTTCTTTTTATTTGTTGTTGCAGTGTGGAGAGGATTCCCCATCCTATAGCAAGCAGTAGCATCAAAACCATGTCTAAAGGCTTGTGGAACCACTCTAGTCGCAGTGATACTACAAACCCCACCCCACCACATCATCGCCGTCGACGACGACGAAGCTTTTATTTGAATAAGTATGCGTGTGGGGTGAGATGAGGGAGAGTTGTTTCCTTTGTTTCAGCATCATCATCAGCATCGTCAGCGGCCGCCCTTAGGGGGCTTTTCCTACCAGAGTACAATTGTGAATAGCTGCCGTGGCTCTCAGGGGTATATTATCATCATCATCATCATCATCATCGTCATCATCTGCGGACTTGGTCTGTTTGTTTTTGTTCTATTCCTGCATATTCGTATTTTCGTTTCGGATTTTCTAGGACACAACTTTTTTCGTTCTCCATTTCTTGTTTTACTTATATATGAATTTCTTTTTGTTGCGTGCTTTTTAGTCCTGAGTAATGAAAATACTGCCCCCCCATCGTCATATACATTTGAAGATACACACGTTTGATGGGTGCAATATTCGGTTTTGTTTGCTGAACTTTACGGGGAAAATATTCTATTTGTTGTTGGTGGTCCGGTCAGGAGCCGAGATTTCTATTTAAGGCTCTGTTTTCGGAGTTCCGGTGGCGAAAAACATTTCATCGTCTTGTGTACGTTTTTATTTATTTTCGCATTGAAATTGCACTGCAAATATGATTAAAAAAAAGAAAAAAAAAAAAAAAAAAAAACAAGAGAGAGTTTTCTATGAAAAGTTTATTTCGTGCATAGCTAATTGTGAGGAAAATTTATATTTATAAGTTAGGAGGGTATGGAAATCCATTGAAAGCGTTAGAAATCGCTGCAGAGAGAAAGGTATGCATGGATACCTGTAAAGGGAATACACATTTTTTTTTTTGGGAACTTCAAGTGGGTACCCTTTGAAAAGTTGGCGAATTTCGCACTCAGATACACCTACGTCAACATACGGAGTGGCTAAACTTCCACAGCTGTACGTGTAAAGTGCGTGCGTTAAACTTTTGTAATTTTAAACTTTTATTCCACACATTTTTCTGTCGGATAATTTATGGAGACATTTTTGTGGCAAATGTTGGCTCTTTCCAGGTTGTTCTGCATCCCAGAGAGCAACGTTAAATAGTTGTTTTATATTTTTCTGTGCTCTCTTTAGGCGATCTGAGAGGTCAGGCGATTTACAAAAGTTGTAAATAATTTATTGCGGCACTTCTGGGGTCTGATTTTTCCAAATCTTGCGCTTGCATTCCTTAAACTGATTCTAGCTTAAAAGGACGAAGCACGAGTATTGGTATTTCAATTATTAGATTTGATTGCATGAGTGTTTGAATCGATGCTTATAAAACCCTTGCGCACGTTGTGCAGACAAGTAAAATTTAATCTGACAGTGGGATCTAAGTCGACCTTGCTCGCCAATGGTTTACCACCTCGGCTCAGATTACAAACGATTTGATCCCGCCATCAGTATATTGTTACAATATCCTCCAATCGCATTCCGCACATAGGTGTGCGCGTTTGTACCATCTATGTGCGCTGTTAATTTTACACGTAGCTTCGTTTCTCCTATATCGAGTTTTCCATTTTCACTGACATATCTACCAAAACAGGATGAAGGAAAAAGAAAGCTTCGATTTTCATCAACAACGCACATTTCATGTGCGATATAAAACTATACAACTCGGATTTGAGTCAAATTCGTGCAAACATGTAAAATTTGTCCCCGATCAGTTGTGCGTTTAAATAAGTTAAACTTACTAGCCAAGTTTGTTTATTTTTTTCATTCCAAGCTCCAAGCTCTGACAGGCATAAACGATCTCGATATTAGTTCATTACTTAGTATACCGCACAAGGTGACGTCGCAATTAGATTGCTCACACATCTGCATAAAGTGGGTTCCTCATTTTTCCAATCCTATCTCTTCTGACTAACTTTCGAGCCAAGCTTTCCTTAATAATTTATATAATCTATATATATACCGTAATAGCACCTCCAGCGCACTCCACGCCAAACTCCTGATTAGTATAATCGCTCGATGAAATAAAACACAAAAAGAAAACTCATCTCGTAATCCTTACGCTCGAAGTCCCTAATTTGCCAACGATTTCTACACTGAAAACGAACAAAAAAAGAAAAGGTAACAGCCAGCCTTTTAGTTCAAAGTGCGTATATCCGACCCGCCTGTGTTATATATCTACCTACTACACGTAATGTATTCAGTACATATTATAATGCATGGCTCCTTTCTGAAGGACACACAACAGAATCGACGCCCAATGTCTATCCGAGTTGAAGGACAGCACACACGAAGGCGGCGGCGGCCGTGACAGGGAGAGAAGAAAGTACGGACACGTGTCCAGGAATTAATTCCCGAACAAAAAATAAATCCGAAAGCCCATCAAAAACCTCTCCCTCATACCTTGAAACCCACCTCCCATTTCGACTACAAGGCCTAAGACGACGACGACGTCTGTATTCCTCTTCTTTTTTTTCTTTTTTTGGCCTGTTCCACGCTAAGTACATTACTCGCTCCCTCTGCTCTTGTCAGTCCTCAGTCCCTAGAAAATACAAACACACACAAAAAGCACAAAGAGAAAGCCTGTTACAATTTGTTTGTATACCTAGCGCTCTGGAGTTGCTATTTTGGGGGATCAACGTAGTGTGTCGCCTGTCGTCATTATGGGGGGGGGGTGCTACTGCTCGTGGCACACATCAAGCGTTAACACTGTCGGAGACATTTTCCCGTACCTCCCCATTGGGACAGCAGAGGACAAGGGTCAACATAAAAAAGGTATTTTCATTTTCCTCGACACACGCGAGTTCCTTACATATATACCTATTCACTTTTCCGCCTCGAATAAGTCAAAGTAGGCGCTTGAGTGGTTTCATTGAAAATTCACTCGGACATGTGCACCTATATGGACGGTGGCTCGTCTTTTATCTTTTATGTTCTTTTTTTGACAATATTGACGAATTTTAAGTGTCGAACCGTTGGCGCTCATGCATGTGCACGAGCACAAGCCAGCAATCCCTAATTGGCTTTATAAGTTGATGGGTGCTACTTCTCGTCGGTTGTATGCCCGTCAAGTGGAACAAATGTGTTCGCCTATTGCGACAAAGAGAGCAGCCAATTTAGGATCGATTCCGATTCAAGTGTTTTCGAGTTTAAATGGCCAGCCAACTACTGCCGTTTAGCTTACACCCACTGTTGGGTATGGGTTCCACCATTGTTAACCACAGCGGACGACTGCTGTTTTATTGATTATTTTTGTTTTTGTTTTTAGTTTTAATTCTGCTATTTCTGTGCTTAGATTTAAAATGGTTTCGATTTGAAACCATTTTAGGTGAGGGATTAACTGAGTGGGGGAGGTGGTGTACATCGGAGTGGAAGGTGTGTTTGTTGCCCGCAGGAAAAGTTTTCTTCAGAAATTCAAATTCAAATAATCTCTACATGACGATAGTTCATCGATTGTTTTGGAACCGTGTACCCCTCGATCAACATATTACCGTGTTCTGGGGACCTGTGCTCCCCACTACTACTACTTGAAGTTTTGCATAATAAAGTCAGTCTCTAATTCAGTTTATTATCGCATTATTTAGTTAATGCATAAAATCCTACATACAAAATACTGTGACGTGTAATAAGCGTATTGGTGAATTGGTGAACTGGTATGAGCTCGTTTTGCCGGTGGTGAGTGTCGACTGGCTGAACCTTGTCTGGATGGAACTGGTGTGGATGGACCTGGTGTAGATAAACCCAGTGTCAATGAAATGTCATCCTCATCAGAATATTCTTCGTCAGAAGGGCTCTTGAATTTTTGCAGGTAGCACGACTCACAAGCTCGTATATAATGCTTGGCACATGTAGGCTTGCAACATGGATCACAAACGGCGGTAGTTTTGGTGTCTTTTTTCTTCGTGCGCAGAACCTTACACGGCTCACATCTACGCAACGAACATTTAGTCTGTAGGAAGACGAGAAGTGTTGATCTCCCTTCATTCGGGTGTGTACCCAAATAAATTTCTGCCGATACTTGTTAATTGGTTTTCGAATCAACAAGCCAAAATATCTTAATACCATACTTCCTCGGCTTTGATGGTATGTACTGGCGAAAGCTGCATCTGTTCCTCGTTTTTACCAACTGCTCGTCAATAGTAAGCTCTTTGGACGGAACAAAAGTGAGTTTCAGATTCATTGGGAGAGGGGTCCATATGTGGCGAAAAGGAGCCAGCTTATCTTCTCGCAATCGAGCTATTCGGGTTCTTGAGTCATCAAAACGCAGAAATCGACAGATTTGCTCAAAGCGTTCAATGACATCACTGCTCTATAAAATGGCATACTCGACTTTTGCTTGAAAGCAGACTGTTTTTCGACGAATCGGTGCTACAAGCTGCAGACGCCAATCGACAAGTTTTCATTTGATCAGTCCTGGTTTGCTCTGTAGCTCTTGGCATCGACCACCAAACAGTTTTTGCCTTGACCCATGTACTTTTGCCCACGATTTGCCTCAATCGCTAATTCTGGTGTTTCCACATGATGTAGCTCAATATCTGCATGTTGCATATCTTGAACGAGCTCTGTCAAATGGATATCCTGAATCTGTTCGAAATTATATATTTATATTGCAAATATAGAATATCATTTAGGTTTTCAAATAAGAATAAGGAATGTATTGTTTTAGAACATTTGTCATAGCTTTGAATGAAAACTTACCTTTGCCAACACATGCAACCACAAAAATACAAGGAATAATTCACTTCCAACTGTGACTCAAACAGGATAAAATGCAATTGAAAGCGCAATTCCATACAAAACGTACTAGGAAATATATTGGAGAGTACAGCTCCACAAACACGTATAGAGGTAGCATTGTTTTAGGCGCCCTGACACGAAACTCATCGAAAATTTGAATTCAAATACAATACTTTTGCAAAGCTAACAGGAAATTGCATACAAAACGCTGAGGTATTACGTTGGTGTGAAATTGGTTGTGCTTTGTATTCATCATTGAACATTGTATGGGGAGTGCAGCACCCCATTTCAAACTTAACATTTCAATATTTGTTTCCATTTTGTCTGGATAATTTTACAAAAACCGCTCTAACGAGTTTGACCAAAATACATAGTAAAGATAAAGTAGTTGTTTCGATCAAAAACTTCGAATGAATCAGTTTTTTAAATATGACTACCCAAAAACCAATCTGTGTTCATAAATTTCTTTAAAACTCAATACCGTACTGCCAATAAAAATGCAATAACAGCGACGTGAAACTCAGTTTTAGCAAATTCTTCTTTTTTTTCAACCATATTGAATATGCACCTTAGAATAATTCCAACCACTTGGTTTGCATTCTGTTTTCATGAAATTCCCATCACCTTTGGAAAAATAATGTGTACCAAATATGAATCGGAAATCATCTGTCAACTGCCATGGATGTGACAATTTCTTTCTATCAATTAGCACTAGAAGAAGATCGTTTTAAAAAGTAGTCCACTTTTCTGAAACTCTCCCGCTTACTGGACAAGCAAACTTTCGAACTTTCCTCCTGGATATACATATTTTCGGAGGTATACAACTTTCAAAAATTGAAGTCAAACTCGGAACGCTGTTTAAGAGGTATTGGTTCATTCCATCCTTTGAAGCCGGTCTCTGTTATGAATTTTTCGAGTTAGGGAACGATATTGGGTAAATTTTCTTACAAAACTGCACAAGCTCATATAAATTTGTAAGTGAATGACAAAGCGTCATGTTTCGTATGCTGTCGGATTCTGTAAATCAGCATGTGTCAGATGTTGACAGGAATAATGCGTCAACTGTTTGACACCGTTTGCAACTGAACAGTGTCAAATATGAGGTTTTTTAAAAAGTATTTACCTAGAAAAATCGATTGCGAAAAATGTTTTGATGCCGAAATGCTCAGTTTTGAGTGCCAAAATTTGTGAGAAAATACTCAGAAACCATGCGAACCATTGCAGCTTTTTATGGAAGATCTAACTAGGTGTATGGACCTGAATGGATTTTCCTTAACTTCCAAATTCAAACACAACCTGGACTCTTCCAATGCTTTGCTTAGTACTTTGACTAACATCCAACTACCGTTCGAATATATACCATTTGCCGTAGCTCGGGCATGATGTTGCAAAGGAACCAAGCCATTGTGTCGGTTGGCCAGCAAATTATCTATACCATAAACTGCATCCAAACCCGATTGTCTGCCTCTGCGAGTACAATAGAGATTCCATCGCCGCCTCAAGTTCAGACTTCCGTGACTTTACAGGTCTGGTGCATATATCTGCAGCTCGTAGCTGGTGTGCGCCAAAGTCTAGCTCCAGAGTCAATGTCGTCATTATGTTGCCATTGATTTTCTCTCGCAACAAAGTATCGCCGGAGGGTGGGACAAATATCAGACACTGTTTATCAGGAGGCTTTTATCACAGTTTATGACCGAAATCAATTCAGGTTTCGATTTCGAGGAGTGGAAGCACACTCCAGCAGAACCGCTGGACACATTTTGTTTGTTATTTGGTTAGCTTGCGGTCAGATAAATAAGATATTGTACGGCGTCTCTTCGTCGACTATTATCATGGTCTAGCCGCCTCGGCGACGACGAGGAGGACGACGAGCAGTGGTGATGATGATGGTGACGAGCGCGCGATGGAATAGGAAATTGCAATTTTCTTCCGTGTAATCAAGTTGATTTTGTTCGCCGTGCGATGGAGTCGCGCTGTCCATCTAAAGTACGCTAGAACCTCCTCTAATGCACTTGACTGTCGATCATGTACTAAATTGCATTTTTCCTTGTTCCTCAACTATTTTTGCCTCATTTACTCCGCCTACTGCGATCAGCATCAGCATCATCACCGGCACCATGGACATCATCGTCATCATCATCATCAGCAGCAGCAGCGGCAGCAGCCGCCGCATCATGGCTGGTTCATCATCATGGACGTTGTTGGACCCAGCAACAGCAGCAACAACATTCAGATATGTTAATGAAAAGATTGAAGGTGGATTATCTGCACTTCCTACTCCACCTTTTGAATTGAAATTGGTTTTTTCGCTAGATTGGCATTAGATACAGACACTGGTCGGGGCGGTGTTCGAAATGGGGGTGGAGGAGCCAGTCCAGTCCACTCCAACAAACCCAGCCGGTAGTTGAGTGGACGTTATAAATGTAATTTCTTAACATGGATAAGAATTTTATCGACAACAAGTCGCATCGGCTACCGACAGCCGACAACCGATTCGATGAGGTTGAAAATTGCATTCATTAGCGTCTACTGGGGGCTAATTTGGGTGCGCGTCGCGCGCACGTCTCGGCATAGCTCTATGTATGGGTTCTTGTGCGACGCGACGGATAGACGGGCTGAGGTTAATGAGTTTTCGGTATCGTGCTGATGATTTTTTCTGCGCTATGCGGCGATTCGATACGGTGTTGATAAGATGATGCTCTCTGCCCAGTAGGAGATAAATTGAAAAATACCCATTTAATGGTGGCGGAGTTAGCTCGTACTTTTCGCTTGATGTGTTTAGCGGAAATGAATGATGGCGCACGGACAATTTGCAATTGTTACATGGGTAGACGTAGATGTATGCCGAAACCTGATCGTTTCAGAAGAGATCTTTGGCACATGTACAAATTCTTTTGACGAAGCAGTCTCTTACCGACGAGCAGATTTCATGTCAGCTCTTAATGGTGAACAAGAGAGGAGCATGTCCGAATGCAATATTCGACCAACAAGAAGTCAGCTATACTTGTCAGCATGTTTTTAACTTTCTCGATTACGAAGCAAGAGAAAGATATTGTATTCGTACAAAATTTCGAACTCGAGATACACTGGCGATCACTAGGATGAGGCCATACATTTTGCAATCGATGTTCACTCTTTATAATTGTTTGAAATTTTGTTCCCGAAAACTTTTACTACCTGGGTAACAGGTACATATTTTTCCAACAGTAAGTCATAAAATCACCGCAAAAAAAAACCCAAATTCCAACTTGGGGTTTTTTTCCACTGACGTCTGACAAACATCCGAGAGTATAACTGTCTTAAGAGCTTCTCAATAAGCCGTTTGGAATCGGCATAAAATTGTAGATCCCTTCCATTCGTTCCAAAAATAAAACTCACACAAAACGAATGGTTGCGAGAAGCTAGGCCTTGGGTCCCTACGGACCTGTTGCGCCAACTATATATATAAGTCATAAAATGAAAGCGTAAATAAAAAACAAAGGCTGGATTTTTCCATGATCAAACAATGAACTACTTGAAAATCGTATAAAAAGATGCTCCACTAGGATGAGGCCATGTGCAAAATCTTCGAAAAAAAGGACCAAGTTAACATTTTATGGTTTTTAAACATTTATTTACTATTAAAATGCATTAAAAATGAGTATGCCCGCCATTTTTCGATATGACCTTTATTAGACAATTTGGAATATAATCATACAGGTTTTTTTTTAAATAATAAAGGAAAATTTGGGCCCAGGCATCACGAATAGCTTCGATTAAAGTGTCCTTTTGTTTAAATTGTCTGCCGCCTTCATACACTTTACGAGATAACCATGACCAAATATTTCCGTTTAAGGCCGGTGAATAGGGTGACCACGGTAAAAGTTCCACGTCTTCTTATTGAATCCAACTTCTAACAACCCTGGTAGTTTGGATTGGGGCATTTTCTTGTTAGAATATCCAAGACAGGGGCCTGGCAATGTTTTTCACTTTTGGAAATGACCGTTCCAGCAAACATTTTTAGTTGTTTCCGTTCCTTGAAGTGGACAAAAGCTCCAACTCGATTGTGCCATAGTAGGACATAGCTACCCACACCATTTCTCCTGATGTATGGCTGTGATGTCTTGCCAAAAAGACTCCTCTAAGATCATAAAAATAAAAGTTGTAACCTTCGAGGTTTTCAGCCGAAAATACAACGCGTTTCCATTCACTGCTTCAAGGGACATGTTCTGTTGCATACTTCTTTCGATGCTCCTTGAAGTACACAAGCCTCAAAACAGATATCTTTTTAAGTTTTCTTCTCTGTATGGTAATGCTTTTTCGTATTATCCTTCGGACCGTTGCTATGCTGGCTGATACTCGGCTGTTGGACCTTATTTTAGTCGCTGGTAGAGTCGAATTTTAGGCAAGCCGTAGAATTAACCGCTTTCCTCGCAATGTTGTTGCTTCTGCCGTGCTACCTTTTTGATTTTTCCCATAGTGTTGTGGATCCGCAAGATGCATATTTACAACAGTCCTGACTCCTTGAAAGCATCTATTTTTCCTCTTTCTGTCGCTGTCAAAGTCTTTCCGGAACCCATTTTTTTAAACTAAATAAAAACAGTTCTTTTCAACGCTTTTTGAAATACTCTTAACAAAACTTTGAAAAAAATCGCTGATGTGAACTCTTACAACGAAATATTCCCAATGGCCTCATCCTAGTTCTTTGTTTAATTTGGGAAAATTCCAGCCTTCGTCTCGAAAACCATCCGATTCTAGCGAAAATTCATTCATAAGGTAATATGGTCACTTCTAACTTAATAGTAAACTCAGTTTTTATTTTAAGTATCGTTAAATACATTTTTCAAAAACGGAATTTTTTGTTGGCTGTTTAATTTTCCTTAAGTTTAACTAACTGACTAAAATAAATACTCAGGGGAAAAATTTATGTTCTCAAAATTTCAGTGTCCCTAATTTTCAATTCAAATCACTGAAAACGCTGATTTTAAAAACTGCTCATACCTCGAAGCTCGAAAACCCCAATTTCGATTTCGATAAAATGGTAAAAATCAAGTAATGCTTACATCTACTATACATTTCAATATTTGTTACTGTTTTGTCTGCATAATTTTACAAAAAACGATTTTGATCAAAATACATATATAGCATTATATAATAATACTAATTAAGGTTCCCATACTTAGTTTTGATCAACAAATTCGAATAAACCAGTTTTTTCGATTATTTCTCAAATATGACTACCCAAAAGCCAATCTGCGTTCATAATTTTTTTAATACTCATCAGCCAATAAAAATGCAAGAACTGCGACGAAAGACTTATTTTTAGTAGCAAATATTTCCCAATTCTTCTTTTTTCAACCATATTGAATATGAGCCTTAAAATAATTCCAACCACTTACACATTCAGAAACGCCCACTTCATTTGCACCCCCGTCCATCGGGATATGCGGTTTGTAACTGCTAATGCAAATTCGAAAACAAATTTCTAAAATCTTACATATATTTTTAAGGAAAGATGTCGTTCTAATACGAACCCTGCTTCCTACACCGTAAACCAGGGCTACTTATATATTCCAGTCGGAAATAAAAACATGCCCTAGCAGATCGACTACACTTTGCCTTGTCCTCAAAAATCTGGAAAAGTGTACGAGTTTTAAAATAGTACAGTTGGAGCTTACACCTCTCCAAGCAGAACTTGCGACAATCGCCTGTTACTGAGAGCTTCAACTTATAAAAACCCACATTATTATTTGATATATACTGCCGTTTCAGATGAATAACCCAAAAGTGGATATTATTTAACACTATTCATCGATTCTCAGGTTTTCACCTACCTACCGAATAAAATAAGCAAACAACCAACCAAACTTTTGATGAACGAGAAAGTTTCTCTCGACCCAGTCGTGGGTTTTTTTTTTTTTTTTTTTTTTCTCTCCTATAGACGATGCAGTTTTGCAGTGATGCCAACCTACACTGGCTCCGTATAACTCGTCGCTTGTACATGGCCTTACAGTCGATTAAGACGATGCGTTTTGATAAGTCTTGTTGGAGTGTAATAACGGATAGCTTTCCTGACGTGAAACCGCTCTGATATAGGACCAAACGATTATTTGTGAAAGACATTGGGCGGTCATGGGGTGAAGCGAATGGGGCTGGAAATATCGGTCCTCATAGCATGATACACCGATTACATTTGATAAACCCAAAAAAGACGTTCACTTGCTACGTTACAGGCTGACTAGCAGTTGAGCGCTAGTTGACATAATCTTTTGGTGACACCTTTTCTGTGGAATGCCTTTCTGAAAATCGCCCCTCTGTAAGGGTGAATAATAGCGGCTCATACTCAACCTAAACTGCGGTTCACTTGGCATCTTGCTCAGATTGCATGCAATTATTCACCATTCCCCGGCACGATTCTTTAACAGATCGCCATTTTAATGCGCATTAATAAAACAAACAAGAAGTGATAGCCCCCCACCCGGCTGTATTTGACTTGCTTTTGCAACTTGGGACCGGTTCCTTTATAACAAATGATCTCTCACAGAGATTTATTAATTTTAATCCCCTTTCCAGAGAGACTTTTTAGCTTATAAATTACTGTCGGACGGATATCCCCTGACAAATGAGTAATGAATTTCGAGAGCGCGTCCTAGGGGTTGTGCCAACTGCCAATGCCAAACCATCTTTCACATATTTATTTCCAGTTCAGACGAAGTGATCGCCATGGTGGCGAATATAGGGAACGAGAACAAAGGCAAGCTGATTGAAAAAAAAATGTCCCCTCGACCTACACACGCTCCAATAATTCCTTTCTTCGGTATCTAAGGACGTCACTAAGCACTTACACATACCCACATCAAAGCGGGCGGCGTCTCCTCTCCAGAGACAGAGACAGACATTTACTGTGTGCAGCTGTGTGTTTGGCCATTGAATTCATGTTGAAAGCTTCTACCAGACAGACGACGACGACGACGTTTCAATGAAATGTCTTTCTTTTGCGCACAATTTCCAAGCCCATTCTGTTTGGTTTCGAAACAAAAGACCACCCCCACCACCCTTCAATCATATCCACCCTTACTTTTGTTGCAAAGCGGTCGTCGGTAACCATTTTTCTTTTCAGTTATGCCAATCCGGAAGACCGTAAAAGCATTCTCTCATCTAGCAGTAGGCCCCATGGCAACACTGTTAGTGTTACCCACCCCCTTGCCCGTTCGCAAAGCGCACATGGTACATCACCCAACCTAGCAACTCATCATTTGACATTTCACATTGTTTGGAATAAAATTCCACTCACGTATATATCTGGATGTGTGTGTGTGTGGATGTGGGTATAGATACATTCTTTTCTGGCACAGCTGGATCGTGTTTCCTTCTCCTTCTCGTCGTCGTCTCCTTTTGCTCTACAGCGGTATGCATTAGAGCATGTTGACGGTATAAGGGGGAGGAGGGGAGGAATTGTTTTCCCTTTGCTCTCGGGATTGTCGAATATTTCAAAGAATTCGACTTATGCCACATCATCTCCACCCGCACGCGGACGTTCTACAAAGTGATGAACCCTCGTATTGCTATACTGTCATCCGTCGTCGCTGTCGTTGGGTATGAATGTGTGCGGCAGTTATCCGTTCTAGACTACGGTTGAAACACAATACCCCGACGGCATCAGTTAGAAGCCATTGTTGCTAGACACATACCCAATCTATATGCGGGATTAAAAAATGTACATAGCAAGCTACATAATAACATGGGGCAATATGCGGAATTGAGTTGAAATGATCAACTTCAACCCCCCGGGGCTGTGTTGTGTGTGCGCAAGTGGAGCACAACCATTACCATCACAACACAGCACAAGCCGAGCAAGAGAGAGAGGATAGTTTTTTTATGAACGACCTTCAAAAATCAGGTCAACTTGAAGTGGGTGGGAGTTGATCCACCCCTGTGATGAATGCGAACTGTTGGAGAATTAGTTGCAGGCGGCGCGGTGGTGCTACCATCCACAGCTACCACTGGGATCTACTCTCGGCTAATCGATGTCCTCGACATGTAATCTATATTTGGCACCCGTACGCTCAATCGTAGGTGTGTGGTGTTGAACGATGATTTACGTTCAAATGCCACTGGGCGGGTGTGGATGCAGACGGATTGTGGGAATAAATTTGCCTGCTGCAGTCTAGGTGCCAGTGTATTGGGGGCATGGAAGCTTATTCTTAACCGACTGGACATGCCATAATTGATTACGTCAACAAATTCATTCCGTCGAGCTCATAGGTAAAGTCTACTACACCACTACAACTTAATGGACGTCTGTGTGGTAGGGACGGCGGCCGGCGGCCCATATATTGTTGTTGCTTAAGCCAGACACACACACATGCACGTGTGTTTGAATAGAATTAGTTTGAGGTGTTGCAGACGAACGACGCCGACTGCGATGAACGTGTTAACTATGGCATACATTTTGTGTTGTTATAACAAAATTAGCAAATTGCATGTGGCGTTGACGAAAACAAAAAGTGGGTGCGGTTTTGTTAGGTTTTGTTGAAAACTTAACGTTTTTTTTGACTGGGGGCGAAGGTTGCTGGGCTAAATTCAGTGGCTAACCACTTTCGGTGGATGTCATGAAATTATTACATTGGGTTGTTGTTTTATGGAAAACGAAAATAACTAGCGTGCAAAAATGACGCGAAAACACTAAGTTGTTTGCGAATAATCAATGTAAATGTTAATGGGGAGGACATTCGTGAGTGTTTGCTCAGCGCACATGGCTAAAATGTGAATGCGTCAATTGGGGCACTCGACTTGTGCTTTTTTCATTCGTTTCAATGCTCAGGAGTCCGTATTTTCTGATCCGCACACTAAAGCTACTTTCAAGAGTGATTTTGTGTGCGCTTAGATATTTCACTTATTTTTTTAGCAGTGCGTACTTCTTACTAACTCCACATAACTCAACTCAGAAGAATGTGGTTAAAATTTTATGAATTTTTCATGTTCTACATGATGTTGGATTTTTATAAATCCAACATATCATACAAGGCCAAGCGCACAGTAGGTGTGCGTTTTGATATTTAGTTTTAAATTTCCATTAACGATTTATACAAATACCTACATCTTAACCGAGCTGTGCAGTGTCAAATCTGCTAAAGTATTCCAACTGTTTTATTGCGCACGTTAGGTGTGCGTTTATGATATTGCAATTAATTTCAAAATGCCAACTTTGCCGAGTTGTGTAGTCAAATTATTTGAAGTCATGCTACTATTTTGGAGCTCACGCTAAGTGTGCGGTTCAATATTTCCCCGATGGGTTATAGTATTCACATATTCCCATTATTTTCTGAAAGGCACTCGTAGCGAGTAACTTCTATTAAAAGCATTAAGTTTTTGAAAGTCATCTTAATTTGTCGACATACATATATATCCGCACACTTATTTTAAAATACGAAAAGTTCCGCACAACTAATGTGCGCTTAAGTGTTGCAGTATATATTTTTTATCACTTGTGGTTTCCTTAATGATGTTTCGATTTCGTATACGTTTATTATGACTAAAAGTTGCTTAGTATTTAGTATTTATATCGGCACCTCCCAGAAAGATATTTGATATTTTCTATGCACATGCGACTCCCGCTTTTGTTAAATCTCCCTCTGGTAATGGGCCCCGAAGTTGGGAAAAAGCTGTAAAAACGTTGAATACCCCACCGGCTATATGCCTACCTGCCCCCTCGCCGCCATTCTATGTTGTCAACTAGTTGGAACAAAATCTCTGACTAACTCTATAAAAGCATGCATATTTTATGACAAATGCCTAAAAACACATATCCGCATGGCTAAAAAAAAGAAAACACGACTTCCATCCCGAACTATCGCCCTTGGCAACATGTAGCTGCACAAAAGTAAAGCCACCCTGTAAGCGCAGGCATCATACAAAAGTCATTTCGTAAATATTTAAACAACAGTTAAATATTTACTCTACTGCAAAATGTACCTTTTTCAGCAACGAATTTGTTAAATAGGCAAACGCATCGAATGCCCAGAGGAAGACCAAGAGCAAGACGAACTTGTTCCACCCATATGTCAACATTTCTGAATATTTAATGAATAATAATTTGACAAACTTTACACTTCAATTAGAACAGTTCCAGATGCATGCATATGTACACAAACTACAAGCTATACCGACTATGCAGTGTTGATGCGAAATTCCGTTGAAAATCAGTCGGGTCTCGGTCTGTGCTGTATATGCGGCACGACCTACTGCCACTCCTAAAGCTTGGCCGTCGCTCTTGGTGCCTCTCGTTCTGGCTCACATGTATGCTCCCTTTCTGGCACTGAGTTTGTGTATCTCTCTTTCTCGTTAAAATTGCAGACAATCAAATTAAAGTTCGCCTCGAAAACAGCAACCTATATACCGAAAAGGTGTCCGTCGGACAGTCTACCACCCGCGAACCACACCCCTCGCCATCAGCCATCCGCCCGACAAATGACGGAACAGAAATTCCATTATATCAGTCCCCGACATGGTTTCCATTTCCCATACCCCATTCCAGTCAACGTGTATACAGACACACTCAGGCACACCCAGCTATCGCCCCGAGGGTGGGATAGTGATGTGTATCCATGTGAAGTAGTCCGCAGACGCTCTAATGTAATATGTATCCCCGCATATACTCGTACACGGAGAGCGAGTCAGCAGTTTGCGTGACCGCCATCGATCAATGACAATAACAAAAGCCGCCCCCAAACCGCCACCCTTGGGCGTCGTCGTCAGTGGGTGGTTGCTTGGTTGGATCTGGGTGACTGCGAAGAGAATTTCGCAGTAATTCCGTGCCCCGCATCATCGGAAACAATGTTGATGTAGGTTTGGGTGTTCGGGGTGGCATGTGGCGGCTGACAGTTTTGTATGTATCCGCCGCCGTTCAGATGGTGCCGCATACTGCCGGTGGTACATGGCGCCCCTGAAGGGTAGAATTTCGAACGCCACACAACGACGACGACAAAAACTTATTAAAGCTGTGCAGGCTTGTTATGTGAAAGCGAGGGGATGGGGGTGGGTATATTTTTCGCCTGTTAACTTAGTATATAAGACACGATGGGAATATCGGATGTGCTACTGCCGTACATGGTTGAACTGGCGCTGCTGGATGGTAGTGGCTGTTACAAGTTTGTTTGGGAGATTGCCCAACATGGAAGTATGGCGGCAACATAAAATGTATGTGACGCGTGTAGTCATCCGACCCATTTTCGGTCCTGCAGGGGTTTGCGTTATTTCGGCTCCATTTTTGTGAAATAATTTATACACTTGAGAGTTTGCAGAATGTAGCGATGTGCGAAGAAATATGGAGCAGGTGCAGAGTTGCCAGAGAGTACGAGGAGGTGAACCAATTTAATGTGCAAAGTTTGGAATTGAAAAACGGACGGTTTCTGCTGTAAAGGCGGAGAGGCGGTGGTTCTGTGATGAAGTATCGTAGCCAAGGCTAATTCCAGTTTTGTTTTAATGTGCACACTTGAACCTTCTCTGTTTCCTGATTATTGTTGGCAATGGGGAGTGTAGTGGTTAGGGATCAGGCCCTCATGCCTAAAGTTACGAAAACTGAACAGCAACTGGTGAGGGTTGGGTGGAATAGAGGTTGTTCAAAGCACTCTTGTGGAATGTTTGAGCTGCCTTGGGTAATAAGTCACAGTATTTGAAAGTTGTAGCTCAATAGCTTTTGTATGTCGGAGCCTGCTTAAGGTATAATCATTTGAGAATTGGGGCTGCAAAAAGAGCGTGCAGGTCATCCACTTTTTTGTCACTGGTTTCGGAATTCTGCTTCGGAAATATGAAGTCCAGCCTTTAGAAGCGTTTTTCGACTTTCTTTTTGTTTTTAAAACTTCTCTTGGGAAGCGCTAACGTATGATGCTTAAGGGTAGGTGTCTAGCCCTACATTTAAATCGTTCTAAGTTGTTGTTTTCTCAAAATAGTTCTTCATTGAGTTTTCTTGTTCTGGCTACTGATTTAGTCGTACCCGGGTCTTGGTATTCAGATCTGAGCAGACAGGTTTAAGTCAGCGATTCGGAAAGGGCTTTAAAATTCAGTCCGTCATTAACAAGCGCTCTTTGGACCGACAAAGATAGATAGATTTGTTTCCAAACTTCAGCTATGCTACGAAGGTTAAACCCCTCCGAAATTAAAGCTGCCAACAAAAATATAGAAACAAATCGGGGGCTGTCAGGTCGGGTCACTGCAAAAAGCAGTTGGAAGCTAAAAATGCTTTCTTAAAAGTGCTCTACCTTTTCGGGTCATGTGCAGTGGTTTGATCGTGCTAGAACCAGTCTAAATTTTCTGGGCCTTTCGAGTTGAATGTGATCTTCTTACTCAGGGAGGAAAACTGGCTTTACCGAGCTGCCTTACACAATTACGCTGAAATGCCTACGTTAGGCTCATTATGTATTTTGCACAGGGAAGCTTCAAATGTTTTTGTAATCTGCAGATGACATAAGCGCTTAAAAGGTGGAGGGAAAACACATTTAAAAATTCTTCAAAAGGTTATTGTCGCTTTTTCCCAAACTTTTAGTAATATTCTACGACAATCTTAAATAGAAGACTACCGGTTTGACTAAGTGTCTCAGAAAGAACGAGGCCCCATCTAACTACCAAATCACAGTTCGAAAATACCTGAAACTATACTTGTTTGGATTTGGCTGAAGGTCGCGCACCATCAAAGGTTTTGCTTCGTCGCCAACTGTCTCCACTGTTGACAGCATTTTCGATAAATGCGCCTTGGCAACATTCTCCCTTCAATACACAAACGACGCACACAACCATTTCTCTTCTAGACACTCGATACACCCTTAAATGTCAGATATACCTACAAACAAAAATTGTGGTCGTCTCTCTGTCAGCAGTCGGAGAGAGCATACAAACATTCTGATCTGAACCCAACCCAAGCAGGTCCTTCGTTCTCTGCCAATTTAGTGAGTCAGTTGAACGGATAGACAGACAGACAGACCGATCGATATCGCTTTGCGTGTAGTATATTCTGTACCTATACAGTATACACTTCTTTGCGAGCGGCTGTGGGGGTCGTCTAAATGTCAGACACGTTGCTCAAACGACCTGAAACCTTCTTACAGTGTTAATTTGGGACATGTTTCCCAAGAATAATGATGTGGCTGTCGGTGTGGGTTGCTGGGCTGTGGGATTGCTCACAGCTCCATATCGATGGGGTAGTCATGGCTGGTAAGTATGGGTAGTCATGAGAATGGAAAACCTTTCCTCGTGCAGTCTGCTCACAAAGCCCATTATCGCAGAATTATAATCCCCTCTGCAGTTTTTTCGTCCTCCGCAGTGTTTGGGTCACCCCCGGGGGGGATTTAACTTGTTTTGAGAGCCTTATCACTGTAGTAGACGTCGCCCTCCCCCGCACTCCTACGCCTCATTTCGCTTGGCTTTTGTGTGTCGTGCCTTTATGCCTTTAGCACTGTTTGATTTGATTCTGCGTTGACGTGTTGTAAGATTTGGGTTGTGCGTTGTTTTGCGCTCGAGGGTGGAATGGCGTAGCGTACACGTGTCGAAAAGGGTTCACATTTTGACTCTATGCTCTATGCTACGATATTACTCTTATTACTGAGGAAAGTGCTTAAACGGATTAGTAAAAAATTTTCGTTTTTTGTTTCATTTCAGGTAAGGACTCTGTTCACTTGTTGTTGTCGTCGCACCTTCTAGTTTGCCGTGTTGTATCGGCTAATGCATTTGTAATCTGCTAATGCACAAATGAGTGAGTAATTTGTTCTCATTTGCACAAGTAGCACACAGGATGGGTGTGATAAATTATCACCACAGTAAGGATTTAATTGCTCGCGGTACTCCTCTGCGTTCTGGATGAAGAAGATGATGATGATGGCGATGTGGTGTACACCGAGCCATGAGTACCTACACCTATAGTTTAATGGATTCTGTTGTTTGGTGTTATTTAGCCCTCTCTAGGTGCATTTATTCACTTAATTGCTTCATTTCGATGCAGGGAATTTTAATTGTACCAACGAGTGTAGTTGGTAGTTGCACGAAGGTTTCTTTTTTCGTATTTTCTGGGAAATGTCGATACAAATGAGGTGACTAATGGATTGCGAGGAACCCCACATTGTGGAGTCCAAGCAACTGATGACAGGTTTCGCGTACATTAAGATTAAGGAGATAATTCTTTGATTGCTGTATAGGGAGTGGTGTAAATTGTGTGTTCCTTGAAGGTGACTGATAGCATTTTAATCGCGCCCTACATTTTCTAGAAATGATTGGATGATTTGGGTCGTCCTTGAAGGGCCGTGAGTTGTTGTAATTACACGTTTCACAAATTTAGGTTGTGTTTGGAAGGGGTGGACGCGAGTCTTGTGAATTAAGTGGATAAGTGCAATTATTGGAGTCTCCACGACGTAGCTGTTGTTTTGAACTTTCTCGATTACGTAGTAAGAGAAATATATTGTATTTGTACAACATTTCGAACCCGAGATGTTAATCAATTCTGACATTACGATGATAGATAGAGGAATTCAAAAAAGTGGTTCGCGAAATTCTGTCAATCTGTCCGTCCGTATGTCCCGAGGCCTTCAGCCTTAACGACTGCCCGGATTTGGTTCAAACTTCGGATTTGGAATTTTTGAGCCTAGAGTTTGGGGCCTTTTTTTTTATTTGCAAGGTAACCTCGATATTAATGGTACTTCCCATATCAAATTTTCATACCAGTTTGATTTGTTCGGAAACGGCTCCAACGATTTCAACCAAAATTGATATTTGAGCTTAGGAGGGTGAGGTTAACATGACTGCATTCATAGTTTTTGGCTAAAAAATCGAATCACAATACTTTCGAAATTGGGACATATCTCAAAAACGGTCCATATGATTCTAACAAAAATGGAAGGGATCTATAACTTTATGCCGAGTCCAAACGGCTAATTGAAAAGTTCTTTCAAGACAGTTATGCTCTCGGATATAAATATATGACAGACGTTCGCGAGAGATGGCGTAGTTGAAAAAAAACCTTAAGTTGGAATTTTGGGTTTTTTTCGGGATTCGAACCTGGACCCCTCGCTTAGTAGTCCAACACACTAACCACTGCACCGACTAAAATGCATACATAGAGTAAAATTGATTTTTTCAAAATTATAGTGTTCCTAATTTTCAATTCGAATCACTGAAAACGCCTATTTTAAAAACTGTTCATACCTCGAAAACCCTAATTTAGATTTCGATAAAACTTAAAAACCAAGCAATGCTTACATCCCGAACAATAACTTGTACTCAGTTTCCAGCTAAATAGTTAAGCAATAGTAATTTTCAAGCTAAACATTTCAATATTTTCTACTGTTTTGTCTGCATAAAGATTTTGATCAAAATACATAATATTTAGGATGATAAAACAGTACTAATTAAGATCCCATACTTGGTTTTTCTCAAAAAAATCGAATAAATAAGTTTTTCAATTATTTCTCTAATATTAATGCCCAAAAATATCTGTGTCTAAATTTTTTTTTTTTAAACTCAATACCGCAAAAAATTCGAAGGGGCACAAGAATGCGAGCAGAAAACGTACTCGATACTCAGTAAGGAATTTGAAAATAAACGAATTTCTATCACATCTTGAATCCTTTTTTTAGGTTTATCAAACACTTCAGGCTCAACAATTCAACATTCAGACATGTTTTGAGTGAACTAAAAAGCAAATTGCCACCATTTTTGAGAGGCCTTCGGAATTCGTTTCATACAATTTTTCTTGCGTATTTATTTGCCGTTGAATGAAGTTCCAACTGTCTTGGGACTGCTTTTTTCGGTGGGCGGTCTGAGTTATTGGTAGTCGTAATATTGAAGAGGTTTGGGTTTTTTTTCTGAGCCGATGTTTGATCCCGGGTCATCCACGTCCATTTCGGTTTCCGAAACTATCCCTGAGTCTTCGAGCACAACGGATGTGACGGCTGCTTCGTTAAGAGGTTTCCGTATAATTGGGGCCCCATAGCAGCTTGTTCGCAGTCCTTCAAACAGACAAGTTCAATAACCTCATTCTCCAGTGGAGAAAAAAAAAACATTCTTTGTTTTCACCACCACCAGTAGCTTTTAATTTCCGTCTGTTCTGGGACAGTTTGTTCCTTAAAGCGGACTTGTGGTCTGACCAAACCTAATATATAGTAGTAGTAGAAAAGCACTTGCATTTGATTGATTTACTTACCTTTGTCCATTCTGAAACTTCTTTAGCAGGTGGCCCCAAGCTGTTCAGCTGATTCCTCAGATTTTCCCAAAACTTTTGGATCGTCTCTGGATCTTTTTTCAATAATTCCTAGCAATGTCAGGATTTTGTTTTCATTTGATTTACTATCGCTAGGAATTGTGGGCGAGTTGTTTGTTTCCTTAAAAATAGAAGTATGTAGATAATTGATTTGTACTGTTAAACCTTTTACATAACTCACTTCTGTTCATTTAAAAAAAAGGAAACTGTTAATTTTGTTGTTCATTTCTTCGAATCGGCAGCTACTTTGGTGCGGATATTGAAAATGTAAACAACTGTATGAGCTGCGGATGGTCTGCGTTCACAGTGAAACCAATGTTCGAACACTTCCTTACCGACATCTGTTCACTTACTGTCCGACGCTTTCAATGACTGACACCATACAAAAAACAAGTGCTAATTCCTCCGCAGGCAATCCGCCGCATTCAATGATTGGGGTGAATAACAGCAACGTAAAACTTATTTTTCGCAAATATTACCCACTTATTCTTTTTTTCAACCATATTGAATATGCACCGTAAAATAATTCCAACCACTTGCTGCCGCAATCAGAAACTGCCACTTCATTTATACCCCCGCACATGTCCATCGGGATAGTTGGTTTATAACTTCTAGTGCAAACTTACTTTATTTTTTAAACCCGAAAAAAATGTTCGAATATGCACATATACATAGTTGTCAAGAGTCAATTGGATTTTATCAGTATAAAGGGTAGATCTGAGGCAGAGCTCTGTCCTTTACCTATTGATTGGTGGTCATTAGTTTTTATAAGCCAAGTCTGTCCAAAGTCCAATTGGTGCAACACTTCTAAGTTTACTGCTTAACTGAAACATTCACTAATCGGAATTGGGGACTTTCTATAATCGATTTTGACACCTAAGTTTTCATACTTCTGATCCAACTACTCCACAATCCGCAGCGAAGTCGACAGAATCATTGAACTTTTGAAAATGGAAGTCTAGACGTCGTGAAACGTCTTAAAACGTTACACCTTCTAATTTTAAACGCTTATGGGAAGCGAATATCTTCTGTATTCAAATTTAAACCCATTTCGTCACAGACTCTACCGCAAGTAGAAGTACGATCGCCTCGTAATTATAAGTTGTTCCACTAGAGAAAGGGAATGTGGACGCAAAAGCAACTATTTTAGCTTTTCCAAGCTCTTGTGCTTAGAAAGAAATTGGCTACAGCTCTCGCAGGCTTTATTGTCTGTTTGCTTGTATCAGTTTTTAGTATCGATTAGTTCTAGCTTCACCCAAAAATTATTGAAGAAGAGTCCCAAGTAGCCTCAGGTCAGATGAGGGTATTTTTTAAACTGCCATATGTCCATTTAAAATAATTTGAAAATAAACCCCTCAGCCATCAGACATACAACATTTTTCCACTCAAAATTGACACCAATATAATATATGTACCATTGTCATTATCATTTCTAATGCGACATCAATTTCACAGCGTGAGACCTAGTTGCGGCGTGCTTTTGTGAAGCACAGATTCCAACTCAAAATTCAACGCACCCACGACGAGTCACTGTCGACTTTCTTTCGAAAACAACAAACTGTCACTTATATATGGCGCTCCTGTCAATCGAATTTACAAACCACTTTGTCGCTAATCCATGCGATAAACATCGGCGTCTTCAGTGTCGCCGCCGCCGCCCATTGTCTAGCCTTAGGCCGCCAATTATTTCACAGACATTAACCACAAATCGTAACTTTCTGTACACCCATCCCAACCCAGCCCGAGCTGTGTTGTACAGCGAAAAACGTTTTTCCACATGCGATTCTGTTGTTTGTCGCCGTCCATGTTGTTGTCGTAAACAGCCAGTGTTGTCGCGTGTCGCCGTTATAAAATCTCAGTTAATATTGTTTTTATTTGTTGTTGTTGTCGTCGTTGTCCTCGCATTGCCTCGTTTTCATGTCTATGGGAGAGGTTGCAAATCAACCGTCACTTCGGCTGGGCGATTTACTGGGGAGGCCATAAAAATGGACTCCCTGCTGATGGAAGTACCTTAACACAGAGGATAAGGGATATCGTATTCAGGACGGTTTGTCCTACAACTAGAATTTCTCCTCCACTGTGCTAAAAAATTAAACCATCAAATCTTTTCAACCATGATCATCGCATCTGCAGTTGGATGTCGGGACTTGGGCAACTTGTCAATTTTTTTTTTTTTTTTTTGTCTTTCTTTGGTCTTTGTTCGAGTCCTTAGCAAATAAATTTTCTACTCCTGCGGACGGATGTGAGAGATCCCTCTTGGCACACATAAGAGCAAAACAAATTGTAGAACGATACACAATCACATATACTCGTAAGTTGCACAGCAGTGAAACAGGAATTGGGTAATTTGTTCGTCCGTTTTGTTCATTTCTCTTGTGTATACAGACACAAATCGAAAGTAGGATAAAACTGAAAGTTCTTGGAACGTTTTCAATTTTCTGGCCAAGACTTTTTTCGAAATTCGTATGGGAAGTTTATTTTTCTTTTACAGAAGAATCAGAGAATGCATTGCTGAGAAGTGTCAACGGTTGGAATGTAATTTAAGGCACAAAACGTGATATTGTTTTGGACGAGTGTCATAAGAAGCTCTGGCTGTTGCCAAAAATTATTATTATGCCTTTCCGTTCTGGTTGGCATTATCTTTTTCAATTTAAGACATTTCAAATAAGTTTTCTGTAGAGACTTGTGTGTATGATAGTTAATTTTAAGAGAATAACAATGTCATAACAACACAAAAAGAAATTGACCTCCTACAACAGAGAAAATGCGTTTAAAAATTTCACAATTTGTCATCAGTGCACAAAGAATGTCCCTTTCGCTTTAACAGTGGGTTGCAAATCTATTTTAAAGTGAAAAAGTCGCCACCTGCAACAAATAGGTTAAAAATGAAATAAAATATGCCTCATGGGAAATAATTACAGAAATGTAAAAACAGACTCATTGTGGGTAATATTTACTCGCGCCAGCATTGCAATGGCATTTTGTGTCAACAACAGCTGTGCACCAACATTTTGAAAGTTTATATCGGGCTTTTATATGACGTCTCTATTCTGCGTTGCAGGTAAAAGGACACATCCACTCTTGCGAGAATGTAGATACAAATGAGAAGCCTTTTCATTTCAGGAAAACTTTCAAGTGAAGTTTTCATTTCCATCAAGACTCTATTCCATAGCTACCATACTTAAAAGAGTACTAGAGACATTATGCAGACTTGTGGTACACCGCTGTAAATGGAACTCACTTCCCAAAGGTTTTATCAGGCCATTGAATCAGTTGCTAAAAGGTATGTGGTTCCACGTTCGTACCCTTATAAGAAACAGTAATACCACGTTAACGGCGCGACTGTAGCAAACGTTTGATAAACAGCCGAGAGTATAACTTGCTTTGAGATAGCCTCTTAATTGCATTTTCATAATAAGTCCCTGGCAATCGCCTCAAAACATGAAACTTATACACAGACGATGGGCTGAGGGAAGCTTGTCCTATTGTATAGTCAGTTTGTCCTCAGTTCCCATTTAAATCTAAGGCCCCACACTGAAAATAAAACCCTGGTATATTTGATAAAAATGAGGCTTGATTCAAGAATTTTTTTTGTCAATATACGCGCAACAAAATGTTCCCATCAGATTGACAAAATATGAGTAAGTTTTATCTTGTCTTAAAACTTTTGTTGTGATAACACAAAAATTGTTGCGTTAGCAAAAATCGTTTCTTGTTAAATTAATACAAATGTTGTTAATTGTACAAAAGAGATTTGCCAATTCAACTATTGCTGTTTTGTCAAATCAACAATTAACTCTTGCTTTTACAAAGAATTTTATCAATTTGGTCTTTATCTTTTTGTCAAATTAACAAACAAATTGTCGAAGTTTGTCAATTCCACTTTTGTATTTTGTTAAATCAACAGCAAATATTGTCAATTGTACAGAAATAATTTCTCAGTGCTGTTTTGTGGAATCTATAAACTGATTTTTGGTTAAACACCAACATTTTATCAGCTCCAGCATTTTAATTTGTTGATTCAACAACACAATTGCTGAGTGAATAAAAAAAAAAAAGTCAATTCTTTATTTTTTATTGGTTTATATTTTAATAAACTATTTCGTCGATATGATTAATAGATACTCCGATTTCCGGACATTGGCCAAAAAAAAATCCTGGTCGGGTAATAAAAAAAATTGTTTGATTTAATTGTCCAGGAGTTCCATCGATTTTACTCACTTGCAGTTGTCCTTTAACTTAATTTTGAAGGTGTGTTTATCTAAATAAAGAAACAATGCCCAAAAATGTCTACAATTCCCTTGTAAAGTGGATTAGGTAGGTGTTAATAAATGACACGCAAAAAAAACAAGTTTAATAATTAGATTTATTAAAAAATGTAATTACAAAAATTAAATTATTTAATTCATAAAATAATAACATAATAACGTTGAAACAAAATCAGCCTCGCAATATTATTTCCTTAAACATAAAAAAAAATGTTTTCCAAATGTTCTCTCGTTATATAAGGCCGAGCTTCCCGATCGATTTCACAATCTAAATGAATATTCACATTTTTTATTTGTTACATAGAGGAGTAAGACGGAAGACAACGGTTGCTGAAAATTTTCGATTTGAGTAAATAAATTTAGTTTTTTTTATGTTAGATTTTGGGTTGTAGCTCAGCTTCTAAAGATTACTCAAAATAATTATGGAAGTGTTGGCTCTCTTAATTATTTCGTTTTGTTTGCATTGATTAAGAATTGTTTGAGTAATGGCGAGTAAAAGGTAGTAAAGTCAGAAAAATAAAACACACTTTGGTCAAAAACGCTCCCAAAAAATAGGCATGGCAATGAAATGAATAGCCTATGTCCTTCTCAGAATCTTAAGGAACATTTCAAAAGTAGTTTCATCGAAATCTGTGCAGCAGTTTTCACGCCAACCGTTCACACATGAAAACGCCTACGGTCTTGTTATATGTATAAATTACAACAATTGTTTTTTTTTCAGTTCAACAAAACTATTTTTGTTGAAAATTTGCAATAGAATTTTGTCAATATTACCTGGTATTTCATTTTCAGTGCAGCTATGTGTTTCATTTACTCGGATATTTTAAGGGAATAAGACTTCTTTGACAACATTTCGCAGTAACCTTTTATTAGAAAAAAGTACTGGAAACATCATGCAGCCTTGTGGTACACTTCTTTTAATATTACTTGGAATAGGGCTCAAAGCTATGGAATGGTAGCTCCCTTAGAGCAGAATATTGGTTAAAAGAGCCCATATTTGATACCAAGGAACTGGGGTTCGAAAAACTAGAGCTACTATACCTCTTTAAAATCACCCAGATCAAAATGCAAATTCTGGGAGTCCTACAATAGTCTGAACGGTACAAGCTGTTTAACCTTTTTTGGTCGGCATTGTAAACGTAGGATTTCCTTTACTCAACGCCCTACTATAAGTCTTCTGGTGCGACTTCTCGGCCTTAAGTCCCTTCTAGCTTGTAGTCCAAAACTAAACGGTTCCAGGGCAGACTCACGCCGTGTTTTCAGTGGTAGCACAACTAACAGGGTCTGAGTTCGCACCACTATGAAAAGCGTTTTAACTTTCAATCTTCAAATTGATACGCCTTCAAGTTCAATGAACATATGCAAATAGATTTCCATTAGAGAGATTAAAAAAGTACTTTGTTTGGATTTTTTCCCAAAAATATTGCATACTCCACGGCGGTAAACAAATTAAAAAACAAATCGAACGTGAACCCTTTTCGATCTGATTATGCTTCGTAAAGGCGCCTTTCATGAAGTCGATTATTCAGTAAGTGTCCCTGCCCATTTGTAGGCAGGAGCACGACACACAAAACGTCGACATAGAAAATATCAAAAGGACCCAACCAAAGGAAGATAAATCGACGGATAAATTCGCAAACTCATGGCACCAGCCAGCAGTAAACTATTGCTCTGTTAACTGGGCTCTCGACAGCATGTAGCAAACATTTGGCTATCCACACTGTCGCTGTAAGACCAATTAAGATTTATTGTCGGTGGCTGTGGGCACCACCTGCCCACATCACAGTGTTCCGAGAAACTTCCAATAATTGGTCTCAAGATAAGTTGGACTCGGGCAGAGCCACCTCTTCCGAATCAATTTGCAGACTAAGGAAAAAGTTTATATTTCGTTTTCCGAAAACGGATGCCACCATCTGTTCCCGGAATCCCTTTGCCACTTGAATTCATTACGCACTGTCTGAATCGTCCTTCGCTCAGATCCAGCCCTCAAATCAAATCTCACGATCATTCTGGGATTACCAGCTCCTGCCTCCCTTAAATCTGTGAAAATCCGTATTTAAATTAAAATATTTCCTCCCTTCCGCCTATTAATATAGCACTTTGCTCACCAAACCATTTTAATCACTGAAATTTGAATAATATTTCCAAAACGGCCACATTAATTCAGGAGCCAGTAAAACCACCGCACACACCTACACGCGCTCAAATCCGCAAACCGCACAAGTCCTTAAATTTATTCTCAGAAATATTCACGAGTGTCGGTGGGAGAAAGTTTACCACGGCAACGATGATGGCTCCTGCGATCTGTATATATACATCCTTGTGTAGACTTAATTTTTGGTTCCACGTGCGTCTTCGATTGAAGCTCCCAAACCATCCAGCTAGAACAGTCAGCCCAGTGAATACACAGAGTGGGCTAGTACATACGCTCGTAAAATACACACAGAATCCCCCAGAGAAAGGACGACAACGAGCAAAAAGTCGAAAACCAAAAGAGGAGACAACCCTCAACATATTATAATAGTCTGGCACGTTTAAGCCATTTTCTTCTTCTTCTTCTTGGTTTTGTTCTTGTTACCGATTTGTGCTGATGATGCTTCCATGCTCCAGGTCCAGCTTCATTCGTGTCTGAGGCATTTTACTTTGTGCGGAATTGACTACCCAGCGCCAGATAGAAGGTGGAGGGGGGGTTGGACAGTTTTTCCTCTCCACGTGTGTCGTCATAATCGTTGCTGCCAAAAACCGTTCCCCATCGTAAAAGAAAACAAAAAAACTTGCAATCTATCTCTTGGTGGAGTCACCAGCATGCCTCTAACTCTACAGAGTTGCTTCTGATTTTGGGCTTTATGTTGGCCTGGGAGGAGGAGGAGGAGGAGGAGTAGGAGGGATATTAGCGAAGGGTTGCAACAGAAGGAAAACAAGGTTTTTCGTTTAGTTTGTGTTGCTATCTTTCCGCTCGACAACTGGTGTAATACAGAACGGGGACTATAGTCCTTTCGATTTCATTACGCCCCACCGGTCGGTGAGGCCACCCGCTTTTCGTGCTTTTGTATGTGATTTGTGCGAAAGGTTCATTACGAAAACAGGATCCGCTCAAACTCTTATCGCAGACATTTGCCATTACGGCTGTATCGAGCGGTGGGTGGTGAAAGGACGCTTTTCTGCTACGCTGGTCCTTATTCCCTCTGCCTGCCATAAACTTGCGAAATTTATGTTCGTCTGTGGCAAATAGTCTCGGGCGTAGGTGGAGGGGGGGAGTTGCCGCTGCTGTTTGCTAGTGGATGGCGATATAACGTCAACACAGACACAGACCCACCCGAAAATAAAAATGAAAAGGAAAAATAAATGGAGCCCAGACAACGGCGTCGTCGTCGTCGGGACAATATCTTTTATGTATACAATTATCCTGCCTCTATGGCGCACACAGACACTCTCCCCGATATAAGTCTACAAAAACGTGCTGGCTAAGCGTATATCTCTTTGCCTATCTCTATATTGTATCTACCACTAGAGTTGAAGGACGAATATTTGTGTGTATTGCTGTGCAGGAGTTTTTCGTTATATATGCGGAGGTGGGTGCTTGTGGTGCTTGTGTGGGGGGGGGGGTGGAGGCTGTAGAGATGTGTTCCTTCTTTGTGAATTGGTTTTTCGTTTCGTGTTGTGTCCAGAGGGAAAGACGGATAATAAAAATAAGGATGCAGAAGAACCAGTAGCAGAGGAGGACGTTGGTGATGAGGGAAACCTGAATAGAGCTTTAGGCCATTTTTTATTTTCGTTTATTTATTTTCTGTCAAGCAATGCGCGAGAGATGAAAACGAAAAGTATTTCGGCTGCTTCGTTCGTCCTTTTTGTCTCGTTGTATGCCTTCCTTTGCGCCGTGTGCTTTGAATACGCCACTGTTTCTGCTGTTAGTTCGCGCTCTACGAATGTTCCTCTGTGTTGGGTGCTTTTGATAATGCCTTTTGGTATTTTTTTTTTTTGCTATGCAGCATTGGGTGTGTGGGTGGTGCGAATTAAAAAGGAAAACAGACATGGATGGAGGTGAAACGATTTCATGGTAGAATGGTTTTTGCACATGGGGTTTCGTTATAGCGGGGAGTTTTCTCTGATGAACACTTGGATGCTGGTTGCGAAAGGTGAAAGTTTATTTTATGTACCTACATATTCGGTTGGGGTTTTAATTTTTCTCTCAGCGGTGTGGATTCGATTCGAATGCCATTTTGTGTTATGGGTGTTTCGGTGCAGAAACGTGGTCCTTCTTGCTGAAAATCGGGTTTGAATTGAGTCTAACGGTATTGTTAGCATTCGTATGATGCATAATGCACGAGGCAGTGGGATGGGTGACGAGAAATGTGACCAGAGCATGGTTCTCGAAGCAGGGTTCTTGGACTGCTTTTACTGTTTGGTTTGTGGCCGCACTAGTTTGTGATTCTTTTCCGGCTTGACCTTTAAATTCAAACGAAGTACAGAGGCAGTCTACGTAATCGTTGTTGACAGGAGGAAGAAAAGGAGGCAGCCTCCCATCTTCTGCTCCAGATCCGCGATTGTTTTTTCTCTAATTTTTTGGAGCGGTGACAGAATTTTCAAAATTCTTCCACCAGTATTGGGCTGGGATCTAAAATCCATTACATTCTGAGATCGCCGTAAACAAATTGTGCCATTTCAAGGTGTTTGGCCGATAATCACGTGACACTCTCAATCAAAGTTCCATAAGAACTGTCTCATTTCGAAATGCTTACACTGAGTTGTTGATTGTTTTTGCCTTCTTGGGCATTTTTCTGCAGACATTTGTCGATTACAGAAGACGTGCAGGTAGACCAAAGGGGTAAAATAAAAATTGTGCTCACCTACTATTTTTATTCACGATTGTTCCCAACGTTTAAGCCTTTAGCATTGACTGCGATCCGGTTGCAGGGGCTCTTAAAAGTTAAAAGATGCATGTTGCGTGTGTGAGTATAAATGGTGTACTAAGTTCATCTGTGTACACGTACCGCATTTCTTTTGTGTATTCAACGTACCGCATACATCATATTTAAAATTTAAAATTGAAGAAAACGATGAAAAAGTGCATCAATATGATGATTCCATTCATCAGTATGATGATTCCATTCATCAATATGATGAATATAACGGTGAATTTATTTTTTTCATCAATATTACGAATCAATTCATCCCTCAGATGAACGCTCACATCAACATTCTACTTAATAAAAATGAAATTCTGTTTTTTGATGAACGCGGTCATCAATACAATGAAAACGGGATGAACACGATGAACGCCGTTCTCAATATGATGAATATTTAAAACTTGGCAATCGTACTCGAATATGATGGTTCCATTCATCAATAAGACGAATAATTCATCAACTGGATGAACAAATAACTAAATTCATCAAAATAAGTGTTTTTCGTCCATGTTTTTCGCCTTTGGAACTCCCTGCCCATAAGTATGAGATGTGTAAAGAGCACAAGAAGATTTAAAGGTTTACTTTTGAACTATTTGGCAAATCATTGATAATATCTATGTATTTATTAATCTATTTTTTGTTTTCTTTTTTTATTGTTTGTTTTCTCATTTTAAATTTCGATTTCTTTTAATAAATAAATAATGATGTAAATAACTTTATAAATACATTAAATTCTAAATTCTGAAATTAATTTAAAGGCTTTCAAAATTTATAAGACTTTTGTCCTACTTTTTAAGCGACTTTTTTCGAATTAAATAAATAAAAATAAATAAATTAAATAAACTAAGTTCATAAGAAAATACGCCAAATTGGTATCAGAATCCTGCCAAGAAAATTGATGATTCCACATTCTTCATATTGAAGAACTGACAATTGCCAAAAAGTTTTCAAGAATTTATTCATCATATTGGTGAAAAGAACGTCATATCAATGAAAATCATGTTGATGAACGCCATTAGTCAATATGACGACGTCTTTTTTTTCCAGTGTATACGTAACCTTTTTTCTATCTTGTTGAGACCAACTTCAACAACACAAGTTTCATTTGTTCTCGAGGAAAACTTCAAACTTTCGGCACAAAAAGGCAAATTCTAGGGCTTCACAACTAATTTGGGGATAGGTCTCGTTATTTTCAACGTCAAATTGTCGGCCGCGCAAATTTTACCATCGTTTCAAAGCGAACTCTTTCTTTTGTGTATTCGTCGTCCTAAAATATGTTCGCAAAGCCACAACCTATAGGGGCACATTCCCAAAAACTCTTTCTGCGTCAATATTGAAAAGTACCGACCTACACTCTTGCGTATACGTAACAAAACAAATCTGCCTTTGACGTTATTTTTTCGTCCGTTATCGGCTTTAAATGCTACATAATATAATACTCCCGCATTGACGCATCTCCCGTCTCATGGCAGGACTTCATCAAACTTGCATGCTTAAAACAATTAAACGCCGAGGGAGCCGAGTTTTTCGTTCGTCGCATTTTTAAAAGTTTTATATATATTTTTTTTTTTATTTTTTTATTTTTTTGTCGCTTCCATGAATTTTCCTGAACTTACTATTTGCATATCGTCTCTTCTGTTTTGTTCGCATAAGCACTTTTTATTTCCGCCCCAAAGGACGAATTTCATTTTGCTTTTCTGTTTTTCCATATTTCTGTTCGTCGTCCCCGCTCAAGTGCTGCTGCTACTGCCGTTGCCTACGGATTGAGCAAACTTTCTTCTCTTGTCAAAATGTGTGTGTGTTTTGTAGGGGTGTGCTTGTACATTCCTTTAAGAGTACATAAAATGCCAGGCCGGATATGTCTCTGCCGTCATCATACCCAAAAGTTATTCGCCGACTAGTAGGTGGGTAGGGGTACATCATCATCGCAGTCGTCGTCCTTGTTGCTGCTGCGATGCTTTCGTTGTAGGCTTCATCATTATTTTGCGCTGTCGATTTGGGATCCGGTACTCGTTTTTTTTCGGCATCATAAACCCTCTATCGACTTTGGTATTATGACACCCCTGTAGAGAGTTTTTCCATTGTATATCAATGAGCAGCGAGATGGTTGTTTGGGAAAAAATTATTCAGCAAAAACGCAAAAGAAAGTGAAAAAGGAGGATTTTTGTGCCTCGCTTTTGGTACTTTGTTTTGGTGTTTATTAATTATGTACTCGTGTACGGAGCTGTTTCAACTTGTGTGGGGAAGGTTCTTCGCAACCTACCCGTCTCGAAAAGTTTTGCTTTGTTTTTCTGTTTTTGTTTTTTTTTTTTTTTGTTTCCACTTGTGCGCTCTGCGCATACAAATGAATTATAGCGTCGGCGGGTATCGATTTTATATCCTTCTAAGTAGATGGAGTGTTACTGACACTGACGGGTGAAATATGTTCATATTAACATCAGTGGCTCGTTGCGAATAATTTTGCATAATCATTGTGAGGGAATGGGAGTTACAGCACATGCTTCGCATTTGCATGTGCTTGATGAACATTCTTCATGTGGATAAGTCAAGAGGCGTATGAGACAAAAAGATCTGGGCCGCAATCGTACTGCGGGAGAATTTTTTTCCTAAGCCACAAACTGTTAAATCAATACTGTATAAGCAAGATGAAATTTATTTGCTCTCGTTAACCCACACACGCACTCAAAGCACGCCTCCTTCTGTGTGCCCGTCGGCTGAACATCTAGTTAGATACTGGCCATATGGAGCACAGTGCTTACCACCATTCTCCGAAGTCCTTTGCGATTTCTCATATTTATCGCAAGGACTATTTTTCGGTACGAAATTGAGTACAAAAAGTCGACCGCCTTATATAAATTAACACAAGTACGAATATAAAAACCCAATTAATCATGTCCTCGGTTTGTTGTTTTTGTTGCCTGAATTCCCCTACACGTGTGTAGAGTCTTTTTCCGTTGCAGACCTCATCCATTTCGATTCATTCGAAACAAACAAAAACAAGGTACAGCGATAAACCCCAAGACCGAGTAAGTCCTTTCAGAAATTTGCTCTCAACACAGAAAGGAAAGAAAGCCATTCCCTTTGTGCCATATGGTTGCTTTCAGTTTTATGAATGTCCGTCCGACATTACCCTACTTGAGGAAAAGTTAATGAAGGACCATAATACCACCACCTATGGCAATGACAAAAGAAGCTCGGGCTTCAGCAGAAATGAAAAATTAAGCAAGATGACTCTATAGATAGATGTTTGCAAAAAGAAAGTCCTGTATAGACACGCGTGTGCACAATAAAAACGAAAAAAAAAAAAAAATAACACAGAACATTATGACAAAGTCCAGGATAACTTTTCGAAGAGAAGCCTTTTTATATCCTAACTTAGTAGGGATCCCTTCCTTTTACTTTATTTGGGGAGACTTTTAAGTGCTTTTCGTTGCGAACCAAAGAACAAAAATCGAGTGTACAGGAAAGACGTCGAAAATAAAATTTTACCACCAAGAATGTTGGCAAATCAATAAATCAATTTAAGTTCCTACTGTACTGGTCATGTGCAGTGATGCCATTCTAGCAATTTTAAAGCTAGATCCACATTTTCTAAAACTAGAAAGCATTTTTTTAAAACAGAAAAATGCCAAATGCTTTTTTAGGATTTTTTTTTTGTATTTTTCGATTTTTGCTTTTTTTTTTACTGGAATTTTGGTCATTCGTGTACATTAAACTGATTTGTACTGCAACGAAGTGTCAGGATGTTTCCCTCCACTTTCCCATACAGCAGAATCAGATGGAATGTGAAACTTGAGCGTGTGTGAGTGCGATGAATCCAGTCAATCGTGTACAGAGATACATGGAAGCCGTGAATCGAAGGATTTGTGTCTTATCTGAACTGAGAGCTTGTGTTTTGGGAAGTGTCGTTTCCATATTAATTGATCTGTGTTTTGTTTTGAAGAAGTTGTTGTGAAAATGAAAAGGTAAATATGATTTCTTCTACAATTCTTTTAAGTGATTAAAAATGAATGTAATGAATTGTTACAAAGACTGATATTATTTAATTTCGAACTTGTTTGGATCCAGAAACGAATTCGATGAATGACTTCAAACGCTTCCTCAGACAAAGAACTTAATTCTCAGTGCAGAAATTCACTGAGAGTCGAGTAATTAAATCAAGGAAGACCACCAACTTAGACCGAGGTACTCGCTGGATGGAGAACAACTGATGGCTTTGTAGTTATCCATTCAGTCGGATGAGACAAGCTCCTTTTAGAAAAATCAACGCCTCAAACTGGACGTTTGAAAGTTAAAATCATTTTGGGAAAGACGAAAGTACAAACTTTTCTTATCTCGAAAGGAAGCGAAATACCGACACGTGCCACAACATTTTTCTGTTTGAATGAGGTGTCAATCAAAGCGGTCGGTTTCTACCAGTCCCCTTTCTCATTTGGAGTTGGCAGATGTCTGATGAATTTTTAAATAGCAGGAGAGGCCTTTGTGAAATAAGGGATCGTGACGTGACATTTTGGTTAGTTGCTTTCAGTGATGCAATTTATTTTTACGCCTGGTTAGGTTTGCAGTGGGGTCCTATTTTTAATTCATATTGAAGATGACACTGTGGCGTAGATTTTCACTTAGAAAACGAGTCCTAGATTAAAGTCTAACTAGAGAAAATAATTGAGGAAAGAGCTGACATATCAAAATTGATTGCGAATTTTACTTTTAAATTATGTATTTATTTATTTATTTATTTCATCTACAAGTCAACCTTACAGATTACGATTAAAAATAATCTTAAATTTAAGAGTAAAATTTAATGTACACTATTTATGGATTATGTATTTATTTATAGATCATTATGAAGCAGGCAGAATAAAATACTTTTTTAAATTGTGGAATATGAAAATCTATGTGACTACTAATTTCATTATATTTACGATCTTAAGGATCTAGAGATAGTAGATATAATGAATGCGACCATAGTTTGTTCGATGCCTTGTTTGAAAAAGGAACATATGATCTCTAAACATCCTTTCCGGAGCTTAAAATGGTACGATAGATAAAAGAAAGTAGACGCCTTCTCGCCTCAATTCGTGTTTTCAGGTTGTTAGCGCTGGCATTTGACACCTGTCAAACTCAGCTGTCATTTGAAGTGTCATAAATAATTTTAGTTGAATTTTTGCCATTTGCGATAATGGATCGTTTAACAATCGAACAAAGCATAAATATTATTAAAACTTACCACAAAAGTGGTGAATCAAACGTAACCACTTTTCGCGCACTACGCGATGATTATGGTCGTCATAATCCACCGACTCGGGAAGCAATCGGTTAAATTGTGAAGACACTTGAAGAGAGTGGAAGCGTTGCTGATGTCGTAAGGCCTGTGCAACATCGTAATGCACGTTCAGTCGAAAATATTGCTGCTGCAAGTGCAAGTGTTGCTGATGATCCGAATTTATCGACTTCCCGGCATTCGTAGCAATTGAACGAATGACCCATTTTGGTTTGTGGACGGCGATTGAAGATCATGACTTGGACGATATGTGGTTCCAACAAGCCACACAACACCACCAATTATGGCTTTATTGCGTGAGAAGTTTTTGGGACAATCTTTCGTTCGGCGCAAACCATTTTGCTCTATCTCTTTTAGTTTTCAAGTTACAGAGAACTGTTTTGTTCAATATGAAACTTTTGCCATGTCATTCTGTTCTATATAACATAATCAACTTTATATTTCCTCTCTTTTTGTGTTTTTTTTTTCTATGTTGTTCAATATTGAGTTTTTCTGTTCAATATCCACCAAAATTTTCCGAATTTGTTGTCACTCCATACAACTTTGTTCAGTATCCAAAATGACTTGCTCATTGATTTTAATTTATAACTAATTCAAAATAAAATTAAAAACTATTTCTGTGACTTGTTTTATAAACAAAATTGTCAAGGCTCTCAGAAAAAAATCAATACCAAGCTAAAATTTTCTGATATAAACAAAAATTTTCAATCTGAATTTTACAAATTGATTTCCCAACATTTTTACAAATGGACATTGCACAATATAGCATGCAGCCGATGATTTGTTACGTATAAGTATACAGCACTGAAGCAAGTATTTCGCATACACCACCACCTCATTCGCTAAGCCGGGATATAACCTACCCTAACCTAAGGTCCCTCTGTAGCGTTAAGTATGCAAACAGTCTTGTTTTTTCTGTTCTCTATCGCTGAATATGCTTTGTTGTTAGCCTCCTTTGTCACACTCTTCGAATGTGACGCCATCAATCCAAACTCTTTAATTTCCTAACCATATGCTTTAACTCGCCACTACATGCGTTTCTAATAAAACCTCTTTTTTATCATTTCAGGTAAGCAACATGGCCGCCTGATACCGTAGGAACAAATTAACTTTCGAGCCATATCCAACCAATGCGCTTGCAATATTATATCCGCAATGTGTTTGCAAGGCCAAAAAGAAAAAAATCTATCGGATCAAATTCCATCCTTTGTTGAAGTCGAATTGATTTATTAGCCGCTGCATTGAAAGGGTCTGTCAAGTCCTTATCACTTAATAACAACTGGAGCACCCATCAGCTTTTACCTATAGACACAGCTAGGCAAACGAAAAGCAACACCTGCACCTACTTATACATGAACCTGGGTGAAATCAAGACAAACGACCACTTCACTTTATTATTGCATTATAAAACTAATGATTACACTTTTCTATATCCTCTCGGTGTGTAGTACGAGCGTGTATGCGCGCGCGCACTCTGGGGGCAGCTAGGGTAACTAAGTGCCCATTAGTCGGGCAGCGGCTGGCCGGTTCTCTTCCTATTCTAAATGGATTCACTTCCTTGTTGCGGCTATCTGGGCATATAAATCTAACTGCCATTCGCTGCTGCCACTGTTGTTTGTTGCAGCGCGATGCAGTTCAGCAGTCCAGCGCTCCATTGGTATGATGGATTTTTTAAATTTTGAACGCGCAACATCATAATAACCTCCTTTGAGTGGCCGGTGGCATTATTTCACTATTGAACCGCGTCGTCCACAGTACCGAGGTTCAATAATAACGATAATTATATAGCATAGCGGCAGGGCGAACTGGAGTAGTGGCATCGTGCTATCTTGGTATCATTCCAACAGCAGCTGAGCTGAGCTGCGGAAGAATCTACACGATAAAGATTAGTATAAAAATGGACAAGGAGAGCGAGAGAGACTACTTCGACTGCAACAACTACGACGCCGATGAGCAAGAAAAAAAGGAAGTTGCAGTCGTGTATCGTTCTTCTTCTTCTTTAAAAAAAAAAAAAAAAAAAAAGCAAATGATACCTTAGGGGCTTTCGGGCTTATCGGTTATCGTTTTAGGCTGCCGCATGATCATTATCCATTTAGGCATTTTGTCTTTGTCGCTTTGGCATAAAACTCGCTAGATATGCAGTAAATTGTCGGTTCGATTGCTGTTTATTTCAATGAAATTGCTGATTTGTTAGTACAAAGGGTATAAAGCTAGTGGACCGAGTTGGGATTCCTGCGGAATGCCATTTATCTTGGTGAGGAAATCATTTTCGGTCATAATAAAGCGATCATACGGTTGCGCATTGTGTACTCGTAGAATTGAGGAACAATCGGAGTTGATTGGTATTCTGTTTTATAACGGTGGAAATTGAGAAAGGGACGACCATTAAAGTAGGAAATTTACCACGAAATCAGTGCTTAAGGGAGATCAGTTTATTTGGCGTGCAGTAAAATGGGATAGGCAACGTAGAATAGATCTTAGAAGGAAAGCTTGACTGAGGAGTACCCTGCAGTAGAGTTTATTCGAACAGTCATTGTATAATGGCCTACATCGATTTTGATTATGAGTGTTGGTTTTGAGTCCTTTTTTACGACATTTTTGGCGGTTGCAATCGGGAATTCCATGAGAAAAGAACACTTATTGGCGATGGAGCATTTTCCAATCTTGCTTGAGGGTGGATTGGTAGTACAAAATCTTTCCATGACGCGACGTGCAAGGAATATAAACGTGAATGACAAATAACTCGATAGTTCTTAAGACCGTGAACTATGATATAAAGTACTTTTTGTGTATTTGGGACGCATTAAACCAGCGATTTTAAAGTGTCTTTCGACAGAACCAAGCTCACGGAATTATACCATGAAGAGGGCAATCAAATTATCAAATACCGCCAATGGCAGCTAACAGTGATGGCCCTAGAACGCAGCCTTATGGTATTCCAGTTTGTTTGTTTTTTTCAGCTCTTATGACAGCCGTCTCAGAGGATGTGCAAGTCAGTTAATAAAATTCTTCTGACGAAAGAATCAATGGGGCACAGACAACGTGGCGCTCGGTATTTTCTTGTCGCCCTAGAGCGAAAATCTCCTTGTCCAACATCGAGTGCCTTTGCTGCTTCATATATTCTAATACTACTCTAGGAACTGCTGAATTTTGACTGTGAAATGGAGCCTCCTCTCAGGTTGAGCCCCAAATTTGTGTCAAAGCGAGTTCTGACTGTGCTTTTCCGGCTCCTCAATCAATATGAACTCTGAAAATATTCGAAACTATTAAAATCATTTTGCTACTGCACAAAATATGACAACTCTGTGTCATCCCCACTTGAAATTCAGTGAGCTGACTGTTTAAATACAGAAAAAAAGAAGAAGAAGAATAGCAACCGATGCCCATGTTATCACACCAGCTAATTGACTTATCCCCAATTAACATTGCATCGAATTACACCGTCACTTGCCAAGAATACCAATCATCATTCTCAAGTAGAAAGATACACAGATAGAGATACAGAATGCAGGAAAGAACTCAAGATCGACTGGGACATCGACGACAGCGACGACGATGATGATGACAGCAACATTGTTACATAGATTGTAATAATGTGTTGGCTGCCTAGGATGTCTGTGAAAACACCAAACGGAAGTCACGGCACTATCTATACCTGTGTACCCACCTTTTATATTTATATATATAATGTGTCTTCTAAAGATGCGGAATCTAATCAAGACGCAGGTAGTCTTCTGCTGCTGCGAAGATGTTCTTCAGTTACCATTGCCGCCACTGATCTCAGTTTTCCTCCTCTTCTTCGTCTTCTTCTTGTCGTCGTCGCCTAATGAAGTTAAGTGGCGCACGTATAACAAACGCATAACCGCGTGACATGCCGCTAGGAGGCGGATGCTGGAAGGTCTCTGTATAGCTGCGTTAAGGCGTCGTAGCTACGCTAGGGTGCAATTTTTGTTTGTGAAAGAAAAACCACTGAAGGGGGAAGGTATCAGCGAACACCTTTAATGCCATACATTAGGAGAGTGGTTTTGAGAAAAGTGCATTCGCATAGTGCCACTGGGTGGAAGGGTAGACAGTGTAGCCTATCGCGTCAATTCACCGCAAATAGAATGATAATTGCGATGCTGATGGCGGTGGCAATTCTACAGTGGATCTGTCATTCGAATTGACAGGTCGAAATTTGTTGCCTATGACGTTTGTAACAAAACTTTATCGATAAATGGTGTATGTAATTGCTGGGAATTGATCAACTTGTCAATTCATTGTGGGACATAACATACCAAAACGTATAACAGTGAAGAGAGCCGTTTTAAGTGTCAACTGTCAAAAATAAACTTAAAACTGTGATTCCAATTGCGTGCAAACATGTTTGATTGTGTAATCTGCGACACTTCACTTCTCCACTTAGCCAGTCATTCTAAGACTACATCAAAAATATGCCGCTACTAGAACTGTCATCAGTCATCACAACTGCTAGTTAAATATATCGCCAAATGGAAGTAAAAAAAGAGACTTAACCAACTGCAAGCTGACATTTTCACATTACGATTTTGACAGTTTGTTGTGAATACCATGTGGCAATTCTCCCCGCGTATTGACAGATAGAAGATTTAAAATCAACATAGGAGTTTCCTTAAGAAATGCACAAATTTCTACCACAAATAAAGCAATTTTCTTGTAAAGCCTGTGGAATAGTTAAAATCAACGCCCCTTTTTCGAGGGCGTTTTACTTTAAAAGTGGCATAAAGTCGGCGTACAAAAACCAAAATAGGAATAAAATTTATTAAACTACGCCAACATCACGACATGAAACTGAAGTATCCTGCTGTTTTTTTTTTTTTTTTTGCTCGTTCCTCTCCTACTTTTGCCACTTTCTGTGCAGTATTTTGAGCGAATTGTTCCACTGTGCGGCGCTTCTGATTAACTTTATTTTTTTTTTTTTTTGAAAATCAAGCCTCAAAGTCATTGGAAATCATTATACCCCCGTTCGTATCATGTGAATGCATGAAGTTTAACGAAAGAGCCTTCTAATAGTCTGTCGACTATCCGCGGTAGCAATCATAGACAATGAACGGCGTCAAGTCCTTCGCAGTGAAGAAGTGATTTTATTTTTGCGGTTAGAAATTTTCTCGAAACCTGTGACGTTTTTCTATGCCACAAATGTGGATCGCGCAGAGAAAATTGTTAATTGGAAAACTGAAGGTATAAAGACGGACATTTCTGTGTAGCTTTTTGAGGTTACCTCTTTGTAATTACGTCTTGTCGGTTGTTTTAATATTTAATATGAATGCAAATTTAATAAGCGCTTTAGTGGAGGGAAATGGGCTTTTCCTTTGTGCTGCTAGTAACGCGTCTGGAAATAAGCTCATTGACATTGGTAAAGCGAATGCGACCCAATTCGCACAGTCTTAGGGCGGAGACTTATTTAAACTGTTTGAGTGTAAGAAGAGTTTTACATAATTTTTGGCCATCCCGCTTAACAAATTCGACAGTGTTACACTAAAATGGCAGTCATGATTAACAATTCCAGCTTTTTGAATGGTTTCATTAATTTGGTAGTTTAATATGGAATTAAACAATTTCTGTATGGAATTATTTTTTGGAAGTTTTAGCAAAAGGTGAAATGAAACAACCGAACAAAGACCTGAGCAAAGAAAACAAGAGTAAAAATCGAAGGGTGAGGACCACGGCTGCCACATTGATCATTTGTGACCAAATTTGGTCATTATTTTGCTCTCATGGTCACATTTTATTTTATTCCATTTGGTAATATTTTAACGAATTGAAAAAAGAAACTCGACTTTAATTTTTATACAACCTAAAGCGCATTTCTTTTCGGCTGATGTAAATGGTGCATTAAAGTGTATAAACGAATGCACTGACTACACATGCACGTTCACTGAATGCATTCATTTCCTTCATTTGACAATATACTGACAGATGACTGGAAAAAAAAACAAATAGTTCCGACTTAATTATTTTGGCCAGTTGTAATCATATCGAAAACTATTTGAGTTGCATGTATATCCAACAACAATTTGAGTCACTGTACAGGTCAGCTAGTAAAACAACAGGGGTTCTAAAACTTTATTGGCATGCGATTATCAGAAAACCGCTTGGCTTAACTCCGACAATATATTAATATTTTGTCTGCGTACGTTTTATGGGATATATAAGAAGCACTGCCTACTGTTCTGGGTTGGGTTGTGAAACTCAATATACACTTTTCTAGAAAACTCTGTAAAATGGGCAGGTTTTTAACTATTTGTTTGTACTATAGACCAATGAGGAAGTTTGTGTTTCGCCAACACCTACAACTTGAGGGTTTGTGAATACTTCAGTAATAAAATTTATTTAAGGTGGTACTAAGAGGTTATTTTGGTATTCAAAGAAAAGTATCATTTTTTGAGATAAATGATCGGATGTTTATTTCATAATAAAGAAAATAATGAAAAACAACATCAGCCAAATGGCCACCACGAGCACGCATACAGGACCATATCCTTTTCATGAAATTTTCCATAACCAAATCGCAAAGTGGCTGCCCTATGTCCTCGATAGCCTCACGAATTTTATCTTTGAGGTCTTGAATCGGCGCTGGGCTATTGGCGTTGTTGATGATCGGCCGGCTTGAGTTCTTGTGTTAGTTAAACTTTATAAGCCTTAAGACCCAAGTGTTTATACAAAACACGGTGTAATGACGTTTGTGGAATGTCCAATTCCAAAGAACGACAAGGAATGGACAAACCTGGGTTTTTTCAACACTTTGGGCAACAGCAGCAATATTCTCAGTTGTTCTTGAGCGACGTGCACGGGTTTTATTCTTCACATCACTAACTTGTCCCAACAGCTTGAGTTTTTCCACCAATTTCTGTATTGCGGTCCGACAAGGTGCTTCACGAAGATCAAAATATGCTTCAGCTTTGCGAACTGTGACTGCAAGATTTTGACCAATTTTGTAGTGAATTTTAATAATTTCAATGCGTTGTTGAAGCGTGTATCGTTCCATTTTTCGTAATGGCGTAGTTTCTACTTGTCAAATGTCAAAGAATAAAAGTCACAGCCACCGAAATAGTGGGTCATTCACAATAACACCTCTTATTGGAAACCCCTTTATCTAACCCGAAAATAATAATTCCGAGCATGCGCAATTCACATGCTACTTTATGTTATTCGGTCAATTCAAATTCTGTATTCAAAAGTTTTATTATTTATCATATTGAAAGCGAGATGCATGGGAAATATACGCTAAAAAACCAATGGCAAATCATTCTGAATAAGCGGAATCCGCGGAATTATAATGTTTGATTTCAGATTCTTCACAATTAAATCGAATGCGATCCGTTAAAAAGTGTCGGTGGATTGGGGTTGCTCAACAAAATTATATCTGAGCAGGCTTTCGATTTCAAATTTTGTATCGGTAAGCCCGGAACATCCAAAGAATTTAAAAATAAATAATTGAAATAAGTTTTGTTGTATTGGAAGTGACACTACACGTTTTTCTATCCAGTCTACTTTTTTCGAAGTGCAGTTCCCCATACAAGCTTTTATTCCCATAAGCTTATCCCCTTAAAATTGTATTCTCACGGCAAAAAGTAGTATAAATGTCCTTCCTTGGGCCAATACGAATCCACCAAGCCCAAAATTGTAAAAAATCGAACCCACTTCCCCCGCAAATTTTCAAAATAAAATTCTCTCTTAGATTTCCTATCTGTTAGTGAGAAAAGTGAATACGTGTCTGTTTCATGTTTTCACTACTCTTCTGGCTGTAACTCTTTTCGTGACTCTCTTTAGTGATGTCGTTTGTACGGACATGAAGAATGAAAGCAAAGTATATCCCGGAATCAAAGTTTGTACTGCGTAGGTAGTTGAAATTTAATGCAGTAAAATTCAATTTCTTTCAATTGTTTCAAAAAAAAAAGTAAAAATGCAAAAATAAGCACCCAGAAAATCCCTTTTTGTCGACACTTCATTTGTTAAGAGCGTGTGAACCGCAAGAGGTAAATATACACTATACAATATATACAGAAATAATATAGAGTAGATGGATGGATGGATTGGATACGTAACGTATAGCTTTTATCATGTCAGCTGTTTCGCATTGTTTCATTCACGTAGTGCAAGAAATCAAAAAATGGAAAATCAACAAAATAAAGTAGTCTATCGCAATATATCCCGTAGCTTTCTATTAGTGAAAGAAATCGATTCAGTAGTTCCGGAGATTACCTCTTTATGTGATTTGATGTGATATCTTATGTAGATATTTACTTGTGAAGGTATAATTGTACATATTTTGTATTTAAAAATGAGTTTCTTTACGTTTGAACATTTTTTATATTTTTTTATTTAATAATTTGTATTCATTTCAAGTAGTAGCAATGTTAACAAGAGTTTGAAATTCAATGTTACTTATTTTGAAAAGAATAGGAGCGTTTATTCTTTAAGTGTCAAAGTTAAATTCACGTCAAAAAAAAAAAAAAAATAACAATAATCTGATGTGGTGTAACATCAATAAGTACAATATATCAATATTCAAAAGCAAAATTCAAAAATGCAAACTATTTATAAATTGGCGAGTTCATACAATTCAAATTTTAAAAATGACGAGAAATACTAGATTAAAGATCTTGAGAAATATTCTATCTGATCATAGTCAATTGTGAATAGCCAGACCTTAACTTTTTTCAAAAACGAATGATAAAGATGTCGTGTTATTAAAAATGGTCGGGGCAGTATAGTCATAAAAGTAAAAACATAATCACATAAAATATGCAAAATTTATTTTCCGTAGAATCGTCATATTACATATCGATATATTTTTTTTTTTGTTATGACCCTATGACTACATATTTGTTAAATATTTATTGATTTCATTAAAAAAAGTTATTGAATACCTATTCATTTTGGACCTTTTTGTCATTACTTTCAGAGTAAATTCAATTAATTATAAAAATCTTGAAAGCAGTTTTATTTCCGAGATATTTATTTAGACTTTCGAGATTTTTTTCCCTTCCAGATTTTGTCCAATTCGAGATTTTTCCATTCGAGATTTATGAAATTAACTTTCGAGATTTTGTCCATTGACTGGACTGACTATTTCCTGTTTCAATGGTGAGCTCTATTTGACATGTGTCACTTCTTCTTAGTGTCCCTGTCCATGTTTGCTTTTTGTTCTAATTTCTCGAATTGCCTCCCCCAACAACAGCATGAGAAATTTCATTCCCAAACAATTTCAAACGACCCAAAATCCAATGCATATCGCGCGCCGGCCCCACATCTATGTAGATATCCATCCTAAGCTCGGATATCAAATGTCAAGTGTTGGCAGCGGGAGAATCACCACGATGACATTGCACTCGGCGATGAAAAGAGCGGCCCCAAACAAGACACCCGCTGTCACTCGGTGCAAATAACTTCCTCACTCATTCCCGTTGCTGGGGCTTTGTCTGCTCTTCCTCCTTTTCGGTTGTCTTCTGCTTCTCCGTCGTATTCGTCTTCGTCTTCTTCTTTGTATTTCACATGTTAAACAGTTTCATTTATTTTTCATTTACAGTTTTTCCTTCAAGCTGTACGTAGGTCTGCACTTTTGTTGATGGTTGGCCATTGCACGTTGCGATTGCCATGCAGCCGCCCCCTCGTATGTGTAGTGTAATTCAATGACGTTATTTAGCCGCGCCGCCATTACCAATTTCCTTTGTTGTTGTCATCATTCCGCGCTATGTAGTTCCCTGCTAGATCCATCCATGGCATTGCTTTGCATTGCGGTCGGGCAAAAAGGAAATAGTCGCTATCCGCCTTTGAACGCGCGCATCGCAGACACAGCAAACCGCACTCACACGGAATTACATAATTTCTTCACTTTGCCCATCTATGCAGTACGGATACCTTGTATATCTATGGAAGGGAGGAACGTAAGCGACGGTTTGCTCGTGGTGTTCTTTTATGGATTCATTGGCTTTGTTTATGCGCACGTTGGATTGTGGGTATTTTTTTTTGCGCTCGTCTGCTTTGGGTCGCTATTGTGACCTTATTTCGTCTTACTATCAACACCTTTTGAGGCAGCGTAAGGGATTCGTTTTCTGTTGGAAAGTCACTTTTGGTGTGCTGTCGGTCATGAAGAGCGAGGCTTATTTTAATTTCATAAACAGAACACACCTGATGTACGGTCCGCCGCGAGTCGATATATGGCTAAGCTGTTTTGTACAAGGGATTTGTCAGGGTGGTGTGTCTTTGTTTTGTCCACGGTTAGTTAGGTATCCGTACTTATTTACATAATAAGTGGACGGCTTATATTTCTGGGCTATTGCGCGCCTAAGTGTCTGGGCATTAGATTGGTGCACCGCGCACATAATGGTATTTAGGTGAACGTTTGGACGCCTTTTATGGTTCGTCAAAAATGGAGGCAGCACTCTCTCTATGCGGTCCAAATTGTTGGCCGTAGTGCACTGGAATGTCGGCACATATATTGTGTAGTCTTGGGTATGCGTAGATTGCATATAGTTTTGTGTTGTGCGTGCATGCAAAATGCTAGTTCGAACTGCTCGTTTTAATGATTGCAATAGGATTGAGTTAGAATTGTCTACGGAGCTGTTGAATGGTTATTCGCATGTCCACCAAGTGTCCAATGAAATTTTTTAACACAACCTATCTCGTAAACTTGCTCGTCAAATTAAAGCGACATTATCACCATGAAAGTTAGGCATTAAAATCCAGGGATAGAAGTACCGATAATAATAGAACGACAAATGTGTCGAATCGTAGTGCTCTCTAAAGAGTTATATAAGTTCATTCTCTACCCAACAAAGGCCGTATATTCATACTTTACTGACCCCACCAGTGTTCCAGTACAAGCTTCGTTAAATGTTCTCTTCCAAAGACCACAAGCAAAATAAGTCTAAACATTTACGAAGAATTTCGCGTCACCTTCAATTTTAATATACAAGGTACTTCACGACGACCAAAAAATGCTTTAGTTTTGCGAACTGTGGACTGAAAGATTTTCACCTTTTTTGTAGTAAATTTTAATAATTTCAATGCGTTGTTGAAGCGTGTATCGTTCCATTTTTAAGTAATGGCGTAGTTTCTACTCGTCAAATGTCAAAGAATAAAAGCTTCAAAACTGACAGCTACCGAAATAGCGGGTCATTCACAATAACACCTTTCATTAGAAAACCCTTTACATAAGTTGGGACAGAGTTTTATGTTTAAATGGGCTTTCTAGCCTTCCAGCTGTGATAAGGCTCAAAACTTATTAATATTTGAAATTTTTTAAATTTGTAAAGTTTTTGTCGTGTAATTTTTTGAATTTTTGAGCTTTTTGGGGGTTCAACCTTTCAATCATTGGTGCAGCTCAAAAACCACTGGCCTACTGCGCAAAGTATAGTCTTCAATAAAGCAAAACAGCAATTGTTGTCAGTTTTTTTTGCAGGAAAACGCACTTGCAACTTCCCCATGGTCATAATGTAAAACATAAATTTTTTATTAAATTTATTGATAGTAGCTGCCAGAAGGTAATTTTCACTCTATTATAAAAATCACTGACTGCGAACTTTAAGCAAATTACCGACCATTTTGTATCCAAAATAGACTTAAGGCCCCAATGCAAAGAAATAAATGTCCGTCTACATTTAGTCATTCACCAAGCTTGGAATTTATTACTGAAAGATTACCAACCATTTACTGCACAAAAGCAACTTACATATACTCATTTGTTGTACTCCCCAGTGTACCTATACATCCATGCAACACCATCTGTCTGGGGGTAATAAAAACGAAATAAAATATGGCCACGTGCCATTGCCATACGTGCGGGAACAAATGTCAGTTTTATGTGCTGCCTAATAAAATCTTGTTCCTTATTAAATTAAACTTTTAATAGCTCTTCAAAGAGAAATGTAAAAATCAATAGAAAACGACAAAAAGCACACGAACTGCAATGCACATTAAACAGTTTCTGAGCCTCAAAGTCAATACGCAGAGTGACAGATGTCAGGGAACATTTTTGATATACTCTCCGTCAATGGAAATGATTTCGAGAATGCTCTGCGATTAATATCGTGCTGCCATTTCTCAGAAAAAAAATTCTCACAATCCGCTCTGTCCACCCCACACATACACGCAATCTGTCATGGTTTCATCAATTCCTCCGACACTTCATCAAAGCCGAACCCTTTTGCTGAATTCGCACACAACATGCCGACCGTATCTAGTTCAAAGAAGAGCCGCAGGCTAGACCATGTCCGCGACCATGCCGACGACGCAACTGCTCCAATAAATTGCGTCTGCTGGACGGCTGAAAGAGAATAAAAATAATTTTTCAAGGCTCATATCATCATCAACACATCACAGCAGCAGCAGCAAAAAAAAAAAAGGAAAAATTTAAAGTCCAACCAATTTCGAAACAAAAATCGCATTTTCTTCTCCCCCTACACTCTTTCGAACGAGGCGAAGAATTATTGGCGACTTTGGTTGACGGGAGCTGCCGCTGTCACTGCAAATGTTGCTGAGCTTTACTAAAAAAAAAGAAAAGAAACGGTAGGTACCTCCTGGCTTAATGGTGGCGGCCTGAGTCTTTCCCTCTCTCTCTCTCTCTCTCTCTCTTAACTGATTGAAGTCGGCTAATTGCGCTGCATGTAAATACGCGTTGGCGGTAACAACCGCCGCCGCCGACACACATATCTCTTAGATACAATTTAAAGCATATCCAATCCATGTATCTCTGCAGTGGTTTTGAGTTTTTATGCTTTGTTTATTGAGTTCTGGCTGTGTGCTCCGCCGCCGCCCTCGCTTGGGGCTCTTATTTATTATTGGTGGACATTTTATTGCTTCTCTGCAACATGCCACCACTATATGGCAGTGCACGGTCCGTTTGATGATTGTCAACTACGGTTGGCGGCTGTGAGTGTTTGCTCACTTTGTGTGTACACAGTGGCTCCCACTAATTAGACAGGCGGGTATAATTCTTTTTTTTAAGTCTCATTTGACTGTTTTTACGACTTTTGGACGTGACTTGTTGGCGGGGACTGAGAATTGTTCGTAAAAATGGGGTCTAGTTTGGGTCGAATGCATCTGTTTTTTTAAGGAAAGAAATTCATGAAAGCGATATTGATTTCATGCCCCATCTATAGGATTCCAAAGCCACTGGTCTGGCACGAGGTCGGAGCGAATCTAATTGTTCCACGGCTTCCTCGTACATTTTAGATCTATCCTCGAATTATCCTTTTTTGGGGCCGAATCGACCATGCAATTGTGTCTAATTCGTTTGTAAACGCGAAGCAGAATGTAGTGGTCTTTGAGTGGCGCCGTGCTTCTTGTTTGCATTTATTTCGTCGACTTTTTAGACCAGAGCACTCACTATCGGCACTTTTCCCCCTTTATGACTGTTCGTCGTTAAATTCTAGTCACCGCTGGAATGCCGGATCGCCAAACTAAAGGTGGAGTGTTCTTTTAGTTTTGATGGACTAAACTTATTGCCACACATTTCCTTGAATGCACACACACGTCCAACACGAAACCTATAACAATAAGCATTTCGCTGAATGCCTTAACATCTTTCTCCGAAATTCCATTGCGGCCATAAAACTTAAGAAGCCCGCACAAAAGAGCGCGCACCCAAGTCTTGTCTAAATTTAAATCTCTAACACGAACTCATCGACCAGAACAATCAGTCATTTTCACTCTGAAAATAAAAACTTCCGCATTTTACATTCGTAGAAATGTAAACATTCGCGCAAATCATGTTTACGCGATGCGTCTGCCGCGCGCACCGTAACTGCAGTCGCCACTTCTAGCGTCTGTATTGAAGCTCCCTACATGTACATTGTACACCCTGCACTCGTCCTGCGCCGCCGAAAATAATGCGCGAAAACATAAAATTCCAGGTTAATGACATTCTCGAGGGGGACCCGAGTATACCCCCGGCGCACATGATTTATTGTGAAGCGATCTATAAACGCGTTCAAATCTTTCTATTGGCCAAGCTTGGGGGGGTAGCGTCGGTATACGTATGGACATGTGCTGCTTGGCTATGGAAATGGCTGTGTGCGCGCCCTTAGGATTTATATTGCTGTGGCTGTGTGGTTGTTGCCGTTGTTGATTATCGCACGATGACGATGATCAATGATCTATTAACGCAGAGGACGACACACAACAACAGCGTGGCAACAGCACAAGCGTCAGCATAAGCATAGTGACTTCATGTGGCTGCGGAATGGCTTCATGTCAAAAAATTTACAAAATTCTAATTGCTCGAGACATGTGTACGAGTGTTGGGTGTGTGTTTTGTATTGGCGGGTATTTTTGGCCGGAGTATACATAGTAGGCAAGGTGGGCAATGTTTGCGAACTAATTGCGCATTCTGCTGCATTGACAAGGCGAGCATCTTGGTTGTGTTGTGTTGCTGCGCGAACTGTCATAATGATCAATTAATGGAGGGAATGTGAGCGTGAAAAATTCACTCAAGAAATTCCGACTTTTGATCAGTCACGATAGATGGATCGAGTTGGATGCGTTCCAACTTCCAATCCGGTAATAACTTGGTTTCTCCCGCTCCCGCACCCCGCACCCGCACCATCGGGCAATAATACAGCACGCTCCAAACAGGTTTGCCAAAGCAATGGCAGAATCAGACAATGAGGCGCGACAACACCCTGCAACAGCAAGCGCAAATTATGCATCAATTAAAATCCAAGCCAATTTGTACCGCACTCGTGTACAGCCCGAGGGCAAAAGTCGACGTGGAGTGACGTCTTAAAGCACTCGGCCCTGAACCACTTCTGCGCGAACAAAAAGCAAAAATAAGCTTAACCGTCTCGCTTCAATGAATTTTCTTTACCACGAATCCATCGCTCGTTTAGTAGACCACCACCAGTTGCGCGCGATTAATTTTGTATTTTTTTTTTTTTTTTGTTTTGTCTTGCCGCATGGAAGCTTTAACTCGTTGTTGGTCTCGTTCAAGGAGCCCAATTAAAGTTGCGCGAACGGTATTTTGTACGCCTTATTGCAACTGCACCTAGATGTACTCGTGTTACTTTGGCCAACGGAAGTTGTAGAAGGCTGCGAGAAATTCGTTGCTACCGACGCTTTCGATTAAAACTTCTGACAGTTGACTTGACGTGGTGTTATCTCAGCTCCCTTGACAGCTGGAGCTATTTGCAGAGGTCAGTGTGCCCAAGTGTGCGTGTGTGTTTGTGTTTGTATGAGATGAATGACTCAACATGCAACCATTCATCCATCTCGATCAAGCGAGAGAGTGAGAGGAGACAACGACAAGCGCAAAATACAACCGCGCCGCCGAATGACATGGTGTCTTCGCGCGAGCAAAGTGTTGTGCGCGCTCTTGTAAGGTTGTACCAGGCACGCAGATGTTTACAGACGCGCGATGACTTCCAATGGCAGTGGCGAAATGTCATGGTGTCAGTTTATCTGACAGACATTCCCAACAAAATGTCGTTCACCGTTCGGAGCCACAAACGCTTTAATGCTGATGGCAGTTTGATACGGATCAAGAAGTGGGTTTCCTTTTTCTATTGTTTAGAAGATCGTGACAGCAGCATTCATTTCATATCGAAGGAGGTGGTGTCGAACGGAAATAAGTTTGCATTAAGCTTGATTTGTCGCACGAGAAAGTTTTTGAATGCGAATTATAGTCGAATAGTGCCCAAGTCTTACTGTCTCTGACCTAAGCTGGATTCGCACTTTTCGAAGCATCAACAACTAGCTACACTTTGTTCTATCTACTTTCTTTTTCTGCTTTTGCATTTTTGATCAGCAATCACATGGATAGCTGTCAAAATATTCTATGCCCAGTGTACCCTGATCATGTTCTGAACGAAAAAGAGAACACAAAATCAGAGCTCTGATGTCTATGAGCTAAGACCGAAGTTAATTCGTTCGTTCAGTTCACGTTTTGGGAATGTGATACTGTATGGAAGCAAGAAGCAGTGATGTTTTGAACTAAATGGACTAAAATGAACGCAGTTTCTTTAGATAAACCTTCGCACACTGTGTTTTTTATTTTTTATTAAGAAATTGTTTTTTAATTCATTGGATTTTTCATTTATGTCTCTCCCAGATCCGCTTTTTTGCCTTACAAAGATATTGTATTCGTACATATTTCTAACTCATCTCGATCAATTCTGACATTACGATGATAGAGGAACTCAAAAAAGTGGGTAGCAAAATTCTGTCCGTATGCTCCCAAGGCATATTTGTTTCAAACGGATTTGCAGTTTTTGGGGCTATAGTTCGGGCCGTTTCTTGGTTTACAAGGTAACCTCAATATTAATAGTACTTAACATGGAAAATGTAATACCAGTTTGATTTGTTCGAAAACGGCTCCAACCGTTTCAACCAAAATTGATATTTGATCTTAAGTGGATGAGGTTACCATTACTGCATACCCAGTTTTTGGCTAAAAAATCGAATAACGGTACTTTCGAAATTTGGACATATCTCGAAAACGGTCCAACCGATTGTAGGAAAAAAATATTTTTAAGATAATATGGTAATTTTTGAAAAAAGACATTTTTTCTTTAGTTTGCCTCAAAACGCCAATAACGATCTTGACCAAAATGCATACCAAGAGTAAAATTGATGTTTCCAAATTTATGGCGACCAAAATGCATTCTTAGAGTAAAGTTGATGTTTTCAAAATTATGGCGCCCTTAACTTTCAATTCGAATCACAGAAAACGCAAATTTTGAAGAACTGCTCATGTCTCGAAAACCGCATTTTCGATTTCGATGAAACGTTAAAAACCAAGTTATGCCTACATCCCGAACAATGTTTAATGGCCAGTTATCAGCGAAATAGTTAAGCAATAGTAATTTTCAAACATAATATTGAAAAATTTCTTACTGTTTGAGCAATTTTACATAAACCGCTCTAACGATTTTGATCAAAATACATATTTAGGAAAATTAATAATACTAATTAAGATCCCATACTTAGTTTCTCTCGAAAAATTCGACTAAATCTGGTTTTTAACTATTTCTCAAAATTTAATACACAAAAGCTGAAACATTTTTTTTTTTTAATTCAATACCGCTCTTCCATTAAAAATTCAATAACAGCGAAGTAACACTTATTTTTAGCAAATATTACCCACTCGCAAATTGGAAGTTTCTATTCGCTTAGAGGTCAAAAATTCGCTAGTATCCAAGCGATCAAGACTGTAAGTTCTTTTAAAAGATACGTCTACCCAGAAACATTAAAGAAGGAAAATATAGACAGTTTGACATTTCTCGTGACGCGCACAAACTTCATCGCAGCGCGGATGCTCTACGCAGCCACCAGAAAGCCCTGTCTATCGGGAACTATAGGTACACGAAGGGCTCCAGGAAATAACCCCCGAACGAAATGGGTGCGACTATTTTTACTTTTATTTTTTTGTTTAGATAATTTTCAAATGGTTGGTTAAAATATAACAAAATATGTTTGAGGGGTTATTTCCATTTCCATTTCGCTGGTTATTTCGTTGGGGGGTTATTTCCTGGAGCCCAAAACGGTTTTGTGGCTGGCTGTTTTCCAGGCCATCAGCCTTATCTCTAGATGAACTAGATGAACTAGATGAACGCACAAGTTCATTTAGCTCCAATAAGCTAAATCGCAAAATACACAAAAACGCACAAGTCTGTTTTCGGAGTGGCTGCAATCAACTTGACACTAATCCCACAGTTTTAGATACATAGCTAATGTACACAGCGCTATCTCCTTCTAATAACTTATTAGGTATGAGTATGACAGATAAACTTGAGCTATATCCGGCGCAACCGCACCGTAATAATTTAATTACTGGAATAGAACGCGAGGAGTACTTGCGACTGTTGAGGTCCTCTTATTAATAATTTAATTCAATTCCGATAACAAAACTATTCCAGGCAAGAGTTCTCTCTATCATTCGCTGCGACCTATTCCATTTCTTAGCTGCCAACAAAACCGTTAAGCCGTCTAATGTCTAAATTACTCACCCGTACAAATACCCTCCGATAGAACTAAATTCCTTCTCTACTAGGCTCAATGCTAATGTCTTGTCTTTTTTTTATTTCCTTCTCTTGCAGGTACGTTTCATCAATCTTATTGAAAAGAAGACAAATTTAATTGCCCCTACTCGTGTAAGTACATACCGCTAGATATGGTGTACTCCTTTCGGCGGTAATCTCCTTCACCATATGTGTGCGCAAACTGTCGTAGATGTCAAAATGGATTTCCTTTTGATTACCAGTGGATTTATTTAATTACTTCTTTTCATATTAAATTGGCGTCGTCTATGCGAACGCTGATGCTAGGTATGTGCGACCTTTCAAAGATCCATATCAAGCTCCTCTTCCTATTTTTTTTTTCTCTCTAATTAAACTAAATGTTACCACGATATGGAGTCGGCGATTAGTTGATGCCCCAGTGTGCAGACACAACACTGCATTCATATAAACGGTCATTTGGATTTCATTATTTCTCCGTCATCATCATCACGGTTACATCTGCAAAGAGATGTATAAGCGATGATTAAATTGCGCAAAGGCGATGCAAGCGAAGCCTCCTTAATTTACAGTTGCTGGATACAGAGAGATGCAAACTAACAGATGAAATATTTCATTTTATGAATATATTTTTTCAAGTACTTCCTTTCGTTGCCCCATCGTCGTCGTTGTCGTCAGATTGTCCACTTGCACACAGAGTAACCTACTACTGACACCGTCTAGTGGTAGTAAAAATTTCAATTATAAAGAATTTTATATCCGAATCGTAAATAATTTAATTAGCCTCTGGCGGATGGGCACATGAGCACACAGATGGGCGTGTGCACGTGTATTTGATTGAGAACCGATAAATTGTGGAACGAGGACAAAGGAGGAATTAAATGTAAAAAGGATTTGAAATGCTCGTAAAGTTAAATATTTCAATTATCCTCTGTTGATGCAGTTAAATGGAATTTATACAAAGAAAAAAAGAAAAAGGAGTTCAACTGCCCAACGGTTCTGTTTGGTTTAAGAATGATGAGCTCGGTGTACGTCCACTTAATAAATAATTCAGTCGTTGCAGTTATTTCAGGAAATACAAGCCGCAGTCGCTATATAAATCGGCTTTGGTTTATCACTCGTGTGGATATAAGGATTTGCATTTAAAGATAAAGCGTTGTATTCAACGAATTACGGTAGCTTTGACGACTTTAATTCAGTTGTCATAATAATGATTTTCATTCTGTTTGCAGAGTGAAGTCGTGACACGGACTGATGTGTTGGAGTTGGAGCAAAATGGCTTTTCGGGGGCATTCTTTGAGCTTTTTGCTTGGCTCTCTACGACTTTCCATCTCCGATATGCAGAGATATCAGAGTACACATTTTAGTCGGAATCAAAGTTGAAGAGCTACACGCAGAAAATTCGCTTGCTTAAAATCAACCCATTCTCGGTTAAAAACTACCCAGTGATACTGTTAATATAGCTCCTACTGAGTTAGCGGATTCAAAATAACCGAATCAACTTGTCTAACGAAACTCGGTTAAAAATAACCTTTTATCATTTTATTCCAATTTTTCCCGGTTTGCAAATAACAAACTAAGTCTGTTAAATTTAACCAGCTGGTTGATATTTATTTAGGAACTTGGTTCTTAACAACTGATAAAGTGTGTTATTTTTAACAGTATATATTTTACCTATTTTCAACAGAGACTTGGTTAATTTTAACCCTTTTTTTTTAACCGAGCAAAAATCACATTCTGCCAATTTTTGAGCGTGTAAAGCGCTAAGTGCATGCAGTCCAACCTTAACCATGTTTCTTCAAACTAAGCTTCTCAACATTTCATTGCCATTAAAGATTTTATGTTCGGTAAAGATCGTTTACAATGTCGGATGAGATTTTAAATCTGTGGTGGCGTCCTTGGAGTACCCGTTCGATTTTTTTTCCACCAATTTAAGAGATATTCAAATTTTTACATTCTTAAATCGTCGAAATTGGAAGAGCCACCAAGAACAACGTATCCAGCTGCGACAATACTGAAACGGAAACCCCCAACTCGCAATTCTCTTGCACTTCTTTTTCAAATTCGCCATTTGTTTTCCTATCGGTGTTATGTCAATTTAGAATCCGTGTGACATGCGGAAACATTCAAAAAATATAAAATAAAAGCTTCCAACCGTGGGGGAATGTGATAGAGTTCGGGTAAACCACATTTTAACATTACTGAATGCCATTGGTTAGTAATTTTCCGCTTTTGAATGCCACTAACTTCATCCTTGATAGACATATCCGAGACGGGGCACTTCAACTGAACCAGCTTTACAAATACCAATATATAGGTTGATAGGCAACCTGGAAAATCAAAAAACCCTCAGAGGCAAAGAAATAGCGGTTGGTTGCTTCCTCAGAGTTCTCCCAAATACACAGAGGTATTCATAATATGAGAGTCGACGACAAAATGTGTAAATGGATAACATAAATGGTTTTTCAACAGGGACGCTACAAAAGTAGAGAGACAGGGACAGCAAACGACGCCGAATTTCTCGCCGATCTTTTGACATTTCTCTTCAGTAAGGTTTGCCATTTGATGATGGAAAGATATACGAGCCAACAACGAGTCGAAATTATTAAAATTTACTACCGAAATTCGGAGTCATTAGCCTCAACGTTAAGAGCGCTACGTCCAATTTATGGTCGTAATAATCGTCCTAGCAGATCAACAATTGAGCGTCTAGTGGAAAAATTTGAATCCACAGGCACAGTACAAAATGTTCCCGTACCAGTGAGACAAAGAAGTGCCCGTAGTGTCGAGAATATTTCTGCCGCTGAGCCTTCAGTTGAAGAAAGTCCAAATGTGTCTCTCACACATCGTTCTCAAGCGTTGGGCATCTCTGTGACGTCGTTGTGGCGAATTTTGCGGAAAGATCTTGGCCTGCATCCTTACAAGATTAAATTGGTTCCAACAGGACGGCGCCACTTTTGTAGCGCTTTTGTTGAGAAAATAATAAAAAAAAACCTCACTAGGCAGCAATGAGCTCAGTGTGTTAGCTATGAAAGGGCGTACCACAGTGATCAATATTAGGACCGATCTCATTCTGCATTTAGGTAAGGTTAGGTTAGGTTTATGGGTGGGTACGGCAAAAGCGAGTCCTGCCGCACCCCAATTAGGTCCATGTCGACCCATTGTGATGCCCTTGTTGGGGGGTTAGCCGATGTTGTTGGCGATTACGTTTTTCCCCTCTCGGTTACTCGACCTTGTCCAGCCATTCTGATGATTCTGCATTTATGCTGCAAAGTCCCTCCAAAATATTGATGATCTCACAGCATATGCCAATCCAGACTTAATTTTTCAAACTAACAGTAAAGATATTTTCCATCCAAAATTGCATATTGTGATCTACGAAATATTAAGAGTGAAGGTTAAAAATGATTATTTGTAAGGCCCAATGAAGAATTCGCAGATGGTCTAGAGAATGGACAACAACTAAATCCCAAAAAAAGTTGCAAGTTATCCCTAGCAATCTATCGATTTGTTCATAAATTGTGACTGTCTGCTTATTTCACCCCCACTGCAAGTTTCTTTCAATGGATGCGGTGCGATATGCGCATCTCCATTTACTCTCGGGAGCTACTTGGATGACATATTTCTTCACATAAACGTATACAACCATTTCCCAACCTATTTATTCGCAAGGCTCAACTTTTCTCGCTCCAATTGGACTATGAATGTTATCACTTTTCGTTACGCATTCCTCAATTCCTCACGTCTATTCGTCATCCACACTGTCAGACGAATTAAAACAATTTCTAATCTCACAAGCGCAAATCAAAAGCGCAATTCTTCTTTATTCCTCATCGATTATTTCTTTTAATTAATACCTATCAAAATATTTTATCCTTTTCCTTTCAACCTTCCTCAAATCTATACCAAACTTTGGCTCCTCAAACCATCTGCACTGTTTGTAATTTAGTTTTAAGCCATTCTAATTTGAATTTATATTAAAACTGTTCTAAAGTTTTAAGTACTACAAAAGATATTAACTTAATGTACACACCAATGAAATAAATAAATCGAATTGAATTGAAAACAACTGCCGAGTTTAGGCTCCTATTTCCTTCTGCCCGCATGTGTTTGTTTTTAAGATCAAACGCTATCAGAGACCGGAGAGGTTTGTGTACCAAATTAATACTATCATCGCGTACAAAAACCGTTTTTGTTCTGTAAAGTTTCCTCTTACCACTGGGAGTTGCCGTGACAGACTTTTATTATACTAGCTTTGATTTGGCAAACAATTTTCCACTATTTGAAAGCGTTTTTGCTGTGAGTTTGACTCACTGAATTACCGCATCCGTGAGCGAGTCATACGTCACTGAATTTTGTGGATTTTACCAGCAAATCAATAACAAATTCCGTCACGTATTACTCGATCGCGGATGCGGTAATTCAACCCCTGATCTCTTGAACACTTCGGTCTACAAAATACACTTCTCAGTTAATAAGTGGCTGAGGGGTCGATCAATGCTTTATTGATGGATGAAATAGAATGGCTTGTTGTTCATCTGGGACAGATAGATGAGCTAAGTTGGCTTGTAGTTCAGGTGTCTCGTAGATGAGCTGTGATTGAGTTAAGATGGCCTGTAGTTCAGATGTCCCGTTAATGAGTTGCGACTTTCCTAACCCTGTGCGCTTATTTAATTATGTAGTTCAATGCTCCTGACAATTTGCCGAAAATTACTTATTTAACTTGTCCTGTGTTATTTTTCCAATAGCTTCAAAAATATTGCAGAGTGTCGCCGATCCTCTTTTGCTATTTTGATGGAGCAGCACACACTTTTACATATGGCTAAGGTGGATGCTTACGCCCTTCGCGATGTTCCCAAACTGATATTACTAAAACAGAGAACTTCGCGCTTCGTTTCACTTTCAAACTTAAAAGGTCTAAAAAGAATAGCAAAAACAAAATACGTGGCTGCCTACTCCTTAGTGGTAACCAAACAACAGCATCAACGCAAAAAAGATCCCATCCTCCAGCTATATCAAGCTTTCATTCGGCAAACACAATTAATTTGAACGTGCCGGAATAAACAATCCAACCGCCGAACGAGCGTCAAAACAATTTTCAAGGTCTCATACACATAGAAAATGACATCGAAAAAAAAAAAAAAAAAAAATAAATAAATATGAAAGAGTCCCTCATCCTAAAACCCCTAAGCCGCTCCAGATTGTGTGCGAATGGAATTTTGTTTATCAAAATCTCCGATTTCAAATTTTCGAAACAAGACTTGAGAAAAAAGATGAGAAGGACAAAAAAAATCCATTCAACAGACTAAAACATCCTCCTTGTGGTTGTTTTCGTTAAGACGCTGGCTTTGTAAATGGTGGCACTTTTTTGTGGAACGTTTGGTGTTTTTTTGTTTCTGTTGTTTGTTGCTCCTTTTCTAGGAAACAAAACACAGTTGGTGTGTGTGTATGTGTGCGCTTGGTGGGATTCTGCATAGGTACTCTTTTTTCTAATCCCTCCGAATGTGTGCTTTTTCCAAGAATCGGTGAGACGAAAACAACCATTTGTTATCTGGGATTCCGTCGCATATACCTGAAAATACTTGGATTGGAGGTTTTTTTCTCTCTGTGGGACCATGCGTGTCGTTTGCGTTTTGCGACGAACAAAGGATTGTGCGTTCGCATAGGCGCGGTTAAATTAAAATCGACGCCGAATAACTGGCAAAGAATATACCAATATCCAAATACCCTCATGACCCTCATGCAAGTTACTAGAATCAGTTTGTGGGGCTAATGGGAAATGCCTCGACGTGGTAGGTATTAGAAGAATTACAACCCAGCCAGATGGATCGAGACAAAAACACATTAAAGTATCGATTAATCGAACTTAACCAGAATATGGGTAGGGATATGAGCGACATTTTGGCATGTGGTTGACTGTGTGAACAATTGGTGCGTAAGATCGAGAGATTGTTATTAATTTTTATTGCCATATTGCGCAGATGATTTTTTTTATGCTTTCCTAGTAAAACCTTTGTCTGGTGGCGGCCGTTGGGTTTTTTAATTAATATTTTTCAAGCTGATATTATGGATCAACTATTTCCGCTCAATTAATGCGCTTTTTTGTCGGCTGTAGCGTGAGTGATTAACTCCGAGAGGATGTTCTGGGAAGAAGATGTTTTTGATTTTTAGCGCCCATGTGTTGTGAAAATGTTAAACCGAAAGTGGAGCATTCTTGGTAAAGGCGGTCTTTGTTCAACTTAAGTCTTTAAGTATGGTCATAAATTTTAGCTGAGAGGAAGAAATCCAAATTGGCAGTAGTCTAGTCAGGTTACGAAGAATATGTTACGAATTGGTAGTTCTATGAATTGGCTGTAGCTTTGGCATCTAAATTTAGTCCATGTGAGATCTGCAAAAGTAAACTGTTTGGAAACAATAATCTTCGAGAGAGTGATGGGTCAAAAAAGCAGATCAATTTGGTTATCCAACTGAATAACACGTTTACTATAGCCAGCCCTGAAAGTGTCATCTACCGGAAATGGGGAGTAGCTGCAAAAATCAATGCCAGCTAAAGACTTGCGAAACCACAACCGTCTGTGAGATTAAACGTGCCCTTATGATGAATTTACCTCGAAGGGAATTGTCAGCCCGATTATATCCCCTGTGGTTGTTCTGTTTGTCGCACAAACCAATTTTTGAAAATCTGGTGCTGAAGCGGTGGATCATTATTTTGTAAGGTACTCATTACTGAAGTTAATTTTTTAGTGCTTTGTCGTTGATCAGAAGTTGGGAAATTGAAATCTATAACAACATATTCGTGCATTTGCATATTTAACCGTTTTTTTAAGCCATTGGCGGATACCTATTTATGTTTCGACAGGCCACTGGTTGGGGAACATTTGAATCAATGGGTCTTACCAATAAAAATTTTAAGTATCGACTTTAAATTTAACTAGTTCACAGTGGCTTTGTTTTCCTTACAAATTTGGCAATTGTGAGCCAAATTATTTAAAGTCGCCACCACACATTTGTTATTAGTACATCGCAATGAATTAGTTTTCTTATTTTTTTGATTAAAGGGCTTAGTAAGCAAACTTTTGACTCCAATATTTGCGATCAGAATTGTTTCCCACCTAAAAAAGTCTTGAAAAGTGAAAAGTTCGAAAATCATCGAAAACACACAAATATGTGTATGAGAAATATGACATCTATGGGAAAAGTCTGAACTATGAAAGTTCAAAGCCTTTTTAGTTTACATTTCAAATTTTCAGGAGCAATAATAAAAAAATCTAGCCGAGTGAAGTGAAAACAAAACTTTTCCTTGCGAAACTGACCGGAATTATGTGATGGAAGCGTGATCTAGCGGAAAGTGTGGAAGGTATTCTTTGAGTGTATTTGTTTCTAGAGATTGACGGTGTCATCCAAAAAAATTTTGAATTATTATTTTGAGAACAACACTGGTTTGAATGATAGCCAATCGTATTTCGAACGACAACCATCAGAGATCGCTTAAACGAATTGACAGGCAAATTTATACTTCTTGGGAAGACCTTTTTGAAATTATCGTCTTGCCAGGAAGTGAACCACGTGTATCTCGTTATCACTGCATACCTAGTCATGGCCGAAAGGCAATAATTTTAAGGATATTGATAAGTTTAGAGCGCTCGCTTGGAGCCAGTTAGTTTTAAATTAGGTTTAATCGTTTTTGTCTAGTATGTAAGATTAAAAAAAAGAAAACAGTAAAAATGAATTTTAAAGTTAAAAAGCTTACCAAGTCATTCGAGCAACGCGACTATTTTGTGAAACAGACTCCTTTAACAGAGTGTTTGAATATTTGATCGGAATATTTTGTCAGGCATACACATTTCTTTTTGAAAGGGATTTCGGTGTGTTCCTCTGTCAGGAAGTGAACCACGTTCCAGCCGATCAATTGTGTAAGCGCCTACCACTGACGTACAGTCGAGTCTTAAGCAAATGAATTTCGAGGTTTTTATTTTCTGTTTGTTCTCGTTTGTGGCTCAGTGGTTGGTGTATTGGAGTACTGAGCCTAAAGATCAAGGTCCAACCCCAGAAATTTATCTTTTAATGTACTTTCTAATGAGTCTCTTCTCGCTAACCTTCCATAGAGTAAAAATGTTCTGATCATCATCATGAAATAGTAGGTCCCACCTTTTCGTATCAAAGTAGACAAATTATCCCTCAGTGAAAAGCTAGACCAATATTTCTAAGAGATTGTTAAATTCGATCGTCGGTCTTTGTCTTTTCGTTCACCTTTAGTTAAAAGTTTTTTTTTACATTTACTCCTATCAGTCTTTTAAATTATAGACTGCTTTCAATCGATTGGACTTTTCCAACTAAACCCAATTAAAAACAATCAGGAACTCATATTCTTCAATTATAACGATGATTTATGTTATTAGAATCCTACCTTCGGTGGTTCCTGAAGACACCTATCATCCCCATTATATTTTGTCATATAGAGTCTAATGTTTTAAACATTTCTACTTCTTAAAAACGGCCTTGGGCCAAACCAAAATAGACTTAGAAACATTTTGCCTTACATATTTATAAAGAAACTAGCTGACCCGGCGAACTTCGTTCAGTCCAAATTCGTTAATGTAATTAAAATAACTAGTCTCGCTTACGCTCGAAAATCGACCCTACCCTTTATGAGTGTGTAGCACTAAAAACTTACCACTATATTCGATATTTATGATATTTTTTTTATAAACGAAAAAAAAAAAAAAAATATTCCATAGTAAACTCATTGAAACAAAATTATACAGTTGCTTACTTTTAGGGGTAGGCAAATGGCTTTCCTTCGAACATGGGTTCTAATCTAAGATGTTTTATATTCGAATACATTACTATGGCAATATGGCGGGCGACAAATTAAATTTCACCAAAATGCTCACTAATAAGAATTTTGTACGGGGAATTAATATGTTAATTTTACCAGTCTAGATGGCGACATATACCCACATCTATGGCACCGTACCTTTCGAATGATCGAAGTTTCATGTTCCTCATTTCATAGTAAATAAATACTTGAAAAGTGTATATTAATATATAAAATAATAATTCCGAGCATGCGCATGCTGCTTTATGTAATTCTGTCAGTTCAAGTTCTTTATTCAAAAGTTAAACTGACGTTAAAGCCGCTTTTTCATTGAACAGGTTAGTTCGCAGTTCGACAGTGTCAGTGTCAAATAAGAAGAAGAAAAAACCAAGTGACAGCTAAAAAAATTGTGGCAAAACAAAACAGATTTTATAAAGGTTTAGCATAATTATGTTAAAAAATTACTATACTGAACAGTCTATTATACAGTTTTTTTTACGTTTTTCAAATGTAAAGTAAAGCGGTAAAGTAATTTATATTAATTTAGTAATATTTGAACAAAACACTACTGTGGCCATTATTAACTGGCTTTGTTTCCTTCCCTTCGTTCCAAAAATGAAAAATTCACACAAAACGAATGGTTGTGAGAAGCTAGGCCTAGGGTCCCTACGGACCTGTTGCGCCAACCATTGCTTTATTTTTTAGTTTACCACCAGGCTTCACGGCTGATCGATCCCAATTAAGCGTTCAGCAGATTTGATGGGTGTAATCTTTAGTGGTTATATTCAATTTTCTTCTTGCAAATTTAAAATTTTTTTTTGGAAATTTACAGGCAACTTACTCATACCGAATTTTTGGCTCAGGATGTTAAAAATTCCCTCAATTGAGAACCTCAAAAAAATATCTTATTATATATGGGTTTTAGGAGCTAGAGTCTTTAAACTGGGTTACCATCGAGCTATAATTTAGGTCCAGATCGTCATATCTTCTGCCGATGAGTACACCGACCCAGTAGTTCATTAGTTCACCTCCTTGAAAGTAGCATTTTCACAATTTAAGTCCTTTTGTCAGCGTTGACGTACGAACTATATCTATTGTTGAGATGAGAGTGTTGGACCGTGCTTTTCTGATTCACACAGTTCACGACACACCTTTATGGGCCCTGAACTACACTCAACTACATGTGAACCATTTAGTTTCACAAGTGGATTCTCATTAAATTGTGCGCTCTCTAAAATCGACTGATTGAAGCTGAAATAAATGTCCTACTCTTTCAGGGTATAAATTCCGCAGACCTTTCCCTTCGCTCTCAAAGATATTAGCCTCGGAAAATATTGTAAGCCAAGGCCCATCAGCAAGAAAGAACTTGGTGATTATTGTACAGCAAATTTATAAATAAATACAAATACAAATACAAATACAACTATGCACTCAGCTAAGGTAAGACCAACGAAAACCTTCAAATGCATAACTTCCCCCCCCGCGGCGATATTCAATTTTTTATTTTATTTTCAATCAAATGAGTACATCTACTGTTCTCGCTTGATAACTTATTCTTATTACAATTAGTCATCGTTCCCTATATTCTCAAACTGAATGTATAAATTACTTGACTTTAATTGACTACCGATATTAGTTCGGCATTCTGTTTATCTCTTTATGTGCATCTACGCTGCAATTCAATCCATAATTGTTAATTAAAGCCAAGCTGACAGTGGCGTGGGGGTCGCCAACAACGACGCCAAAGTCTACTTGTAAAACACAATCGCGAACATCGAACAACCTAACGACTGTTGCGTATGTGCGCCACCGTAATCTTAAACTGTGGGCTTGCCCGCGCGCCTTTAGATCCGAATTCTATTTTGGCTATCGCTAATTTATCTATATAAATTCACTCCCCCATAACCAAAAGAGCGGACGAACAAAAAAAAAAACAGTGAAAAGTGCATTAACCTTGAAGATCCAGTGTTGTGGGCGCCGTTCGCGCACACGCACTTATGCAGTGCACCAGTACAGTGTGCGCAATCCAAATTGAAATTCGATTTGCAATTATCGCGTAATTGTTGCACACTCCCATCGCGAATTGAAGTTCGTATAGATGGTAATTACGCTCATTACAGTGTTTTGTTGCAAGTTTTCGATAGTAAACGATCTTGTTGTGCGGACTGCAACAGACACAGCGGGTGTTTATTTGATTAGGTTTTCAGTTTTTATGACACACTTTAATGAGGCTTGGGCGGGCTGCTCGCAAACGACAAGAGAATATAATTATAGGGTCTTAGAACTGCCGAATGACTGAGTCTTGTTTGCTAAAAGGTGATCGTTGTATAAAAGGATCGGTTAGCTATAGATTGTGGTTACGGTTTAGGTGGGCTTTGATAATTTATGGCTTTTGGCTGGGTGGCGGCATTTGGGAATGCAAGAGTTGAGGTGCCCACCCAGTCTGAGGAGGAGTTCTAATCATCGGGTAGGTGCATTCGACTTTGGCGCTTGTTTCAAGTTCGTCTGTTAGTTAATTGAGGTGGAGGCGGTTGTGGCTCATGGTTTGATTGGATAATTGGAATAATTTTTTTTTTTTTTACGGAGATCGGTGAGTAAAATTGCATCTCGATTGACAAAGGACCGCATTATCGAGTTAGAAAACAACAGAAGAGTATGCGTGTTTGTATATTTTAATCATTAGGCTTTACTTGGAGCTGGAGCTCTTTTGAACTGCAGCTCTAATTCACCATCAGACGCCTTTGAGCGTTTGTTTCAGTTCAATTCTGGCTGTCATTTCTCCATATTCCTTTTTGGAAGGCACGTGATTGTTTTCCGCCAGTCAGGGAGCTATCCTCCTTCGTATTCCCGTCAAATCCTTGCCCTCTTCCCCTTCCCCTTGCCACCAATTGAGTAGAGGTATACAAAGAACCGTTGACATTCTGTGCTTGCCTTCAAAATTTTGCGGGTCTCCCCCGATCGCTCGGATATGTCATCAATAATCTTTCACGGTCCTACGACCTCATGCCAATTAAAATAACTCCATTTCCAGCAATCATCCGAGTGAATTCTCAGTAAATCCTTCATATGTCAAGCTTAAAAAAAAAACTCTTATCCATGGTTAAGGCAGCCTACCTTCCTACGATTCTCAATGTCAACCACTTACATGAATAATTACCATTTTTAGACTTCCACGAACGACTTTCGTGTCCGCCAAGTTACAAAGTTGCAGCAGAGAACATTAAAGCAAATTGTAAACCTGAGCGCACCTCAACCCTAAAAAAGCGGCTTCTTCGTCTTTTGCCACGTGCTTAGCTACAAACAAAAAGGATTTCAACATCATCGGGAGCACACAGCAAAATAAAAGCGGAACAACAGAGAACAAACCGCATCCACCACCCATTAGCACAAAAGACGTTTTCGTGTACCGCACACTTGCGTCGCTATGTACATTGTACAAGTACATGGTATCTCTCTAGAGGGAACATTCAAACCAGATTTTCAGCCTACAAGGAGAACACTTACTGAACCGCGCGCGAAAACTTTGCCACAAGAAAAAAAGGAAAGGAAAAACCGAAACAGAAGAGAGCACGTTTATGCGGCGACTTCGTTGACGCTGCCGTGAATGACGCGCAAGATGCACTTCAGGACGATAGCAACAACACGAAAAAAAAAGAAATAATCCCAAAAAAAAAACAGGAAAACCAAGGCAAACAAGACAGGCGAGCCCGTCTGTTCGCATGTGGGCTATATGGGGACACCAGGAACTGGTCTCGTCGAGGGGTGACACAGCCTATGAAGATCATCGCGGAAAAGGACTGCAAAAACCAAAACAAAATCCAGAAATCAAGGAAGCTAACCGAAATGGCAAGGTAAACATCGGCGGCGGCGGGCGCGTAGAAGGTCATCGCTCTTAGCGCACAAGCACTCTTGTTTGCAGTGCCCGCTTCTACTATACTTTGGCCTTTTTTCGCGTTTTTTTTTTTTGTTCGCTTTCCTGTTTGTGGAACGCGGGGCGATCTTTGGTGTGGTCTCAGTCTCTCCTGATAGATGTGACGATTTTGTTTTTTGCTGGGTGTAAGAAAAAAATACCCCAAAAAAAACAGGAAAAAAAAAAAACATCCGAGCCCTCAACTATAGATGGAGCTGTTGTTGAGTCATTATGCCACTTAGGCTGCCAGCTACCGCACAACGCGCCACGACAGAGTAGCTCGCTAGCGATTGTGATCTCTTCTCTGCATATATACAGAATACACACACACAAGAGGACGGGGAACATGAAAATAAAATTTCAAACCACCGAAGCAAAAGAAGAAAAAACCGAATAAATCTCTTAGATACTTTGTTGCAAGCGATTTTTTGATTTATTAATTACCGCTGCATCGTTGTGTTCCGTTTTTGCTTTGAAATGTATAATTTACGATTGCCAGACGCAGTAGGACCAACGCTTCATGTTTATTAGCGCAGTCCTCCTCTTGACCCTGCAACAATAAATAAATAGAGGAAGCCAACCAAAAACAAATACTGTCTATGCCCGCGGGACGAGCTTTAGGTGTGCACTGTATACATATATATACCGTTTGAATTGTGAAAAACAAAAAAAAAAAAACACTCTTGTGTATATTTTCGTTGGAACAGCGAATAATGGTTCCACATTGATTTGAATTTGAATCAGTAGATGTGTGCGAGTACTTCATCGCAGAAAATTTGTTTTGGCGTGGAGCCTGAAACAAAAACAACTCGGGGAAAATTTTGATTTGAGAGCCATGGCACCTGTTGCTGTGCGTTCGGGCGGTTGTTATGGTGACAATAACGGTTTGCTGGGCACTTTTCCAATTCGAGGGAGAACTTTGAGTGTTGGGGGTGCGAGATGCGTGTGCGATGTTACGAAAGTTAATAAGTACAGATAATGTGCAGTAATTGCGTGAAAATATTGTTCAATGTTGAAGTGGGCGCATCTACCACCTTCCCAGAGCTGAGAGGTGCTCATTCGTCGGAAAAATATTTAGGCAACCTGATGAAGATGTGCGCCGGGGTCTGAAATGAACATTTGGTCGAGAGGTATTAGCGGAGGGGATTTTTTTTTCGTCGAAATTGTTGTCAAGGTTCATTCAACAAATTTGGCGCCACCGAGATAGCTAGGAACTAGTCAACAGACGGACCAATTCGAACTACGTACGTAGTAATGCGCGGGCAGTGGTTATGTTAATCGGGGAAGACGTGCTAAGCGGCATTCAAAAGAAAACCTTTGGATCCGCAGAGAATCGGTGATTCTATCATTTGTGGGACAACTCATCCACAGTCAACTTATCTACGCTGCAATGTACAAAATAAGACGCAATCTTGATGGTTTTCAGTTTCTCAGCTCTCTCCTCAGTGTATATGAGGAAAGGTTCACTGTTGCACCAAAATATAACCTTAAGGATGACAAACTGAGTGGTGGAATCGGTTGAGAACGATGCCATACTTAGATCTCTGATTCGAAGGGTGGATCTTGAAGAGGAACCCGGACAGTTTTAGAGGAAAACTATACACAGGCTTAGAAATACACTGCTAATAGGTTAAACTTCCTCTACCTTTCTCTAAATACGAAGCTCTTTTGATTATGATTTTCGAAGCAACCTCTTACCAATGATGAGTTAGACAGCCAGGAACTTGAGAGGTCTTTCACCACTACAAGCAAAGGGATTATTCGCAATTTCAATTTTCAATTTCAATTTCATTTATTCAATCTACGATTTATAATCCACAGATTTCGAATATCTTCAATCAGCTATATCTTGTCAATAAGTTGAATATGAATTTAATTGGTGATAGCGAAATTAATCTATCCTTAAAAATATTTCTGGGCAAAAATATATCCAACTCGTAATATATAACAGATTAAACAATTTAATACAAATTGAGATAGGTTCACGTTGCCCATACAATGTAGTGTGGCTACTTTCAATTAAAAGAGATCTTAATCTAAGAGCTCTAGAAGGAGCGTACAAATTCAAAGACATAAGTAGATTCTCACAATCACTACTTCCGGATAAGATATCACGAATAATACGTCCAAGGGTCGCTCCCTGGGTTGACTGTTCCGCTTATATTTATATTTTCTCCGCTAAAAACTGTCTTTAATCTTGTTAAATTATGAAGCCCCTACTATTTGATGCTTGTCTTAAATTTTATTCGAGAAAAGTGGCAAAATAAAAGTTTAGACGCTTTGTTAAATGGAATATTCTTAATAAACTTGTTAGAAAACATAGAAATTTAGTAAGAGTACATTTTCTGGCAATTTTACCCTCTCTTCAATGTGTTCCTGTATGGATGTATGCCACGCCCACATTTTGGGGGTGTTTTCTTAAGAACCAGCCAATAATTTCTTTTCTAAAGCAGAAAAATCAAGCTGCCTTTATTGATGTCAACCGTGAAGTCAATGGTTAGTATGATGTAGCGAGGGGTTTTAGGTGCGATTCCAAGAAAAGCAAAAACTACATCTTGGGGTTTTTTCACTGCGCTACCTCTAACAAACATCCGAAAGCGTTCTGCGCATGATGATTTTTAAAACGTGACTCTCGCCGAAAGAAACGAGTTACTTTATGTTATATCTGCTTTTGTTTTATAATTTTGTAGGTCAGTTATTAGTATCATACAACATTTCGAGCCACGCCCATTTTATATGGGGCGTGTTTTATAAAATGAAACTATAACGGGTGTAGTTTTTGCCTTATGTCGTCTTTTTTAACAATTTATCTCAATAAAGTTGAGGCAATTTTAATAATATTTATATTTATAAGACTTGTCCCACGATTTTGAAATAAATAAATAAATAAATAAAGTCATCCCCATCATTCTTGAGAAGGCTCCGCACCTTCAGTCATATTTCAAATTAGTCTTTAGTCTGCTCTTCAGTCTGACACATGTTAGTTCCGCCATGCAGCAGTATTGCGCATGTTCAGTTTCTGCATCTCACGATTGTGCTAATTCGATTCGAAACAGAATTCCAACTTCTGTCATGAGGAGAAAAATAACATCCATCTTGGCACACGTTCAACCACTATGTGCCACCCGTTCATCGAATAAACAACCGGCATTCATTCATTATCATTATACGTTTACAATGGATTGTTACACGAACTGCATTACATGATTAACGTAAATACTAGTACCTCTCCATTATTCAGTCATTATCTTCCCAGATCTAATCGCTTTATTAGGAGCGACCTGCACTTTTGTGTTTGAAGAGAACCAACTTCAACCATTGGTAGACGCTGCTTAAAAAAATTAGTTTTCTTGATTAGTTTGGCCATCAGTCAAACCCAAAGACACACCACACCACACCACAAACTGCGATTCTCCGCATAGATGGCATTCACGCCTTGGGACAAAGCAATTCCATTCCGGACAGTGGAGATGCAATTAGAAGAAACGCCTGCAACGCTCCGACATCCGTTCGTTCATCCGAAAGGTGTTCATTTCACACCGCAGCACGCACGTCAGTAGCTCGCTACGCGTTGCTGTAATTTGTTCTAACAATTCCTATACAGTGATCGGCTATACCTGCGACTGGAGTTTGTGTAATTATTTTGTTCCCGAATAAATAACAAATGACTGAGAGGCTGAGGATGACGACGACGACGACGAATAAATCAGCATGCCCTCTGCACAGGGGCTGCAGATAGAGAATGCTGCTTCTAATGGTCTGACATAATTACACATCTCTCCGATGGACTTGTACATGTTAAGCAGTGCAAATGAAACAAAGAGCAAGCAGAACCGCCAGCGCCACACGGGAGCTCCGATGGCGATGGCTGCAACAATAAGCAAACTAATCACAGAAGGCGCCCCCTGAAATCGTTCTTCCTGTATGTGTAGGCAGCCCCCCTACTATTATTTCGATATATGGAATTCAATTGGCCGAAGGCGAGCGGCACAAGCGGTGGACATAAAAATCGCTTCATCATTCGCGAAATAATAATTAGATACATTTCGCTCAGTCGTATAACTCTGCTACAATGATATACTGCTGGGCGCTGGGCTGCTGAAGACGAATTGTATAGCAAGAACGGTGGCGCGATAGTAAAAGCGCCTTGTACATCTCCGCAAAGTTATAATGTTCTAATGATCCGTCGGTTGTTGGATTGGCCCGAGGGCACCCAATTACCAGTTGTTGGAGTAGCGTAGCATAGCCAAGGAAGATGCCATGCAGCCGAGTGGCGGTGGCGGTGTCGGCAGTGGTTGGTAGGTCTAGATCTGCTATAGCATTTATCTGCATGAGATTCTGGTATCCAGATATGTGATGTGCATTAATTTGAATAAAGTAAACTATAAAATGCGAACTTGAACAAGTCGCAGTTGAGAGCGTGTTATTTGAAATATTTATATGGTGCAACTTCTCTGCAGTCTGGATGCAGGAATTTCAATATTTTTGTTCTTACCGAAATGATGAAGAACAGATTGAGTTCGTGACACCTATTTGGACTCAACAACATTAATTGTTGTATGCATACAACTTTTTGGATATAAAAAATAAACAGAAACGCACACGAATGTGCGCTAAGATGCGCACATCAAAATTCTCACTTTTGCTTTAACTTAAGAGCTGTGGGATTACAAGTTCGCACCCTGAACCAAAAAGGTACATGATGGCAATGATGAGGTAGGAGTTCATTCAATCAATGGATTTGTGTATGAAAATATTCATAATGCTATGAAACTTTCATAAGATGCATGATTTGTTCATAAAAGCAACGGATAGAACTCATAAAAAAATTGTCCCTTTCCTTGTGGACTTTCATGAATGCAATGTATCCAATAATTGTAATTATGAATATTTTCATCAAGTTTGTTAGACTTTTCGGAAAACTTTCACGGGGTTTATGTATTTATTCAACGAATTTGTGCGCAAATTTATTGAATTTATGTAAAATGTCACAGTTTTCACGAACATGAAGCCTCTCATTACTTTTATAAACGAATTCATTGTTTCTATGCACATTTCCATACATTTAAGTACAACATTATATAAAGTGTATGAATAATATTGAACTTAAAACCGTAGTAGAAGTAAAACTGAATCGTTTTTGCTTGTGCTATGCATTTTTTTATTTTTTTATAACTAAGTCTATTAAACATAAAATACAAACATCAATATGGTCATGAATCTCCTGGACGGTGGTACCCAAGAATATGAAAGCCTCCTGCGAACTAACCACACCCAAAAAATTTTCACTGTAAATTTTACAACATGCGCGGCAGTCAAATTTACAATATGTTGTATATTTGTGTACTTAACATCAAATGCGTTCATATTCACAATTAATTGAAACTTTTACAGCGTTTGCTTTCATTTCAGCAATTTATTTATCCCAATTTCTTGTTGCAAAATTGACAGCGCGTTGTCAATTGTTTTTGTTAAATGAACATGTATGAATTGGTCAAATCTAAAACCAAAACGCAAAATATACATACAAAATGATGTAGAAAATCCACAACAAATACATTCAAATCTACAACCATTTTCAGTTGGTACTACATTGAGTTGTGAATATGACAGCTGCATTTAGCGCTAACCCACTCGCCCAGCCAGAACATTTCATGGTTGTGACGTTTTTTTTTTTTTTCAAATGAAATCTGATGTGGAAGCCAGAAATTTAAGCGAGAACAATCCCGTCAATCCCGTAATCATGCCATTTATGGATTGATTAATATTATTTAATTCAATAAAAAAATGCAAATTATGTATGTTTTTTATTTTGGAGCAAGGAATTTACAAAAAACAAATGTGTGTATGAGGCCAAAGAGCTGTAAAAATGAAAGCAAAGGTTATTCGTTTCTAGAGATCGAGTTGTAGATTTTAAGACAGAAATTGACGTGAATAATACAACAAATAGATTAATATTAGTTTCAAAACAAATTAAGCTTGCCAAACGATATCCACTTCACTTCTTATACTCAGGCCAACAAGTAAAGTTATATAGATAATGCTAGTAAAAGGCAATTTTAATAAACTAAAACTTAGAAAACTTTTCACATATTTTTTATATGCATTTATCTAATGAACATGTTTCGAACAATGATAGTAAAGGGTGGTTAAGTTTTAAGGGCCGATGTTGATTTTGAATAAAACACAAAATTATTTAGGAAAACTTGACGTTTAGGTGTGGTTCACATTCAACATCGGCCCTTAAAATTTAACCACCCTTTACTAACGTGGAAACAGTCCAATAACAAGTTTACTTTCTTAAACTCTGAACTGAAAATCACCAGGAAAAAACCGACTGAATACATTTTAAACGCACCGCACATTTAAACCTATCCCAAAAGATTTATAAGAAATATTATATTAAAAAAAAAATAAAGTAAATATGCAAGGGATGAAAAGATTCATGCGGATTATGAAAAAGTCACAAGCAACAAAAAAGAATGCTTACTTCGAATGAAAGCGTTCATAAAATCAAACAAGTTTTCATATGAAATATGAATTTATTCTTACAATTTAAGTATTAAGTCATGCAACGCTAGAGTTAGACGCTGAGAAATGGGACTCATTCTTCATAACGGTTGTATAGTTTGCAGTTCAATGAAATACTGCATTCAAATAATGGTCGCCTTCATAAAACCAATGAATAGTCTCGGTGTCATAAAATGACACAATCAATACTAGTGCACCAAAGCGACGCTTTTAAAAATCGTCCTTATACACTTATGAACAATTTCGTTGAAATTCGGACACACAATTTTCCAACAACAATTTAGATTGTAATTGTTAATGAATCCAGTTTCATGAAGGCAATGTTGTATGCATTACAAATGGAACCTCCTTAAAATTAAGTTGTTTTACTTTATTAAAACGAATTCTTTGACAATATATATCTCAGGTGACAACTGAATGAAGGTTAGGTTAGGTTGTGGGCTGGCGGGGATTGTTCCGCGCCACACTCAGGTCAAGATTGACCCATTGTGATACCCTTCGGGGGAAAGGGTTTATCCCTTACCCGTAGTAACCTATTCAGTCCGTCTTATTGTGGATTAATCAATAATTACTTACTGTGTCATTACAGTCAAACTATTTTGAGGATTTGATGAAGTTCATGATTTTGTTCGTGGGTGTGCTAGATAGCTCGTTCAGATTGTGGAAGACGAATTTTCCAAGGAACTTGTGCCTTGAGTGCTGGTGACATGGACAGTGACACAAGAAGTGGATTGTATCCTCTGACTCCCTCGTCACCACAGCCTCTGCAAAGCTCTTCTTGGGTCAGTCGCATTTTCTTCATGTGGTATCGCAGGGTGTTGTGTCCCGTTATGATACCTATAAGCATAGAGACATTTCCGGTTGTTCCGCATGATTCTCTCTGTTCTGGTTTTGCAGAAGGATGGCCATAGTTTTCTTGTGCTAGCGCACGTGTCCATGGATATCCATCTGGCGCTCGCCGCATATGTGGCCTTCTTCCCTGCTTCTAGCTTAAGTGTACGGAGCGGGATACACACAGAGGGGCGTGCTTGTTCTAGAGCTTTGGCCGAATGCCTTGGATGCCTTCATGTCCAGGGACCCAGCACAGTAATGCCTTGTGCTGTGTTCCAAGAGCCTTAATAGGCTCTTCGCGACAGCCCTTCACAAGCTTCGATTCTATAACTGGGGCAGTTAAGGCTTTTATAGCTGCCTGGCTGTCGATAAAAAAGGTGATATACCTTTATTGCAGACTCACGGGCGCCTCTTTTCACTGCCATGACTTCCGCTTGGAATACACTGCAATGGTCTGGGATGCGTAATGATGTTGAGATACCTAGTGGTTCAGAGTAGGTGCCTGACCCCACCCCGTTGTCAATTTTTTATCAGTTTGATATAGGGCCATTACTCCATACTTCCCTACTGGGGTAGGCGCTCGAGAGGGGTCTGGTGAAGTCAAAGTATGGCGTGATATACTCCGTGGAATGTACATTGCCAAAGTACTTCTGTAGGATCGTTGAGTGACCCTCTTCATCTATTAATTGGCTAATTCCAATGGCACTTGTTGCTGCCGTAGATTGTACAAATATGTCTAGCGGAGGCAGATTGAGGATAGCCTCAAGTCCGGCGGTTGGAGTTGACCTCATCGCGCTAGTGACTCCGATGCAATGAATGAAAGAAAAAACACCACTTACCATGTCCCAGCATACGGAATTACAAACGAAACTCATATATTCGAATACTATTCCCCCGATTATTTGAAATGAACTCCGCCCGTGATTGCGTCACACCAAAGTACCATCGCAACATTTAAGCATTGACCTTGTTTGCATCAACACAAACTTGCCCCACAAAAAAAAAGACTCCAATCGGCACGCAAATCCATCCGATCTGTCTAAAATTAGCTATCGCAAATTCTTCTTCGATTTTTAATCAAACCGAACACTAAAATTAAATAATCCAGACATATCGTTACGTAAATCACGAAAGGCGCTTCACTCATGACCATCAAGGCAGACGTAAATAATCGCAGGACCAGAGCACAAAAATTCAATAGAAGTAAAAAAAAAAACGTCCGACCAATAACACAACTAAACGCCATGTTTATGTCTGCCACAGCATCTTTGGTAGAAATTCGGCGAAGAATTTAAGATTCCTCTCTGGTAAATGTAAACATACACATTTCACAGTTTGGTTAATAATATTTAAATGTTCTACTGGGAAGAGTGAGAACTTTCAGTTTCACTGAATAATTACCATTAATGCTGCGTCTCACCCCCAACGTGACCGGAAGTGCGAGTGAATTTTAACATTTCTCGATTTCCTGTACACGCGGAACCTCCATTGCTATCTGTAAAAATCTACACAACTATTGAATTGCGTTGAGGTCGCTGCCCTCTTTTGGGGCAAACGCATAAAAAAAAAGAGTTTACTTCTCGAAATTCCTCCGAAAATTCCGCATATGGATGTGCACTTTTATGTTCGCGGACACAGCAAATGACTGTCCACCCAAGAATCGAAAATAAAAGCCACACAAAATAAAGGATCAGGTAATCGTTTGTCGGAACGCACAGGAGAGACTCCATCTACATGTATGTATGGGGTTTACGATACCGTATACCGAAAGAACAAGATGGTGGACGAACGAGGACGACCCTCTTTGCTGCGACGAAGAACATGTTTGTGTCTTTCGCTTTCAGTGAATTGTGGAATTATAAAAATAATAAAAACGACAGAACAAGGTTATGTAATTCTATATTTTCGATATCCGCGTCATCGTTCATTCGAGTATGGAACAAAGGAGCCGTGGTTGAGCAGGCATAAAAGGGTATATCGACGAGTTGCCGGGAAATTTTTTTTCAAAAGTTGTAAGGGTCATGGGAGTTTATTTTCATTTACATACGTAACGTGAGAGTTACGTTGGGTAATAGTTTTGGTTCAGGCCTAACAAACGACGAAATCTGATTACACTAGTACCTGTACCTGAGGTTTTTTTTTTTTTTTTCGTTTGCGCTGCTGTCAGTGCCCTCCGAGATGTCGGAACAAATTAACTTCAGTTTGGCTATTGGTCGATGAACTTACGAGGTTGTTTTTTTCAGTTAAAGGTTGGAAGCGGTCCTGAAATTGATGTAATAAGGACGCCGGTAGGCAGCCATATTGTGGAGTGCTGATGTTTACGGTTGTACAAGAATAACAAATGTTGTGGCAGTGCGCGTGTGGTTTTCTCTCTTTAAATTTATAAAGCTCCCTTTCACTAAAATTCGTTATAGTTTGTCGTTGTGCAAATTATCCAGCGGAGGATTAAAATTGATCGCAATTGCACAAAGTAAAAAAAAAAACACGAAAAAAGAGAATTTTCAAAACAAACGAGTGGCGAGTAACTTCCCTCTCAGCTTTATAGACCTCAGACACTATCTTCTGGCCTAACTCGATCACAATGCTACATATTGGGTACACTTCTTTATCGGAATTGACGGAAAAGGAGAGGAATTACAAAGTAACGAGTAGCGAGTTAAGTTCCTTGGGGGTTTGGCTGCTTAAATCTAAATCAGGTATGAATCTAGATCCATGACATATTACCTAACAATTCACCATTTACGTAATTTGACTGGATATAAATAGTTATACAAACCAAAAAATTGGAATCAGTAGCTCACAGCCAAAAGCAATATTAAGGATATTGATAAGTTTAGAGCGCTCGCTGAGAGCCAGTAAGCTAGAATAAGATAAATGTTAGTTTTAAATCAGATTTAATCGTTTTTGTCTAGGATGTAAGTTTAATGAAAGTTACAAATAAAAATGAATTTAAAATGCAAATGCAAAATACCAAAAGCAATATATATGATGGGTACCATAAAACGCCTCAAACAGTCCACTAGGGCAATATTACAACTAAAAAGTCCTGTCTCCAGTGCCTCGCAGTGTAACTTGTCTTCGACTTGAAGACGATGTCTCCCATTAGACAATCGCCCAGTGTAATTATCTCGCCCCTTATCCCGACCAGTCTGTGTGGTCTTTTTTTCTCTCACAGGCGCCAATATTACAATTCCCTCGAATGCAAACGACCCATACCATGGCTTTTATCGCAGCATCAGCTTATAAAACACCAAATCATTAGCCGCATCATTCGTCGTCGTTATCGTCGTGTCCCTCACCTTTACTGTAAGAGCGCTAGATGCTTCTTCTTCATCCGGTGATTTACTATATCTTATCGTTCCTCTCGTCCCGCCCGAGTGTTTATAGGTAGGCTGTGTTGGCATCTCCTCTCCCAGCCTTCCGTATAGCATGTACTATAACGTCGGCTGCAGTGTCAGCAAGAGCATCATCACCTTCACAGCAGTCTACTTGCCCCATATAGGACCGAGTGTCATAAATAATCCTCACTCGCTCTCTCTCTCTCTCCTTGTGGTGTTGTTGTATCTATTCGCGACGACGTCGACGCAGAACCAGACAGTCTGTCTATGGGGTCATCTTGGAATGGTGTTCATTTAATCACCTGCACCTCGTCTTCGTGCGCCCACCTTCCTTTACACGGGGCTATACTTTACGGCGAAAAGCGCATTCAAATGCGATTTACCCTTCTGTGTTCGACACAGTAGGCGACTCTGACACTGCAGTGTTTATATCCAGCTTTCACCAACTTCTGGAACCGAGATGAGGTGCGGTGTTGAGGGATGGTGGCGCGATGATACCCTTTAAGTCCCTGGCAGACATCTGTGGGTGCATTTGGTGCAACGCGCACATTAACACTGACATATATCTATGTGTCTGCATGGGCGGGGGTGACTATAAATAAGAATGTCATCCATTTGGATATTGCTTCGTGTCGAAGTGGGAAGGGAGGGGAGGACAAATCGTGGGAGACGCTTTTAATGGTTGCTTGACGAAGAACCAAATAGAGTCTAATGTCCTCCATATGGGCCGCGCAATAAAGTTGAATATGTAATGCTGAAGAACAAACAATAATTGTGACACCTAAGCAGCGAAGCTATTTTCAGTTTATGGGTTATCGACGTGCTTTTTCCAAAGACCTATGACGTTTTTATGTCGGGTGGGGGTAGGAAGTTGTGGATTTGATAACTTGACAAATTGGAACGTAAAAACTGTAGATTCGTTTTGGACCTGTATCAGAAATAGTTTTCACGCGAACATGTGGCAAATATTTGGGGAGCTCTTTCTTTGATGCGACAAAGGGGTTGTCAATCTTTCGATCTCGATCAGTATAATTTGAGGTTTATTTTGAGAGTGATGCTTAGTGATTGTTGACGTTCATGATCACTTTGTGATCCGGCAAATCTGGCGCGCTCATGGTCATCTAATCGTCGAACACGATGTTGATCGTCAAGTAGTTAAAAAAAAGCTCTAATAATTGTCTTCATATTGCCTGGCAAGATCGGAGTTTTTCAGGTGAGATTACAGCTGCATTTGAAGAACTTTTATTGCATCAAACAAAAATATGCAAACTCGTAACGATCGGGAGGAGGAAATTGCATTTTAAACTGAAAATCGTCACAATAGCCACCAGTTTGATTTCACGATCGACGTTTTATCAACTGCTGAGCTTACGATCTTTGGAGCTAACTATAGCGGTCCAATTTTTGCGCAATACGTAACTCCAGCAACCACATTTTGTGATCACCCTTCGCGTATGCGATCACTGTTTTGTAACAACCTTCCTTTGCTATCTAAAACTTTGTGGACAGTGCTCTCATCGATGCGCGATCGCTTCTTTTCTTCTGATTGTGATTAGAGCGATCTGTGATCGATCAGGAATTTCATTCATTTAGGTTGGACCGGGGTAAAAGCAAGTTCTTCACTTATTTGAGCTTTCAGAAACAAAAACAGGTGGAGCGACGTACAAAGGGCTAAAAAGTGTCTGTGATCGTTCAGCATGCAAAATCACACGACATGACGATTTATTAGACCAAACGCGCAGTCATAGTTGTGTAAGAGCTATTTTGCTCAGTGATTTTACTACTCTTGGCCGTGAAAATATGCTCCTTCCCAATGTGAGAACTATGATCTCTCTTAAGTTAGATCGGTTATTAGATATAAGATTTACAGTGCCGCTCACTTGAATAGAACCCCCCTTTGCTGTGCGTTTGAAGTTTAATATCCTTTAAAATAATAATGCCAATGACTCGTTTTTTTCTTCTAATTCAAGGTAATTAAATTCTGTAAGTAAAACAGAAGGAACGGAGTCCATATTTACAGTGATAGTTTTTTTGTTGTAAATTTTGAAGCGATATGACTCAAAATATGTAGGCATACCTACCAAATGTTGGTCCACTTGAATAGCACCTCCCTATAGAAATATAATTTAAAAATTCTTTTCAATGTTAAACATAGAAATGTATTAGGAACATAATTAAGATATTTTAGTATTAGTAACGGGTGCTTCCGCCTTGGTTATAAATAACCTCATACATCCTGTTAGGTAGCGAATCAAATAATTCCTTAATGTAATCAAGCGAAATGCAAACCCAGCTCCATTTAATTCCTGTTCTCAGTTCCTCCTTAATGAAGTATTGCTTCTCTGATCCAAACCCTTTCTGAGCAAGCCATCCGCAAGAACTTTCGATAGTGTTTTTTTTTTTTTTTTTAATCTTAACCGCTTCAAGTTTTTTTTTTACTTTAAAAATTCATTTTTTTTTATGTACTTCTTTTTTAAACTTACCTACTAGACAAAAACGATTAAATCTAATTTAAAACTAACATTTAACTTATTCTAGTTCTTAGACTTCGAAACAATTCGCTTTACCGTAGACATTCGTGCTTCAACACCTGCTTTTTCTCTTATTTTGGGTGCTATTCAAGTGAACCAAAATAAAACTATGTTTTTCCCAGTAATTTGAAACAACATACCAAAAACTGTGCAACAGAACATTTCCAATGCATGAACTTGCTCACAGAGAGAGAGAGAGCTTAAACAGATATTCAAAATGAAAACATATTCAACCGCTGCATATTCAGAGATTCGAATTATTTTCAGTTTCATTTTGCACAATGGCGGGGTGCTATTCAAGTGAGCGGCACTGTACATCGGTTTCTTATGTAAGTAAGCTTACCGGAAATTCCCTCGTCAGTCCCAATTATTATGCTGATCACTGATCGACGGGCAATCAATCGATCAGGCCAACCAATCTGTTCTGCCTCTAAAACACGCTCACCACACTCGTCCTGCAAATGATATGTTCACCAAATTCATCCATTATATTCATATCATAAGTTTAAGTGGCCACGTCAGCGCAAATTCAGCTCTACGATATTTTCTCTCCTCAAATAGTGACCGGATACGACGGTAGTTACCACTCACCATTTACCACCGCCAGTTAAACTATTCCTCTTTCTTTTTTTTTGCACCACAGTCCACACTTCACAGACAAATGTTTAGCACTTAAAATTTACTGCTAAAATTATTAGAAAATGCGTATAAATTTAACGCCAAAGTGTGACGTTGAATAATTTGCCCCCAAAGAACATGGTGCGCACACATGCTGCGTCGAAAGCGCAGGCATTTCTTCAACTCGTATATATTCTTTTATTCACCATGGCGATCGTAAATTACAGTTTTTATTAGCATTTGAGTATCGCTTCGGGATTGAACAAAAGGATTCAACACCTCTTTGAATGTGCCACATGAATTGCGAATGAAGCGTAAAGGATCTAGCACCCCTATGGCGCGCATAAGTGATCCTCCTTTTGAGTTGCTTAAATGTGCATATACGTATATCAATTATTGTATGGCGCGCAGTCGACTGAAATTTATGATTCTTTTGACATTTATTACATGCGTTCTTACACCTCTACCAACTGGGCAAGAGAACTCATTGACATTTTGTGTAATTGCGAACCAGTTTGGTGTCGTCAATCAGATTTTGACATGCATAACCAGTTCAGGTGCGCATTTGTAGAAGGATTGGATTTTTCTTTTCTTTTTTGGGTAGAAATTCTAATTTTGAATCACAACTATGCATTGAATACAGGAATCTGCTTTAATTTTTTAAGGTGATTACAAAACAAACAAAAAAAAAACTGGTTGAAGCGTTATTGGGTGACTGACTGTGTGTGTGTATGTACAGCTGCAGAGATTGTCCTTGCGATTTGTGAGACAAACTTCAGATGCACTTTTATTTGAGAAGTTTTTTTTTTCGAATCTTCTTTGACCTTGAATGCGGTCTTACGATTTTTTTTTTGTTTCTGTTTAAATGGACATCAACCAGTTATATAAAGGGTGATTTTTTAAGAGGTTTAGAACTTTTTTTAAAAAAAAAACACAAAATCGAAAAAATGAATGAAATATTTATTTGAATCGATAGTTTGAACCTTGCAATTTAATGTTTAAAGATAATTTCATGCAAATGTTGACCGCGGCTGCGTCTCAGGTAGCCCATCCACTGAGTCCAATTTTGGCATACTCTTTCACACATATCGGCCGGTATCTCACGAATGAATGCATGGATGTTGGCTTCCAGTGCGTCAATCGAAGCGGGCTTGTCCCTATACACATTAGCCTTGGCATACCCCCACAAAAAATAATCTAATGGTGTCAAATCGCACGATCTAGGCGGCCAATTGACCGGCCCGAAACGTGAAATTAACTGTTCACCAAACTCGCCTCGCAATTGCGCCATTGTTTCGCGTGCTGTGTGGCATGTGGCACCGTCTTGTTGAAACCACATATCATGCAAGTCAAGAACTTCCATTTCGGGCAAAAAAAAGTTTGTTATCATCGCTCGGTAGCGTTCACCATTGACAGTAACGCTGCGATTCGCATCATCTTTGAAGAAATATGGCCCAATAATGCCGCCGGCCCACAAACCGCACCAAACAGTGGCTTTTTCGGGATGCATTGGTAGCTGTTGCAATGCTTCTGGCTGATCTTCACTCCAAATGCGGCAATTTTGCTTATTTACGTACCCATTCAACCAAAAATGAGCCTCATCGCTGAACACAATTTTTCGATAAAAAAGCAGCGATGAACATTTCGAACCGAGCACGAATTTTGATAGTAAAATTCAATAATTTGCAAGCGTTGTTCATTTGTAAGACGATCCATGGTTAAATTGCAAACCAAACTGAAGCTGTTTGACAGTGACACAAGGTACTAAACACACGTCAGCTGTCAAAACCAGTGTTGCCAAAACCAAACCAGCTAAAAAATCACCCTTTATATGTGTTAAGGGGTTTTTGTTGTAATTGGTGGCAGATCGGCAGCTGGTGGGGAAGCACCACTCGCCGTCTTGTAGGCTGTAAGAGATATAGTAACGTGCAAGTTCCAAAAGTAATTTTAGGTTAGGTTAGGTAAAGCAAACGTCAGATAACATGCATCATAGAACAAGTTGGCATGACTGGCGTGTTGATTTGCACAGCGTTTATTAAGACCAGCATTGGTATTTAGTACTAGTCTAGAGGTTTACAAAGCTTGAATGCAAGTTCCTGTAAACGCACCCAAACATGGAATAAACTGAAATGTCATTTAATATATTTGCTGTTAAAATAACTGTGGGAAACAGCGGAGAGCAGTTCGTAGAGGCGTGCTGCTTATTTTTTGACGTCTACAGATTGGGGGATATTGTAAACTGAGTCGTGATCCGACAGAGGGGCCTTTCTGCCTTTAGCCGAGCAATTAAAAAGAGTAATAAAATCGTCTTGTCAAAGAATTGGAGTGGGTGTTACTAATTTAACCTGTCTGTGGAAAACCCCGCACACATTTGGAATAGTTTCTTAGCGGAAAATCTTCTACCTCCACCCGTCTACTGATTTTGGTTGCAACGCTGGTGAGCAGTTATTTGGTTAGTAGTAGTTTGTTCAGTTTTAAATGAATGCAGTTCCTTTCTTTAATATTTTAATACCCAAGCTTGTATTAATTTTTCTTTTAATGCAATTCATTTTCAAATACAAGACTGCTACAAAACTGAGAGAGTTGCTTCTAAAGTATACCGAAAAAATGACAAAACCCAACAGATCGTTGCGAACGCAAAAGGAGTACATTGTGTGCCCGCCTTTATTGACGACAAACACTCCGCAACGACAAAAAGATGTATAAAGCTGATTGAAGAGCAAAGGTGGCCTACTCTGACGTCCAGAGGAGTGTTCCTACAGCACGGCTCCATTAAGGGATATCCCTTGGCACATTTTATTTTATTTTCAAAAAACTACCCACTTCAAATAAACTCCCCAGCTGGAGCTGGCAATATAGAATGTGTCCCTTGTTTTTAATTTTCTTTTTTCTTTTATTTCATCCCCCTTTTCGTATGGGGTTACTGACCACATATTTTGTATTTCCATTGTAGCTGAGTGCCAGCAAGTAGCAGCAGTCGGAAAATCCTTTGGAGATCCCTGCATGTATACAGGCATTTGAGAAGTGTAAATACTGGAACGTCTTTGTTTCGAAGACGGGTGAAGGGGTTCTGAGTTGATACAGTTTATGCAAAAGTTAAAGGAAAAAACACACACAAGGCACTGTGGTTAGGAGCAGGATTACGGGAAGCAAAAACGATAGCTTTGATGTGTTTCATGGGCCTTTGATGTAAAGCTGCAGCTTAAGCGGTGACAAATGTGTTGTTTGTTGTTCGATTTGATTGACTGTTCATGGGATATGCGGAAATTCCTTGAGATTTCTTTTGAAGCCGGATGGGGTTGCGCGTAATGCGCGTGTCAGGGGGAAACTCATGCAACTAATTACTTCAAAATCGCACTCTTTCAGTTCGATTGAAGTAGCAACGGTTTTGACAAGTGCTTCTGAGGTAGACACTTTTATTTGCCCTAAAGGGTAGTTCAAAGCAAGTCATTTTGACAAAGGGAGACAGACTGAAAATGTCCAGGAGAACTCATTTATAAAGGAGAACTAATTTTACTGTCTTTGTGTGCACAATTTCAGTTTTGATGGACATTTAGCAATTTAATGTGAAATTTCCAGTGGACCCCACAGATTCATTTCGTAGGATTAACCCAAAACTAAAAACTTAACTTATCGCCCTTTAAAACCTGTTCAGTTTGGCAACACCGAAACTTGCAGCTAACTTCGGGTTTATTTTCGTCAAAAACATCTCTCATCGATTGTCTCTTGCGAAATGCTTCTAAGGCAAGTATAGAAGTGCATAATGCAGCTAAAGTATTTTTAGATTTCCGGCATTGAACGCATCATATCATATCCAAGCGATTTGGCAGCACCGGACTTTGGAATTAACTCGGTTTGTATTTATACGTGCAAAATTTCCCATGCAAATCTTCTAGAAGAAAGGTAGATCATAGATCTTTTTGTCTAGTTTTGACATAAATGTGCATCAGAAATTGTCAATATCTACCGGCTGACAGATGCCAATTCAAGCAAATCTGACAAAAAAAAAAACCAGTGCTCAAAATTTGTAACACCACTTCACGTGCCAAACAAAAATGTCAAAACATCATAAAAACACTTCGTTTGTCTGGTTTAATAATTATTATAATTATTTCTTAGTTGCTTTTAAAAGCAGACACTTAAAACGCAGTGCCTAGTAAATTTCAGTTCTCCCTCTTTGTCAGATTATGAATTCACTTACCGACACTGTTCGCATTCAGAAATACAAGACAGCTTCTGCTCGCAGTGACGTTAATATTCGCATTGCCCCAAATACAATTACTACGTGTAGAATTTATAAATATTTATCATTAACAAAACAGCCAGGAAAACAAGGACATTCAACTGGCTATATAAATAAAAAGACTACTTTGCAAACGAATTTAATTTTATTTTGAAATGTCAAAAGGCAAACTCAGTGTGACGGCTTGAAGTTTTATTTACTCTTTGGTGGTTTTGTTCAGCGGAGGAAATACAATTTTGTTGAAAGCAGAATTGACTTCTCTTTTTTAAGAGAAATGTAAAATATTTGCGCATATGTATTTGCAAATGTCAGATCAAATGTATTTTTATTTTGACAAGAAATTGTAATAAATATTTAACAATTAAATACAATTTGTTAAAGACATGCAATGAGCACTTAATTGATAGAAATTTTACAAAATTTTGTTAGTAAGCAACAGTGTTGCCACTTTTTCATAAACAAAATATATTTTATGCTTTTCAATTGGGTTTCAATTTCTTAATCATGTACTATTTTTCTATTTTCTTTCAGGTAAATACGAAATTTAACTTGCTGTTGGTAAGTCGAAATGTTCGAAAAAACAGTAAATTTTCAAAGTAAATTTTCGAACGCTAAATATTTTTTTTTTTTTTTAACTATTTGTTTTCATACAGGCTATGTGCACTGAAATTATATAACTATCATATGTATCAAAGGATACATATTCTTAAATTGTTTGTTTTGTCTTTGCCTGTCGAAAAGTCATAATCTTTTGTGTCACCACAAAATTCTACTGTTTTTCTGAATAATGGTTAGGCTTAATCAAACGTGCAAAAGCAAGTAAAATGAGAGTTTAATTAACAAAGGTTGAGAGGATGAGGAGGTTGTGAAGGAAAAGATGTTGCTGGGATAAGGAAGGAGAAGATGCCAGTTAAGGGGCTGTTGAGGCGAGTACGACAGCCAAGGTAGGGTGGGTGATGAAAAATATCTCGCATGCGTAACAACACCCGACGCGAAGACTGGCATGATGATGGTTTTTGTGACGTGCCTGGGTCAAGCTCCCACGCCCTCCGGCGAGCTTAGAGAGCGGGTGCAAGCATGCCAGCAAGGACCCAAGACAAGGCAAACAGCACGTTACAAAATGGCCAAATTGAATGTCCAATTGAATGGGTGTTGTTGGGTAAGCCTAATTTACGCCTCCAAACAAAAAGAGTTCGACAGTAATGGAGTATCAGTTCCTCGCTCAAACCTCATACCCAAGAAACTCAAGCTAATGAAATCATCTTCTTGCCGACCAATTTTAAGGTACCACATCCAAGTGGGTGTAGTAAAAAGTGGAGTGTAGCCCCTTGGGTGCAATTCCTTTACAGCATCTGAATTGACAGCGCTACATGATGACACTGTACTACGAACTACAAAATATTCCCCTTTATTGCCCTGAATGTGACAAACGGAATACACAAAAATACCCACAACAAACCGTTCTGGTTCCGTTTTCTCCCCTCTGCGTAGTACACAATCTGAAATCGAAATAATTATACCCTCTTTTGGCTTTGAGCACCGCCCAATCTAATTACACCCTGAAGGACGACGCCAGAGATCCATTAGATACCCGCACCAACGCCAGAGATGTTTACTACAGAGTTCAGATGCCATAAGATAAATTGCACAAATTCAAATAACCGATTTTAATAGCGGATATCCACAATTAAAAATGACACAAACCTCTTCCTCTGTCTGATGTGCATGTGCGGCTCCACTATACATACTCTCTATGCGAAGATAATAATTCCATTCTGATGAAAGATCTACTTCTAACCCAATAGCGCAGGCAAAAACCATTGATGCAGCACACATGTAATTACACTACGCAAAGCAGGCGAGGAGAAATCTCGCCTGTTGGCCGGCTTGACTGTGCATAGCTTTTAATAATATCATGGATTCCATACGGGCGTCAGCATCCCCGCAGTGAAATTGACAACTGCAACACCTTTCGGTAGCACCCAAGTGAATCGTATATATACGTACAGCCAGAGTGCAGCACAGCAGAGCAATAGCAATATAGCAACTATCGGCCAATGGTCACTTGGGCTGAACTAATAACGAACTGGCATTCATTACAGGCCTGTCCGAGTGGAACGCTATCCTACAACTACAGCTATTCATCTGCATTTCCATCAGTCATTCATCTACCATCAGCTATTCAGGCTGCCTTCATCTGGATATCGTCCTCCATCTGTCCATTGGGTGAAGATGCGCCTCGTCCGCATACCCCTACTGCTGTTGCTGTCGCATAACCAGAAACCTCAACTGGGTTAGATATATAAAAGAAAGCAGAGAGTTTAAATCCTTGTAGTATAGTTGAGGTTATGCTTTTTTTTATCATCAGAGCACATCATAATAAACATTTTCATCCATCTGCCCGGGTAGACGACGACGACGACGACGATGATGATGATGACGGCAGAGAACGAGACTCAGATTCAAATGGCGACAGCAGCTAGTGATACGGCTGCATCTGGAAACGTATATATAGTTGTGCCTTAAGAATAGTTTAATCTTAGGCAAAGAGCAAAGCGATGCAAGGAGGACTTTGTGACTTTGACTGACACAGATCAATCTTAGATCTGGGGTGGGCTTTTGGGCAGGAGAAGGGAAATAATTTATTACATATTTGCGAAATTACATGTAATACGAGATGTGTTGGGCTCGAGGGATGACTATGACGATGACGATGGTGCACCTGAGGTTCCCAACGAAACAGATGTGCATTTAAAACGATGGGCCACATAGGAGCGGTCGGTGGGGGAAAACGAACTACAAAGGTCTTTGGTGCAAGTGTACGATTGGAATCACCAGGCAGGTGGTTTTTCCTTCTACGATGTCTAAATATGTGGCTTTTGATTGTTGAGGAATTTACGATGCAAGAGGGAATCTGTGATTGGAATAACAAATTTTACAAATTGGCGTAGCAATACGCTAAAAGTGGGTATAGTACATTTGCGGCAATTAGGTTTATTTTTACCATACTTTAGGGGGACTTTGCCCAGTGGGGCCGTTTTCTCTTCAATGCGCTGTTAAATTTCCCCAATAATTCAGCATAATCCTGTTATCGGTCTTCCCCTTTGCAAATTATCGATGTAGAATCCAAAAAAACGGTGGCCATTACCTTTTCGGCCGATGGAACTGTTTTCTACTTCTTTGGTGCACGTTTACCGTGTCCAGTCCACTGATTTGACTGTTCTTTCATTTCAGGCGTATAGTGATGGATCCAAGACTCATCAACAGTTACATAGCGGCGCAGAAACTCCTTGGGATTCCGATTAAAATGGTCAAAATTCTGCTGTGAAGTGGTCATTCGAATCCGCTTGGTGTCGACGGTGAGCAAACGCGGCACCCATCTTGCCTTGTCATGCCCACATGTTGATGCAATATATTCTGCGCACGTTCAAATGAGATGACTATGATCTCAACAATCTCCCTTATCTTCTCTCGCCGATCTGTCATTACAATGTCATGGATTTTGTTCACCATTTCGATTTTCCTCTACGTCGAATGTACGACCACCCGTGAATTCGTTGAACCAATATCGAATTGTTGTCATCGAAGGAGAAAGGTCCACATAAACGGTGTCCAACTTTTCTTTAATTTCACTGCACGTTTTCCCATCCAACAAACAAGAGTCTAATCACCGATCGGTATTCCACTTTTTCGATAATTCATGGTTGCCACTGGACTGGAAAGTCAGTGTAAGTCAGGGAACGAACATTTGGTCAGGGAATGTCAGGGAAAGCCAGGGAATTTCGAAAACAGTCAGGGAAAATTCACGGCGCAGGGACATAAGTTCAAAATTTGATTGTGGAATTATGTCCCTCCAAAGAGGGCTACAAGTCCATAATTTATTTTTGAAAAATGGTACATAATTTCACCATTTTGTAAGTAGAAGAATAAACTATCATAAAAAAGTCCAAACCCCACACACTTAAGAGTGTGGCATGGCAGCTCTGGGGAATCATGTTAGAAGGGACATAATTCCATAAATGTGTTCAGTGTCCCTCTTCCGTAGGACATAAGCAAAATTTAGAACTTATGTCTCACTGAAGTCCATAATGAATTAATGTCTCGTGGAATTATGTCACTGCGCCAAAATGCACTCTAAAAAAATATTTATGTCGACCTCTGAAGTCAACCCACACGTTTACGCCAAAAATGTAAAAATGTAAATGAGTTTACGAGCTTGAACCATCAACGTACAATTACTTTTATACCTATTACCTATACATTTAATGATTGTGATTTGTTTCAAACAAAAAAAATTAACATTATGTAGGTAACTTCTTAATCTCAAGGACTAGTGTTTAAATGCGTTGTTTCTTTTTTTTTTTGCTATATTTGCAACATTTGGTCAGGGAAAACTTCAAAACTGGTCAACAGCTACTAAAACAAAAATAAATCGATGAATTTACCTGAAATTTTGACAGTCGTTGTTTGACAGATGTCACTAAGCATTGACAAACTGATTTTTCATCAATGCCGTTATGTGTCTTCAAACACGGGTACTTATCAATCACCCATCGCATTACTACCGGATCCAAAATGTAACGTAGGAGTAAAATACTGCTCGCAATCGATCTCACCCAAATATTTATTTAGCCTTTGCTGTCACTTAATGATTTGACACAAGAATAAGCTTTGAGAACTTAAAATTGCTCACGTTTATTAAAACAGAGATCAGGAAATAAATTTACTTATCAAGTGGATTTGAAAAACTACCCCTTTATAATTTAAGAGAAGGTATATCCCACAACTTGCTTCGTTCACATAATTGAGCTGTCATATTCAAATATGTCAAGAAAAAAACTGAAATCTTCAAACTCAACAATTCGCCGTCTATACATAGAAAGCCAAGCCATACAATCATGTTCTGCTAGTGGATGGGATCCCCCAACTCGGTCAATGTGCCCTCCGTATTCCCATCTCTCCTGTGCTGCAACCGCATTAATGCGCCAACGGAAGGTCTCCCTTGTACACATCGTTTCGTGCTTAATTTAACGTAATTAATCCTTTTTGTATATTTTGTGTTGTCATCGTCGTTGTCGTTGTCGTTGTCGACTTCGGTGTGTCGGTCGTATATGCGGAGTCGTATGGCACCAACAGCATTCGTCCTTCCTGATGTCGTTGAACTACAAGAAGAGTAAAATTTTCCGCAAGAGTCCTTTTTCACTCATTCAACTCGTACAAACCCCGACCACCGCCCGACCACAATTTCCCACATTCCAGAGTCTTATTCTCATCCTAATAAACATTGACGTTGTCGTGGAAAATGGTCGTATATATGGATGGGATTTATATTTATTTACTTTATTTTTTTTTTGTACAGAAAAAAGGACATTGAGTGGGAATCGTGCATATGAATAAAACCAATTGGGAGTCGTATATGGATGGACTGGCACGGCCCAACGAGAAGCTACTTGAGGAAAATGATGCTCTTAAATTTTTAAATTATTTGCTAGGTTATTCAAATGTCAGGTTATCGAGGCATGTGTTTCCAATTGGGTGGAGAAGATGGGGAGTAGGATAAAGAACAAAAATGAACTTTTGGGTAGCAACTGCCTCTGACGGTTTGTTGACATTTTGAAAAAGTTTCCATCAAGTTGGAGGAGTGAAGTTTAGGGTATATGGACAAAAATTAAAGCAGGTACGGTAGAAAAGTGGCTACCAAGTGTTTAGGGTTATGAATTGCAACGGCTTTTGTTTTCCATGGAGTGAACTTGCATTTCACGCTAACACAAGTCAGCAAGTGTTTGCTGTACAGAATGTTGCTGAAGCTATATGGTGTTTAAGAAGTTCATGATAGCAATTTAGATATATGCGAGTAATTGTCTAAATATGCGAAAATGGACATCGACAATGTAAAAGCAGACCGAGGTGACATACTCTTGTGTGGCTGTCTTAAGAACTAGGCTTCTTAATTGACAAAGCAAATACAGACCTAACTTTCGAACACATCCCTTAGTTTCCTTGACACTGAAGTTGATTGTATTGTAATTTATTTTGTGAAAACAATTTTTTCTGTTCTTTAAACAATTGAAACAAATAAATGCAGCTAATGCATTGCCCTGTTTTTATTAAGTACGCTTTCAGATAAAGAACATAACCAGAACTGTCAAAGCTGAAACTCACTAAATTCAAGATAATCCGCATGTGCCCTTCAAATATATTGAAGGACATCTTTCCCCCTTTCAATCAATAGGCACACCACCACTCATCTCCCTACAGCAATCCGAATAAAGACTCCACACTCCACTTCTACGAATGTCAATATACGCCTTAATCCCGACAAAACGCCACTAGGTATGTATAGAGAAGAAAGTAGACACATTAACATTACCATTCATTGCTCAATGGTGCTAACGAACTTTGATAAAGTCATGACGCTGAAATTGGATTCGATAGAATTTCCCCCAAAGACGAGAAAAGGTTATAAAATTTCCACCAGCGATTTCTTCCTTCTAACTCCTGAATTTAGTTTCCATACACTTAGACACTGACAGCAATTATTGAGCGACGAAAGAGTATGTTCAAAAAGAATTTGTTCAAATAGAGATCCATATCTCTAGGAAGGGAGCTGCGAAAAATAAAACCAATCAAGTGACACTGTTTTTCGGGTCAATGACCATTGCCAAACCAATGACGTTCTGAAAAGAACAAAAATATGACAAGGCAATGTCCTTTGTCTGGCCCAAGAAAGGGTAGAAGTAGAGTTTATTTTTTCTTTCGTTTTCTTTTTCCAACAATATGTTGACAGTCAAACAAAGAAGCCCTCAAATGTTGAGAACTCAGAAAGCAAGTGAAAAAAAAAAGCATTTGAATAATTTGACACTTGACGGAATATTATTCACTGAAACGAAGAACTATATATACGGGTTAATACGACTCTATTTGCAATAAAAATACGCCGCCGCCACGAGTTTTGGGCATCAAAGGCTTTGTGAATAAATTGCTGGTTTGCTTCTTTATTTAATTTATTAGTTGACAGTAAGATGGCGCCATGGATGTAATTTATTATTCTCAAATCGAATGGACTGACATTTGGGGTGTCGCTGTCACTGTTGACTTAAAATTACAGTTTATTCTTAAGCGTATGTGGTGGATATGCGATACGGTTGATTTTTATATTTTCGTTTGTCGGGTGTTGGTTTCATCTTTTATCTGTCATTTGGGTGAAAAGTTGTTTCGCCATTGAGAAGGCGAATTATTTGAGGGTTACTGCGAGTTCGTAATATAGTGGAACATACATTTTTTTCAAGCAAGAGCTTTGCTAGTTTTATTAAAAAAAAAAAATAACGCGAATAGGTTTTATTAAAACATAGCTTTAATTGGGTAAGTGACAAGCACAATTTGCAGAATGACATATCAAAATATGTGGTGAGGAATGCGAAACAAATGCATTATATCGATTTATACATAATTAGAAATATGGGAGCAGGCCGAACATTGACATTTCATTAAGCTTAAATTTTTTCGCTGTTATCGAAAATGTCAGCTGTCAGTTATTCGTATTGTTCTTCTTCTTATGTTTATCGGATTTCGTTGTTTGCAGGTTTTCTTGAAATGCTTTTTAAATGAGTGGTTTCCAAATAAAATAAGAGAAAAATGTTGCCGCTTTTTAAAAACGTTCAATGTCAACATTTCAACACACTTCTTGAACCCAATTAACTTACAGACATTTGAAAGTAATAAATATTCCAGCTTAGAAAACTGTTTGATGTTTAATTATAATCTTGAAAATGTAACTTGATTATTCTTACATGTGTCTAACAAATAATGCCAACAATCAGTCATCAGCAAAAATTTGTGACACAATTGTGCAATGGATGTATTTCAAAGTCGCAACCTGTCTTTTATTGCAACTATCCGTCAAATTAACAGCACAGCTAAGACAGTTGATTAGTTACACAAATCGTATCAGACACGCTGCAGCGCACGTCTGGAATTAATACATCTTTCTTGGTATAATTTCTGTTTCTAGTACAGTCGCCATGTATAGCCAAGAGCATAATTTAATACCTATACAATGTAGTCTTCTGACGAGTGTCAAACAGACAGTAGCAAGCTGCTCTAATTGAGTGACATCTCGCGTTTCAACTACACGGTATGAAATTCAATACAAAACGCCGCCAACAAACATCTTTGTACGAGATTTGTCAACACACAAAATCGTTAATACTCGGAGACGGCCTAGAAATGTCAAAAATGAACACGCAGTCTCGCACACAAATGGTGGTCAGCAATAAATGAGAATGTGATTAAATTAGAAATACAATAAAACTCAAGCAACATTGTCTAAGACAATAAGATTGAATTACTCCTCATGGGTGAAATATCAGCAGCAGCGCGCAACAGCAGCATGACTACGAGCACTCGCCCAGCCGGAGCCGTTAATTTGAATTTTTTATTTTTTTATTTTTATATTGCATCTTACTCAACTGACAGCCATGATAGAAGTCAAACTCTTTGCACAGTGATCAGTAGTTTTAGCACTTTGTTTACGATAGCAAATCAACGCGACCTGTAGAGCTAACCGTATACAACATTGTATGAGACAACGAAGAAGCTTTATTGCCCAACCTCTAATGCTGACGTTGATGCGTATGACGGTTCTAGTTCAGGCACGTTGATAGATTGCATCCATGCGAAGAGGTGACTGGAGTTATTACTCCGTCGTTGTAAACCGTCTAAAAGTCTTTACAGTCATTATGTAGTTGGTTGCGATATGGCTGCATTAGAGATTGCAAAGAAAAAAAAAATCCTGATATGTAAGTGTCAAACTTGAAGTTTTTGACTAATAAAATTTACTGCACGAAAGGACGTCTTTCCGCGTATACGACGTTCGAACCGGTTGCTTTTCTGTGCTCGAAAATAAACCACAGCATTTAATTTGACAGATGGTTAGCCTTAGTCGCCAGTGACGAGTTACAACAGTCGAGAATAATTTATCGGTTCGTTGGGAGAGTGACGTTTGTAGACTGTGTGTTAAATTAATGGATGACTGCTGGAGATGTGTAGTAGCAGATCTGTCTTAAACTGAATTACTAGGATAGTGCAAGTGAATGCCATTAATTACGGATTCGCCTGGAGTGGTAAAATGTATAAGTGAAGTTTATTTCTTGTTAAAGGTATTTCGAAAATAAAGTCGCATTCGAAGTAGTAGAACATTTGGTTTCTGCATGGCTATGAGATTAATTTGTTTTGACATTTGAACGAAGCTGACGGTAATTAATAGGTACAATTCTTTGTAGAATACAACACCTGCTAGACTTTTCGCAGTGGATGATTTTGTTGGGAGCAGCTATTACAGTATTTACAAAGTGTTGCTACAAGTATGTAGAAGTTTAGGAATTTTTAAGAACTTTCAAAATTATGTCAAATGAATATCAAACTCAGTGAGAGTAAGTTGACTTCTAATTATTTGTGCTAGATGAACATTTGTAGCAAGGCGCAATTTGCACACCGCCATCTCACCTTCCTCACTGTCAACACACGTCACATACACGACCTTCATTTACATCATAAACCGGTGGTGATAGTTGACAGATTATCTACTTCCCTTTTGAGTGTACAAAAAAAACAGTTCTTTTCTTAGTGCACCGGTGTTTTTTTTTTTTTTTTGGAAACCAGGCTTCAAATGATATACCTCTACAATAAATGATCATGCCATAAAGACTCGTGGTCGTTATCGCATAAAACGAACTCTCATAAAATCTACAGCGCACACTCAAATCCATTATAAACTTCCACCATCCCTGCTGCACCCCATCAGGCTGAGAAGGAGCCAAGATCTCCTTTTTGATGGGGAAATGCTTTTTTATTTTTTTTTTATTTTTTTACATTTTGATGCTGCCACACGCTATAGTCCGTTATGAAATTCATACTCCATTCGAAGGCGACTATACCTCACCAGATGCAAGTGGTACTACTTGCTGCTCATTGGAGTGTGACAAATCACATGCCACCGCCACCATCGACAGGCAACTCTGACGGCATTGAATCCAACGTTGATGCCGTACAATGACCTGTTATAGGCTTGGCAATAACAACAACAGCAGCAGCCGTAGTGTAGCTGGGGCAAGGTCTTTCTTTCGCATGTGGGTATGTGGAATTTATAAATGGCAACAAAAATAAAGCCACAATGTATGAAAGTGCGGAAAATCGACACACCCATTTACGGTTTATCAGATTCTTTTTATGTTAAGATTAAAAATTGCTGGATGACAAGGAAGAGTTGTCGTGACTTTAAAAATTCTTAAAAAAACACCAGTAACTACATGAGAAACATATTAAATACCTACTGATTGGGGTAGTGGGCGCTTTAAAAACTAACCAAGGACCACACTTGGAGTTTAGAAAGGGAAATACGTTTGTAAGAAATTAACTAAAGGCTAGTGTAAACCATTTTGTTGTAGCGTTTTTAGATTTATCCGTTAGGTTGTTGTGAACTAACCCACGGCTAGTCGGGCTGATACTCAAAAACTCACATATTATTCTTATGTTCAAGACATCTTTAGATTCACGCTTTCTTCCTCGAATCATAGGAACTGTAAATTTTTGACAGATACCTACGATTACTTTTCTCTTTAAACCGATAAATCGTAAATCAGCGTCCAATTGCTTTATTCGCACATTCAGTTCTGCCAGTAAAACCACTGACACGCGATAATGAACTCATCCAGCGTCCGTTGACACCTGTCAAAAGTAATTTGCTCATGGTTTTTCACCCTCATTGACACTTGTATAGCCACAGCAGGATATAGAAGATAATGTGTTGTTAGCGCGTTGATCAAGGAAATAATAAACCTGAGTACTTTTCGCACCTTCCAACAGCGCCTGTCATCGGTTTCAAACCGTTGCGTTGCATAGAGTAAACAGATTGAATGCAGCATCTCTTCAAACAATATCATCATTTGATGTCGTTCCGTTTGTTTAGCTCTATTCCCATTCGATGTTTTATCTCTGACATTTATCTACGGCCTAGAGAACACTGAGACGAAATCTTTAAGCAAAAGCCGCAAACGTTCCGAAGTGCACTAGAGGTCTAGGTATCTATGTGTGTATCGGTTGACTAATGACAAACCGCATAAGAAAACCGCACTGCGCGATAAAACTAGACATCAATGACAGAAGAGGGGAGGGTGGCTGATGGAAAAAGGAAAGAACCGCGATATATGCGCATGCGCACAGATGATGATTACAATAATGACTACGATCCGTGACCATATGGCATTGATCACTGAGCAGAGCAGCTCTCCAGCTCTTACCGTCGATAGACGACGACAACGACGAGCCTCACTTTAATGGTGCAACGACAACTTGGCGATTGTCGTTGCCTATATATTTAAATGGTATCCAACAGGAGATGACAGGACAGGCTTGCTCCTTATCCGCGGTCATAATATTCCCCATTGCAGTCGCCGAGTTGTATGTATGCGTTTATGCGCGAAAGAGACGACGACGCGCGCTAAGGGGTTATTAGTTTGATTGGATATCACAGGTTTCGAATAAAAATTGATTTCATTTAATATTAATTCTAATGTTGGATAATATTCAATTTGGGCTCTTGGTCTTCCTTTAGGTCGTTCGTCGCATCGTGCCATCCCACTACCATCATCCATCCTTATGGTGAAACCCATAAAATCCCAACTAATAGTGGGCAATGCGGAAGGATGCTGCTGCTCCTGCTGCAACCAGTCGTTGGCGTCATGGTCGTCATCGTGGCTGTGTCGTTTTGTTGTCGCCGTCTGAGCGCGAAGCGGACAATCATGAACTGGTGTGATGGTGTGTATAAGTCTGGGCTGTGCGACTTCTTTCCACTTTGATAATAATTGGTGTTGAGCTGAGCGAATCTTAACCTGTTTTTGGCCTCTAAATGCAGGCAACCTTCGCCTGTAAGATATGTGCAAATCCATATCGTGTACGTGTGGTGTGCAGGCTGGCTGTTGGCTGCTGGCCTGACGTCGACGACGACGACAATTTTGGTCGTTGCCGGGAACATTTATTGGACACATTAAATTTTAAGATTATGGCATGTCTTGGAATGGTCATGTGATATCCCCGATAAATAAAAGGGACAATTTAAATAAATTTTCTCCGTTTTTGGTATTTTACTGGATTTTATTACCGGTCTTGTGCGGCACTTTATGGGTGCAGAATGTAGAATTTGCTGGAGGCTGCGCTGCTTAGAGATAGCTCAACAGACAACTTGTTGTTGGTGTTGCTTAAGTGGGTTGTATAGCGAAAAGCCTTACGGAAGTTCGCAATAAAATCGAATAAAATTCTTAAAAGCCTCCAAAGTGCATGCCAATTAAACGTATTATTTATTTGCATTGTACTCTTTTGTTGCTGATCAAGCCAAGCCAAGGCAGCTGCGAGAATGCGATCATTTAATACATTTAATAGGTCGAATGAACTGTCAAATACGTTGACTATTGACAGATGATTTGAACATTAAAATTTGTCATTACAATTTGTTTTCCTATTCTCTTACGATAAGAATTTTTTGTCGAAAGAAGAAACAGAAGGCAGAAAGTTAAATATGTAACATTGTTTTAACATAACCTAACTCTTCCACATAACCATTTACCAATGCAATTAAAAAATTTCATCCCACCTTGTTGGCAATCTTTTGTTAAAAAGGATGGAAGCCAATGTAATATCGAGTACTAAGATCTATCAACTGTCGAGTAATAGATGCGTTCCATTCACCGCTGAACATTTAGCGCTTAATAAACATGATGGGGGAACGCCTCTACATTTTCGATTACAAAACACCACATATGTGGGTGTGGATATTCCATTACAGCCTGTCCGTTGTGCAATTTGGCACACAATTTCGAGAGTCTGGCGACATAATTTTTTGCTATTTTGGTCCTTTTTTTAGTTGGCACTTTGAAAATTCACCAGATGCTCATATTTCCAAATAAAAACTATTAATGTACCGCATTTGCCTATCACAACATCATTTTAGTGTTTAGCGAGCCAATGTTTGTCAAATATCGTTGGACGACTGTAAATTTTGTAGAATGACCCTTTGCAGTCATCCTCCTTCGTTGTCGAACCTCTCGTTGGGTGCTATTTTCCACCAGTAGGTCTAGTTGAAGGAGTTCTGCGAATAGTGTGTACGTAAAATAGGCCTCAAATATAAAAAAAAAAAAAAAAACAGAAAACTCATCACAACAACATACTCATTGAGGGAATATCTTTACGTGCGTAAGCTTCCATCAAAAGAATCTATAATCGACCAGCCTTCCTAATAATACCTCTTTATAACAATAAACAACCTTTATCAGTTTAACTGACACGTCAGCAGATTCAAATCGTTTTGCAGCAAACAACGACATCTTAAGATCCCTGACCCATCCTTATCTGTTTGTGAAAGGCCTCCGCGCTCATCACTTTTCAATAATATCTGTGGCACAATATTAAATGCAACAAAAATTCTTATTTACAAAATTTAATCTGGCAAATGAACTCCCCCCTCGACAAGTGAGCCTACCACTTTGCACCCTCCGGTGGGCAATAAAAACTATTCGCTGTTGTTCGTCATGGTGGAAACATAGCTTTAAAAACATCGGGAAAATAAAACAAAAAAAGTTTAATTTACAATCGAAAACAAATGAGACGTGAACCAAACAAATAAAGGAAACTTTTCAATTTACCACCATTTTGCCAGGAAAAACAAACCGAATAGGGGGCGCTAAGAGGCCGGCCCGTACATACTTTAGTTTTTACACTGCCGCTACCGTACGATACCCCCGCGCCGAGAGTTGTATTGTTTTCGAAAACACTCACGTTATATATATACATATATATATATATATTTCATGCGTTAATTAAAAATCCAGTTGGAAATGGAACAATATTTAGCTAAATGCCCAGACCGCTGGCACAGCCAAACAAACAAACAAACTACAACGGCAGCCATTATCGTTCATTATATTCGCATATATGTGAAAATAATTAATCGCGAGTAAGTGGCTTATGAGCGCGAATACAAATCGCCAACAAGCCAGAGATGCAAAAATATTGTTATTAGTCGCATTTAGTGTCGTGCAGATGGATAGATACGTTTCTACTGCACAGAAGTGGATAATAAAAAGCAGACATTCTTGGAAACCGCGCTCGTATACTTGCATGGTCATATAATTTGAATATTCTGAAAAGTTGGCGAGGGGCAGCAGGCAGGGGGAGATGCAGACTTCAAAGACCCGATTGCAGTGATTATTTCCTGCTGAGAGCTTCATTTGAAGACGATACGCGATTCCTGCGGCAGGAATTATGAATTCTATTAGCCAAATGGGTATGGGGAAATTAGTACGCCGATATCGCTGCTACTGGTTTTGATGTCAATGGTGGTTATCGGGAAATGAGACTTTGTCAGGATCGTAAAGTTGTTAATTTTATACCGAGAGGTGCCAAAGGGGGGTGTCGCCTTGTTTAGACAAATAGAATGGGTGTGCGTAAATCTTTCGATAAGAAGATGTGGCGCAGGCCTTTGCGTTCGATGCTGGCAGTTCCAATTCTGTTTGTATATTATCTATATGCACACATATGCCAATTAAATTGTTTTTGTTTCGTTGGGCGCAATTTTTTGAATATATGTAACTGCTGCCAACATTTTTTTTTTCTACTAAACCACACTTACATGTCAAACTAATTAGTCAACTTTTTCTTTCCATTGCAGGCTGAGCTGGATGAGACGATTATACCCGCACCAACGTGTAAACGTGAACCCATAGACATTCCATCGAAAAAAATCAAGAGTCTCGATGAAGCGTCGGTATACCAACTCGATTATCAGCGATACCAGCAGGCCCTCATTTACCATTGTGCCCACCAGCAGCAGCAACAGCAGCATGGTCAGATGTCCGCCTTTCGGCCATGGGCGAAACCATTTCTCCCGTTGCCATATAATTCGGTAGCCGCCTTGCCATACTTGAGTCAGGAACCGCCGGTACTGCAGAATCCCGAACGTGTGGTGCGCAATACAGAAAGTGAACGATTCGAACGTACTTACCAGCCGAATGTGGCGCTGGCGCCACGGAAGAGTATTCTCTCGAAAGAGAGAGAGAAAGAACGAGAACGCGAACGTGAAAGGGAACGAGAGCGAGAAAGAGAACGTGTACTTGATCGACAGCAAACGCAACACGCCGCCATAACAAATCTCTGCGAAGCTGAGCTACATATTAAACAAGAGCGGCCCACTTCTCCCGATGATCTAGCACAATCACCCGAAGAGATGCGTATGGCATCACCGTCGCCTCTTAGTAACAAAAGCAATAACGGCAACCTAAATCATCGCCGTCACTCGATGCATTCACCTCCACCACCACCGCCTGCGCAACTTCATCCACGCCACCTGCACCATACCCCGCCGCAAGCCATTAGCCCCGAAGAGTTCTCCGGCTCGAATGAGATAACTTCATCGACATCACCTATCCCGAACACAAACAACGGTCCGATGAGCACCACATCACCGAACAGCATTCAACATCACCTGCAGCATCTACAGCTACAGCAGAGCCTTCATCAGCACCATACGCACCAGCAACATCGAATTCACCAGCACCATCAACAGCAGAGTCCGCATCACACCCATCAATCGCAATCGATAATCGCAACAATCAATCAACACGCTAAACTACTAACAACTGCCGACAACAATAACGTTTTATGTTTACCAAGTCGTATTCGCATAAGTAAGAACCTAATCAATCATTCGAACATTGTTCGATCACCAACACCGCCACCTCTGCCGCCATCTGCTGTCAACCATGAGCAATATAATAACAAGAGGCAACCAAACCAAATCCATCAGGAACAGCAATCGCCATCGCAATCTTCCGCATCATTGTCTTCCAATTCGTTGTCGGCGCAAGCGACGGGAGCGGCAGTGGCTGCCGCCGTCAATCTGGTAACGGGAGGTGGCGTTGGTATTTGCGCCAATACCGCTACGGAGGGTGTATTGGTGAAGCACCACCCTCATCTGAACGGCGTCGGATCGGGAATTGTTGGCAATTCAGAGTTTGAACTTTCGACGGACACAGACGATGATAGTTTGAACGGCGAACCCGACAGTCAGAGTAATATACTGGCGCCGTGGGAGTTGGCCGCCGATGCCCTAAAAGACACACGGCCCAAGGATCGCGAGAAGATCCTGCAACTCCTACAAAAGCTGATACACGATAACAATCAGATACGATTCGACAATCTGCAGCTGATCGAGGAGGTACGCAAACGGGACGAACAAATCTGTGATCTGCAGCAGGAACTGCAGCATTATCGGCGACAGGTGGCGCTACTATCGCCTGCAATTATACACCAGAAAGCTAACAGCAGCTGCAGCAACAGCAGCTCGAGCAGCAGCAGCAGCAGTAATGGCAGTGTAATTGCTAAAATTGACAGCTGCATTAGCCAAAATGAAATGTCATCTTCAACAACGACGACGACAGTATCAGCAGCGTCTTCATATCAGCAAGAAGCGACGCTAACCAAAAATGAAAACGAAAAGATCAAGGTACCCCTAAAGAAGTCATCACGTCGCAGTCCCGAAGAGTCTGTCGTTGTATTAAATCAGAACATTGGTAGCGCCAATACCGAGGATACAACGACGACACCACAATCAACCGCATCCGACATCAAAAGTGAATCCATACAAATGCCAAACTCAGTGAATACAACGAATGGTGAACCACCACCTAAGCCCAGTTCGCCACCATCTGCCTCAGCTTCGTCGACAGCGCCAACATCATCCACATCGCCATTAGATTCCGGAGAAGATGTCACCATGGAGGAGCCACAAAAGGATGTCAAGCTATCGGTGCCATCACCAACTTTATCATCCTCCTCCTCCTCATCATCATCGTCATCATCATCGTCGTCTTCGTCAACGTCAACAACACCGCCATCTATTGGGATTGCACCCGCGATTAAAACGGAGAAATAGCCGTTCAATTTAAAAGTATATGTGAAGCACACAAATATAAGCCAACTGATTAATTAATCACAATAATTATACAAAACAATCACACACCCCTTCCTCTCATTTCTGTTTTCCCATCCCACTTCCATCATACATCCTAATTGCATCATTAAACTTTGCTTAGATTTTAAAAATCAACGGCAAATAAACATTTAAAAAAATACACACACACACACACATGAAGATAGTCAACTGTGAGATTTATATATAGGACATTAAATTATTTTAGTTTCTTTAAAAATAAGTATTAAACAAAACAAAAAATCTTTAAAAAAAACCATAAGCTATTTAAAGTACATAAATATATAAGTTGTATATATAAAAAAAAAGTTAATTGTTTATTAAAACGGAAGAAAAAAAATGAAATTCACGCTAAGCTTTGCCATTTTTCGGAAAGTGTACATCATTTTTATTTTTGCATGTTCAGTGCGCAAACTTTCTAGGAATGAGTGTACATCTTCGCGTGTGGGTTTGACATTGAATGAAAAGTGAACGTAATGACAATCGGTGGACAGTTAATTTGCGGAGGGGGCCTTAGTTTAGTTTAAACGCAGCACTTTGCTGTAGTCAAGTAACTGGAATGAAGCATTACGCACGTGCAGAGTCGTGCACAGGTTCATCCGTTTGTGCGAGATAATAACAACTCAAGATACACCGCATTTCGGTAGTTCAAACTTACGCAATCTGATGAGCGGATGTTTTTGGGTTAGAATTATTTGTCCACGTGCAAACAGTTCACCAGCGCACAGAAATATTTTCCGTGTTTTTTTCTTTGCTTCTCACCTTTTTTTTTAGTGGAACCCCTTTTGAAGTAACTTGCGCACTCTTTATAATCTCGTTTAATATACTTTTCATACATTTGGGTACAACTAGTTTTAAATTTAATTTCAAATGTGATAGCTTTTTTGTCACGATAATAAGAGCCTTGGTGACTGTGGGATTTTATATACATTTCCTCTGTGTAAATGACTGAGATTAGTCCATGATGGCTACAAATATACATCCAAAACACAAAACTTAATTCACGTTTATTCACGAACAAATATGTACAGAATAATTGACAAAAAAAAAATAAAAAATTCCGTGCTTAGTCTAAATTCTTTGGCAATAAATGCAAGTTGTTGTATTTGAAGCGCCTGTTCTGTCAAAATACAGATGTATTCACAGGCAAATTGATTTGCCTTGAATCGACTTTCATTGAGAAAATTTAGCAAATCTGCGCCCGCCTAACATTAACTGTCTTCCAATGTTATTATATGTAAATATATTTTTTAAAAAAGATACACTTCGTTATGAATTATTTATGGGCCTTTAAATGACATTTGAAATAAATAATCTTTCATATTTACAAATTTATTGAAGGTACAGTTTGGTCGATTGTCAATATTTTAACTTTTATTTTATTACTTAAAAAAAAGAAAAACATAATCTACCACCAAACGTTGCCACATCTGCTTATAGATAAATTTATAAACCAAATTCTAAAACTTCTGCAATAATATTTAGTCGAAACTAAATTATTTTCTCCGTAAACGACTTTTCAATTTAACCCACTCGGACTGTACTCAAAAAGCTCCAACCTTTTTTTTCTACCTAAATTTTCTTAGAACCTAGTTGGGGTTCTCAGTATTTCCTGTTCTTCTTCCTTTATTTGTTGGGAGTATCCGCAATAAAACGGAATCATCAAATGTAGGTATACTCAGTTGAAGCCATACGAAAAGCGCAACCCAAAAAATATGTTTTCCTATTTTGAGGCACTTTAACTAAAAAATATATTTACAGCACAATATTGATCTTCAAGTAAAGCTTACGAATTATGAAACGAATTTCTCTTAAACTGACTCTTTTTTATGTCTTACGGAAGTATAATGTGATTATGTCATCTGACGTGAACACCGGTCTTTAACTTTTGTGTTGAACGTGCCTATTGCTAGTTAACGAAAACATACCCACAGAATTTGTGACTCGTTTGAGTGATCAATATTTCTCACATGACTTAAGTCGACTTTCCAATCTATAAAACTAAGCACTTAAAAGAATAGGCTTAAAACACTACTTATGCCAGCAATGTCTGACTAACATCCGAGAGCATTATTGCCCTGAAAATCTTATTCTGCCGTTCGGGCAGGTCCCCTTTTCATTCAAATAAAAAAAAAAACCTACCAACCTGTTGCGCCAACTATTTATTTATTTTTTTGATCATGGTGTGCAGTTTTTCAGTTGACAGACAAATCTAGTCGAAAATTTCTAAACAATTTACGCACCACCTGTCATTCAATTGTGTCATTTTTGTGACTTAACAATTTGGTCGATAATTGCGAACGCATTAAAAAAAAAATGGTTAAACTCATTTCCCGTACTCAGAAGTTGTTTAAACTGGCAGATAGTTGTTAAATTCATGTTCTTCTTTCAAGCAAATTGAATTGAAATTATCACCAATTGCAATTGCGTGCTTTAATTGTAAATGCTGTTCTTGAACTCGTTTGTAAAATGTAGAATTTTAAAAGAATGACAACTTTATAGGCTTTTTTCTTTTACGCTGATAGAAATATGACATGAAACTGAAAAACGAGAACACAACTATAGGTTGCGTTAAACAGCAAGCCTTCAGTGCAGGATCAATTTGTTTGTAAATGGGAAAAATTGCACTCAACTGGCAATACAAAACTCACCTTATAAAATGTTTAAACGAATTTTCTAGAGTTTATTAACCTTATCTCTGCATGCCTTAACCATTACAGCTTTGTGTTTTTGATTTCCTTCAAAAAAAACCTCTTTCAATCCAAAAAAAAAAACAATCGGTTTCTCATGTACAAGTTTTTTGACGTATCTACTGTCAATTTCAGATTGTATATTCGTTCTGTAAGAAATAAAAAGCAAAGAAAAAGAAAAACAATTGACCAAGCTTTGACAAAATAAAGTTTAATGTTCTAGCAATAAATATGATAAAAACCAAAAACATTTATTTCCCAATATTTTCAAAAATTTTGTACCACCTCAGGGATTTTGGCTTTCATATTTAAATAAACAAAATACGAATTGTAATGAATTTAAAAACGACAACGTTATAAGCTTAAAAGTCAGTACAATTTTCTCTCTTTCATTTTATTCAGTGGGGTATATAAACTAAGACTTAATCAATTGTTATTTGAAAACGTAAAAAAAAATGTGCCAATGTAATACTTTTGTTTAAATAAACATTTTCTAACAAATCATCGCTTGTCAAGTTTTCATATAAAATTTGATTTTTCTTTTCTTTATTAATTGCATCTTGTTAATCTCGTTTTGTTCTTTTTGTTAGTTATGTAAGTTAATTTTTTACAATGAAACCAAAGCTTTAAAAAACTGAATCTTAAGATTTCTTTTGTCTAATATAAGTTTAGTACTTTTTCTTCTTGTTAAAAGCATAATGGAAATGTATAAAAAGTAAATTTGAGGCTTAAATTCTTCATAAAAACAAAACTAAATTAAGTGTTTTCCATTGCTTGAGAGAAGAAAAAGCTCAAATATATATTTTTAGCAAGATGCAAATTTACATATTTTTTTATTTAATTTCTAAAGTAATAACCCACCAGAAATGAAAAATATAATATAAATAAACAAAGAAATTGTTTTATATTTTGTATTTTCTCTTAAATTTAAGTTGTATATATATTTAACAAGTTTTGAGAAAGATAAGATCTTTTAGTTCGTAATTAATTACTTAAACAAGAAACCACATAAATGTGGAAGTTATAAACTTAAACAAAAAACTGTATGTAGTATAACCATTTGTAAATTTACCTAAGGAGAATAAGTTGCTTAAAATAAAGGTTACATTATTAACACTCACGTTTTAAAATATCTTCAATATATGAATAAGAAATAAATGGAACTTCCTTTGAGATATATGTCACAAAGTGACGGCTTTTATAATATTTTTTTTATTTAAGAAAAATTACAACAGACATAAAAAATAGCATTAAGTTTAAAAGAAAAATAAAAACAAACAAAAAAAAAACAAACGCCTTTAGCTTTCAACAAACAAATAGTAAAAACATTTTCTTAGATTTTTTTTTTTTATCCTTTTTCATTGTTATTGCAAAAAAAATTTAAAGAGAACAAAACAAAGACATAAAATAGTTCTTAAACATAAAATTATTACAATTAAATTTAAACGTGGAGGGTAAATGAAAAACAAAAATATGTATTCAATCAATAAAGCGGAAACTAAAAAAAGATCCGCACTACAAACACAGAGAAAAACAATCAAATTGTTAAGAAATTTCGTCATTTTAGAGAAGTATAATAACATATTCACCGTTTTGAATTTATAACAAAAGTAAACTCTGTATAAAGTTACAACAAAAATACGAAAACTTTGCACTATCCATCTACGGGTATGGTTAGTTTATGTAAGCAAAACACAGCATAAAGATTGTTGGTCTTGTCAAAACAAAAATATGAAACCAACCAGACATAGTTTTCGGACTATAAAAAAAGTTAAAAACAAAAAACACATTTATCGTTAATGGTTCTTATAGTAAAAGAATTAAAACGATTATATATTAAAAAAATATTTCATTAAAAACACAAAAACCGTTTATATTATATATAAAGTAAAAAGCAAATATATATAAATTATCAGGTACATATTAAAAATATTATATATAATTAATATTACCTACAAACAAATAAGTGACAAACCATTTTTCCCCTTCTTTTGTTATTTTTTTTTTCTTTTAGATTTTGTTTTTAAAACAAAGCGGAGAAGCAAAACAAATTGTGTAATTCATCAACTGATTTTTTCCAGTTGCTTAGTTTTATTATAAATGATGTAATATTTTGTTTGTTTTTATTTTGAAATTTGTACAGAACTAATTTAAGTAAGAAAGGCAGTATGTCTTCAGATGATTAAAAAAAAATAAATCAATTTTTTTCGTTTGTATAATTTTATTCTTTTGTTCATTTTTATTTATAAATAAGTAAATATACATAATTAATGACAAATGATTGAAAAAGAAGCAGAGACAAAGTAATGAAAAAGAAGAGAAAATATAAATAAATAATGTGAAAAAATAGTAGACAAGAACAAAAATAATTATAGAAATAAAAAGAAAAATCAAAATCAGTTAGATTTGTTTTTTTTTTCGAATTGGTGCTGTTCGGCTGGTGAAGGTAGAGTATGTTGAAGAGATGTCGGCTGCGCAAGATGTTGATTGATGTTAGAATTTAAATACATTTCTGCAATAAACAAAAACATCCGATTTATTTGTGAGAGACATTGCGGTAGCTGTCATACGGGCAATAGAAGTATACCAAGTGAACAGTCCATTCTCATGTCATAATAATATATGTAGTTGGTTGTCAAAATATATTATGTTCAGATTTTCACTCAGCTGTTCAATTAATTTATTTGGAGTTAATAGAGCGCTCTTCGATCATACTCTGAACAAAGAAAGAACAAGTTTACCCTCCTGATGCATTAAGAAGTAATTTGATTTTAGAATAACATCTTGGAAATAGAGAGTAATCTTCTGTTACATGGAACGACGCATTCTAATGACCGGTACACGACACTTCATAAACAAAAAGTTTGCATCTTAATTCTCCCAAAATGGGTAACTCTGTGAATATAGCGATAAATTGGTAAAAAAAAAAACAGAAAAACTATCAATGCAGTACGAATAACAAAAAAAAAAACATTTTCATCGTTATGAAGTACACCGTTCTTATTTTTTTAGCTAGGTACCAATGTATAAAATTCAAAACCAAACCAACCAACGAGAAGTAGGTAGGTAGATCGAACCATGTACACAAACCAATTAAGAAGCCGCATTTCCGAACACTCACTCCATATTACCTCACGAACAAACCCCATGTAAAGAGACAGCTGACGTCTGACGTGTTGATGACATTTTATAGGAAAAAAACTTGGTCGTCGGTGGTTTTACACGCCTTTGATAATACGAATGGGTTTAATTAAAAATAAAACATAAAGTAAACTGTTTATTTGTAAAACCATATTTCCATTGGATACGTGTAACAATACGCAACAAGGCTTTGTCATTAGTACCCAACGTTTTATTCATTTTTTCGCTGGGGTTATGTGAAACATATCCGCCGGCCATCTAAATTATTATTTTTATCAAAACTTAATAAATAAGCTAATTAATCATGCCCAGCGGTGTATACAAGTCCCTATGGATGTTCCTTACCATAATAACCACATTCTATGACATACTTAACTTGTGCATTCGAAAATTGAAGGCGTTCTACTTGAAGTCATATGACCTGGCCAACAACCGTAATGGCTCATACGAATTCGATTATTTGGAGCGTTGCAAAGGAGATCTGCACAAAATACCCAAGCATCTAAGTATAATCGTTGGACACGATGACAACACCAGACCAGAATTGTTATCAAAGATTGCAGTGTATGCCCTTATCATGGGCATTGATTACATCAGCATTTACGACACAAGAGGGCAGTTCACACTGGAGCAAGTTCAGGTGCCAAAGTTCGTGTGCAGTAAAAAAATGCAAAACGGACATTTTCTCTGGTCAATGCCAGGCGATAGATCTAAAACGGCACAATTAACTTACAAAAATGGAATGGAAAAGTCAATAGAGGTCAGTTGTAATGTTCTCATTGGTTTACTGCATTCGATCTTACAGTTTATTTGCAGGTCGTTGTGCTTAGCAGTAAAGATGGTAGAGCATTGATAGCTGAAATATGCAGGGAGCTGTTCACTAACAGAGACTCAACAGATGTGCAAGAAGCAGTGAAAGATCGCGCTTGCTTAACGAGTAAGATCACAGAATCACTTCAGAAGAAACTAAATCACCTGCCTGATCCAGAGTGTGCAATTATATTCAATAAACATATGTGTACATTTGGCCTCTTGCCATGGAACACGTGCTTCACTGAATTCCATTTGATAAAGACTGGTAGTTTTTTCAATGTTGCCACATTTGCTGGTGTATTGTACAAGTTTTCTAAGTGTGAGCAGAGATTTGGGAAATGAGATTACTAGAGTAAGCTGCCCTCAGTTTGTAGCAATAGCATAAAAAGTGATTTGTAATTATTTAAAAATAAGTAAAGATGTACATCAAGTTAGTTTGTTCAGAAATCTGAAGTAAATCGACTGTTTTATTTGAAAGATTAATGAGGAACGTTCGGGGAAAGAATTTGCATTGTCGCATGAATCTGACTCGTGGTTGAGGCTGGTTCATAGCCTAAATGCAGTGATAACTCTGACTTGAACCTGAGAAGATATACGGTAATTGCCTGCCGGATTTGTGTGTTAGCCAAGTCAAAGTCAAGGTCAAAGTAGTTTCGGGTAGCCTCGCTCAAGGGTAGGTATATTGAATGCTGATTATGATTTTTGATTCCAATTGTTGTTTGAACAAGTTTTGTTTTGTTTGATGCAAAGTAGTGCTGCGAAGCCTTCCAACCGTAAAACAGGTAATGAAAAATCCATAACCCCCTCGCATCTCACCATATCCACCATATTTTTTTTTTTTTTTTTTTTTGACAAAAATAACAATTTCCTTCTTTAATCACTTTGCTTTAAAGCGGCATGTTTTTATTATAATTTGTTTAAATAATTTTAAAAAATAGAAAGGATAAACACAAAATGCTTTGAAATAATATGGCACACACTGATACGATTTTCCTTACAAACGATTGCATAAAAGAACTTAAAAAATAATAAGAATAATTCTACTTTGCTGCGTTAAACAGTCCGGTAGGTCTAGCAACAGCACAAGAACTGCACTGGATTGGAACATAATTCCTAAGCACCAAGCAGCGCACCGATTTCAAAGGCTTGATTTCTTAACGATTACTACCTCTTGTCTCACGCCATCTTCCAATTAAGCTTACGAAACATTCCTCTTTGAAAGGAGATTAAAATCAGTTTCATACTCATTCCTGGGGATATTGTGTGGTCCAGGACCTGGATTAGCTACCTTATCCCTGATTTCATGAAAGCTACCTCGAATTTGTTCAAGTGCATCGCCTAGACCGACTTTGATTTGATTAAATTCCTGTGTGATCAGAGACAGGCGTCCAAGAAGGTAATTCAAATTGGAGTCTACCTCCATCATGCGGCTTGTAATCTGTGCCACCTTGCCCTGCATACCGTCCATCGTGCTGAATGTGCCATTGACGTAGACCTCTGTTTGGCCATGGAGTTTGTTCAGTGCATCCTTACTTTCCGTCATTTCGCTGTGCATGATTTCAATCTGACGCCACACGTGGCTTATTTCTGATTCCATAGTTGCGCTGATGTTCTGTAGCGATTCCATGTGGTTGTTATCGATCGCTTCGTCTACATCATCAAATCGTTTCATCAAAGCTTGACTTAATTCCAGTTGCTGAGCTTCGATTATGTCAGTCACCTTTTGTGATATTTGATGAGTTCCAAATTCGACCTTCCGTTGAGTTTTCAAGACCTCATCTGAGTTTACCATGAGAACCTTGCTGATAGTGGCAAGCCCTTCGTTCAAAATGTTGTAGCTAGCATTCATTTCGTTGTAGAACTTTTCGAGAATTTCTGTCGTTTCACCCAGATTTAGGTTCACCTTGCTTACAGAACTGTCGACATTGCTTTCAGATTCCTTGATACGAGATGATGTTTTAGCCAGAGCTTAAATTGAAAAGTATGGTTTTATATGTACGCAAAAGCTAATATGGGTTTTAATACGTACCTTTATCCGATGCACTCAGTGTATCGATTTTGAGGTTCTCCAGAGCATTCAAGGTCTCATTTGTGAGCCCCTGAATAAAGTCTTTATCAGCTTGAACCAGCCCAGCTGCAGTCTGGACCTGGGGAGTAGCCATCTTCAGTTCGTTGATATTGTTCGTGATCTGTTTGAATGTTTCCATGACCTTGTTTTCGAAGTTAGAGTTGTCGTATACTATCGGAGCTTGAGTTGTGGCAACTGGTGGTACGTAAAGGCTGACCAATCTGCTCTCCATTTTGCTCATTAATTCTTCGGTCTTTGGAGTCCGTTCCGCCATTGTTTCGGTTTTCTCCATAACCCTATTAGACATTGCTATGAGCTTCTCAATATTTGTCGATAACGAACGAACTTCGTTGACCAACTCTGCGTTCATTGGTGCTTGAACGACAATAGGCTCCTGGGGGGCGGGTGCGTTTTTGTTGCCATTTTCGGCTAACCATTTGATGAGCTTTATCACTTCGTCAATTTTTTCTGTTTGCAGACTGTACTTTTGTTCTTGCTAAATTAGTGAGGAATATATGAGCGTTTATCGTAGAGAGATTTCAAGTTTAAACTTACAGACATTAACAGGGTTTCAATCTGGCTGACACGTTCATCCAAACGGCTAAAGATTCCCTTCATTGGTTCCATTGATCTTTGACCAATTTGTAGCGATTGTAGAGCTTTCTTGATCAACTCGCCCAAAGCTCTCTCTCGGTACTCATGGCGCTCGAGTTTGTTCTCTAACTGGTTGTATGATCGGACCAGTGAGAGTAGGTGATCATTCCTGAAAGAACATAGTTTATTGTACGCAATATAATGTATAAAACGGGTCTCATAGCTAAAAACATGTTGTCCTTTCCAAGAGTAGGTACCCATAACCATTAAAGTCAGATATGGGCAAAAATAATTAACTAGATGAAAATAAGCTTTAGACAAGATCGGTCTGAATCTAAAGCCCTGCCCTACAAACAAATATTTAATTGTGTGGGCACCCATTACATAATTAAATTAAAACTAAACAAGTTCCTCCCAAATACATGTTTTCTACAAATAGACATTTCAAATTGATGCGATCATTTCAAAACTACACAAGGACAGTGCTGTCACTACAGACGAACTTTCTGTATTTCCTCAACTCTTGCATAAATACCATTTTTTCAAAAAAGAAAACAAATGACATCTGTCAGAAATATCAAAATATAAAAAAACGTTAGATCGTTATAATATATAGACTTAGCTTTATTTTACAACTAAGACATTTTGATCTCAGTAAAGTCCCGGTATTTGGAAATATTAAAAAAATAAAATAGAAAACGAAATCCTAGAAACAGTGTACAAAGATCTTCATTCATCATTATGTGTAAACAATGCAAATGCAACACGCCGAAGATCAGTGAGACCATTAATCAAGTAAATCCAGCAACTGTGCGTAGGCCTTTGCACTCTCATTAATAAGAATTTCAATTTTATTTGTTTATTTATAAACGAGTGCGAGTCGGTTTTTTAGATGCATTTTGACCCTGCGAGATGCGCCGGCTGCGTCTCTACAACAGTTTCAAAACAGAAATAGATTAGAGTTGCGCACAGGGAAAGGGCATTTCAGCCATAATACCCAACCTTAAATTTGGATACAAAGTTAAGTAACATCAGGCACGACACAACATGTGCACACGCACAAGCGTAACCCAGAAAGTAATTCATCTTGTCATGTGCACATTTCGTGCTTCCTCATCTCGAAATTTATCGCTTTTCTACTGCGAACACCAACAAAAAAAATTATTTATGTTCAAAATTTGTGGTATGTGGGAAAGTTTCCTCCTAAACATCAACGCAACTCAGACAAAGTGTCAGTGCACCCTTAAAGTTTCCATTGATGCCGAAAGGAGTAGGGTTACCATAGCGATCATAACACGATAATGCGAAAATTATCTGAGTGCTGCACTTGAGTTTAATGGTTCAGAATTCAGATATGCTCTGGTGATAGGGATTCATTTTAATTGCCACAGCCGTCTAGTTCGTATCTGTTATTTGTATGAGTGTTCAAGTTGATACTCAGTGCACATTTGGTATTAGATTATGCTTATCAATTAGGCGGCCTTTTTTGTGGTCTCAAATTATACAAGTGTTGATGACTGTATTCAAATTGAGGGCTTGCTCTGTGCTGAGAATTATGTCATTGAGAGAACTGCATAGCCAATTATGTTCGCCATGGTTCCATCTGCATTATACTTACATGACATCTTTAGCTGGAGCCAGATCTATTAATCCGAATCCAATTAGTGTAACGAATAAAATTCCAATTGATTTCCTCATGATTGAGCGCTGATGGCTTGTGTGCAATTACGTATGCGGGGATCAATAGATTCAGTCTTCTTAAGTGTAACAGTGGTGCCTAGTTGGGATAATGCTGATTAGTGTTGTCTGCAGCAATCTGCAAAAGAGAACAAAATAAAATGTTTAAAGTTAAATTAATGTCTGCGCTTCAGCGAATTGTACTAGTGTTTCGCATATTTTCTCTACAGATAAACAGCTGCCATGTGGATGAAATTTTAATCAAAGGAATTCCTTTAAAGGAAAATGCTTGTTAGATTGAGTCGAGCGGCTTTCTTTCATGAGCTAGAGATTAAGCCATTCCAAAGGACTACGAACTTTGATTAGATAGAGTTTATATACGGGGATAGTGTTGCATGCAACGAGGTTGCGATGCGCAAACTGATTGACATTCTTAGATTGGAACGATAAATTGAAGAGGTTAAGCAAATGGGTATATAAAAATGAGATTTATAGGCAAAATTGACATGATCCAGGTTATAATCATTTAGCTTTCTTGGTTAAATCACTCCTGTCGGAAAATACTTTAGTAAACCTTGTTTAAAAAGAAAGAATGAAAACCGTCACGTTTTTCAGCCTTCTTTTCATTATTTGAAAGAAGATTTTAAAACGCATATGTGAGCAAAGTCAATAAGAAGCTCAGTAAAATAGTTCAAGTGACATTAGTGATAAAGTGGTTAAAGTCGTTCTAAAGATTCTTCTTTGCTTTTCTGATACAGATGTTCAATAAAACAGGTCCATAGGCAATATTCGTTGCAATTATCCTACCCATTCCATTTCAAATAAAAAAATTCAAACATCCGACATTCTCCTTTTATGTCTGCTCCATTTCCAAATTTAGGCTAACTATGCGAAAAAGCCAATATCCTGCCAGTGCTAATATTTACACTTCTTCCAACCAAATATAAATATTTAAAATGTATTCCATAAACAAATGGGAACGATTATTTATTCAAAATGTGTTCTGACTTCTGAATTCACGCCCGTGGATTTAGTTCAGGCGCAAAAAATCCGTAACACAAAATTCCTACAACCTATACAGCCGATCGTAGAAGTAAATAATCAAAATAATTTTATTTGCGAGATTTCGTGAACTTTTCTTGGTCTTATTTTAAACACCACAGCGCACTAAGGTGCACTTTCCTTTGTCCAGTGGCAGTGGATGATCGGCCGGCCAGTCAGCAGCTAGGATATGTGATGATTGTCGGTCTGAAATCGGCTGCGACCGTGTTTCCACATGTTCATAAACATAAGCAAAACACTATAAAATGCTCTTTGTATTCGACTTTCCTTTCTAATAGTGCAGTAAAGATGTGTGTTGGCTGGCTGACAAGAAGATGAACTAAATTTTCCGCGTGTTTAGAAATTTTTATTACCAATGAATGCATTATTCAATTTCTAATGAATGCTTTTCCTTGGCGATGTTAATTGATTTCTTTTGTGCTTTTGTTTGAGTAAGAAGAGTATTTGAACGGATTAACTACAGGGTAAAGAACATAAACATAATGTTGTCGGTGGTAGGTAATTGCACTGTTGTGCGTCAGAAAGTAATATTTAAATTTAGCCGAAGGCCGAGGTAGCTAGTTCTGTAAGGTCAGACTAAACAGTAATTTATTTACTTTAAAATAAAAATTATAATAATATTTAAATCACACATAAATGTATATGGACTGCTTCACCGTCAAGTGGGTAGAAATAAAGGCACCAATGCGGAGGCAATAGCCATTATAAGGCTATCCTGTGGATGATATGCGCCGTTAGTACGTTTTTGCATCGGCTTTACTTATATGTAGTAGGTAGGCAATTAGATCGTTTAACCTGGAACTAAAAAATAAATTCGCCGGGTGGAGGACATATAAATCAAGAGGGTTTACTATTTATTTTTGAAGTGAAAGGAAATGCAGAGAAGTGTCAATTGTCCTCCATTTGGAAGACTAGATACCAGAAGAAGAGGAACGTGGCCAAAAATTCTTTTCAAAGTACCTATTTGTAATGATCTGGATTCTTATTTTCAGATTATAGATTATTCGTGGCACATGAAACTGTATGCGTGCGCTTCTTGACAGGCCCCATCAGCTCTTCTGTGACTTGAAAATGTTTTCACGGGAAAGAATATGCATACAGTTTAAATATAGAAATAAACCAAAATTTGCATAAATTCATCTAGATAAAAAAGCAGAAGATTTTCATAATAGATAATGCTTTGCTGTCGATCAGTTAACAAAGACAACCATCGGGAATACCTTTTTTACTGTATAAGGTCGGTTAAAACCTCATTAAACTATTTTCTGTATAATCGGCCAAACAGAAGGACGACACATTTTTGAGCTATTAAATAACACCTACTTATACTATAAATGGTTTGATTCTCACGTTAATAAGAACATTTGCCCCTGAATTAATAAACAAATGTTCACAAGTTTGTTTGCTAGTAGTTGTCAGTTAACATATAAACATTTGACTTAATGACTGCGTGTAACTGGTTGATAACTTTAGCGCAGCTGTTATTAATAGGCGGTTTGTGTTTTAACTGTCCCCATTCCAGCACTAACCGACATCATATGTTATACATCACAAAAAATCATCAGAAAATGCAGTATGTCATACCTACTACAATTTACCGCAAATACATCGTTTTAAGAGATACAGTCACAAAGCTACACCTAATTATAATGGTTACGTCAGATTAAACACTAGTTCAATCTGTTTACAAAGTTCTTATCAATTATTTAAACTTATTGGCGGCACCATCAGTTCAAGCGAGAGGTACATAGATGTAACGTAACTGCAAATTAATCCCATTACGTCTGATTTTGTTTTGAAAAATGAATATAAGTAGTCAAAAATTGTATTTTCAAAGTTCAATGGACTTTAGTCTAAAGCTACTTTTATTTTCATTTTGGGAACGCGATTTATGTATGCACTCTGAATGCACAAATTTGCGCTTCACATAGGGTACGGCAACAAGAACTGGTTTTAAAGTGTAAAACCGTTTTCGAACATCGATCTAATGCGTACTCTATTTATTTTTTTCAATTTTATACTGTTTTTTTTTTAGTTAGAAACGTTATCGGAAATAATGAATTTTTTTAGGTCAAAAGTTTAAAAACAACAAAAAATATATAATAAATTACGATTAGTCGCGTACATGTACTTAGCGATTGAATTGTCTTAATGGGTCTTACCTTGCGATCGAAATGCTTATCCTAGTAGGAAACCTTTGCGATTTTTTTTTCAAAGCATTCGCTTCTCTTAAGCAGTCATAAATTCAACATTTACTATTTAAACTTTAATTATTGTCAGTCACACCGAAAATAATACATACTCTAAAACCTATCACTCACTTACACTCTTATTCAATATGTCACACTCGAATACACAATTTTAGCAACCGAACCAAAGCCTCTGACCACACCAAGCAAAGGTTCCACTTTAAATGGATGCTAGATGCTGAGAGTTATCTTCTGGGGATGTGATGATCGGTTCGCTGATGGTTGTTGGCGGTGGTGTATAATCTTCACATTTATAGACAGAGACAACCACAGCGGAGCACAGCGACTGGATGAATGAGCGTTGAGCGATTGTCGATTTTTCTTCTGAGGCGATCATTCGTATAGAGAGCGATGTGTAACTTCACGGAATCTCATCCAGAAATAGAAATGCATCTGAGAAAATCTACTTTAATGGTGTGTATGTGTATCTACACATTTTCTCAGGAATACAGTTGTTTCTGTGATGATTATTACCCACAAGAAAAAAGTGTAACATTGATCCTTTGGCGAGATACCTATGTGTTTTGGTGACGATCGACATGGGTCGCAATTGGAGATTTGTAATATAGCATAGGATATGCTATTGTGATACGAGTTCATATGTTTTCAGTTTTACTATTTTGCCGTGTCAACTTTTTGAGTAAGGATGATACCAACACCGGATGAACGATGATTGATTAGTCTGTCAACTATGGTCCAAATGAAACTTTGTGCATGCTGATATGAATTAGCAAGTGCATTGTGTACGGACAATTCATAGTAAGGCCAAATTGCATAGGTATATGCTTCGTGCCGTGGCAGGTTTGGGTTACTTGTAAACATAACATTTTGACATATAAATCATAACTGTGCTTTTAAATGTAAATTTCATTAGCTTGGAGAATGAACAAAGGGTGGCTGGTGAAATCAAACATAATATGTACCTATCTACCTTTAAAAATGAAGTGAGATATGTACATACTTTTATTTACCACTTGCCTGTACGTTATGCGTTATGCGATGCCACTTGTCGTGTGTGTTAAATTACCCTAAAATGCACATTTCAAATGAATTATTTCAAACTATGTTAAAAAAATATATATTCGGCTGACTTATTTTTTAGCTTACATGACTTCACCTATAACGCCAACACGATGAGTTAACTATCATTTTTTGGGAATTTGGTGTTGACCAAGCTGGCAGTATCTTCTTCGGTTTCACTATTAGGTTAGGTTCCCAAGATATTAAAAATATTTTAGCAACTTGAGCCAATATCTTATTTCAAAAGAAAAAAAAATTCTGCATACGGGAAACAGTGAGTCTGAGGAAGAGTGGTAAACTGCTGGGCGATAGGGGTTTCAATGTTGCATCTTCCGGTTTGTTTTCCACTGCGCCAGCTCTCGCGAACGTCTGACAAACCTATTAAACCATGCGGACTCCACAAAGGTAAGACCGAAAAAGAAAAACAACAAGCAAAAATGTCTGTGAGAAGCTAGTTGAAATAAGGTATAAATGCACGCATTTTCAACAATAAATATAGGTTTTGATTATGCTTGCGTAAAAAAAAAATAACGGTCTTTAAATAAAAAAGTATTTTAAATTGTGATTGTGAATGCACCTTATTCATTACTACATCCAACTTCATATTTATTAGCATCGCCATGCCATGTGATTTTCTAGAAACGTCAATTTGACTGTTTTGGTTCTTTTATCCCCATTTGCCTTGGGTGTACATTCAAAATAAAAGAAATTACGTGCTATTATGCAAGAACATCTTTACAAATTCCACTAGTTTGCATCCATAATAAATATATGATTTAAATGTAATTTATAATACGTGCTTATAGTGTATCAAAATGTACCGACTGCTATCAATAAAAAGTTCAACATTGCAAAACGTTCGGCTTATCGTTGGCCAATCTGCCCCGAATTGGGAGCGAGCCGCTGCGCAACGACCTCTCCAACCTACATTTTTAACAATTCCTGCCGAAAACATAGCGCTACGATCTAATGATAAGTGTAAGTAGAGTTCCTCTCTATTTGAATGTTAAATTAACACGTATTCTAAAATACATAGCAAAAGCTAAACTCCAGCCGGCGGCGGTGCGTCAACAGTCGACAAATAGTTCCACAAATCCCGAAATGCCGCCGAAGAAAAAGAGAAAATCAAAACCGAAATTCGCTAAATATGTTGAGTTTCTAGAAGGTGAAATTTGGTAAATTCAAATTTGTAACAAGATTAACTAAAACTCTTCTTCTAGTTACCAATTCAAAGTCAACCGAACGAAAGGCAAAAGTCAAACGATTAAAGGCAGAAAAACTGCAAGAATTCATTGCGAAAACTCAGAAACAAATTTTAAATAAACGGGCGAAGTTTGAGAAAATTGCGTTAGCAGAAAATTTGAAAATTGCAGCAACTAGTAGTGCAGCGGCAGCCTTTAGTACGAGTTCTCTTACAAGAAAGTCTATGCTACCATCGAAGGCCAGATTAATATCACAACAGCCAATTGAATATCAGAAAATCGATATGGAAATTCTTGATAATTCTATAATAGAACCAGAGATTTTTGACGAGAAGCCATTGATTTTCCTTGGCAAACACACAAAACAAGTGCTAAAGAACCCGGAGGAAATAAAAAACATCATTGTAAGCTTTAACAATTTTCGAGAAATCATTGAGGCTATGGAGCATGAAGGTAACGATGCCGAGGATCTGTTGGCGTACAAGTGAGTAAATTTTTTTGTCTGATTTGGGGTTGGCATGATGGGCGATCTCATTCCATGTTATATATATAGTTGGCGCAACAGGTCTGTAGAGACCCAAGGCCTAGCTTCTCACAACCATTCGTTTTGTGTGAGTTTCATTTTTGGAACGAATGGAAGGGATCTACAATTTTATGCCGATTCCAAACGGCTAATTGAGAAGCTCTTAAGACAGTTATACTCTCGGATGTTTGTCAGACGTTCGCGAGAGGCGGCGCAGTGGAAAAAACCCTAAGTTGGAATTTGGGTTTTTGCGGGATTCGAACCTGAGTCCCTCGCTTAGTAGTCCAACACACTAACCACTAAGCCACTGCGCCTGCTCATTCCATGTTATGTGTTGATAAATTCAAACTGACAATTATGACTCAGCGCTGGTTGATGTCACCGCTGTTGTATTAAGGGTACTGCGTATATTGGGTTTCGAGTTGTCAACTGATGCAAACAAACCAAATGATTTTAGAACTATGCAATTCATACATATTTGAATATACGGACTCTGACTTGGTAAAACGACTTCAGCTGCATCCGTTCAAGTCGCAAAAACAATTATGACTACGATCATCTCTATAATGTGTCCATATCGTACTCCAAAAAACTGTTTTTACTTTTGCTCAATATCCTAGTTACCTGAACAAGAACTTAATGGCATTCCTAGTTCTAATTCCGTGCAAATATTACATATTTCTTTTCACAGTTTTCCACATGAAAAACTCGAAACTCCGAACTCTGAAACATCGAAAATTACCGAAACCATCGAACCTTACGTACTGCCAGAACTCGAGGAAAGCCGAGCAAGAAAGCAGCAGAAAGAAGTCGATTCAAAGTCCAAACAATTTCGCTACAAGTCAAAATATCACATAAGCGAAGACCAAGAGCGTCTGGCCAGGGAGCAAGCTTTGTTAATCAATCTTAATTCATATCTGATCGCTTGTGTCACCTCGGGAATGGTAAATCGTGGACTCAACACAATTCTCTCGTATCGACAGCGGGCGAAACGGCATAACCCGTCGGCAATATTTCCAATTGATCTCTATAACATTCTGCTGCATGGCTTTGCGGAGAAGGGAAGCTTCGATAGATTTAAGGAGGTGTTTACTTTAATCGAAGAAGATGGTATTGCATTCGATGAGCAAACTTTTGCAGCGATATTCGAATGCCTTGGTCGGGTGGAGCCTTCAGAAAAAAATCTGCAAAAGATTCGCAAATATATCGCAATAGCGGAGAACATGGTAAGTTATCCATGTACAGATTAGCATGCATATTAACAGTATCTACCATTTAAGGGAATATCTCTCAACTCAGTGATGGATAAGAGCAAATTCCAATTCGACCAAAAGGACATTGCATTAGACGCTATTCAACGTATTCATCCAGATTTTGTGCCTCAATATACTGCGCCGATTTTGAGTTACAATAACGAGCTGCTGAATCGGCTTAATGAAGACAGCCCAAGAGCAGAATGCACAAATGAACGTAGTCCAATAATGCTATCCAAAGAAGGCTTCACCAAAGAACAGCTGGAAGAGATGGCCCGGGAACAATTGAAAATCGAGCTGGAGGGTTCTGTTACCATAAAGAGCATCGAAAAAACTAAAGAGTTTGCTAACTCTGAATTTTGTGTAAGTAATGGTTGCCTTTCAACAGGCGATTCGTAATTCTAGTCTTTGCAGCGCGAAAAGATGGAGGAGCTGTACGAAACGTGGCGCTTGCAAATCAGCACCGCAATAAACCGAGACTTGAACACTCTCCGCGCTCAAATTCGCTTCAATCCGCAAGGCAACATGACCTACTACACATATCTGAAGATCTTGGACAGCGAACAGTATGTGGACATTCTGTTGAAGGAAATACGAATGCTGGCCGAAGGTTCCGAGACTTATAGTCCGACTGTTGGGCAATTGTACAAAAATCTCGGACTAAAGGTGCAGCAAAGGTGGGGCGCTTCAAATTTTATGCTGTGGCAATCATTTTTAAGCTATTCTTGTTTTAGATATCAAATCGAACAAAAAAAGCGCAATGGCATTCTAGAGAAGATTGGTGAAATTTACGCAAGCTACTGCGAGGAGTGGGAACACGGTGTGGTGAATGAAAACCCGCGGCAGACATGGCAACGCCTGGTGCATGAGAATCGTGCGACTGGTCCTAGTATGGACATTCATGAGACACCGTGGCCACGGAATGTGTTGGCCGGAGTTGGACGCTTTCTCTACAACATATTGATGCGCGACATAAAAATCGATTCCTATATCTTGCGGGCGAATGGTAAAAGCAAACAGTCTAATCAGATGCCAGCATTTTATACACTATTTAGGAACCAAGGTAGACTTATGAAAGAAGAGGTCAAGCCACATCCCGTGTTAGTGAGGTAAGGAAGAATGTACCATTGCAGCAACACAATGTATATCCACATAGTAACTGAGCATTGCCATTGAATAGTCGAAATATTTGATTCCAGATTACTTCGTGCCTCCCGCCAGCAAACGCTGACATTCGATTCGAATCTAGTCCCGATGTTATGCCCGCCACAGCCTTGGAGTACACCCTACAATGGAGGATATCTGCTAAATAAGTCTGAGTTAATCCGACTTCCACATCAGGTAAGATTACACCCACAATCAAATCATAAATCACAGTCAACTCTATCTTATTGCAATACAAGGCGATCCAACAATGGCAACGCATCAAGGAAGCCAATCCGTGCGATTTGTATCCAGCGCTTGATTCACTCAACCAATTAGCTAGTATTCCATGGAGAGTCAACACCGATGTACGAAACTGTTCTTTCGAGTTTATTGAACAGTTTTACCGAATCCTTTCTCCTTAGGTCCTCGATGTCATAGTTGAAGTTTTCCAAAACGGTGGGGACACTAAACTCGATGTTCCCCGACCGCCAAATGCCCTTCCCGCCCTTCCCAAAGTACCAGATCGAGATTCTGGCCTGTCAAATGTAGAGAGAGCAAAGCTGTTCAAGGACAAAATGCAACATCGGCGCAAACAAGCAGAGATGTACAGTTTGTGGTGTGACACACTATACCGGCTCTCACTTGCGAATCATGTATGTTTAGTAAACTTTCATATAAAATTGTTCGTAATCGTAATCTGTTGCTAGTACCGAGATAAAGTATTTTGGCTCCCACACAATATGGACTTCCGCGGCAGAGTTTATCCGCTTCCTCCACATTTGAATCATCTCGGTTCTGATCTGGCGAGATCAATGCTTATCTTCGACCAGGCGCAGCCAATGGGAGAAGACGGTTTCAGCTGGCTAAAACTGCACTGTATCAATTTGACGGGTCTGAAAAAACGGAATTCGGTGCGCGAGAGACTGCTCTATGCCGAGGAAGTTATGGAAGACATTCTGGACTCGGCTGACAATCCACTGACGGGTCGCATGTGGTGGTGTAAGTCTGATGAACCGTGGCAAACTCTGTCGTGCTGCATGGAGATAGCAAAGGTCCATCGGTGCCCCGATCCAGCCAGTAGGATAACCATATATTTTGTCATCAAAATTCGTGCTTACACCTTTTTCTTATAGAGTACATGAGCCGCTTTCCAATCCATCAGGATGGCTCTTGCAACGGTCTGCAACATTACGCAGCCCTTGGCCGTGACAAATCTGGTGCAAACAGCGTGAATTTAGCTCCCTCCGATGTTCCCCAAGATGTGTACAGTGCTGTCGCCACACTGGTTGAAAAAATGCGCAAAACCGACTCGGACAATGGACTACATGTGGCTCAAGTGTTGGACGGATTTGTGCGCCGCAAAGTAATCAAGCAAACCGTCATGACTACAGTCTACGGGGTGACACGATACGGTGCCCGCTTGCAAATCGCGCGGCAGCTCAAGGACATCGATGACTTTCCCAACGAATGGGTATGGCCGGCCTCGACCTACCTGACGACAAAGACATTTGAAAGTCTCCGTGAGATGTTCACCTCGACCAAAGAGATCCAGGACTGGTTTACGGAATGCTCGCGACTTATTTCGGGCGTTTGCAATCAAAACGTTGAGTGGTGCACCCCACTGGGACTGCCCGTGGTACAGCACTACAATCGCACGGACTACAAGAATTTTCAAAAGGGAACCAAAGTCAGTTCGAATATGTCGCTGGATATGTACGAGAAACCGAATGTCATGAAACAGAAAAATGCCTTTCCGCCAAACTTTATCCACTCGCTGGACTCTAGCCACATGATGCTAACCTCGTTGCACTGCGAACGTAAAGGCTTAACGTTTGTGTCGGTGCACGATTGCTTCTGGACGCATGCCTGCACTGTGCCCGATATGAATAAGGTACGTTTTTAGCTCCCATAAAACGACCCCAATAACCTGTGTTGTTTGTAGATCTGCCGCGAACAATTTGTCGCCTTACACTCACAGCCTATTCTAGAAGACTTATCGAAATTCCTGCAACAAAAGTACAGCTTTAGGGAAAAGTAAGCAAAGCCATTTGTGGCTAGTAAAACAATTGAGCATGGAGTTAATTTTTCTTTGCAGGGATATCAGCAACAATGGCTCTTCGGAGGATATGTCAAAGAGGAACCTTAATAGGGTACTGAGGCAGCTGCCTAAGAAGGGCAGTTTCGACTTAAAGAACGTATTGGATTCTGTCTACTTCTTCAGTTAGGCGCGCACTGGTCCTGGTGAATGTTCTTCCCCTCCAAAGTGATAATATACTAGAAAGTGTTTGTGCTGTTTTTCATCACTTGTACATTTTACATACAGAGCAAACGCAAGTAGGATTATATTTGTTAAGAGAAATTGTATACTGTTGGACTTTTGATAAATTTGTCATTCGAAATATATAAGAGAAGTACTATGAGAGAGACGCTTATTCAGAAAAACTTGCCACCAATTTTGGTCGGCCTAAGCAAGTACATAAAATAGTCACGAACGAGAATCTTTTATTCGAAGTGGCTATTCGCACGTTATTTTTGTACTGACTAACGTTTTTCTGTCTTCGGGGCACGGCAACGTATTTGACGTAACGTAATGATATTTTCATTAAAAATAGTGTTTTAAGAAACAAGTTGGGTACAAGTACAGGATCGTGTCGGAAAATGAAATACTGGAATGTAGAGTCCTTTTTGCGAGCGAAGCGAGCTATATACGCCTACTTCACGCAATTAAACGTTGACATTTCGTTACGTAGCCGTGTCCCGTACGACGTGCGAATAGCATAAGCCTATTTTTTATTGTTTCCTCACATGGGTTACAAAATCAAACAAGTCAGTTCCTCTATTCATCTGTTTCAGGGTTCGAAATGGCTATTCGTCCTTGATTCAGTAGGTACTGATTGACTTTTTCTGTCTTCGGGACACGGCGACATATCTACGTAACGTAAGGTATTTTAATTTAAAAAATGAATTAAGAAAACGTACAGAACGATGAATATTGGAGTTAAGGATCCTTTTTGAGGGCGAAGCGAGCCACATACCAAAATGCGACGCAATATATGTTTGACATTTCTTAATGTCCTCAATCATGGGAAAAACTATAAGCTATAAAGAAGCGCACAGATAAGGAATTGTTCACAGTTCTAGTTGCTGTGAGTTTTGGTAGAATGCCAAACACAGGAACACAATACATGTAATTTGTACATAGGTAGGTACTTACTACCAATTTGAAATGTTTTACAGGTCAGCCGTACTGAATGCACTACATTTTGCTGTGTCTAGCGAGCACCAGATGTCGCAAATAGCGTCGAATGGGCACAACATGAACAAATTTGACGTTTGCGTTCATTTTTAAAACAACTTGGCGGCTTTATTTAACGGAAGCATAATCTGAAAATTGTAAAAACATTTTATCAGCATACCAAGAAATCATTTTTAGATACCTCATAAAAACATGAACAGGATGAAGAAAAAACCTCCAAGCAGAGATCAACTTCCAGCACTAATAAGCGAAGTTCCCATACAATATCAAGATCGAGTCTTGGATATGTCTAAAAAAATGATGTCGCATCCAGCGTACGGGCAGCAGTAAGTACCCGAATTGCTTGCCTTTTGTTATTATCAAAATCTTCCAAACTCTCATTCAGTTACGAATGGTCAACGAATGACTTCGAACTTGGAGCTCCGCTGGGAAGAGGCAAATTTGGTCGCGTGTACATCGCCCGTGAACGCCACAGCCAATACATGGTTGCTATGAAGGTCATGTTCAAATCAGAACTTCAAAAAGGCGGTGTACAGAGGCAGGTATTGCGGGAGATAGAAATCCAATCGCGTTTAAAGTGAGTATAAGCCATAGCGTCATGTGGTTACTTAACAATTCCATTTCTGCAGGCACCCACACATTCTGCGCCTTCTCACTTGGTTTCATGACGAATCCAAGATTTACCTTGCACTGGAAATTGCTTCAGAGGGTGAATTGTATAAGCATTTGCGTAATGCACCATTCCATCGTTTCGACGAGTTACGCTCGGCTAAGTACACGTACCAAGTCGCTGACGCCCTTAACTATTGCCACATGAACAATGTTATCCACAGAGATTTAAAGCCGGAAAATATTCTTCTTACGTCGGATGACAATGTAAAGCTGGCCGATTTTGGATGGTCTGCACATACAATGTCGAATAAGTGAGTAAAGTGTTGGCAACAATTCCAAGTTGTTTGTGAATTTACTATACTTTCCCAGACGGCGAACAATGTGCGGCACTCTTGACTACTTGCCCCCTGAGATGGTGGATGGTACTAGTTATGATGACTCCGTAGATCAGTGGTGTCTGGGGATTCTTTGCTATGAGTTCTTGGTCGGTAAACCACCATTCGAGTCAAGCAACACTGAATTGACGTACGAGAAAATTCGCAGACTGGAGATTGACTATCCTAAGCACATGACTTCGGGAGCAAAGGATCTAATTTCAAGGGTAAGTCGGTAAATTATTTATTTATTTATATATAAATAATCGGTGGAAACACTAAACAGCTCCTTCGGAAGAGTACGGCTCGTATTACACTGGTTCAAGTGATGACGCACCCCTGGGTCAAGGAAAACATGCAGAAACGTAATATACAACTGAAGTCCTGATTGATTTCTGTTAGATAATAGATTTTCGCATTATTTTCAACAAAACTGATCACTTTTAGTTGTAAGGCAAAGCAGTCTCAATGAATGTTAAAATGCTATTCAAATTATTTTCGGAGAGATTGTCCACATTATTAATTTGATTTAATAAATATTTTTTTGTTAATTGAACTGGACCCTTTTATTGTACGTCTAAAACTTTAAATGGTAAAGGGCGACTTAAGTGTACGATGAAGTAAATAAATGTGGGTCTAATGGAAGGGACCTAAACTTTTACCCTTATGACTGAATGTTCATCTGCCGTCCGGTGATAAGTCGTGAACCACTGTTTTGGTGTTTGGATGAGAGCTGATAGTAAACTACTGAAGACGTTCTTCACATAAACGACACACAGTGACCTAATATGCAGCATAATCTTTATTAAAGTCAGCACCAAAACTTTTGATTTGAACAGAGTTCAAAGTAAATAAAAATAAAAACAAAAACAATGTAAATTCTTAAAGTGGATTATATTTTTTTTTTTTTTAAATCCTTCTTTACCCCGTTAAATTTCATATCTTTTACGGCCTGTTTGAAGGAGACTCCTTTAGCTTTACTCGTATGACGGGTTATAACTTTTTTTAAGAAATTATTCTGATCAGGCCTTAACATCCTTGAATCGAAATCACTCTTTTTGATTTTTTTTATGTCTTCAACGCTGATGAATTTTGTTTGAAACTTGCTTTGAAGAGGCGCCTTCTTGGTGTCAGCTTTTGCAGTGGGTGGGATCTCATCAGAAAAGTCTTCCCATTGTGTTGGTTCATTTCGTTTACTGTCGAGGAGGTTTCTTCGATAGTTCTCTTCTCGTTTCTTTAGAAAATCCTGAGCATTCGGATTTTTTAAGCTGCCTTGTGATTCTCGTTTGTCGAGTTTTTGCTTTTGAATGATTTCTTTTTTGAAATGTGACCACGGTGTTGCTTGTTCTGTGGCAGCAGTTTTGGCTACTGGGTTGAATTTCACTTTACCCCATTCAGATTCTTTTTTGTTTTTTTCTATTCGACCACCACTTTCTTTCCGAAAGGGATTATTTTTGTTCGTCCAATCCATTTACGACTTTTTTTAAAACAAAAACAAAACAAACGCGGAAAGTAATTGTCTAATAATTAAAAGAAAAATGTCAGATTGCTTTCGTGCTTCCATTTTTGAGCGTTCGAATTGTGTGTTCAGGCAGTCATTTTAACCATTGGGTGAATGACTGCGTTTCTGAAGTAGGTAGATCTGATAAACTCTTTTGCGTAAATACTTACAAAATTGAATTTTTAATTCTTTTTGTTTTAACATAATAAACAAGGAGCTATTGTTTTCTTAGAAGAAACACTTTTTTCATGGTTCCACCATGGATAAATGATGCCTACGAAACAAGAAATCTGAAAGATTTGCACAACTTTTTTGTTTTTATAAATCACGTTTGACAACAATAAAAAATAAGAACGAAATGCACCCACATTTCTGACAGCGATAGATTATTGGAAAATAAATATTTTTGAACACAGTCCCAAACACCACGTGAAGCTTGACAATCTTTGCTGTTTTGTTTTGACAGTTGTATATTTTCTTGCCCAACTTCAATCTTCGCCGAAGATAGCCTTTAAAACATGGGTGCTCGAAATGGTCAAAACTATCCTGGAAAAAAAAACAACACTAAAGGTAAGAAAGCAGGCCCAGATGGAATTGAAGATCGCAATATATCAAAAGGGAATTTATGGGCAGAAAATAGAGGCAAGCGTGGAGGTTCGCGTGGAGGATCGCGTGGAGGATCGCGTGGAGGATCGCGTGGAGGATCGCGTGGTGGATCGCGTGGTGGATCGCGTGGTGGATCGCAAGCTGGCAAGAGTAACTGTGGTAATTCTGGTAGCTACAACTACAATCATCACCAAGTAGATTGGAACAATGGCGAAGACGGCTACTACCAGGAGACTGGGTATCAACGAAATGAAAATATCCATGAGGACGGTGACCAGAGAAGTGGATTTCAAAAATTTCGAGATCCAAATGAACGTAATGTCTTTATGCAGCGTCATATTAACTTTGGCACTCGGGACACGATAAACAGAGCGTGGTACACGTACAATGATGCTCAGGGTGACGAACCACCGACGAAAATGCAAATTGAAACGCCCAATATTTCGGAAAACATAAATCCGCCTTCGGAATTGGTTGCTAAAATACCGGCTGAACCGTCTCCAATTCCTTTGAAAGAACCAATTGAGAGTAAACAACTAGAACTGAAAAAAATCAAAGCTGTGAAACATGAGATCGACACTGCAAAACCGAAGCAGAAAAAAACTGTCGAAAAATCTTCATCTGATAGTGACAGCAGTTCGGACGAGGAAAAACCACCGCCAACGTCTGTCCAGAACAAAACTAAGGAGAGTCCGAAGACTAGTAAAAGTGTCAAAATCAAAAAAGAGCCCAACACTTCACACGTGGAAAAAAAGAATGTTTCCAAAGACGCACCACCTGTTGTAGCTCCTCCTCCACCGCCAAGCGAATCATCTTCATCTGAGACTTCATCGTCGAATTCCAGCGACGAAGAGGAGACCGATCCTAGAATGCCAAAACCTTTAAAGGGCATCGAGTCTGTTAAGCCTAAAAAGGAAGAAACCCACGAGGACGATGTAGTTTGTTTGGGAAAACAGAGCAATATTGAAAACCTTATCGACGACGATGAAAGTAATCAGTCCAATCCATGCATGGTGTGTAAAAAGCAAGTAAGAGTTGTTTGTTTTCGTTGTCCCAATCGCTGGTCACGTTTCTGGTTTATTTGCAGGGTCACTCCCCCGATGAGTGTCAAACAAAGTGCAAGAAATGCAGCCAATCAGTCTATGAAATACAAACTGTATGCAAAAACTGTGGCGAGACATACACTCAGAGTATCCAAAGTGCGCCCAAGCCACCGAATCCATTTGCAATGTTTATGCAGTTTATGCAGTTTTGCATGAGTCAATACAGCGATGTCAGTTCAGATATTAAGTATCCGTTTCCTCAGTTTGAGAACCCATCAGCTCCGGTTCTTGGACCTACGCCAATTGCTGAAGTTACCCGCAAAGACATTGCGAATTCGAAACGGGACCGCAAACGAGCTAAATCCGGATCAAAGCACAGCCGAAAAAAGGCACGCACGATAATGAACTCTGATAAAGATACTGATTCGGACAGTAGTTCTAAAGCCACTACATCAACCAAGAAAAGGAAAATGCTTTCGAAATCGTCTGGTCGTGATGTTGAGCCAGCTCAAACACCGCTGCAAACGCAGCCACAAAACCAGTTACCACAATTTGGAGGATATTTTCCAGCACATTTGCCGTTTTCCGGAGGGGCATTCGGTGCACCTGGATTCAACCCGATGTTGGCATTCAGTCAGATGATGGGATTCAATCCATCAGCGATGAATTTCACTCGCTAGTAGAAGCGACAGTTTTTTCTTCTTTAATGTTAATAATAAACCGTGTGTAAGCAAATATTTTGTTAAGAACCACTTTCACTGCCATAAACAGAACATATTCGCTGATTTTTGCTTTGTCTTTAGTCGGGAAGATTGTCCAGAGATTCAATACTACGTGTAATTTGTTTTCCAATATGTTGGTTTGTCACAATAATGGTCGAATCTACTCTAGTAAAAAGTAATGCGTGTAAGTGAATAATGAAAACGCAAACTGTATAGTCAACTACCAGGGGTCGAATCGTCACGTGTGAAACAAAAACAAACCTTGTCATCAGGCAGGCGTCCTCTATGTAGTTACCTTAATCGGATAGTTTGATAAAGTCCGATATCTCTACCATAACGCAAGACGGCCTTCTAGTTTAACTAGATCTATGCGCGGTGGATAGTTGAGCAGGCTGTTACTAATTATTCGTGTGTCAACAAAACTCACACTTTTGGCTTGGTTATCTGACACTCAAAATGTCGAAACCTTGAATCGTACCAATGGTTTCTTTCATTTCATTTCATTTATTTCATTTATTTATTCAATCTACGATTTATAATCCACAGATTTCGAAATTTACCGGCCTTAAAACCTGAGTATATTTGTTTTTCTTACAATTTTAATTTGAGGACATGTTTTGAAATGTGAATTCCTTTCATAGCTTGTGCAAATACTTATGATTTATTTCTACAACCCTTCCATACTTAACCTAAGTTGTTCTAGCGCTTGATTTGCCACTCGTCCCAACATTCCTTCATGCGATGATGAATCCTCATACTTTAATATGCTAACACATTCATCGAGAATATTTACGGCCTCTTGAATCCTCTCTTTAAGATTTGCAGCAGTTAAAGAGCCTGCAATGAAACCACTCTTTGCCAGTAAGACAAGTGGTACGTGTAGCTCGTACAACAGCATTGCACGAGCTCTGCTAAGGCCTGGTTCGAAAACATTTAACACCCCCAGAACTTGTCGGCATAGTTCTTCTTTTCGCTCAAGCAAAATATCAGGCAACTCTACCATTTCATAGCCATGGACCCTTCCGTACATTTCAATGAGACTCTGTTTGATGCCAGTTTGGATGAAGTGTGCTGGATGAAGTACCATCCGGTATTTGCGCAGTAACGATTCGCATTCTTGCAATCGCTCTGGTCCCATATCCATAGCTTGCACGTCAGCTACCTCTGCTTGCATGTTGGAGACGCTTTGTTGAATTCCATCCGCAGGCGTTTGAAACATACAATGATTGCATCTCCAATCGGCTCTCGAATCTAGATAAAATAGAAAGGTTAGGCAACTCCAAAAGCTGTTTCGTTGCGTTCTTACCAAATGGATCAGTAGTTGAGATGAAACCTAATTGGCACTTTGTACACTTGAATGAACTGAAGAATGTTCCCAGCTCTGTTGGATCGGTACACCTGTCACATCTGCAAGTAAAGAACTTTCCTTTTTGTATGTGTTCGAGACGAGCTGCGGTACCGTTCAGGGTGTAAGTGTATGAATGATGAAGTTGTTGACCAGCCTTTAGATTCTTCATTGCCCTTAGGCGGATTCTGGAAATGATTCAAATATTGAAGAGTCTACAACTAGTTTCGGTTTTTGGAAATTTATTCTTAAATATGTTAACGCATGCGGCTACCTGTATCCTTCACTCGGGTAAACACTGCGAGCTGTATTGGGGACGCAATTGTGAGCGAGAACACCGGTGGTTGGATACAAGCATCTAATGGGATATCCTTTGGCTGTGCGGGCTTCAAAGGCATTCACTTCAAGTACACCAACAACTCTCATTATGAGATCTTCAGAGAATCTGTCCAGTTTGCAGGGCCCTCTTAGGTATTTCGCAACGTTGACAAGATCAGCATTCCATACATCGGTCATTTCCCTGCGTGATTGGTTATGGTATTCCATGGGAGCGACTTCTCTTTCCCATCGTTCAGGGTCAGCTTCCTTGCTAAGGAGGACTCTGAAATGAATACACATTATCCATAAACAAAAATTGTCGTTTATTATTGCAAAATATGTTAACTCAGTAATAGTTTCACTGTCACTTTCTAGGAACCGCTAACACATTCTCTTACAGACTTTGTAAATTAAAATTGCGTATGTTGAAGAAACTACACCATGTAGGTATTCACAGAGAATAGAATCGAAGAAAACAAAACAACATATCCTATGCACTAAATGTATTAAAACCATGCATAGCTAGAAATCGGTGCCAAAATAAAAACTTTTATTCTACTTGCTGATCTTTTGAGTTTCTTATAAATGTTTATTGTAGCAGTTTAAATTTCAACTGTCATCATTTAAAAGATAAGCTACTTTCTTTTTATAAAACACCGCACCCGAAAGCAAAATTTCGTTGGATGTCGCTGTATACCTTAGGGGAGAAATGCAATCCAATTGAATACATTCACTGGCACCAACGTCATCTCCGTGTAAGGGGAAAAATTTCACTTTGGCAGACTGAAAAACTTCACACTCCCGCTGATGATCTTTGACCTCGCTAAGGACACATTCTTCGCACAAAGGCCACTTGCACTTGGGACAGGCAGATTCATTAGAGCTACAACACACTGGAGCATAGCAGCCCAAACAAACTACAGGTGAGCTTAGTTTCGGCCCATATGCAAAAGGTAATTCTTCGATGAGAATATCTGAACCTGTAACCGGTTCACTAGCAATTAAATACCGTCCCAGTACCGGACTGCATTCGATTGCAGTAATATTATGAAGGAAAGTCATTGCGACCATTTCACTATCGTACTAATCAAACTATGACATCAACGATTTGATTTTCTTCTGGTAAAACCAGATCCCAGACGAAATTCCTTGTGAGTAGGCACATATTTCTTGGCAGCGGGCACCTGGCACCCTATTTGTGATCTCTCAAATTTTTACAGTACGTGCTGGGGTAGTTTTTCGAATAAATATTTCTTGGCAACAGATTGCGGTTTCCAATGTGCGTATAAATACATTCAATTAAACAAACGTTTGTGCACAATTCGTTAACCGGGAAAATATTGTTTTATGTTTGGAATGCGACCGTGATGACAAGTGACCAGCGAGAGGACGCTAGTTTTCGAACTTGTTTCCCGATATAAATTAAGATTTTGAAAGTTGTCTGCAGTCGTTAAGAAATATGTTCCGTCGCAAACATTTCTGTTCATGATTTGGGTGGCTAGTTTTTGAGTGATTGTACCATAAATTCATATGAAAGCGTCCTCAACTCGAACGGTCTTAGCATCGTTCTTCAGCGTATAAAGGTTTTTATTCACAACCTGATAGGTATTCGGGTTTTCCTAAACCAGAACAGATCAAATATGGACAGATTTTTAGAACAACACAATAATGTCAGCATCCTTATTTACTCTCAACCAAAGAAGTGGCATATGAATGTTATACATATTCAATAAGACATGTTTATAGACCAGTCTTGATATCAAGTAGTTAGGTAGTTAGGTAGCCTGGAAAGTAGGGAAATACCTAACCTATAGAAGAGATATCTATTGCGCCGGTGATTCTTACAATTAACAAACAACTTGTTCGTTTCATTCATAATTTCAATTTCTTTCTAAATTATTGAATTATTGGACGCCTGAAATTTTGAAATTATGTTATTCATGTAAAAAGCATTTGGTGAACACAGTTAATTTGAAAAGCATAAGCAGAATATTGTTCATATTTCCAAACATTGAAGATGAATTTGTGCTTTGCTTTTCCTGTGAAAGAAAATTACACATTTTATTCAAGGTTATTTTATCCATATGAATAAAAAATATAAACGTTTCCCATTGAAAAAGTCTGTCTTATATTTTGCTACACCATTGTCACATTTAAGTTTCAATTTGGGTTTTTCTACGTAAAAGATTGCCCACTGTTGAGATTTCAAGAGTTAACATTCTGTATTATCGTATCAGAGGCTTAGTGGTAAGTGTGTCGGCCTACTAAGCGAGGGATCCCAGGTTCGACTTCAATTGTATCGAGCTTGTAGAACCAAAAACATGATAAAATATCGTGGATTTAAATTATTTAATGAATTACCATTAGAAATAAAAAGTGAAACCGTTTTAACACGATTTAAGAAACTGCTGATTTCACTTATTAGAGAAACTTTAACATGATTCTGTATTCTCTAGATATATTTTTTAAAATTTTGTTATTTTATTCAAACCAAATGTAATTCAAAATAGTTATAAATAAAAATGTACAAACATACAGTATAATTGCCATGAAAGAGCTCCATAAAATTGCAGATCCCCTTCATTCGTCCCCAAAAAAAAAACTCACACAAAACGAATGGCTGTAAGAAGCTAGGCATAGATTCCCTACGGACCTGTTGCGCCAACTATTTATTTTTTATTTTTACTATCGAAAGATATCTTAAAACTGTGTCGTTTTGACAATTTGTTTGTATAAAACAGAAAACCCTATCGGCTATTTCTACAAACTATTTCCTGCACACAAAATACAGGTACCCCGGGGCCACTATACATCATAAGCCATAATCATAATTCATAACTCACATAAGACAACCCGTCTCTTAGGCTGGAAACAGCAGGAGTTACATTTTGTCATTCATATAAGTTTTCATAAGTTCTTTAAATATATCTATATGAAATTGAATAATTATTTATAGATTTAGCTCTTCAATATTGAATTTGTGTGCAATTCTCCCGAAATAGGAAAACCTGTTCAATGTTTACGGTCCTTGCAACTCTTGTTCGCAAACGCGCAGCGCAAAACAAAACAAATAGGTACCACAGTACGTTCTATCAAAATAAAAATAAAAGAAACGTCAGATTTATCGAGCGGCAACTAACCTTAAAGGAGTTATGCAATCCAATTGAGTGCATATGCCTTCTGAGCTAACATTTCCAGCGAATTTAACATTAGCTTTGTGGAATACCTCACACTCTAGCTGATGTTCCAGTGAATCTATACACGCACTACACAATGGCCAATCGCATTTTTCGCATCGATCCAAGGAGTCGCCATCCTCGTCGAACTGCAGATACATATAGCATCCTAGACAAACTATTCCACTATTCTGCTTCGGACCGTGAGCAAATGGGAGCTCATCGACCACCACTTCACCAGTTTTTACATCATCCGAGAGAACGATAACGCGACCGAATTGTGCATCCACTTCCACGTGAATCTTGTTCATGATTTGCGTAATTTTCTTTCTGTTATGATGGAAAAACTCACGATCACGACAGGACTATATGATAGCAACTAGTTAATTGCGATGAAAATTGATAATTGCACTAAGTACATAGCCATATGCACAAGTAGATGTCAGCATCATGCACGGATCGACTACTATATATCAAAGATCTTGTGTGATGATGACAATAGTTCTAATCTAAATTTAAAATTATATATCGCTTGCTTAGGGCACTGCATTATCGAAAATTCAAATTTGTCTCTTTTGTGAAAGCGATCATTAGAGATAGTAATAAATACCAAATTTCACTACAATATAATATAAAATTAATGTAAATAATAGTTGACTGTGTAGAGCGCTGTAAAATAATTCAGTTGCTAAAAATTTTGCTTATAAAGTAACTTATCTGTTATTTATTCTGCTTCTATGTGGATGGGAAAGTGTGGTGATTGGCTTGGTATGATTGATAAATAACCAGCGATTGAGATGAATTTATTTATAAATAATTAAATACTGCGGAAGAATAGATACCGCAGACAACTACAGATAATTATGATCTACGAAGTAGATATAATGGACATTATTTTCAAATTCGTTACCTGCAGTCCTTAAGTTACCTATTACAATAAAAGTACCTAAAGAATATGAAGAACAAAAAGACCAATTTTATAATTGACGTTTAATTTTACACAAATGGATTTATATGGGACAGTCTTAAATGTGAAGAATATGTGTGGAAAATTTAATTACATATTTGAAAGTTCTTATTCACCCCTATCGAGGTATCCGTTCGGAACGGGTTTTTCCATTCGAGATGTCCGCTCCGATACAACTTTAGGAAAAATTCTCCGATGACAACTAGGCACCATGTCGCATTGCGTGGAGCCGCGTTATACAACTCACTTTTGACAGCTACACCTACACGGCACCTTTTTTTCCGAAGCCCTCCGACAACTTAACTTATTGCAGCGGAATATTTTTAATGTGAAATGAACGCGTTTATACGCTTCATTCATTTTGTTTCGAAACGGATACCTACTTCGAACGCAATTCAAGTTCCGATCAGATTTGATTTTCGGAATTTTTTCCGAACGGATACCTCGATAGGGATGATTATTTTCTGAAATCCGCTCATTTGCTTATTTTTTAAACTCCCATTTGAGTAGCAATTATCTTTTGCACTTTACATAGCCAACGGATCTTTGATTACGCTCTAGTTATCTATTGTAAACTAGAATCCGTTTCCCAGCACAAATTACTTGTAGCTTTTACATATGGTTCGATATGCCTTTGGAGTTAGAAGATACGACCATGTATCTCATTTCCTTGGATGTTCATGTGTACATTTTTGGGAAATTAGATGCTGCGTATTTTTACACAAATTAATACATGATCGATCACCCCCGTGTTTATTTGAAAAATTAAAATTTGTTCAGTCGCCAAGAACTTTTAACCTTAGTACGCCTAGCTCTAAATATTTGAATTCGTGCCGCCTCTTTTTTGTTCATTTGTCCATACTATGGAATTCTCTGCCTGTAACCATTAAGCAAGTAATAGGAGCCAAGCAATTTAAAAGTGCTTTATTTGCACACTTCTTGCCATTGTAATCTATTCTTATAGTTTTGCTTTATTTCATCTTTCATTTCAGCTTTTCTCTTTCCCCCTTTTATATCTATTCAACTCCTTCCTCTGTATCTCTAATAAATTCTAATTTAATTTTAGATTTAATTTAAACTATAAACTTAATTTAAACGCTCATTTAATAGTGCTCCTTATTTTAAGAAATTAATTTAATGTGCATATTCTTGCGAGGTCTTGTACTATAAAAGACTTTTGTCTATTTGTACCTTGCCAAATAAAATTGAATTGAATTGAAAATTTAAAATATTCCCAGAAAAGTATCTGGATTCATTCGCTTTCATTCATTTTGTTTTTTTTTTTTTTTTATTCATTGGTATAAATTATTTAAACAATTATAATATAATATAATTATATATCACCTCGCTGAATGGCTTTCGTGGCTAACATACTACACAGGCATACTCTTAGGCGGGCCATCCACCTGAACTTGGATGCGATTATAATAAAAAAAAACGATAATACAGTTCACTTTGAATCTATGTACATTTAACATTCAAGCAAATACCTTTTCTCGTGTACGTCAAAAAGAGACACCATCATAACGACTGCATTGGACTAATTTTAATCGCTGCTGCCGTCTTCTTCGTCTTCACTGTCATACTCAGTCGAAAGGCAATTTTTTTCGCAAATTAAGTGGAAGTCGCAATTCTGCTGTCGGTCTCTGATTGTGTTTGAACAACTTTTTCGTGTTCCTCTTTAAAAGTTGATTTAAATTAAAAAAAAAAAATCATTTCAAAAGTAAGTACATTTTGCTAATTCACGAAATAGTTTCATCGAATTTAGAAAGTTTCCTGAGATTTCCCCCAAAAAAGAAAAGGTTATTTCCGCTCCATTTGGCATTTTACAAAAGTCAAGAAAAAAATGTGTGCGCTTCTGATTTTTAAAGAAAAAAATCGAAAAAAAAATCAATTAATCAATCATTTAATCATGCGGAAATTTATCAGATTACAACTATAATTGTACGAACTTTATCGTGTTTTTGATGGGTACCGGCGTTTTTTCGCTCGTGATAAGAATTTTAAAATTAAATCTGTACAGCTCGAATTCGACATGTTACGTAACACTCTGGGGCCTCACACTGAATATAAATTATATATAATGTTGATGGAGAAATTTATCTCTTGCTCTCCACGAGGTTTGGTTCTTTGGTCACATGGAATCGCACACTAAGTGGAAAAAACGTTCTAGAAAGAGGAAATCTGATTTTCCACGGCTGCAGGGAAGTCTCGTGATGCTGGTCGTTCCTCGGTGGTACTCTTTATTTACAAGTACATTGATATCGAGCGATAGTAACAGTGACGTCATCAAATCAATATAGCAGAAGGAGGTGTGTGTAACTAGCTGATGCCCTGGTGGAATTTTAAATAGTTGGAACTATGGTTCTACCTATTGGTCTGGGTCAATGAATTTAACTATGCATATAACATTCGGGGGCTCGCTTGGTTGCCACTCAATCCATTTTACAGAAAGCATTATTTTGGCTTTAGTACCAGTGCCCAGCCAATTCCCGTTATTTGCGCAGTGCTGCTCTGCGGGGGTGAATGAATAAGTGGGTTGAATTGCTTATGTAAGGGTAGGTGAATTTCGTAACTGCCAAGAAGCAAGAACCTAGGCACAGATTTCTTTTGTTTCAGGAAAAGTGGAAAGTGATTTTAAAATTCGGCGCAAGTGGGTTTTAGAATGTTTGTACCTGGACGTTCAGAAGAAATTATTTGTCGATTACGAAAGATTTGTATTGCAGAATTGGTGTGGTTCAGTGCAAGATTGTAGTGAGTAATGATAGGAAATGTTAGAATAAACATACATATTCCCTTGTAAACGTAGATTGCTTGTACGTGACGACATCGCTAACCCACAAACATTTATGAGTTGGCTGGTTACCTCGTTACGCAACCAAAAGATTTGTTTTCTGTTCTAAACAGCTACATGGATACAGCCAACAAAGTTCCTTATGATAAAGGAATCATGTGATTGCCGCTACTCGTGTATTGGGAGATGAATTTTATGACAAAAATCCTTGAAAAAAAGAAGTCTTCTACATTTTTTAAACAACAGAAGTGGAAATTTGTTGTTTGCATGTGATAAAATGTTTTGTGATTGCAACTAGGCAACTACATGTTGGAGAGATAGAAAGATATTGTCAATATTCTCCTGTTCTTCTCTCAACTGCGGTGACTCCTCGCCTTCATAGTTTTGCGTCATAAATCTCTCGGTCAAACCCCTGACGAATACATTTCCCTTTCGATGACATTACATTGCATGAGCTCTTACAAATAAACATCTTTTGAAAATCTGTAAAGCGTTTCTAAATATCAAAGTACGAATCGATAATTTTCCCCATGAATCAAAATATTAAAACTTTTTAGATAACTAGGACGTAAAGTGGCTTTCGATGAGAAAAACAATGAGGTCGAAACCAAATGAGTGTTCGATCCGTTGCCGCTGGACATAGAACATTTCTAGCACGACACGGTACGATGCCGATTGTTAGTGAAGTCGGTGCACAGCCATTCGTTAACAGAGAAATAGAATCTAATCCAATCGGAAAATAATCGCTCACAAAAAACTAATAGGAAAAAGAAATAAAGTTGTTAAAATTTAACACGCTACCGGCGGCATTCTGGCTTTAGATCTTCCATCGAATGTAAAAGACTTTCCAACCGTTTTGAAATACCTATTCTTTCTGATTCTGTTTTTGTTATGCGGTTAGCTCGTTACTGCTGAAACGCTGTGCTTCAGTTGTTGCCAATTTGTTTCCTGTTTCACCCACCCCTTCTCCAAAGGCTAGACACTCGTGTAACGTTTTTTTTCACTTATTCTGTAAACCAATATCCGTTATAAGCTGCCACTTAAATAATATCCATGCCACGAGGAACAATTTGTTTGCGGTCAATATCCGGAAATGTGTGAATGAGCTTTAAGAATCGCAACACAAATAATCAGATCGATATACTTCGTGGCATCATAGACAAAACAAAGCTTGTGTGCATATAAATAACCATAAAATGCGATATCTTATTGATGTCACTCTAATTAATTATTTTCCTAATATGTTGTCTTCTGTTTTGATGGCTTCCTAGTGACGAATTGTGTCAGCGGGTAATTTTTGCTTACATAAAACGCAAAACTGCTAGCATTCATATTTATTAACAGTAACTAATTGTCCATTGCATTATGTGCTTCATGATACAAAATGAAAATGGTATACGGTGCTCATGAAAGCGATGACTAAATTGCGAACTATCACAAAAACAAGTTTTGACTATTTTTGGTTCCAACCCGAAAAAAAAAACTCACTGATAGCTGCTTTTGGATTGTAGCCCAATCACTGTAAATAACACTTACAGACCTAGATAATTGAAAGAAACCTTTTGGCTTGCGAAACAACTCATAAAATGTTGAAATGTATTTTGGTAATCTATGGCGCAAAAAAAAAAAATACAAAATAAACAGATCACATATAGCTTTCTCTGAGAAATAACACACACAGTAAAACACGCCAAACAACGTCACACGCCGGCATAATGTTGTATTTATAAACTCGTAGTCGCTAACGACGCATGAGGCATCGATAAACGAGTGAACAACATATTTTTGTGCTGTTTGTGCCGGTCCGACACCGTCACATGGGCACGTTACTCTACGACACTCGGGTTTCGTGCAACTGAAAACGAAATTGAAGTCGGAAAAATAAACGCATTGTAATTATTCTGTCTGCGACAATTCAGTTTCGCACTACAAAACAGATTTGTGATCAGCGATACAGTGATCGGCGATTGCTTCAATGAACGATTTGTGGTGAATGGCCTCTTTAGGGGTAATCAACCAGAAACAACACATGTGCTGTGTATAATTGTATATGTCTCTAGTCCTTGACCATCGCGCGTCTAGATGACATTGAAGCTGCAGCGATGAGTATTTAATTTTCACTTTCTGGCGGCACATGTGTGTGATCAGTCGAATTTGCGATAAATTTTTGCTTGTTATTTATTTATTGACTGGGGGAAATAAAACATTCGCGGAAATTGTATCGATACCTTGTTTACTAATAAGGCTCAGTCTGGAGATTATATTGGGAAATGTCAATGAAATCACCAGTCTAGTGGACTGAGTGGTATTTCACATTTCAATTATGTAACTGCCTGGCTTGGGTTGTGCTTTTCTGTAGAAGTATTACCAAAAATGATTTGCAATACGAAGTTAAGCGGGCATACTTAAATTCAAACCGGGTTTTATTGGTAAAGTGACTATTTAACTTAGAGGGCAATTTTGCATGTCAATAATAAATCAACGAGTAGGTTTAATGATAAGTTTGCTGATCATTAGGATACTTTTCCGAGGAAACACCAATAATGTCCACCAACTCTCGCTTTATTCTTATCTGTCAGTATTTGTGGTCGTCTAAAACGTTTCTGCAAGTGAGATACTTATATACCATTTTGCTGACAATCCAAATTGCTGCTGGATTAACATTCTCAAGTTTTGCGCAATGATTCGGCTTCCATTGTGTCAATAGAAAGTCCAAACAGCAATAAAACAATTCATTTGGTTGTCAGACATGCAAAGTACAGTTGCCACGTGGAAAGTGAACGTGTAGTGGCGAGCGTACGCACTGCTGACACGAAACCGTAGCTGAAAAAAGCAAATAAGACTACTTCACATGCATCTTAATTGCTTTAAATGGTCATTAATACATTTAGTTAACCAGGCAAAAGTATTGCTCCAACCCGTGACGAAGTCTGATGACAAATTTCCATCATGCCACAGCTAAATGACTTGGTTTATAGCAGAACACATTCCAGTCTAAGTTTTGAGGGCATTCTCTGAAATGTATTTCATGTTTGCTTTGTTGTTTTGCAGACGCATACTACATACACACATTTCAAAGACTTTCTTTAGTTAAAAACTCGTGGTTAATATTTTTCTAACGCCATCTTATCATTATTCTTTACAATCTGCATCCCGCTCAAACATATGAAATAAAAAGCACACAACACATGGTAACACTGTACAAACTAATATGGCATCAGGTTCCACCAGACCCCGACCCTGATTACGAGCTAAAACAGGAGGAACGTCGAGCCAAGGCACTGGTTCGTGTTTCAATTTTAAGTGTCTTTTCATTTTTGCTTAAGTACCTACTTTTATTTTGAGTTTTTTTTTTTTCTTCTGTTAATATACATTTAATATTTAGCTACCAACTTTGTTTAGTCACTCGGAGTTAAATGTGTATATATGTATGTATGGACTTGTGGCCTATCTCTCACTAATCGCGGTCTACTTTTGTACGATTTATTTTAGATGGCTCCTCCATCATACTCAGATCTTGGCAAACAAGCCCGCGATATCTTCGGCAAGGGCTACCACTTTGGCTTGTGGAAATTGGACTGCAAGACCAAGACCAGTTCTGGTATTGAATTCAACACATCCGGACACTCTAATCAGGATTCTGGAAAAGTTTTCGGTTCTCTCGAGACCAAGTACAAAATCAACGATTACGGTCTCACTTTAACCGAGAAGTGGAACACAGACAACACCTTGTTCACTGAAGTTGCACTCCAGGATCAATTGGCCAAGGGTTTGAAGCTCTCCTTCGAAGGTACATTCGCCCCACAATCTGGGTAAGAACAAAGAAAAAAAAAACCTTTCAATTTGCATCCATTTTTATGTTTTTCCTTTTTTCTTTTTAGCAACAAGAACGGCAAATTCAAGGTCGCCTATGGCCAAGAAAACGTGAAGATCGACTCTGACGTCAACGTCGATTTGTCTGGCCCATTGGTCAACGCTTCTGCCGTATTCGGTTACCAGGGATGGTTGGCCGGCTACCAGACCGCCTTCGACTCGCAGAAGTCAAAGATCACCACCAACAACTTTGCCTTGGGCTACACAACCAACGACTTCGTCCTCACTACATCTGTGTAAGTAGAAAGAAAGCGATTGTTGGTCTGTATGTTTCTAACAATTTGCGCTCTTCTGCAGGAACGACGGTCAAGAATTCAACGGCTCAGTGTTCCAGAAGTGCTCCGACAGTTTGGACTGTGGTGTGCAATTATCGTGGACATCCGGCTCAAACGCTACCAAATTCGGTATTGGTGCCAAATACCAATTGGACAAGGATGCTGCCGTCCGCGCCAAGGTTAACAACGCTAGCCAAGTCGGTCTGGGATACCAGCAAAAACTCCGTGATGGCATCACACTTACTCTTTCCACATTGATCGATGGCAAGAACTTCAATGCCGGTGGACACAAGATCGGTGTAGCTCTAGAATTGGAGGCTTAAGCAGAGCTGCAAATAAAATCTTAAAACCAAAACATCGCTCACAAATCACCATCAAAAAATAACAGCAGATCAGCAGTAATGTAACAAGAAACATTCAAAAGAACAAAATACACGAGAAGCGGAAACCGGCAACATTGATAAAAGGGAACTTTTGTTTGTTAAGACCTAAAGACAAAATTTAAAATTAAATAAAAAAGAGAGAGAACTGCCTACAATTTATTGAAAACCTAAAATAGAAACTGATTGTTTTGTTGGTGTTTTTTGTTTGTAAATTGAGGTTCATTGTCGCCCATCAGTCTGTATTCTGATACACGTTGCTAAAGAGTCTCATCTTTTTGTTGACCACTGCTTGGCTATTTCACACTTCTTTAACATTGGTTTTGAATCATCGGATCTTGCGTGTTCTTCATGACGATCTGTAGCCGAATCGCTTTATACTTGAACGAGGAGTACTTGACGGATTTTTTTTTTTTTTTTTGTATCACGTTTATGGATGTCATTCCCTGCAGGTATAGCTAGTCCATGTATGAACGTGTCTACTTGGCTAGTTTCTGTATCAGGTTCAATCAGCAAATCGTAACCCAATGAAATGTTTACACAAATGTTATCTAGTTTCACAAATCAGTCTTAAGCTGCACGCCTCAAGGATCTTATAGTGTGTTGTGGTAGTTGATATACATATATTCAGATATAATATTGTCAATGTTTCAAGGTAAGGAACTATAAACAATCGTTGCGGTTATATGGATCTGTCTAAAATTGTAGTAATAAGGGTGGGTGTACATATAAAATGCGAGTATACTAATTCAAATATTTATTTGCTGACACCCTACAATGAAAATTCTCCCAAACTACCATTAACCAACATTTACAAGAAATATTAATTTTAAACCATTCCCAAAGATGTTCAATTATAAACATTAAATAGAATTTCAACACAAGCTCGTCTGTCCTTTGTTTCGTCACTCTTTTTGTGAAACAGTAGGTGCATTCTATACCTACTGCTTAATTCAGCTCCTGTCAAGTATTTCTCAAAGTACTTATGATCCACCCTCGGAATTTCGAATTTAAAAACTCCCTAAAATGAATGGGGATTTTACTTTTCATAAACATTTATCAGCTATGCAAATACATACGACTTCACCGCCACAAGTTGACCCTGTCATAGCCTGGGAGACCATGTACCATATTCCAGAATCGTCATTTCTGAATTTATCACAATGTAAATCGGTGATGATGTGCTCCTCTTTTCGTTGGCATGGCGGTGGTTCTTCTATCGTGCACTTGTACACTATAATTGTTAGCTAAAAGAAGAGTTGTTTTAGCAATTAATCGATCCTTTTAAAGAAACAGGAGCCCACCTCTTTTTCCCGCATATCTATTGTACGAACAAGATAGGTTCCATAAATGCGATCGATAAATCCTTCATCGTTGTAGTCGTAGTGAACCTCTTGGATTTGAATTGGATATTCTTCACCAGCCTCCAAGCCATCGGGACAGTTGTCAAACCGTGTCATATTGATTTCCTAAAAAGGCGACAAAAGTAAAATGTGAAGAAGGTCTATTCGAAATTCTTCCAACCCTGCCAGCGTAAATGATGGCCCCGCCATTTTGTGTTTTGTTTAACCGTTAAAAGTATTTTTTAGTTATTCATCACAAACAGAAAGGGAAATATGACGTTTATTACTTTAATGTTACATACTGCGCATCCCAGAATTTATTATGAAATGATCTCCACTCTGTGATAGACGTAAAATATAAAAAACAATCTTTTGCATTGATCGGAAAAGTTAAAGAAAAAACCGGTGAGCAATTGATTAAAGATGTATATAATTTATGTGAACCTTGGTACGTATCGAAAACTTACATAATCTCTCCGAGCTGCTTTAATGCTTGTACTTACCAGAGTTAGAGCTAGTTTTATTAATCCAAGGATTATCCACACTGTAAAACGTAGACACATGTTGCAGTTAAGGTTTACTCACAAAAAATGGACCAACTTGTTGTATGATTTTCAAACTTATATAGTAGCAAACTTCATCGAATCAGCGTGGACAGAGAGTATCAATTATGTCTGATCAACATGCAATTCAGATGCTTTTAATACTCACGCATATAGGTTGTGAAAACCGCAAATTGGTTGCTTATTGCTCTAAAGTAATCAATTACTTTTATTTAAACAAGTTTGTACAGTGATTATATAGTGGCAGTATTTGAAATGGAATGGAAGTATGTCTTTGATTAGAAATGCAGTTACGATCTTAAAATAGCATGCTTTTAAACACCTTGTATATAATTCAATTCGAACATTAAAATCTCTAAATGTTATATTATGTGCCACGGCTATAATGGTCGTTTAAATTTAAAATTTTTTTTTTTTTCTCCTTCATCTCATTTGAGGCAAATCCTGTGTTGGGCGCCAATTTTAAATGTAACGTTTTATTAGGATCGTCGAGGTCGAGTTATCATAGTTTGCTAATGTTTCGTTGATCTCGGTGTGCGTCTAAGGCTAGATTTCCCTTTCCTTTCGGCAGTTTGACAAGTTTCCGACGGAGGAAATAAAAGAAAATGGTGAGTTGGCAAGAGAGAGAGAGAGAGATTTTCACTTGCAGTAAGTGTACTCTGTAATCTCAAGCAGGCTAGCGACGTTGTTAGATGGAGTAAGCTCGATTCATCTTTTATCTTCCATAACCTATATATAATTCCTTCGGGGTGAAACTCTGTTATAACTCGACAACCGCTGGGCCGTTTTTCATGATTCTTTCCACGGGGATCACAATTGATCTATCACTTACGTGATACCCCAACCGAAGTAGACAAAGTGGTGGTTTGGTGTTTCTGAAGAACTTCGAATTCCTAATGCGACCAATTGAGTCGGAATCCGATTTCTGTGTCCATGGCAGTAATTGAAAACAAACGCACCGCTTAAAATGTTTAAATATGAAATTAATTTCATTTGTTTATTATTTCTTTTTTACCATTTTTCTTTCTTAAAAAAATTTAAAAATAAACTCCAATTTTTACATAAGTGTTAATAAAGTTGCTTTTGCATTTTGTTGTTATTGTTTTTGATAATCTTTCACAAATCAAACCGACAGTAGAATCATTCTATATGTTTGTTTATTCTATGCATTAGGTATGTATATAGATTTGTGAGGAAAATTATAATAGTGAAGGACACACAGACACACATTTGGGGAAATAAGTACGAGTAAAGTTGAAGGAATGAATTACTGATTCGAAATTGCAACCAAAGACAAGATTAAATCCGTTAATGCGTGCAGGAAAGTGTTAAGAGGCATCGATCAAGAAACTTAACAATTATAAACTAATGTTTCACAATTGCGTTGTATTTTGTTCTTCTCATTTCTCTTTAAAAGAGAATGGGAAGAGTATGTTTTGAGGATAGGGGAGGAACTAAACTTCTAAAGACTTCGATAGGAAACGATATGATGGAACAATCGAAATTATCTTGTTGTATAGTAGGTTTTACGCGTCCAAATCGTTTACAAATAGAACTTCACGATTTTTGAGGCCAACTTCGCTTAGAGTCTTTGCCTCGTCGGCTCTGTCTTTGGCGTAAAGAACACGTTTCGGGAAATTCGTAGTGATTTCAAACTCATCTGGTGATAATGGATGACAGAAGAGATAGTTGTAGACGTCCTAGATGGTGAGAAGTCATTTTTAATTGTCAATCAACAATTTAAATCAAGCGGCACGAGTTTGGTTTACCTGTAAGGAGTCTGTTGATAGGAATCGCCGTTCGATACGTGCTCCGTTTGGTAGTTTAAAGACAACGCTTACAGCATTTGCTGAGTCTGGTGGGGGTTCAGAAGGCACTCGATCGGCTAAGTCGATTTTTTGCTGCGCTATTTCCTACAAGGGGATAGAAGTTTTTAAGTAATGGATTGAAATGTTGGCTGAAGTCCTTTTGATTTTGATTTTGACAAGGTTTGAGTGTTTCTCTTACTCACCTCCTTCCGTCGTTCCTCTGCTCTACGCTCATTAACCTCAGCTTCTTGTGCTTGTCGCAATTCTTCCAGTTGCTCTTGTCGCCGCCTTTCCTTCTCCTCGTCGGCTCTTAAGCTTTGCTCGTAAGCCTCATCTTGCTGCTGACGCAGCGACTGCGTAAAACTACGTTCTAAGCGATCAGCACGCGCCTGGCTTAACCACACCTCGTTGCTGGAAATCACTGTTTGCAGTCGCCTTACCAGCTCTTCTGGGGTGCAGTCACCCTCAAATCGTCCCATAACTATCATCTTATTCGCTCGCAGACCAATCAACACCATCATCGGGTATATACACGCATGCATTGAGTGTGAAACACGATATCCCTCAGGTGTTGCCACATCGCATCCCCAAAGCAACACATTGCGGTTTACGTAATCGATGACACTCTGATCGGCGAATGTCTGACTGCAGAATGATGTTACATCATCACTTTTGGGTACATCCTTGTGTAGATACACCAGGAGGAAGCGCAACTCATTCTTGGCGTCATTCAGAGCCTGGGCATAGGTACCCTGATAGAAGACTGGGTGTCTGGGGTACTTTTCGTTGTATGTTTGTATGAATTTCATAACATCGCCCAGCGGATCGGTAACAACTGAAAATAAGACCCTTTGTATTGCAATCAAACATGAGGAATACTTTACAAGCAAACACACTTCTCTCATCGCTGCGCAACAGGCTGACCAATGTACTAATAAGCGATGACACCGTTGAATAGCAGTACTGAAATACAAAGTTTATCACGTAGCCAATGACTCCAGTGAAACTGCCAGGCATGGGCGGGCCACTGCCCGTTCTCCCACCTGGCATACTCGCCGAGAACACCTGCTGTAGGAAGCGATCATTAACCACATTTGGTGCACGCAGCTCTGTCGAGGCGGCGTACATGGACGGTCGGCCTTCACGGATGTTCATTTGTTCTTGGAATGCAACCTGTAATGAGAATGAATACCTAAGTTGTGTGAGCGAAATTGAATCTATATTGACCTCCAAATCCCACTGATGTCGTATAAGTATGTCCCGGCAGACGTTCATGTCGTCGATGCCAGTGATGTCTTGAAATTGCAGAACCTTGTCGGTCTGTTCATTGGATAATCCATCAATGGCTTCCATATTGATTAGAAACTGTTACGATCTCACTCTCACGATGATACGGGTTAACTACACGGGGGGCGGTGACCCTTTTTCAAGGTCTTTGATTATTTTCCTGCAAAAATGAAACAAAGAAATGGTAAGAACCGGACAACTCGAAAAACTCTACCGCGATGCCTACTCATTGACTTGAAGATCTTAGAACTCGATTTATGTGGACTTTTTGCCGATATTTTTCGCAATATCACTCTCCGCCGCACTGTACATATATGACAAGACACAAATATTGCTCTTCCTTTGGTCGTCAATTAGTGCGGGCTTTCCACGTCAAAATAAACACATTGTCAGCAAAAGGAAAAAGGATTTCAATTCGTTTTCCCTAGATTGTTAAAATTGTGTCTTGTTCGTGGGAAATTATGTGAATTTTTTTAGCAAAAAACTGAAAAAAAGAAAAGTAGTTCCAGAAGAGGGTACAAAATTGAGTCTTTATAATTTGGAGAGTTGTTTTTTTTTGACAGTTTGTAGGTTTTCGCTGATTCGTTGGTTGTGTAGAGTTCGAATAGCGTTGCCAAAATATATTTTCGTTGGTAAACTTACACTGAGGATGTGTTCCACAGGAAGAACTTGTTGATGAACGAAGGGATTAATTTACTAATGTGGTATTCGATTGGGCTTCTTCAGATTTGCTATCAGATTTCAGATTTCGTGTGCCTTATCGAACATAAAAACGTCACTTGCTCTTTTTTGTGTTGATAATTGTGCGATTTGAATATGTGCAGTCTTCGACACTTTTCTAGGCGATTTCCACTCACTGGTTAAATTTTATATTAAAACATTCGAAATTTCCGCCCGATTGATCTCTATAGTTCTACATAAATAATTTACAAAAACAGATTCAAACCAAGTTTTGTATACTATTTTTTTATGTTGTAAGCAAGTTGTTAACGTTTGAACTTGGTTTGAACGATTTCATTTGAAAATTTTTTTTTTGGGTTTTCTCTCAATGCGGCGGGTAGTTTTGCGCTAGATTGAGAAATTTCTCTGAAATGGATGTTTCACAAAAAGTGCTAGACATCTAGCTCAAATGGTGATATGTAATTTTTTTTTATATGGAGTTCGACAAGCCGCTAGTTATCCAGCGGGCAGTGGAACGCGGCCAATATATCTTTTTTTGCCATTCTTGATTTTTCAAAAAAGCAACTAATAATCACCAACGATATTCGTTTTCTTTATTTCAATATGTTTGATCATGAATAGTTGATAATTCAACAAAAATGTGCGAAATGGTAGGATTTAAGAGGTAAAAGTCATACGCTGCTATTAATAGATTTTGGTAAAAAAAACTCCCTAAATATTTCGAAAATGGATTGAAATTTATGAAAACTCAAATTAAATCAAACAAATGAGATTTTTCGTTTTCCATTGGGGCAGAAAAAACACTTTTTCCAGATTCAGAGCAGTTTTTCTGCTCTCGAAATCAGCTGGCTGGCCGCAAAAGAACATTTTTTTTTGTAGTCAGAGTAATTTTGCGAATCTCGATATCTGAGCGAGATTCCCACCTACTTACACTAACGCCAAAACATTTGTCATTTGTCAAACTTTAAAGTATGTTATTAATTACGTTTTTAGAAGACAAGTCTGTGAAAAATAAAGAACGATTTACATTTGGCCGATGCAATCCGTTCAACATAAATTGGGTGTATTTCTATGAGCAGAAATTACAATTTAAGAACTTACTCTTAAAACACGCACCATCACAAATGCAAAGAAAGAAAAATCTCGTTTTACGTTCCGTTGGGCACGAAAAATCTGAAATCTGGGAGTAAAGTCAAACGACACAAAGCTATAAAACCTTGTTAAATACGTCGAGAAGCCATTTTTGGTGTTGACAGTATTTATGCAGAAAACACCTAGTTGGGCAACGTTGTTAGAAGCTTATGGAAACCACCACTTGAAGCTACTGGCACTACGCTCGATAAAGTGTTTTCAGTTTTTCTGACAGTGGAATAAGAAAAAAATAAGTAAATAAACAATTGGAAAAACTCGACCATTCACAAACAGTGTTTTTATAAATCAATCAAATCAAAAAATATGTCATATCTAGCGAATTTTAACAACGACATGGCTAAACAAATTCTCATCGATATAATCCGCACTGTAAACCAAACGGAAAACTCAAAGAAACTCTCGGAAGCTAAGGCATCTGCTGGAAAGGAGATGTTGCTGATGATGCAGCATGTATTTCCCTTGGTGATGCAGCTCCAAACTGATGTGATCAAGGCTTATGGATTTCCAGGGAATCGAGAGGGCCTAGTACAATTTGCTCAACTTGTCCGTGAAATGGAGCGCGAGGACGTCGAGATTGCGAGGCTCAGGAGCCAAATTCGAGCCATTTATTTGCCTCCGATTGCCATCAATACCACCAACGATGTTCTCATTTAGACTATAAAAATAGAATTAAACTATCACAAACTGTAGTATTATTTTCATTCAAATGCATTTATTGATGTGTTGCGTTGTATATCTTATTATTACATTTTTGAATAACACCATAAAAAAGCCAAATAAACCTGCAAGATTTTTATATTGTAAAGGCGTAAAGTCCTTATTTGTTCTCCGAGAGCGTTGTGCTCTTTATTTGTAGGAGCACCAGTCAAGATTCATTTTAATCAACTCTCCTCAGATTTGAGAGTTGGTTGATGTGGCGTTTGTTGAAATGACTGAGAAAGAGTTGATTTATACAAATGAAGCCGTTTCAAAACTGTGAACTGTTGTGCGCCATGAATGATTCATAAATGGGAAAACAAAAACATTTTTTCAAGCCGTATTGTCGATGTACTTTGACTAAAGGATTGCAGTCTTACAAATTATAGTAGGCTAGTTCCTGATCAACTCGAATAGAGGAACTGAAATTCCTACATTCTGCAAATCAAACAAGCCTTACTAAAAGGTTACTATACTAGTAAGATCTTAAGAAGAGGAAGCTGATTCTATTTTCGAGCGTTTTTGCTGTCAGAGACATACTCATAGTCATACATCATCAAGATCAGATACAAATTGTATTGTTTCTGATCAACATACCTAAGTCCTCGGCTAGTCATGTATATCATGTAAATTCTTAAGGAATTATAAGTAGGCATTACCTTTACAGATCACAATCGATTATCATTCATTTAACTATCTTTGTTGAGTGATTGTTAAGACCTGTAATATAAAAAAAAATCAAGATTGTAAAATAAATCCAAAAATGGAATTATGTAGGTATGTTCTAGTTTTTAGGGTTTTTATTTGCCCTTTTCTTGAAGCAAAGATCGTGCAGTTCTTATTTTCTTTAGATAACAAATATATCCTTTTATATGCCTTAAAACCGTTGCTATTCGGAACATGAAATGTGATTTAAGTTTATTTGGTGACCAAGTATAATTTTGTGTGTCGTTTTTTTTTGGCTTTTTGGTCGATTCTTATCAAAATGCGAATATTAAAACTAGCATTCCATTATTTTCCACTTTGATTTAGAAATGGAAAACGAAATTAGAGGTTTCACATTGATCTGGCCTAAAATTTGCAAGCGTTATTTAAGTATGTAATATTGTGGACATTTTTCACATTTTCACAACCGCGCTTAAATTATACAAAGCCATTGTCCACTACCCAAGAACGTTAAAGAACACACAGCAAGGAATAGTTAAACGGACTTAAAAAAATATTGCCAAATAAAACTATCCCACTCCAAGTTTGCACAGAAATGGGTGCAGTTTGACAACTTCCGTTTGCAATATCTCAGTGCAGGTATCACACCATCCACATCACCTCCCATTAGGGCCTTCGTCATTACCAAAACAAGCTTCAAAATAGCAGACGCAAACAACCGGGTCCGCTCCAATTTCACAAAATACAACTCCACACAGCGACGAGCAACTTTCCAGGAAACACCACTGTTGCACACAGATCTTACCCAGGCTTAGTCCTTCAAACAGTGTATCCTTCGACTTTGTATTTGTAACATTCAAAGTTTCGCAAATTAGAAATTGAGTTCATAATCGTTGAGGAGTATGCTTACAGCAGCTGTTGTACAATATTCGTCCTTCAATCCATTTCCATCATTGTGCGGTACAGTGCGAGGAAGTTATTTCATTTCGTCTTCATTTGCTGATTATAATCCTCGCCAAATAGAGCCAAAGTACTCTCCGACTGCATTCACAGAAGGCGGAACGCTACAACGAGACGAGAAGCTGCACTTGGCAGTCGGTTCCTTCTCTGTGCGATTGCCATGAAGGACTTAATAGTTTTACTACGTTAACTTGCTTATAGGGGTGAACATTAGAGACGTCTCGTCCTCAACAAGTTGCTGCTGCCCGACGGTATCTTCCCTAACTTTGTATCCTCGATACATACATGCAGCTCTTTCTGTTAGGATATGAAAATGAAATGAAGATTGTTTCGTTTTGATAGTTTTAATATACAGTACAGGGTGGGAAGCATTCCTCGGGGACTGGGATTTATGAAGGACTCTATAAACATACAAATATCTCATTGCAATAGAAAGTTGTGTGATAGGTGGGTGTGGTTTTAAGGCTCTAGATTTGCATGCAGCCAGAAGGAGCACTGAATACGGTATGCGATGATGAGACCGAAGTAGTTGTATTTGTCCTTGTGAGCTTATTGCCACAGATAAACAAAGTGCTAAATGTGTTGTGCAATGATTATGGCTCTTGGCTGTCGTTCTCCTGTTGAGTTTGAAGGAAATAATAAATGAGATTTGGGAGATAGTCTCGAGGTAGTGACATAAGGATTGTATTAAGTGAATACAATTTAAAAGGTGCGGGATACACTAGAGGTGGATAAACTAATTTAAGGTGGAGCTTAGTGTTGTAATGAATTTGTATTTGTCACTTTGAGAATTTCTATTACGGAAAGAAAGTCTGCTAAAGTAATCGATATTACATTGCAGATAAATTGGTTGTATAGGTATTTATCGGTTAGGCAAAAAATAATCATCCGCAGTGATTCCGCCTTCCACTTCCGATTTGAATAATAAGGCCCAAAAAGCCGACAAATATTTTTTGTCCTTTTAAACGCATGCTTATTATTTTATCAATGGCCCTTTACCCAGGTGAGCCAAACCTTGATTTATGAGTTCGATTATTCCAACTGGTATCACAGTTACTTCTTTTAGGCACTAAGCCCAGTTTTACTACGTGACCACATGCAGATTCCTCTTTCTATATGCATCCAATTTTCCGCCATTCACGACAAATCCAATCACAAAATAATGGGATGCGATGAGGCGTAAAAGTCGATTTGAATTCGAACACCTTCGCTCCACTCGACTTGAACTTTCCGAATAAGAAATCCGTAAGCGGAGAGAACGACCAGAAAAAGGCTCCCAATTCCGAACAATAAGTGACTTTCGAATGTTAAAACATGCAGAAGATGATGGCATCGTCATCGTTGTCATATAATAGTGTATGAGAATCATCACGGAAGGGGTATCGAAGATTTCGTAAGAAACCCATTTGGGAATTCATATATACTCGATGGGGTGAATGAAGAGAGTGGGTGGCTCTGTGTAGATAAGTAACCATTAGCATACTCTTGCTCTTGCGATTACTGTTGCACGTTTCAATCGAACCGGATAATAATAATTTCATATCGATTGATATGGTTTCGTTACGTTTCTGTCCGTTTGTTGGGATACACTCGTACGTTTGTCAAGTGGAAGACAAGATTATGCAAAGCAGAAGTGAAGGTTGTATGGGTGATGTGCAGTGCAGTTCATTGAGTGTAGGATCCAATTAATATTGGATTCATTTCAATAGTTATAGACGAAGCATTCAGGGTACTATTTCCGATACTTTAAGGTATGGCTTTGAGAAATAACTGAATAACTGGAACTAAGTCTTCGTGTTTGGGAAACATTTGTGTCCCTCCCACTATCCAACTGTAACAACATTCATTGCTCCCATTTGGTCATCATTACTGAACTACCCCAACCATGAAGAGTATTCACTTCAGTGAAATGTATATCTACCCGCAGTGGCAATTGATTGTGCGGCCGGCCAAAAACCTATTTGGGCTAGATTTCTGGTCAAATAAACAAACGGCACCGATGCCTCTCAATTCGGAATTCATCCATAGGATGCGTATATCGGAGGTGCAGCGAGAGATCCTCACTGAACATTTCCTTGTTGAAGGGATACATAATCGATTTTGTATAGGCCGGTGGTATACCGCCCACAGCGCACCTTTACGGCTGTATACGAAATTACGAAATTGCATTGCTGCCCCCCTCTCCGCCAGCAAGTAATTAATGAACCAGCGGTGAGCAATGTGGTTAGGCGCATTTTTTTCAGTTATTGTTGGCGAATTCTATTTGCAGTTGAACTGCGTTTGGTGTTTGATTAAATTCTCTGTGGGTTTAATTGTTGTTGGTTTTGGAGTAATGCTCATCTCATTTTATGCTTGGTTGCGGCCTTAATTTGTGTTAGATGAGGTGTTGGTGTGATGGGCTCTGTTTTTGAAAATATGTTTGCGCCATTTGCAATGCGTTCTCTGCACGGTTTTCAAAAATGATTTCGTTCTGTCTTCTTAATCCTGGAGGAAACGATTAAATCAATGACGAACCTCACAGGCTTTAATTATAGCGATGTGAGCCTGATAAAAATACAAGGGCAGAGCTGCACGCATAGCATTTATAACAAAACACTTTTTTCTGCGCAATAAGGGCCAAGAGCACTTCGGTGACAGTTTCTTAGTGCTTCGCTCATAAAGTTATGTAAATAGACCTATTGCAAAACTATTTGAGTAAATGACGGCGGTTGCAGAATCGTAAGCTTCAAGCTCTAATTTGTGTTCAGAGATAATAATTATTATGCTCAATCGGTGATGTGCGTCGGTTGCTGCACGACCATCAACAACTTGTTTTAAGCCCTCCAAACATTTTTTAGAACAAGTACTTTCTACTCCGCATTACCGCTGCCAACTCCTATAAATATCTTGCATAATTTCTTCGTTCTTTCTTTTTAAATTAAATGCAACCAATCATTTACGATAACTTTTCCAATTTCAGTCATAGCCACACTTAAAACTTCCCAAAGGAAGTTCGCAACGGAACCGAGGCAAGCCATTGGTACAAAAAAAGAAGCAATAAATGCAAAAACAGTCTCTGAAAGGTGGTCACAGTCACCAATTCAGCTATACAGACTCCGTCGCCTTTTGCAATGCGAAGAAGTCTTCTCTTTCTGGAGGAAACTCCTGCAAATAAAATTGCAACAGCAAAATGCAAAATCAAAGTACAAACAGTATAACAGGAAAAATGGAGATGGTGGGTACTTTTAATAAAGTTACTCACAAGAACTGGTCGACAAATGAAAAAAATAAACAAACACCCACAGGAAGTGCAGACAATTTACCGCCAAAAAACTTATCCTTTCATTTTACCGAGCATCTACATGCAATCTCAATGGCGACCACGAAGCGACGATAACGATACTTTTTCCCCATCACAAAGCGTTTTTATTTAATTCGTTTTTTATGGGTTGACATTTGAAACTGTGCAGTTTGTTTTTTTCAAATGATATTGTAAAGAATCCTTAAACGAATAGTGGCTCCCTTGAGTTTTTATGACAGTTAATGCTTAAACAGCACTTCTCTCATTGAACTGGAATTTCTCATCGTCTGACGTTTTAATAGAAAATTGAACACGGGCCCAGTAGTTACCCAATTACCCGAATTTCGTGAGTTAACTTTGTTAAATTTATGACATCTCGTAAAAGTGGATCATTACAAGCTACCATTACTATGGGCAACCCTCGAACTAAGGCCGTCGTCCAGCCCTTGGTCCTTGTGCTGATTAATTACGTCGTTGATGTGGAATACTATTGAACGTTTCCATAGTCGCATGACGACGTCGTTTTCCACGCAACCATTAGCGAAAGTTGGTTATTTGCATGTTTGCATTATTTGGCTTTTAAAATTATCTCCCCAAATGTGTTGGACAGAATGAAAAATTGCGCAATCGGTTAGCTTTCCAACCGTTAGTCAAAAACGAAATTATTTAACTGACAGTGGTCTCTTCTCTTCTGGCACTGCATTGAAAATGGCTAATGCTATCCTTTTTGGCTGCAAAATCGATTGCAATTAGGTGCCTGTCTTCCTTCTCCATCCCATGCGGAAAAGTAAACTTTTACCTTTCTGTTTACTATCTCAAAATGTATCCTCTTTACGGGATTACATGTCGGATTCTGTCAATTCCCTCCAACAAACATTGGTACGTCTTCCGGCGCACACATGGTGTGGTGTTTGTGTACATTCAATCTGATAAAAGTGTTTGCAATCGAAAATAAACTGAAACATAAACAAAACATTCATAATCCTCGTGAGATGTTGTTTATATCGAGAGGAGGTAGAGCTGTGCGAGTGAAAAGAAGAAAGTGAAGACTTCCAAGTTTTTTGTTGGCATTGGTTTTTTGTTTTTTTTTGTCAATTTGAGTGGCGAATTTAATTTCGGTCTTGGGAAATTGTCAGTGTCACCTGTCTCAATGTTTTTGTTGGTGTGGTCGAATAGGGGAGATGTGTGGAGTGTGAGCTCGGATGTCTGAATTATTATTGGAGCAAATCAAGTCATAAATTCCTTGGCTGAGTAATAATTTGACTTTTCTTTTTACATGGAAGAACGAAGCATTAGGTCATCGACCAATCTAGTTGTTACGTTCAGGAGAAAACTATAGTCGTCGGAAATTTAGCAGACCTAAGACGGCTTTAGGATTTGTTTGGCATTTGAAACAGCTATGAAATATGCTGTGCACTTTTTACCCTAACCGTCACAAAAACTGTGGCTTTGACGTTTGCAACTGACAGATGGAGTTACTTATTATCTACTTCGGTATCTTATGTCCGTTGAAAATTTTCACAAATTGGGGTACCACAAAAGGTACTCTGGGCAATGGGTACGTCACTAGAAACCGCTACATACGTTACAATCTAAGTTCTTTTCACCTTTTATCTTACTGCTTGGTTGACGGCTAGGTGTCAAGTTTTGAAACAATACCAAGAAAATATACGGTTGTAGTCCATTTGGTAAGAACAGCAGAAGATGGTCAAGTGTTGATAGGTCTTCATTGGACATAAGGTCCCAACCAAAGCTGAAACATCTAATCGTTGCTTTCAACTAATGTGTTCGATATCTGACTTAAGCATTAAAATCACGTGATAAATTTGATGAAGTAGGGTGATGGCTCCTAAGTTCAGCCCCCTCCAGCAGTCAGCCTCTGACATACAAAGTACATCGCAATAGTAAATACCTTAATCATACATCCAAACAAAAAATATTACTATCTTGGCTAACAGTTCTTCTCTCTGTATGGAACAAAATTGACTCAATCCAGGTGCTACTTCGTGCGTAAAAAATATAAGTCTGCGTACAGTTTTCATAAGTGCAGAATACGAGTGGTTTACCAAAAAAAAAAAAAAAATAGTGGAAGTGAACTTGTAAAAGTGATATAATTACGAATATACTGAAGATATGTGTATTTTATGATTATTATTACGATATTGACACTTTATTTATCTTGTTTCTTAACTTAAAATGTTAGAAATGTTTTTTGTTAAATAATTAAGGCTGACCTTATGAGACATTATTTGTATGATTATCCTAAGCTCAGCCCCCCCGGCTGACTACTGAAGACCACCTTAATTTTATTTTTTCATAATTGAGTATGCACAATGAATGGAAACTTCAATCAGTCTTAATTCTCGTTAAAATTTCGATCAATTTTCTTTGATTTCCAGTAGTCAGCCCCCCTGTACATTTACTAGAGAAATGGGGGCTGATTATGAGAGACACGGTTCCTTTAAACGTTCTCCAGTCGTCAGCCCCTCCTTCTTAAGAAAATGTGTAAATTAAATTGGGGCTGACTACTGTATACTTGCGTGACCGACTACTGAAGCTGAGGGGGCTGACTACTGGCAAATCATACCCTTTCCACTTATTTTCTAAATAGTTTGAATTAGGTAGCTCATATACGTAATAAGCTTAGTATTTTCCAATCTACAAACTTCAAACATACTTGAAGAATGGATTTTTAAGGACCAATCAAACTCAAAAAAAAAAGTTAAAGGGCTGACTACTGGAGCCATCACCCTACATTCCTACCCTCAAAAGCCAAATTGTTATCTCTTTTGAGTCTACATACAAAGAGCCGATACATAAAACCTTTCCACTGCCAAGAAGATGCATTCATAGTGTGATTCTGTATTTCATCACTTTTTATATCCCTATTCCAAAAAAAACCCACAAACAAAATGGATTGCTCTCCTCGAAAAAATCACCCAAACGTGCATCAGTATAATAAACTCCGTCATCCTTCTTCCCCTGACCTAGTTATTGATTTTCCTTCTAATCCCGGTCCTTTACAAAACGCACCACGCACACACCCGCTTCTACTATAATCAAACTTCAAGTTTACAACCGAGACGAGAGAAAATCGCTTCACAGGACCTGTCTTCGAATGCACATTTTATGGAGTCTCGCACGCGGTAAGTGTATTCGTGTATACGCTCCCCGATCCGTAAGCGGAAATTCATAGCTTCCGTTTAAATTTACGACCACCATAATAAAATAGTCCATTTATTTAAAAAAAAAAAAGTTAAAGTGCACGGTATACAACAGTCCTTGTTCGCAAGCCGCCCGAACGCACCCCATCATATATATATGGTGCCGCACAGTAGCCCCCATAGGTATATGTAAATAATGTTCGCTGTTGAATGGGAAGCTTTTCGTTTCCCGACAGGTTTCTTACCGCACAGTTCATGAGTAACAAAAAAAAAAAAAGTCAAATAAAATAAAAGAACAAATAGCAGAATGACAGACTCCGAAAATTGCGGTTATGCCTGGGAAGGCACTAAAAATTCCTCCATTCTAGCTGTACTATACCGCCGAATGTGGCCTCGACATTTAGTACTGCGTGTCGGTATATGCATGTCCTCGCAGCTCCGTTGGATCGGGGTTTCACGTCGGGAATCCTTAGACAAAGCATGACTTTTCATAATATTTCCGCATCATAAAGCTTTGAAGTAATTTTCTGCTCGAGATGGTTTCTTAGCGCAGCGCAGCTATGAAATGAGCATAATGTAGACACAAGGAGACAAAAAAAAGAAAGAAAATCAACCAGTCCACCATTTATTGTCTCTGCGCCACCCCTAAAGAGTGGCACACAAATTTCACAGCACTTCGAGATATTGTTGCTTCGAAATGGACATAGACAGTGGTAGTTGCAAGAAGGTCATCTTCTAACTAAATAGTTGATATATATTGAATGAAATTTATAAATAAGTGGACGATATAAAAGAATAGTTAAAACTAGTGTAGCCAGCCAATGAGTTTTTTCATACCGTGCATTGAGGTTACAACTTTGGAAAGAGGATTCTGTAATACATATTAGGCAACGTCCAAAAAAACTCGGCCTGTATTTTTGTGCTTTTCTTTATTCACAAAATAAGAGGAACCTGGTCCTCTAAAGGACCGATTTCGTTTTCGTAAGCGGCTGCTTTGACTGCCATATTCAGGATGAGGTTTTTATTTTCCGTAGATCCCAAAATGTCTAGGTGAGCTTCACCACAGAGTCGCCTAAGGTACTTTTGTACTGCCCTCTTTGATCGTCTTTTCGAAATCGCTCCTTATCACCCTGTTGATAGAGAAGTTGCAGGAAGCAGATACAAGAAAAGGACCGTCTAGAGGATTCACTTAGAAGCTTACAGGTATAATATAAGCTTCAATATAGAGCCAATTAAGTGCTCAGACCGTAGTCTACTGATTTTGAATAAAAATTTCCGTGTAAAGATGAAGAGAACGTTTGCCAGAAGGACTCAATCACCACACCACAGAACTGTATCAATCAGAGCTAAACATTTTTTTGCCTTGGTACTCCGAAAAGAGCTCTGGATCTTCACGAACTTTAGAGTATTATCCATCATGGACATACATTTGATATAAGACTCCTATTGCGTCAACTCGTTCAAGAAATGTTTCTACTCTTATGTGTTCCAGATCCCTAATCTTAATATAGCTAGCCACGTCTTTAATTGCGAAACTTAAACTCTATTGATTGGATGCCAATTTTCATCTCTATTAACTTTAAAACCCACCTGTGTTGTCCCTTCTTTTCTATTAACTGGCCGATTGCAACTTGTAGGGTTCGATGGCTATAGAGCCTCAAATGTTTTTAAAACAAATATTTGTAGTATTTTCTACTCCCAAAGTTCCATCGAAACCTACTGATAAACATGTTTTTTTCAACAAAGCACAGCTTTTAACAAATTTTTTCAGTCAATTGGTTTGGGTACTTGCTATTATTGAGGAAAATGATTTTAAGTTGTGAGTTGTGACATTTTTCTCGGTCAGCTGGTCTGCTGAATATTGCAAAAGGTGTGTTTGTTTCAACAACCCAAGGTGTGCCTTATCAAAACCAACAGTTGGAACACATAAATGGAACATTCTACCATTGTGAGTTTGTAAAATCTAGCCTGGACACTAAATATGATTATTGATATGCCTGACCTTTCGCACATTACATGTTGTTTCGATTTCGTTTATCGTTGATGCATTCACACAAGTTCAATCCGCGCGGGACTATTTTGCTCTTTCCATGTGCAGTTACTATTGTGCTACATATTTCTGCATCAAATCTCAAGTGTAGCCTTTCCTGACGATCACACTTTACCCCAAAAAACAACTCCTAATGAAATAAAAACGTGTCCACGGGATTCTCCAGTCTCAACTTAACTTTGTAAGAAGTTGCAAGCCATCAGTATATATGTTCGGCTTGGTAATGACGACAACGATGATGATGACGATGGAATGGGATGGCAGAGAGACAATTCTCAAGAAGCCATTTGTTGGACGATACCCTGGTGAATGTGAACAATTCGGCATTCATAGCTCACAAGGATCTTTCCGGGCAGCGCATTGCATATATACACACACACGTAGTGCTCGCCTATACAGAACAATTAACGCAATTCTATTCGCGTTGTATTCACGCACTGCTACTTCGAGGGTATTTAAGGAGGGTAATTGGAAAAGTATGGAGACTCTGTTTTGAAATTTATTAAGTCCTTGGGGTAATGAATAAAAGGCAGCGCCCGCTTGTTTATCAAAGAATTTTTGCGCGCTGCGCGCTCATAAAGTATAAATCAACTTAATGTTGATGCTTCTCGCTTGCTAGTAGAAGTAAACATTTTAATTATGTTCAGGTTCACCGGGAAAGGTATGACTTGCAGGTTTTGAATAAATAGATGTTCCTTTGCAGGGCAATATTATTTTGTAAATTGTAAATTGTGTGAAAATAAAGTCAGAGCACATAACTGAAAAAACTCTTCGCAAAAATTAACCGAATAACATACTTTTATCTGTTCCGAGCCATACTTTTATTCGAACATTTTGACTGACAGGCGCTGAAACAGCACTCGCTTTGCCAAATGTAACGTCAATTTTCTATATTCATTCAAAGTTCTTAGATCTCACTTTGATCCAACTTTGGATCCTACCTACATCTCACAAATTGTGAAAAATCATGATGAACCAATTATGCACTCAAACTGGGACCAAAGGACGTCGGAAAGCTGTAGGCTACTTCAATTCATGCCAAGTCCTTCTTAAGGGAGATTCAAATTTATTTCTATAAATTAAATTAAATGGATAAAACCATCAAATCCATGTAAAAGTCTGTTTTGCGCTTTTCACTTTAAAGCCCCCTTAAGCACAGCATTTATAAGATTCCTTCCAGAAGAGTAAATCTCCTTAAGACAACGAATTAGCAAACATGTTCAACATTTTTCCCTGAGAGCTGAAAAGTCCTCCAAATATAGCTGCGCATACATACAATACACCTGCCTGTGGAGAAAGAGCAACAAAGAAAAAAATCTGACATTTCTACCAACCATTAACTGTGATACAACAAAAGCACACAGGATATGCTCAAACACAAAAGGACTAATTACATATGCAAATTGTTTTTTGATCTCCATTGATACCGCAAAGCGGTTGAACATTTGAACACACACGTATACCGGAGGCGCACAAAAAGGGTCAAAGGGTATTCCAGACGTATAATATACACACAAATGTATATACATGATGTGTATAAATGAATGGGAACGTCCTTTGTTTGCGGTTAGCCTTGAAAATGTTAATTCCTCCGAGTGGAGTGTGTGGTTTTGTGAAGCTTTTCCATTTTCTTGAACTTCAACCAGGTGGAAGGACACTCTGTATTGAGATTAGCAAACTGTAACCTCCGGTTACAGTTACAGCTAAGGTTGCATTCTTTTAACAAAGGTATTTGGATGTGCCATAGTTGAAATGGGTCATACATGTGACTGGCTGAAGAAAGCCATTAGTGCTTGGGACGTGTTGGAACATGAATTCATCCATTCTGCATTATTTGCTGCTTAAATTTGCTCATGTAATAAGAATCTATAATTTCATTTCTTCTTTAAAATTTATTAAATAATTATGTACATAAACACTAAAACGTCCTATTTACATAAAAAGATCAAGGTTACGAAAGGTTTGTCATAGTTGTCAGTTTGACAACTTGAAATTTGTATTTAATGGCCGGGTTCCACTGCCCGCTAGACGTGGAGCAACAACTATCCCAGATGAAGGAATGCTCGCGCTAGAACGATAGCGCCAGCGGCAAAATGACAGTTGACACTCTTTTTCCCATAATTATTTCCAGACTACAATTAAAGAAATGATACAATATGATGAAAACAATATCTGAATTCCTATTTTAATTACGTTATTACCAATTTTATAACAATTATACTTGCTCGGTTTCGTATTTTTTTATTTTGTAAACGTTTGAACTTGGTTTGAACGATTTCCTTTGACAGGTCGTGCTTTTTTTTTTATCAAGTAAGTTTGCGCTTGATTGAGAAATTCCCTTTAAGGGATATTTCACAAAAAGTGCTAGATATCTAGCGCAAATGGTGAAATGTTTATTTTTTTTTAAATGGAGTTTTTCATTCCGCTGGTCAATGGAACGCGGCCAATGTCATTTTCGCCCTAAATAAGAAATAATTTGAACAAACCCGCAATTATTATTGTTAGGAATAACGTTGTCTGAAAACTGTGCGTTCCATTTTTATCCATTTTAAGTAAAATTCACTGACGAACAGTTTTTCCTTGTGCACCACTTTGACAGTCAACAGATTTTTTTAAGACTCAACATATGTTAATTTAATTTCTTTAAATTCCCATCAATTTACTTAATGTGTTACATTTTACGATTTCTCATAATCTTATCTATAATTTCTCTTGTCTACATTATCTTTTCACTAGCAAGTAACAGTTTTATACTTTATAGTAAATAAGATCGTTTATGCAATTGTACTACTTTGACCTATTATATATTAAGTATTATTACCATTAGCTGTTATTCTCTTATTATTTGTTCTCTCAATACAGATGAGCAGATGCTGTAAAATTATTAATTTCTCGGTCACTTGGATTTAGACCACAGGAAGGGAAACAACCATCAAAGCAATAAAATAACGTTATAATTTCATTGGTGTTATTTGTAGCTGCTTTATTAAGAACATTTTTACTGCTCCCTTAATTTTTTTTCCGTTCGTTTTCTAACAGGCGTAATGGGACTTAATAAGCTCGAGTGCGCACAGCCGGCTCGAGCACACACATTGAAAAGTCATAGTCCATATCTCAGCGATATCGTTGCAAAATGCTTAGTGCGGACGTTCCTTAACTTGAGAGAAGGACAGACCAGTTTTCAATCAATTTTCGAATATTTTCAAAAAAGGACGCCTACATGAGTCACATAATCGAAGCTCCATTGTCACGCTGCAGCGCATTCGAGAACAATCTTAAAGGGGATTAAATTTGAAATAAGGACTCGTTTGCCCATTCCACTTGGCCTATTCGTCCTTCTGTGTTTGAAAATGTTTCGTTTTGATTTTCTGCCTTGTCAGTTTCTCAACGCTTCCGATTCAATTAGGGACATAAATTATTCGATGGATCAATAAGTTACAATGCCCAGCCAAGTATATTCTTCACACACACACACACACAGAGGGAAAGGGAGAGAGGACTCTTCTGCTACATCCCAGATGTCCAAATGGATATTACAACAAACGTTGCTCCTGCATATGCAGATAGTTAAAATAATATTAAAATATTCTATGCAAACTATTTCGTCCTTGGGCGACTCTGTATATACATTGCATCATCCAGTAATACATCGTGCCGCTATTCATTTGTATCGCATACACATACTCACGTATGATTTATGTCCTCGACAACAGGTGGTGAATTTCAATAATATTAATGCGTATCCTTTGTAGCGCGGCAGAGACCTCAGAAGAAAAAAAAAAAATACTCATATAGCCCAGGTGTATACGTTTTATTGTATTCGTCCTGGTATACTGATGCTGCGGCAGTGTGGGACATCATGAATCCTAAAATTATTATTTTACCCTACGCCATTTCAATTTCGAATTCAACATTTTCTCCGGATGTAGATGTAGATTTGTGTATGGCAAAGGAAACACCCATGTACACTGTTGTGGGGTTGGTGGGGTGAGTTTTGCATTTGATTCCTTTAGGATTAGGTTGTGTGATGGAATTTTCATTTTTTTCCCTCTCTTCTGTTAGGTGGAAGATTGAAATGTATTTCAGACCTATACTCTAGGTCTAGTCAGGGTATGGGGTGCACGATGATGCATGGTTTTGCATTAAGGGAAACGACACCGATACTGTGACATGAATTTTAAATTGTTGGGTATTTTTCGTAAGTCAGTCGCGGGGATAATTAAAAGTGTGCCGGCACACAAATAAACTGTGTCAGCTTAAAGTGAGCGACCATCGACGTATTTTTATACGAAATTACCCATACTGGAGGAGGTACCTTTGTTTTATATAATTAATTTGCACAATAAATGCAAGGATGTAAGGATCGCTTACGATTGCGCATTGCTATAAAGGAAAGCAAGATGGAATAATTTTATTCTTATTTTTATTTATTTATTTATTTTATTTATTCAACGTATAATCTATTGTCAGAGTGACAAGTGTTGAATGTACAATCCGCCTAGTAAATTTACATAAAAGAAAACAATGGCACAAGAACAAAAACTAAAGCAATTATTTTAAAAGGCAAAAAAACAAAATTACACCAGACATTCAATAAACAATATTCATAAAAAACAACTATTTATGGCTGCATGTGCATAGTCCGAAGACAACAACCATTCCTAACATTTTTAGCCCCCTCGCACTTAATAATATTTCAAGGTGAATTAAACAAACTTGGTTCGCGGTTGGCATAGTAAAATCTCTTAAAGTGTGCTTTATAAATTGTAGGAACAGTAACCAAACTTCTAGGACTGATCCGCAAATTTTAGATATCTACTTTTTTTACAAAGTAATATCCCGAGTTTTCGAAAAATATTTTGAAGACTTTGTGGCAGTAAAGATGATATAGCAGGCGATTTCAAGGTTTCGGAAAAAAAAAAAAACAACTTGGAGTTCTGCTATTTACTCTGCATAGTTGCATGTTTTTGTCAAACAGTGGCTCCGTTTGATTAAAATATATAAAATATTAATTGACACCCGGCGGTCTTTAGGTCCGTTTTGCGACAGTGTCGGCGGTCTTCAGGTCCGTCTTACAGCAGTCGTTCTGAAGTCCATTTTGCGACAGTCCGTGGTCTTCAGGTCTTCCTTACGGCGGATTGGCGAAATTTCAAGTGGTCAAATAACTACTTGAGGATGAAACTCAGCGGTACTCGAGATTGGTACTGTTCAACTCTGATATTTGCTCGATTTGTTGGTCTCATAGAATCTGAGACAGTGAGCGGGTGTGAATTTGATCACGAATGTGTAAATGACCAAAACCATACATTATTAATACCAACACTGGACTAGTGCGGGGGTGTATCTAAGTACACCAAATTATAAAGAGAGTGCACATGCCATGTACCAGCGATGCTGCGAGAAAACAACTCACAAATACTGGCCCACTACGCGGGGGTGCTTCTGAAGCCCCTATCCAACCACAAGCTACATTGTTATTCTGTGTCACAAAGGATAATAACTAATGCCAACCTTCTGCATACCTATACAAAGCTTCTAGTTATACGCATCAAAAGTTTTACTAATGAGAAACGGCGTATACGTGTATAATTACCAGGACTCAAGAATATGTTACAAACTACTTTATTATCTTTTTACATACAAAATGAATACTTGCATCTTCTGTGTTGCATTCAGGGCTTAATTGCCATCCAACATATATGTACATATATCAATTCCAGCATGCACTAGTTAACCGAATGGCAGTGTTGAACTTGCAGCTTTTATAAGAACGACTTTAGTTGTTCCACTTTAAGCGCCGTACCCAAAGTCCTTTATCTTTATTGCGAAATCTTCCACCAGATTGCCTGTTCCCTATATATATATAGGTACATATAAAGTACATGGCATACTGCTGTAGACGCAGTTCTACTGATTAAATGCGCGGATAATAAAATGAGAAATTCCACGGCATTGCCGGTCTCCTCTCGTTGCTAAAGTTCGTTTTTATTATTCGCCAGGACAACAGCCTTATCAGGTGTGTCATAAATTAAAAAAAATAAAATAAAACTGCTTCTCCTTTAGTTCCTTCGGCTTTTGTGTATATACTGCAAGGTTTTTGACTTTTTATTTTAAATGCGCCCGCTATACATACGATAGCAACCGGAAGCAAGGAAACAGGCAATTTTCTCAATTCCCGATGGATGTGACACATCCTCACCTTGAGGCATGAATGGCTGTCGGTTTGGCCCTCGGACTTGGAATTCCTAGAATAGCAGCGCCGCGTAGTTGATGATCTCCAGAGCAGGACTTCAATTGATGTATAATTACTCGGAATTTGTCTTAACAAAAATTAGCGCAGTGTTATTACTTCCATTTTTGACGGATAAGCGTCCTTACGTATAATTGAAGGATGCTAAATTTTCTCAATTCGTGGACTGCGTAATTTTTAGAAGGTCACAATTCAACGTGGGAAAGGAGGTGGGTAGGTACGAATGTTAAAATGAAGCCAAATTGAGGAAACTGAGGACAGAGTTTAATATATATCTTGACGAAAAAAGTCGGGTGGACGAAAGGTGTGTAACAATTACTTAAACAATTTAGTTGCGTGAGTCCTTTATGCCTGCGGCACGTGGCTTAGTGCGATATTACTTAAGCCGTTTGGAATACCGTCGCCCTCTTAACAGAAATACTGTTTTATTTACGAACTCCTACATCGGATTGGGACTCTCAAGTAGAAATTGTTTGTGTAAGCGCTGTTCCTACATTTCAGAAATGTTTTCGTAACGGCCTGTAGGGTTGTAAGAAAATTGAATTATTTGAGCTTTTAATCTTCTGAATTATTTCAATAGACCATTTGTTTCACTCAAGAAATTATAATCACCAATCATTTTGAAAACAACCGTCAAATGACTAAGGTAACTCATGATTATGCAATCATTTCCATTAATTTCAAAATTCAATACAGAAAAGCGTGTAAGGTACCTACCTGAGTTGAAAAAGAAGGCATAGGCTTCCTTTCGCAGATCTGTGACTTATAGGCGCCGTGTTTTTATAAGAGTTGCGCCCACAGTTTCTTCACCCTACCATCGAAAAGCAAACAAACCAGGTATACATGGCGGCCCTTTCTTTATAAAGCTAACAAATCTTGAGGAAAAACTTAAATCAACAGCAACGCTATGGATGCCCTTAAAAAGCCTGATCTAACCGAGACCAAAATCCTTTGTACGCTAAATTACCGAAAATGAGCTTAACCATAATCCAGCAGTGTTCCAAATACCGCACAGCACAGGGATTTTCTTATTAAGAGCAGATTTTTGTTGATACACATAACTGCGTCTATCGGTAATATATCATCCTTTCCCATCTCTTCTCCTTCTTCTTCTACTCGTCGCCTTTGTGTCTTTGTTTCACTGTGCGAATTATCACTTCGTGTCGCTTTCGCTTTTCCATTTCAACACGACCGAATAAAGAAAACACAAAACAAAAGCGTACAAATCTGTTTTAAGTGGAATAATCCGCTTACACTGTTATCCTGGCATTCGACTAAAATACAATTTAAGTATAACTGATGACGTCGCAAGGACTTTTTGGTCGCATTCGCATCTCATGGCAAACTTTTTCCGGGTCTCAAATTCATAAACAAAAAGGAGGACGGAAAAAAAAAACGAAATAACCCACACCCGCACCACTTAACTTATGAAAGCAAGTAAACCACAAACGCAAACTGCTGCTGCACTTAATCCCCATTAATCTTGCTTTCACTTCGTCGCCAATGCCACGTGTGTGAGTGTGTTTCGGTGTGTTCAGAAAATTGCAAGGAAACATGTTAATCCTTAGTGGAATTTCCCCCCCACCTCTAGAAACCTAAAGAGACAACATTCTATAACAGTCTCATAACTCACTGTAGGGGGAGTTACTCAACTCCCATACGGTTCTGTGTGTCACTTGTTGGCCTGTCAATATAATCTGCCACACACTGTCGCGCTGTCAATAATTTTCGTCGATGGGAATAAAATCAATTTTCCATTTTATTTCCTTTTCATGGAAAACACTTTCGGTTTAGTCGTTTTTATTATACGGTACGGATGAGTCAGGCAACTGCTCATATGAAAATTGTGTGCAATTTTTAAATCCTCCAACTCCTCGACTTCTTCGAATGTGCGCATAAAATACTATAATCGACTTGACGCAATATCGGCAGATAGATTGGCAACACATTCAAGTAGAACTGACTCTGGGTTCCTTTAAAAGTTGAACCAAACCGGTCTCCGCTCTGTTTTATATGCGTAAGGGGGGTTGGAAAATGCAAATTTTGTTTCATGAGGTAATGCAGACATACGACAGAATATTTTCACAGATGACGTTAAAATAAGAAGAGAAGATTTTAGCGTTGGGCGCCCAATAAGTAATTGGACGCGAGGGCCGCAACTTTAGTATATCACTTTAGAAGCCACAATTTGAGAGAAACAAATCAGTCAACAAATGTAGTCCAAATTTACAAACTCAAAAAAACAGCCTCACCAATTCAAATTCAGAATCATCAAACTCAATAAATCAAAATTAGCACGTCACAGTCAATAAGTCAAAGTCAAGACGCTTAAATCGAAAACTTGAGGACATCAATTCAGTCAAAAGTCAAAAAAGTAAAGTCGGGAAGTCAAAATCAACCACTCAAAGTCCATAATTCTAGAGCTGACTTTCATTGACTTTGAATTGCATATACTTGGGCTGGTTCCGTAGTTATTTGGATTAGTTGACTTAAATCATCTAGCTCTGATTTGTCGATTTTGGTAGCAATTCTCGAACACAATGTCACTCCACAAGAGGTTGGAGCGATGGCAGTCACAACCCATCCACTAAAACGGTTTCGCAATCTACCAAGCGGCACACCGCAAAGATGACCCAACAAAGTCACAAATCGATTCCGAGCAAGGCGCTCAGCTAATAAGACGTAGTGCAAACTTAGCTCGGGCTTATGTAAAATAATTGCAAACCACCCCATTAGAACCACAGACTGCAAACAAATAATCCCGTGTGTGAAATCGAGCACCCACCACGGCAATCATTTCTCATCAAATGGTTGAAAGCAAACCCAACCTCTGTGTGTGCAGTAAAGCAGCCCCTTCCCCAATAATCGTGCTTAATTCCTCCGACAGACAACACACCTTCGCACAAATCCACTCATCCAAGCTGGCTAAATACCCCGCTGCCGAAAATTAATCCGAAAACACCGACACTAAAATTCAAAACGTCCCGGAAGTTAGAAGTACAACATATAGCCCGTGCTCCGGCCCCGATTACCCTCCGCCATTCGTCGCTGAGCTCATGCAACATACATGAGGTTAGAGCTGATGGTTGCCTCCATCATGGTCCCATATCCCAAGCTATGGCCGCAACGACGACACCGACGACGAAGCAACGAACAAGCGAACGAACTACCTTTACGATTGATTTTGTCGGATCATTTAATTTGCAAACAAATTCCACCGGCAGACAGACACACACACAGCACACACCCACCCACCCGTCCGCCCACGCCCTCAGGATATGTACTGAATCCCTCGAAACAAATTGAAACGAAACCGATGTATGCAGCAGGAAATCCTAGTGCAAATCGCCCTTTTAAAATATTTAATTGCACTGCATGTAGCCGAAATCAAGTGCAAGGATTCCAAAGGGGTGGGCCTGGCGCTGGAATTAAATCAACCCTTGTTAGGGAATTTTTAAGTGCACAGTTTAACATGGGCTTTAAGCCTTTTTGGTTTTGGTTTGTTGTGATGTTGTGCGGATGCATCAGAGTGCTTGTTTTCTGTGAGGACGAATAAGCAGAAAAACAACAAAAAATCAGCAACAAGAGGAATTAAACACAATAACAGGAAACACCAACATCACACTGGAAGATGGCCGAATACAGAGAGCGGTATGGGCATGAGCTCGAGAGATTGTGTGGGAAGAGTTCGCAACATATCCCCAAGGATTGTCGTATTCCATTAGACAGAAAGCCTGTGAGGGTTTCTGGGGATTCCTGGGTCTATCCTGCTTACCGTTTGAATGCTGTTTCTCCAGGCCAGGGGCCCCCTTATGATCGAAGTGGATGCTGAAGCTGATGATGAGGATGTTGACGAGGGGCGAATATTTCAAAAATACATATTTCGGAGGTTTTTTCGGTCGTTTTGCTGTACGAGTTATTCTTTTGAAGTGGCGGGTAGGTAAATTGTGCACGTTTACGTAACTACTCCGACTGTACGAGGCTGCTACACGCTTGGCAGGTGTCAATATAATTTTCGAGTTGATTGATTTTTACTTTGTTTCCGCTGTTGGAGGGACCTTTTTTTCGGCTGGATTCCAGCCCTCCCCATGCGGCGTTTCGGCTTTTCGATATCAATCTATTGATTTTACATAATGTAGCGGGTGTGAGGCAAACGAGAATCTGAAAGATAAACCGCAGGCAGCTTTAACATTTGCAATAAAATGGAGTATAGCTTTGGTGAGTATCACGGGCCAGACTTTTTCACTTCAAGTTTATGACTTACTTTCGAAAGGCTGTTCATAAATTTTGTTAATTTAATGAATTCGACTAAAAGTGACTACGCAGAAAGGCCAACTTTTATATTGAGGTGGAGCGTTTAAAAGATACCTATGTATCCAAAATGACTGTGCACTGGTTTGGCAGGTTATTGGCATTTAAATGACTAATTGTCTCAAGTAGACAGGAGTAGATCAGGGTTTGCCCAACTATGCTAGGCTGAAGTGGATCTAAATAACTTCAATGTATGCTTTAAATTAAAATTATTTTCACTAACAGATGGCGCTTTCTATCTTTTCTTGAATAGTTTTGCGTAAGAACTGCAACTTCCGTGCACGCTACGGCTTGAGGTAAGAGAAAGATATCTGCAAAACCATGTCAGGTTCGGAATTCGCGTTAACCAAAATTCAAATTGAAGAACTACAGCTCGGTAGCGGACGCCCCGGAGTCACTCGTCGGTCTCCAGACGAGTGACTCCGGGGAAGCTTGATCGTGTCAGAAGACTAATAGATGCTTACAAATGTTAACGATTAGGTCGCACATATCTTGCCTCCTTATACTACAATCGTTATATGGATACAACTCCTAGTAATTTGACAGCTAAATTAAGAGATTATATTTCATCGTTCTAAGTAACTCCAGAGTAGTCAGACACGAATTTTGACACAAATCCACTCGCCCGTTCAGATTGTAGCTGGCTGTAGACACGGACTCAAAGATAACAATAAACACGAAAAGCGAGTTCTATAAAGTTTTTGAATGGGATTTTTAGAGCTAAATTATAGAAAAACCACAAATCACAGGAAAAAAGTTTGAGGCATATCCATCGAAGCGTCTAGGCTGTACAAAAAAAGTAAGATTGCAACCCTCTATCATCGTTCTGTACCTACTGATTTAAACTTCGCGACCTACATTTTTCACTAGAATATTGTTTCTATTCTTAGGAGCAAACATAAAAGAACCTTGATATGAAAATCAAGCCAAAAGCTTCCTCGATGCGTGATGATTTGTTCCGCATTACTTCACAACGTGCACCTACGTTATGCCTACCTCCCACCCGTGCTAATTGCCAACAGTCGCAATCCCTTCTAATGACATTCGAAAACAAAATGTCATTTAAATCAACCCCATACCGACTGTGATTCCATTAGCAGTAGATTTCTACTCCTTTCATAATTCAACTGTCAAACACCAAGACTTCTCGAGAATTCACGGCACACAACGCACGCCCGCCTCCAGACAACCAGTATGACATGTGCTTATCTTGTACGTTTGCCTCCGTATTCATATACAGCTTCTGTTGGATTATCTTAACGTCTTGACAGACAGTTTACCTCCTTGAATTGAAACGAAATTTCACTCGCACATCCCTCGAAAGTTAAACAAACCCTACTCGCGCGAATTAGACAACACGAAAGCACTTAAAGGGAAACTTTTTAAAAGGATTACATATATTAAGCACTCCATGTCGAGTCCTTGTGCAAAAGAGCCGCCAAGTGTGGGTATACTATGTGTGTGGCAGTGTGTACGAAGGAAACTTCCGTAAATGGAATTAAATCTCAGGGAAATTGTAATTAATCCGAGGAATGCGGGATTTGAGTTTTTTTTTTTTTCAAGGAATTAACGTGAATATTAACTTCTCCCGCACGTATCTGTGTGTAAAAAACGCCAACTTTGCTCAATTATCCATAAAACCTTTAACGGGTGCCTCAGTTAAATATAGTCCCATCGTTAAATTGGCCAAATCAAAAGAATATCCTTCACCAGCCCGGCGAGTGTGGATTATTTTGCCATAAAATGAAAATCTGTCCAAATATACACACCAAATCAGGGGCAAGTATGAAAATTATATTTTGCGGCATTTGCACGTGACTTTTCGACAGACTCTCCTCGTTCGGGTTAAATATGACCGCAGCAGCAACACGACCGCCCCAGGCCCCAGGCTGTGTACTGTGTATGTTGTGTATTGTGCCTTCTCCTCTTTTGGTTTTAATGAGCAAACTTTCCAAACCCGTAGCCTAATAAAAGTGATCCCAGCCACCTCTGACAGGGGAAAAGTTTAATTTGCGGCAATCATCGGAAACTCTCATTAAAATAATGAAAAACCGGAGAAAAACGCAGCCCACCACTGGACATATGGTTAATTTGAAACTTTCCGACGCAATGCCTGTCAAAACGATACATTTTTGACAGGGGGTCAGAGTCAGCCGGAGATGAATGAATAAACACATGTCAGGCCGTCAGGCGGGGAGTCATTTATAACGTTTCGCAAGATATGTCATTTGGCGAAGGCGAAAACCCTTTTTTCCGGACGATGTGTGTCCTTTTTGTTGTGTGCCCTAGATTTAATTTACTCCAAGTCAGCCTTTTGACACAGATATGAGGGAATGTCACAAAGTTAACGTCCGATAAATGTGAAATTTTGATTTCGAGGCGTTTGTCGTGTCTGGCGGGAATCGAGTTCAAAAAGTGGTCTAGGAGAGTTGAAAATTTAGTTACAACATTCTGTGGAAGTTTGAAAATTGTTCAAACAGGCAAAAGCGGAGGAAAAATTATGTCGAAGTTGATTCTTGGAAAATGTATACCTTGAGGCAGAGTTGTGGGAACTTTATATTATATCAAGTAGCCTTCTGCTTATTGTTTGTTTTCCCGCCTTCGAAGTTATTGCAGGGCAGATGCGATAAAAGTTTCCCGGTTTTCCAGTTAGAATGTGTTTTAGAAAACTCAATTGCCGAAAAATGGGAAATGTAAAGGAATTTCTCTAGCTTCCATGTGAAATAATATTCATTCATTTACAAAGCAGCCTTTTAGAAGCCACCGCAACTTAAATTATCGCATTCAATACAACTTTGTTTTTCCGCAAAATGTCCACCCGATTTCGACTCATTAAAATATTTACCTTTGCGCTGCGTAATATAAATTGCACAATTTGCTCTCCGCTGCAATCAATTAATTTCCGCTTTCAAAAGGACAAATTAGAAAAAAAAAAAACAGTTTCTCTGGCCAAGCGCCTCATTACGCGCCACGCATCGAGAAATCACCAATACCGACTGTGTTCAGAGGCATCGAAAGAAGTATTTCTGCAAGTGTAGCGCTCTTTTGGAGGAGCTGTTGATTTTTCCACTGACCATCCATTAATAAAATGAGTGTCCACGTTCGGGAATAAATTACCAGCAAAATGTATTTACATTGGCCGGTAGGATCAGGTCCTTTAAGTACCGTTCCCGCTGGTATTATACACGCACAACCGCCACAGGTCATTTATGTATAGGCGCGCTTAACCCTACACGCAAAGGGTGTTAATTCGCCAAAATTCGCAAGTGGAAATAATTGATGATACATTGCAATGGGCCGTGTTTCGAATCCGGAGTTGACAAAACGTGATATGAATGATTAAGCGATTGCAGTCACATGCCGGGGCAATGGGAATGCTCATTGGATTCGATTGGAAATCACCGCCGCGTGGGCAGACATCAATTAATAATTTAGCTGTCCCCGTCGGATATAGGGATGGCTGGGGCGGGGTATTGCTGTAACTAAATTTCACCTCTCTAGCAGTGGGAGATTAGTGGTCAGCAGTGAACACACATGAAGTCTGTATCCATATCGATGGACAAGTTGTATTTAAAGACACAAATTAAATTTATCAACATTTACAGTTCGTATTGAAGTGGACATTTTGTCGTGTGACAAATTAGCACAATGGGACTATTTCGAGTGTCAAATATCTGTATGCAGTTTACTTTACAGCAAGAGTATGCACAAAAAACTAGTCGCAGTTGGTACAAGGTTCATTATTCAGATGGCGGCTGTCGATAATTGCATTTGATCTTGTCTTTGTAAAAGTGAAACTTTAAATTTGTGGTATATGATACCTAAAATGAATAAAAGAAAACACTTTTAGAGCCAAAGCCTTTATTTCACTTAAATGTACATTATACCATCATTAAATTTGTTAAGCTATTCACTTTTTAGAAGCCGCAGAGTGATGCGTCTGCAAAGTCGATTGCCCAAAAGAGCACGAAAACAAGGACCAAATGCAGTTGGAATAGGGAAATCATTGTTGCAAGAGGTGTATATGGTTCCCTTATGTATTTATTCAAGGTTCTTCGAACCACTGCTTATGCCAAGTTCACTCTGACTTTGGCTTTACCTACCTTGTAGCTGCAACTAACTGTCAATATTGGTCCACATTTGTTCAAATTCTCTGGCTAGATCATAAAAAGTTCATGTTGCTTCCAAAATCATGAAAAATACAGCTGAGCTTAAAGTGTTTGATCAGTGTTCTGGGGGCTGAAATATGAAATTGGTCGTGGGGTACAGCAATTGTTCTGTTCATTGTCCATTATTAGAATTGGTGTCACTTGTAGGACGAGGCATTTCGCTAGAGCTAATAGAGGCTGCCGGTATAATTATATAGCAACCGCACGAGCTCTAAAATCGGTAAATGAGTGATGTGGTACTATAAATATAAATATATAGGGCGGATTCGGTGGCTAATTTTGGCTCAATTATTGAAAATGAAATGAATACAATCAATGACAGGGGATGAGAGTAGCTGGTTAATAAAATAATATCAATCGCGGTGCTAACGTGAGAGTTACTCGTACGTTTGTTTTTGCTGTGCGCACCATCGAGGACCGCCGCACCGGATAATTTCTGTCGAATGTGTTTGCCTAATGGATTATTAATTAAAAACCGATGGACCAATTTAGCAAATCAAGTTAATATACCTCATTAGGCGTGCAGTGAGTGCTGTGAATGGGCAGTGGTTTTGTATCCAGGTATAGGCACACTCTGAAATAAATTTTCCGAATCGTTATGGGTCTTTGTTGACAGAGGTTTCTACTGCCCAATTGGAATACAACTTGTGGTCTTTCTTCGAGAACATATAAGTGGCTGTTCTAGTAATTTAGAGTTCACTGCAGTTCATAAAGTTACTTTTCATTCTTTATACAGTAACCTTCAAAGAAAAGAAACTCCTCCACCAACAAAGAGCCATCGCTTGGAGTGGCAGAAAGCAGGACAGCAACAGAGGATTTTTTCCGCAGTATCGTCGAGTTATTCGCAGCATTCGCAATTCTTAGAGACTTAGGTATTTTTTGGTCATACTACAAAAAATACGGACAGGACTCTTAGCTCGTACCTTCTCTGTCATGTTCCTGTGAGACTTTGTCTACGAAATCAAAAACCAAAAATGCACTCCTTAAATTCAAAGTCATACTTTTTATTTCTCGCAACTACCCAAATCCCAATCCGAGTTCCCCCAATCCGAGCCCCCCCAATCCCCCAAAGCCGCAGAATGTTGCGTTGAAGAGGCACAGTCGATTTGCCAAAAGACCTAATCTAAGTCCAAAAAGTGACTCCGCCTGTTGAGTAACGAACAGCACGAAAACAAGGACCAAAAGTAGTTGGAATAGTGAAATCATGTTGCACGAGGTGTAGGTATTTGGATTGTAACGAGACTTGAACTGTTTTGATTTGATATCACAAGCGGTTATTCGATTAAGATTCTTCGACCCACAGCTTATGCCAAATTCACTCTGACTTTAGCTTTACCTGTACCTGCAACTGTCAATATTGGTCCGCATTTGTTCAAATACCCTGAGTCGATCATAGAAAGTTCATGTTGCTTTCAAAGCCAATGAAAGATTAGGGTATGCATGCATCTAATAACCCGAGTAGTACTTTTTGTGTACACAGTTGATGAAGCTGAGCTGAAACTGTTCGATCAGTGTTTTTGGGACTGAAATATGAAAACGGTTATGGGCACAGCAATTGTTTTGTTTATTGGCCGTGATCTGCATTGCTGCAACACTTTGGCGGCAATATCTCGACAAGATAAGGGTATATACCGAAAAAAAAAATCAATTTCCAACTTATGTTTTTTTTTTTCCATTGCGCCACCTTTCGCGAACGTCTGACAAACACCCGCGAGTATAACTGTCATGAAAGTGTTTTCAATTAACATTTTGGACTCGGTATGAAATTGTAGATCTTTTCCATTCGTCCTAAAAATGAAAAACTCACACCAAACGAAAGGTTGTGAGAAGCTAGGCCTATTTTCACTACGGACCAGCGTTACCACTTCAAAAAAAGCGAAGTAGACTTGACCCAAAAAGTGAAGTAGATTCAAGAAAAGGGAAGTACATCTCAAAATCATGATTTTAATGATATATTCAATTCCATATTAGTTTTATGTATAAAACATGTCCAAAAAAAAACTTTTTACAAATCTGGATTGTTCGGAGCTTTTTAGATAAAAATTTCATAAATTGTGCAAAACGATATGTTTATTAAATTGCAGTTTTGCCTTCTCATGGCGTTTTTAATAAATCTTTCACGGACAGGAACCAAAACCAAACCGAACGTATCACCTCTTTGACAGAAAGTTCAAAGGAAAACAATAATAAACGTCGGAAAAATTTTGTGTTTAAACTGGAGTTTGATGCAATTTTTTCTTTTGAAATGTGAATCTGTGCTTTTGTTTCAAGTACATTTAAGGTTTTCGTGTTAAAATTGAAGCGGATTAAATAAGGGATTTCTAAAGTGAAGCAGATATAAAGAATTTAACAATAGTGCGAAGTAGGGAGGATTTTATTTTTGTAACAACCGCAATATTAAATCAGAGGCGAACGACAAAGGACAAGATGTCGTTCACCTAATAAAGTAAAATACGCTGATTGGGCGACCTACTCGGGAACGCAAAATATGTGAAGTGTTGGGTCATTCACGGGGATATTCGATATAATGCTGATCGAGGGACTCAATCGTAGTAAGTATAGATTGTAAGAATTGAAAATTGTATATAAGCTAAGATTTTTGATATAACAAAAAACCATCTGTAGTTGGTGCTCGAGAGGCCACGTTACCTTTGCGTTTAAAATAGCAACTCGCTTAAGCCATTGAGATAGTGCTACAGATCCCCCCTAGATGTGGCGAACTGCTTAAGGGAAGCTAAAGGCGCCATAGCCACTGCAAGGGGATTCCTGTAAGAAACCATCTCACAGCAAGAAACTAACATGCTCTGCAAACTGTTGCGCCAACATTTTTTTTTTTAGCACTTGGTCCTTATGTCGCCGATTTAAAGCTAAAAAATGACATTTTGGTCAAACATGTACCCAACAAAAAGGACTGGCAATGAAGGAATGACCTATAGCATTCTCGGAGTCTCTTTGCGGCGAACACAAAACAAAGTGAAATTGATGTGTGCATTGATGATTTTGAACCCAAGCCTGTACCACACAACAAAACACTTCATAAAGCTTCAATCCGTCTCTCCCTGTCAACCGAATTCACTCAAGGACAGGCATGAAACCATACACCACTTTGGCTGGTCGTAAAATCCATTTTCCTCACACAATTGCTTAACCAAGTCGTATTATTCTCCAAGTATTTGCGCCACTTAAGGGCAATAAAACATAATCACACATAATCCTTGGCATTATCAAAAAGTCGTAAATCGCAGCGACTCTGCTCACGGAAGGCCACAGTCAGCCGCCTAATAAACACCCAATGTGCACTTCATAGGTAGAGAACTTCAAGAGTTACTCGCACCATCACCATGGTTTATGGCTTTAATAAACGCAACACCTGTGACCTTATTATTTATCGCTACGAAGCTAACCAAAACGCATCCTGCTCCCTCTATTTGCAATGGCGCAAACTGTTTTACGATGCCTGCAGGTGGTGTGCACAATCTGCTCCGAATCTGATGGTTCCCTGACTCCTTGTTGATATAGCTAACCAATATAACTTCTAATGAGAAGATAGATCCTCTCCGGCAGCTCTTAGTTAATTCCGAGCACAGAAACCCATCCGAAGTTCAAACTCATTAAAGAAACAGCACAAATAGAGTGAGCCTCCTAATGAAGAGCGATTCGGTTGCCTCTGATGATGCCATGTTGTCCTATATATAGTCGTAAACGAATTGAAAGAAAGCGGAGATAACTTTTTTCGACGTTTTCTACATGTGTAGACCGCATTTCACTGCTCAAAAGAACAAACACGCTGCGACAGATGAGAGCGAACAAAAAACTCGCAATAGAATTCTTTTGTCAACTTAAAGCTCGCACACAAAACATACACAAACAGCCGACACGAGTGCTAGTCATCCTGAAGATGCCTAATCACAGGAGTCCTTGTGAATGCACATCACGTCCGAGACACCCAAATGGAGTTCGAGTGGAAAAGAGGAGAAAAAAGCACAAAAACATTGGCGACGCGGCGGGGGAGAGAAACGGTTCGAATGGGGTCCTACTCGTATAAGATGAAATCCAAGCGCAGAGATGCCACTGATTGCCAGGCGGCAGGGGCTCCTGCATTTAGGGGTTGAAATTGAAATCGTAAAATCAGCTCAAATCGATTCCCGTTGAACTGTATACATATGAATAAAAGTAACCTTCTTTAAGAACCAATGAACATGCTCTTGTGAACATTTAATATGAAAAGTCCTCGTCTAGGCAGGACTGCGCTCGCCAAATAATTAATTAGCAGTTAAGTGACATTTCTTGTCGCAAAAGTCACTCACAACAAAAGTTCAACCCCATACCTTTGGGGGTTGTCGCTGTTGCCTTTGATTGTGAAATGCAACATTGTTTCACCTCAGGTGTTGGAGGGGTGGCTATGGCTATTGTTGTGTCTCGTTCGAGTTGACACCGTAATCATCCCCCAGGCGGTGGTGGAGATGCATAAGTGCAAAAGCTAATATTGAATTTACTTTGTGCTGTTGTATAGCGCCATTTGGGGATTCGAAGTGACAGCGAGGATGGGATTGTGCTTCTGATTTTGTCTGTAGAATGTCTTTGGGAATCAGAAATGCTTTTGCGGTGTGTTTACGCATTCAGCAAGTACCTGTCAATCTCTAAGACAATTTTCTTTAAAGGCAAGTTCCAATAGCTAGCAAATAGCGTTGGTGAGTCTTTTAACGATCATCCGTAACAAAGCTGTGATGTAGCCACACCAAAAAACGCCGCATTTATGGCCTGTTTTGTGAAAAGTTTAAGGGCTTATAACTGCAATAAGTGTTGTGCTATTCGTCTTCAAACAACTCCGAAACCGTTCCCTGGAAACATGGTTATTTATTTCTGCATCTCAGATTTTTTGTGAAGTTCTGACTTAGACATAAATGGGGGGCTGTATGAAGCTTTAGTGCGTGAATACCCATTTTAACTTAACTGTAGTGTTGGACAAGAGGTGACTTAAGCTAGAAATAATATGTATCGCAATATTGCCGCCAAAGCGTTACAGCAATGCAGATCACGGCCAATAAACAAACAATTGCTGTACCCATAACCGTTTTCATATTTCAGTCCCAAGAACACTGATCAAACAGTTTCAGCTCAGCTTCATCAACTGTGTACACAAAAAGTACTACTCCGGTTATTAGATGCATGCACACCCTAATCTTTCATTGGCTTTGAAAGCAACATGAACTTTCTATGATCGACTCAGAGTATTTGAACAAATGCGGACCAATATTGACAGTTGCAGCTTCAAGGTACAGGTAAAGCTAAAGTCAGTGTGAACTTGGCATAAGCTGTGGGTCGAAGAATCTTGATATAAATAAGGGAACCGCTTGTGATATGAAATCAAAACAGTTCAAGTCTCGTTACAATCCAAATACCTACACCTCGTGCAACAATGATTTCACTATTCCAACTACTTTTGGTCCTTGTTTTCGTGCTGTTCGTTACTCAACAGGCGGAGTCACTTTTTGGACTTAGATTAGGTCTTTTGGCAAATCGACTGTGCTTATTCAACGCAACATTCTGCGGCTTGGGGGGTTTGGGGGGGTTCGGATTGGGGGGACTCGGATTGGGATTTGGGTAGTTGCGAGAAATAAAAAGTATGACTTTGAATTTAAGGAGTGCATTTTTGGTTTTTGATTTCGTAGACAAAGTCTTACAGGAACATGACAGAGAAGGTACGAGCTAAGAGTCCTTTCCGTATTTTTTGTAGTAAGACCAAAAAATACCTAAGTCTCTAAGATATGCGAATGCTGCGAATAACACGACGATACTGCGGAAAACATCCTCTGTTGCTGTCCTGCTTTCTGCCACTCCAAGCGATGGCTCTTTGTTGGTGGAGGAGTTTCTTTTCTTTGAAGGTTAACTGTATAAAGTATGAAAAGTATGAAACTGCAGTGAACTCTAAATTACTAGAACAGACACATATATGTTCTCGAAGAAAGACCACAAGTTGTATTCCAATTGGGCAGTAGAAACCTCTGTCAACAAAGACCCATAACGATTCGGAAAAATCTATTTCAGAGTGTGCCTATACCTGGATACAAAACCACTGCCCATTCACAGCACTCACTGCACGCCTAATGAGGTATATTCACTTGATTTGCTAAATTGGTCCATCGGTTTTTAATTAATCCATTAGGCAAACACATTCGACAGAAATTATCCGGCGCGGCGGTCCTCGATGGTGCGCACAGCAAAAACAAACGTACGAGTAACTCTCACGTTAGCACCGCGATTGATATTATTTTATTCACCAGCTACTGACATCCCCTGTCATTGATTGTATTCATTTGCATTTTCAATAATTGAGCCAAAATTGGCCACCGAATCCGCCCTATATATTTATATTTATAGTACCACATCACTCATTTACCGATTTTAGAGTTCGTGCGGTTGCAACCTCTATTACTCCAAGCCCTATCAACCCAGACTTGCGGGCAACAGTTATCACATCAGCCACGGATACCCGTCAATATCCGTTCCATCATCTCGCAATCGATGTAAATTAATTGAAATGAAATTCACAATTTGTTTGTTTGAAAAGTGGGGAGAAGAAAAAAGGACGACCAACACAAGTCATTGTGTTGTTTAGAAAAGGGAACAGCCTTGTATAAGTGATGGACGGGTAAGGTTTTTCTCAAAAGCCCTCAAGAAACTTCGTGGGAACGCTCACATGTGTCCGACGATGTTGCCAAGTGCTCGTGAAAATATTTTCATTCCCTTATCAGACATTTTCCTACGCCGAACAGAATAGAACCGGAAAAACACATTTCATCTTCTGGGCTTCAAAAATAGGCAGTAACTGCATAGGAGTGGGATTTGGGATGTTGGGTAGCTAGTTGATCCTACCGAGCACAGGCATTAAGTAACATGGTGGTGGCACTTTCCGGTTGGAAATTCTATTCGATATTTGTTTTAAAAACATAAAAAAGCTTTTAAAATATTTTTTGTGAGAGTTTGAATTTTTTATCTGAAATTGTAAATTGGGTTTTCCTTTCCGGATATGTCTTCCGCAGTATTAATGGAAATGGATAAGGATGAGCTCCGTCCTGATTGTAGATAATAATGCATTATTTTTGCGATATGGAAACTCAATCTGGGTTCGGTGGCGCGCTGTCTAAAATTGAGTTTCGGTGTTTGAAGGGGGGAACACTTAGCCTGTAGGTTTTGCACTAGGTAATAACTTTCAGGAAGAATGTCCACTCCTTAAGAGCCTTGAGCCTCAGGGAATTTGACAATTTGATTGAATAGTAGTTTGGAAATAAAAATCACTGCTTCCTATAGCAGATTTGAACTTGTTGCAATCGGAAATAGTTACGTGCTGCAAAAAAAAAAAACGAAGTGCACGACTGGGTCGAACGAAACTTTCTCGTTCATCAAAAGTTAGGGTAGTTGTTTTTTTGTGTACGTAGGTAAAAATCTCAGAACCGATGAATAGTGTTAATTAAAATCCACTTTTGGGATCAGGTTCAGTAACTAACAACTGTCGCAAGTTGTGATTATTTTAAAACAAAGCAAAGTGCAGCAGGAGTTTCTGTTTTGTGATCTGTTACGGAATCCTTATATTTTTGACCGGAATATATTAGTGACGCTGACTTAAGGTGTCCATGATTGGAAGTAGGGTTCGTGCTTGACCGATATCTTTGCCATGATATATATGTATAAGAATTCATGGGATTTGTTTTTGAAGTTACATTAGTAGTTACAAAGAAATTATCCCGATAAACGTGTGTGGGATACAAATCAAGTGTCAGTTTCTGATTGTGTAAGCTTCAAGTAAAAGGAATTATTTTGAGATGCATTTTCAATATGGTTGAAAAAAAGAAGAAGTGGGTAATATTTGCTTAAAAAAAGTTTTTTCGTAGTTGTTATTGCGTTTTTATTGGAACTGGTTGATGTTATTGCAAAAATATACCGTAGATATATGTGAAAAAATATCGGGAAATATAAATAATTAAGAAAATATATATTTTTTGGAATGTTTTGAGAAAAACTAAGTACGGGATCTTATTTAGAATACTAATATTATCTTTAATATTTATTTTGGTTAAAATCGTTAGAGCGATTTTTCTAAAATCATGCAGACAGAACAGTAACAAATTTTTCAATTTAGTTTAATAATTAAATTACTATTGCTCAACTATTTAGCTAATAACTGAGTACAAGTTATTATTCGGGATGTAAGCATCACTTCTTTTTTAAGGTTTTATCCAAATCGAAAATTGCGTTTTCGAGATATGAGCTGTTTTTAAAGTAAGAGTTTTCGGTGACTCAAATTGAAAATAAAGGAAGAAAGAATTCTGAAAACATTAGTTTTACTATAACTATGCATTTTGGTCAAAATCTGTGGTACAGTTTTGGGGTGAACTAATTTTTGAAAAAATGTTTTTTTTTTTTTCAAATACATTTTACGATAATATATAGAAAAACAAAGTTTTCAGTTATTTAAGAAATGACAATATTACCTCAGAAATGTATTTTTGTTATAAGCGTATGGACCGTTTTCGAGATATGTAAAAATTTTAAAAGTACTGTTATTCGATTTTTAAGCCAAAAACTGGGTACGCAGTCATGTTAACCTTATCTACTTAAGCTCAAATATAAATTTTGGCTGAAATCGTTAGAACCGTTTTCGAACAAATCAAACTGGTAGGAAAAATGGAAGTACCATTAATATTGAGGTAACCTTGCAAAAAAGCGGCCCCGAACTGTAAGCCCACAAACTCTAACTACGCAATGTCTATTGTCTATATATACAATTGCCAAAAATCCAAGCGTGTTTCAGGCAGCATTAAAGAATTCTCCAGCAATATTTACGACTTTGGTGTAAAAGGCATGCGCATTCATAAATTCATCGACAGTCAGGCAGCTGTGAATGCAATTCTTTCATCTTCCATTGAATATAAATTAGTCTTGCACTGCTTGCTGCCACTATATGGGTTTGAAAGTAATGAATAAACAGATGAACTGGGCAGTAGTCAAAAGAGAATATTTAAAAACCACCTTTGCAGGACCTGGGCCCTTTTGCACCACTTTTTTGGTAATTATTTCTGTTTTATGAGAAGCTGAATTGAAAGGGGTTAAACATCTTAACATCGTATTTAAAAGAGGTTTTCTAAACTAACATGTGAACACCTAATTTTTAAAAGTCGGAGAAATCACTATCATACGCAGGTGACATTGCCATAAAGGAAAATTAAGGAAATAGCTCGGCGATCTGTCAGCGGTAATAAGTAAGACCGAATTCGCAAATATAAGTCTAACAGGGATATCAGCCCAATAGAAAATATTATGTTAAATCAAGGCTGCAAGTTCAACATCCACAAATCAGACAGAACGTTCGAATAGACAGGTATAAGAAGTGCCAGTCCAACTCTATGAATCTGAAACTGGTATTCTTCTTAAAGTGGATCAAAATGCACCCTGGTTGTTTTCAGTGTCCGATATTTTCGAAAGAAATACTCATATGGTCCCGTTTCCGTAGCTAGGTTTGGCAGGAGACGATTCACTTAAGACTGAAGGCTCTCAAAAGACTTTAACCACATTCCTAGATCAATCTCTCAGTTAAATGCATGTTGATTGAGTTGCAGGTCCGGAAGTAAAAACCTTAAATCACCAAAGGGAACGAAACAAAAACCCTGCGAAAAAAACTAAATTTCTTGGTTAATTTAAACTTTTTATTACTTCCCCCCCCCCCCCTAGTACGTACTCAGTAGTAGAAAAGCAACCCTCCAGCGCAATTAGAACTGTACAACTCCACTGAGCCGCATTACAAAAGAAAGCAATAAAAAAACGTAAACTCATTACGTCCGATGGATATCGCCAAGTAGCCCATCGCCTTTGAGTGGCACTCGGGCCGCAACACTCTACGCACCCACTGTCGACAGACACCAAAAGGACATTTAAATTAATTATGATATTATTGCCGCAACCTAATTAAGAGTGCCTGGCTTTTAATTTATTCAATTCCGACATTCCAAGTGAATTGCAGTCACTTATCCTTTTTTTCCTTCCTTCTGTCTTTATCGTCCGTAATCCCAAGACTCGCTTCATTCGCTTTAAGGCTGTGTTGTTATTTTCTTCGGTGTAGTGCCTCTTTAACTGACCCTCGTTAAATATTTAATCCCAGTAAATAAAAGTGAAATGAAAATATTTTATAGGAGCACACACACATGCGGCAGCATGATATACGTATATGCGCGCCCTATTCATGCGCTATGTGTGTAAATAATTAAATCCGTATACGGGATCCCCCAACTGACCTGCTCCAAATAGGTATAGACAATGCGAGAGCGGTCTTCCATTGTGTTGACTGCTGTATAGAGGGAATAAAATGCCCTAGCAGGAAACAAATCGAATGGCGGAAGTCACCCTAACGAGGGCAGAAAAATGATTTCCCCCGCCACAATGGCACCGTGCGTCCTGCGCCCTCAAATAAAGCGAGAAAAACAAATGGACAACTTTTCCAACAACTACAAAGGATATCATCTCTAAATACTCGTACTACGCCACGACTTTGACCATTTAAAACCGTTATAATTAAAAAACTTTCCCAACCGGGGTGTGTTACTTTTGAGGCTTTCCGGGTTCAGCTGTTCGCCCAGCCAAATCATGTATATGTTTGTCGGGGAATTTTTTGGCAAATTACTTTCGTTTCATTGCTAACCCTTTGGTGGTTTTTGGTTTTTTTTTTTTATTTAAATAAATTTCCCTACATCCCCATCTGTGGGGCAAAACACAAAAGACGTCACGCGGCTCAAAGCACAACAAAAGAAGTGCAAATGGGATGTGGTCACGTGAGTGGCATGATGGGTCTGTCTAAAGTCGTATGGTCAGTAGAGCAGGAGCAGGACAGAGCAGAGGCCTGTTTGGTTTTTGGCTGCGCGATTGCATGTCCGCTTGTATTAAATTAGGCGTCAATGGCACTGACGGAGGCATAAACTTAATTTAAAGGATCATTAGAGGCAGTTAGCTGGGCGAGTATCAAAGGGCCTTTTGTTTGCTGTTGATTTCATATTTGGCACTAAACAATGGCAGCTCCATACGGTGATGATTGGAATTTGAGATTTGCATTTATTGGGTGGCGGCAATTTTAATTTCGAGGGAATGCCGCCTAGGTTTTATTGAACTCTGATTAAGACAACTTTGGATGGAATATGGCGTGACAGTCAGCTATTGCGTGGGTTTCGTGGGATATTAATGGAATCAGTTTCTGGGATTTAAACCAGTTGTCAGGGGAGGTTATGTCTATATTTTGGGTATTTATTGAGGCGGACAGTAGGTGATAATGTCCTTGGAATGTGACATCCGTTCAGTGGTAGGGGGCGACAGAGATTGGGTCAATTAGAGGGCATGTTATCGGAATCGGGCAGTCGACTATATGAGTTACGGGAACCGAAGTACATAGATGGATCCCCCATTTCAGATAACGGTCCGAGAGAATCCACTAAGTGACAGCCCTGAAGTTTTATTGTTTAAAGGGCTCACCAGGAAGGTGTCAATTAAGTGCCTCAGATTTCTTGGATATATATACGTTAAGCTTATGGACGTTGAGGCTGCGGCACGGAGAATCGTCAACTACCATAGTATCCCAGAGGGAATGTAACTGCTTAGCCAATGGTCAAGACGACTTAATATACGAGGGGTGATTGATAACCGCTTGCGTTAGGAATGAAAAAATATTTTTTTTAGACGGTTCCAAATAGTCTCCTTGACATCGACACACTAAGCTCAATGATATTTCAACTTTTTTACACGATCCAAAAAAATTGGCTTTGTCGAACTCTGCAAAATATGCCTCAGTTTCGACAATGACCCCTTCGTTTGCTGTGAATCCTTTTCCGCCCAGCCATTTTTTCATATTTGGAAACAAAAACAAAAAATCGCATGGAGAAAAATTTGGAGAATACGGTAATTCGTAGTCTAATTCCATCAATTTTGCGACGTGACACGAGTGACGCGGTGCATTGTCGTGATGGAATACAAATTTTTTCTTAGCCAAGTCGGCCGTTTTCTCTTCAATGCGTCGTTAAATTTTCCAAATAATTCAGCATAATAATGGGCGCGTTCGACTGCCCGCTAGATGACTAGCGGCATGTCAAACTCCATATAAAAAAAATTTACATTCCACCATTTGTGCCAGATGTCTAGCACTTTTTGTGAAATATCCCTTTCAAGGAAATTTCTCAATCTAGCGCAAAACTATCCGCTGAGAAAAAAGACACTTGTCAAAGGAAATCGTTCAAACGTTTACAAAAAAAAATACTAAGCCGAGCAAGTGTAATTGCGATAAAATTGGTAATAACGTGATTAAAATAGGAATTCAGATATTGTTCTTAACATATTACATCATTTCTTTAAATGTAGTGTGGAAATAATTATGCTGGCGCTATCGTTCTAGCGCGGGCGTTCCTTCATCTGGGATATTTTGTGCTAGACGTCTAGCGGGCAATGGAACACGGCCATTGTCATTTTATCGTTCTTCCCTTTTCCGAATAATCGATGCATATGCCTTTAAAACGGTGGCCATTACCTTTCCGGCCGATGGAACTGTTTTCGCCTTCTTTGGTGTACGTTCCGTGTGCAGTCCACTGTTTTGACTGTTCTTTCATTTCAGGCGTAGGTATAGGGAGGAATCCATCCAAGTCTCATCAACAGTCACATAGCGCTACAGAAACTCCTTGCGCTTAAAAAGGCCCAAATTCTGCTGTGGTCATTCGGATCCGCCTGTTGTCGACGGTGAGCAAACGCGGCACACATCTTGCCGATAGGTTTCTCATTTCTTTTTAAAAGGACACCAAAATCTTGTAAAAACAGTCTGCAAACTTCACATTCACAATCGGAAGTGAGTGGTGTCGATGTCCGGATAAAAATCGAAGCTCCAATTCGACCTCATTGACGTTCAACAGTCTCTTTTAATATTCTTGATATTCTAGAATGAGGTTTTCCCAAGAGCTGCTTGTAACATCATCCGCTGGCAAAAGACACATTTTTTAAGAACTGGATGCAAAGCTAATGAGTTAGAATTCTAAGGTAAGGAATTCAAAAAAGTGTCAAACCCAAGCACGAGCTCAATCTGTCTCTCTGCTTGTCAAAGCCCATTTCAGTTAATTGCCGGGACGATGGTTTTAGTTCTCCAAGTGTCACGTGCAAAAGGAGGTTCCTTGTAAATAAGAGAAACACAACTTCAACTACACCTGGCAATATCTTAAAATTGTATTTACAGCCGAATAATACCTACCTATTGTTTTTCAGGTTATTCCACCTTCCCACCGAAGACGGTGTAATTATTTTTCCTTCAAGTGCACGGTACGGTGAGTCCTTGACATTCGATGCTAATAAATCATGATTTTTTCGCTCTGAAACGGAGTTTGAAGTTACCATTGTCGTCAGACATTTTGTGGCAGTAGAAGGACATTGTGCAGCTAAAAAAACCAAAAAAAACACAAGATGATGTCGACGCTCTGTTGTTGGGTGAATTCCATCTCGCAGGGGAAAGTTGAAAGGGGTTCACAACTGTAGTGAAGAGTGAGTCTGAATTTTGGTGGTTATTTCTTATGCAACCTCGTGCATTCGCGGATCGCGAAGAATGCATAAATCTCTGATTTCGCTTGACAAAAAAACGACTGCAGAAAATTTGTACAACTATAATAAATGTTTTATTGGTCCAACTGTCGCTGTCATTTAGATTTGGCTTTTAAACTTGTACATCCGTGCAAGAGTCGTAGCTCTTGAAGACGAAGCAATTTGTGTTTCTTATTATTTATACAGTGATATCTAGTTTAGCAGTTCAAAGCCATTCGCAGGCACTCGGTATTTTTGTTGGACCATTGGACCATGAGGCGACGTCAATTTGTTAAAATATCGAATTCCTGTTGACTTTTCTATTCAAAATTTTTTATAAGTATTATTTCCTAATAATAATTTAAAGTGGCAACCCTCGTGCTCATCTTGTATAATGCAATTTTTACCTCTTCTGTACTAAGTTTTCCATTCTCTGCTTAGGATTACTCACTGAAATATATGAAGTCAAATAGAACGGTCGCTTTTCTTACATTTGTCAACTTGTCAAATTGTTCAAACATTTAACACCTACTGGAACAGTTCTAGCATTATTCTGTCGCGTGCATTATACGCAAGTATTACAACGCAATATATTGTTCCAAATGCAATTGTTATAGAGGGATTTCCAATAAGAGGTGTTATTGTGAATGACCCGCTATTTCGGTAGCTGTCACTTTTGGAGCTTTTTTCTTTGACATTTGACAATTAGAATCTACGCAATTACTAAAAATGAAACGATACACGCTTCAACAACGCATTGAAATTATTCAAATTCACTACAAAAATGCTGAAAATCTTGCAGTCACAGTTCGCAAAACTAAAGCATTTTTTGGACCTCGTGAAGCACCTTTTCGGACCGCAATACAGAAATTGGTGGAAAAATCCGATCATTTATCTCAAAAAATTGCATTTTTCATTGAATAACAAAATAACACCTCTCAATAGTAACGGCCACTTGTTGTGGTGTTCTCAGCCCTTAGAACTTCCCTAGGAGACTTATGATCGGAAGTTTATTGAATGCATTTTTGCTAGCTAGCTCATGCTCACCTGTTTACTAGCTCTCGTTGTTTTTTTCTCAATCAACAGAACTAGTTTTTAGAAGTGAAGCAAAATTTTGCGACTCATGCAATGGAAAGCTTTCTTGCAAGCTTTCTTTCCCAGCATTTGTTGTTCTACCCACAACTATTCTATTCTTATTCACTATTTGAAGTCCCAGGCCTTTTTCCAGGCACAACTTGTGATTTATGAGCTTCTTAAATAGAACCAACATGTGAACAAGTACTTGTTGTGCAACTTTTTGAGGTCACGTGCATTTTGAATACCACTCCTAACCCCCAATCAATTTGCTCGTCATTTCTAACACTATGATTCCATTTGTGTAACATTTTCAAGCGTTATAAGATTATTGATAACAGACATTCATCATCCAACTTCCGATGGGAAACTAATTCGCCTCTGACAGTGCTGTGCCAAAATCAATCATAAATCACGGTACTCATTGGTTTTTATTAAATTCCCTCCGAATCCCATTATCCTGCAGGACAAAAAAAAGAAGAAAATCCTCCATTTGTGCGGTTTCTCTGGGCGATACAAAACATATTATTAACACCCAAGCTCGGTTCAGTTTGTGCGAGGTAGCTCGAGAAAGGAACACATAAGCACTTTGCCGCTTGTTATCCTTTCAAATCAACTAACAAACTACCATTTATATTCATTAAAGGATGGCCGGCTTCTCCCATAGATCAAGGAGTGTACATGCAGGCACAAATGTAATAATGCCTGAAGCTGCTGCAGGACTACATGTACCCCAGGCACTCGCATTTAATTGTATGGGAGAGTGTGTGTTTGTATGGATATAGGAACAGATCCATCATTCCTCCTCCTCCGAAGGAAGTCGGTGAGGATATGTCAACCGATAGCATAACAACTTTGACACGTATAGTTGTTTTGGGGAGTGATGGCAGATGGGTGGCCCATGGCAGATGGGTGGCCCATGTCATATGGGTGTGTGTGTGTGGTGGTATTATCCCGTCAAATGGTTAACGATGCGTTAATTTCCATAATGGAATTTCGTAAGCAAATTGAAATAAGTTGCCCTAGCGATGTTGGGTCTTCCAGGATGACCGCAGAGGCAGCCGGTGCTTTGTGTGCACATTAAGTATACATGCGCGCTCCGTGGGATATGTCTTACGTAGGTCCTGGCAATGGAATTATGAACCGAACTGCATTGCCAACAATTTATAGGGTTAATATGATTTCGCCTAATTATCATTGAATTTATGAAGCCGAATGGTAATGGCATCCTGTTGAGGGGTTAAATGGAGATGAACCAACATCATTGCAGTCCTTTGATTGCATTCCTTGTTGCGCTTGTGATGTGTGCATTTGGGAGTGACAATGGACATAATTGTTGTAATGAATGGGTTACATGGGCCCCGAAGTGCTGATTGCTTTGTTTGTCATACAAATACATCAGTTATAGGGGTGATTATTTGCAGAAATTAATTTTGAATTTTAAAAAGATAATCGTGCCAATTGTGTCATAGTATAGAATAGTTTTGGTCAAACTCCAGGCGTAGGCTCCACGATTTGTGTCAATTATCAGTCAACAATAATTTTAAGTCAATTATAAGTCAAAAAAGCGATTAATTGTGCCGAAATTGCAACCACATTTGGGCAAAAACTAGAGTTAAGTTTCCTTTTAGGTTGTAGTTCCGATGTCAACCTTTGCCTTAAAGATATTGCAGGTCACAATTGATCATTTTAAGAAGAACGCTATCTATTGCTAAACTTAATTTGTATAAATAGATAAACAGCGATAACAAAGAATATAAAAAAAAAAATATGTTTCTACCGCAAAAGAGTCAGGGGGAGTTTCACTTAATCGTTTCTTTCTTCTTTTTTTTTAATTCAATAATAATTGTTAAATTTGAGTTATATGGCGTGATCACATTTTAATGAACAAAACTCGATTTGAATCCCAGTTCTGCCATTTGTAAAATTGTTTAATGTAGAACTGTACATATGCAAATCGTCGAAGAATGACATATGAGAGCAGTGAAGACCGCATTCAAATCCGTACAGTAGTTTTCCGACTTAACGCAGTCATGTCACTCTTAAAACAAAAGCGCCACTGTGTATATACGGTGAAAAAGCCTGTTCGCCGTAACCGCGACCTCGAGGAGAGAGCCTTTCTTCTGCGGACCGAAATCCAAGATTGGCGATCCGAGAACAACGGTTTCACCGTGTTTAATGACGACAACCGTGCAAATGACACAATCGGCGACGCAAATACCCACCTGTTGGTTATTAGAGATGAACTCCGGTGAATCTTTGAGTCAGTTAAAAACAAAAAGTCGGCGGGAGTGGACGGTGTCCCAAACGTCGAATTAAGCTGCCGCTAGAGGCGATAGATATCTTCGCCACGCTATTTAACAATGCGCTGAATATTGCATATTACCCGGAGCAGTGGAAAATAGCAGTGGTACACCCTATCCCGAAAAAGGATAAAGATAGGACAAACCCTGCTAATCTCCGGTCAATTAGTTTGCTTCCGAATGTTAGCAAGGTTTTCGAGAAAGTCGTCAACAGATCTCTTTTAAAATGGGTTGAGGAAAATAAGATTATTGCGGCCAACCAGTTTGGCTTCAGAGCGGGGCATGACACTATTCATGCCGCGACGAAACTGGTTTCCGACATTCAGTGGATAAAAAGTAAGAAGCAATGCACGGGTGCCTGCCTGGTTGACTTTGAGGAGGCCTTCGATACCGTATGATCGGAGGGGCCCTTCTATAAGCTGACCAGATTGGGCATTGAAAAACCTTTGCTATACATGATTTATGACATGCTTATGGGAAAGAAGTTCGTTGTCAAAGCTGGCAACGTGACTTCGAGCAGGGTTTTCGAAATTAAAAACGGCTTACAACAGGGAGCAGTCCTGTTTCATATTTACACAAGTGATCTGGTGGGTTCCCTCAGACATGCTATAGCGTACGCGGACGATTTACTGGCGTACAGGTGAGGACCAAAAATCTAGGTCATTAACATCCTTCTGCAGCGTGACTTCGAGCAAATTAAAAGGTATTGCGATGATTGGAAGTTGAAAATCAATTTCCAAAAATCGGAAACAATCCTGTTCAGAACTCCATTGGCTAGGGCCTCTGGGGAAACCAGAAAAAACTGGAGAAAATTAACTGTGCGACCATTGGCGGTGAAAGACGTGGTGAGGTATCTTGGCATCTGGCTCGAACAGCATCTGTATTTTGACAAACATATAGATGCTTGTCTCGCTGGGGCTAGGAGGGCCTACGCTCTGACAAGGAGACTGTTTCGCAGCAGTCAACTCGACTCCAGGGTGAAGGTCATTTGCTACGTGGCCCTTATAAGGCCTATCATCGCTTATGGCTGTCCCATGTGGTTCAATATAGTACCGTCCTATATGGAAAAGATTCGGGTGCTCGAGAGACATTGTCTCAGGGCCTGTCTAGGGTTGTTTAGAACTCCTGAATCTCAGTACATAAAATACTATCCCAACGGGACCCTATACAATGGGGCTCGACTGAATAGGATTGACAATTTCCTTATTTAGGTGATTCGGAGGCACGTCGCAAGGACGATGGCCAGTGATAATAACCTGATCTCAGGGGCTTACTTCCCCAATTTAATGTACCACGAGAGTACGTTTCGGTCTAGCTCTATCCCGCCTGGGGCATTTCTTCATGTAGTCACGAAAGGGTTAGACCAGACAAAAGATGTTGTGCCGGTATTGTACAGTAGCCACCGCGGCTTGAGGGATAAGCAGCTCATCAATGACGGGTATGCCGCCAATGCTCAGGAGCTCCTCCGTTTTAGTACCGCAATTGCGGAACGGGACAAAACTGATACATTAAAGCAGTTCACCGAATTTTGGTGGCTTGAGGAAGAGGTGAGGGTGGATACGCTCTCCCGGGCCGTTGCGCTACTTACGTAGCAACCTCCCTAGTTTTAAGCTTGACATTAAGTAAGTAGGTTTAGGTTAAGAGTAGGGGGTCTTTGGGAGGGACCGGGCTAGTCATGATGAACAGTGCTTCCGCGATTCGACCGACGCTTATGGCCTCGCTCGAGGCTCGGCGGCACGGGTGAACCCTTGTTGGCGGCTGTCAGGCGCCCATGGACGCTATTAGGATGGTGACCGAGATTACTCACCGCCCTGATTAGAGGTAATTTGGGTAAAGTAGCTTAGGTTGTTTTAAATGAAACAAATAATAAAGAATTCAAGTTTTCTAAAGTTTCTTGGAAATTAAAAAAACAAAACAAATTATAGAATGATAGATTTGAGGCCGAAAGGAAATAATTTTAAGGATATTGTTACGTTTGGAGCGCTCACTAAGAGCCAGTAAGTTAGAATAAGGTAAATGTTGGTTTTAAATTAGGTTTGATCGTTTTGGTCTAGTATGTAAGTTAAAGAAAGGACGGAATAAAAATGAATTTTAAAATGAAAAAAAAAAAAAATTACTTTTTCACTCTGCGGAAGCCTGAAAATCAATGAAATTGGAAAACTATAAAACTCAAATATTGGCAGTTACTGAACGCCTAGCGCCATCTAAAAATTTACTCTGCAAAAGGATTACCAAAGATGGATGTAGTGTGCCAAAGAAATGTTTTAACAAAGGTGCACATATGTGCACCTACGGTCTGAAGGCGTTAAAAGCTTTAATATTACTCTCTCTTCTGGATCAATAGTTTTTTCTATCGTAGTCTAGGCGCTCATGTAAGTAACCATTACACGGTTTTTCTGTCGCACGGCTAGCTGAATTGTTTAGTCCTACCATAGATATCAGTTGATTTGTGTTTTTCATAGATTGCGACGGAAAACGTTTGTGCGTGCCTTACCTACACTTGGGCGGCTGCAGAATCCACTGACTCTTGTAAACATTTTCAAAATCCTGCTGATTTGTCTACTGCTGACCCTTAAAAAACTTCCATTAGAAGGTCAACTGGAAAAATCGAAATAAAATCGTGTCGCACCGCCATAAGAGTTCTATGCTGTTATCCGACTTTCTTGGCAAATCTGAAAAACACATCCTTCCAACTTCTGAAAGCTTCCGAGGCACACTTTAAATGCAGTCCAGTTCGGCCTACCCCATTCTTGTTTACAAAAATGGGGACATTCCATTCTTCGATCCAGATTACACGTCACGGTACTCTATACGCCATTATATTTCTTACACCCTACTTCTCAAAGTGAGTCCTTCTTACCTAACACATCCAAACGGGACCAAAGAAAAGGGTTCCCTTAGTGAATTAATGGTTTGGAAATTTGTTTGAACATTCTGACCCCTTTTTTATGTCACCAATGTTGGCACAACAACTGATGGACTCTCTGTCCCCGGTGGCTCTCCCTCCTTAATCATCTCTTATGCAAGTCTATCACAGTCAATTTATCAACTGACATGCGGCGGATCGAAAGCTTTCCAAAGGGGTTTCTGCTACAGCCACGGCTCCATGTGGACATATGTGACATCGCACCGTGCCATACCACCCCAAACAATAACAAAGCAAACTGTGCTCCTATACCCAGAAGGATATAAAACGAAGACGACTACATACAAATTTATTTGGTTTGTTGTTTTGTGCGCTTGTAGTCAGTCCTTCAGGATACCAATTTGCTAAGCAAATAGAATTTTCCAGCTGCGCGTATGTTTAGGGGACTTGCGACATAATAAAAATTTAAATTTGCTCCATCAAATTTTCGACAAAATATTGAGTTGGTTCGTCCTGTCAATAAAAAACACACCCCCCAACTTCATATTTGACAAGCGAGAGTTGGTATTGCTATCCACAGTGCGGGGTCTGGAAGAAGATTAAATATTTTCGATTCGATGGGTTCCGCTGGGGTGCAGGGTTGTTTCCATCTCCTTAAATTACGAAAAATTCTGATTGAATCGCAAACCGTTGGAATATGTACATTTTTTCCCTCTCGGCATTGCGCTATATTAAAATTGTGCTCAGAATAATAATTCGCTGGTAATTGCTTTTAAATTAGGTCGCTGGGACATGGAAATCAGATTAAGGTACTGTCCTTACCTGTGCTCCGAATTACTGGAGAACCGTTGAGCACTCTTCATTAAAAGGTGGAACAAAATGTCAGTCAGGAATGGCAGGCAGGCGAGGATCTCTTCAAATATATACCTAGTCCTTCTGCTGGGACGACAGATTGTGTGCATTTGCCTCCTGACACAAATAATTTAGAGAGGACTAGTGAATTCGTTTAAATAGGATTTCAATCAACGCAAGTAGATGCTCCTACATTTTCCAATCATTGGAGTGCGGCGCTTCTTCTCTATCGGTTTGGGGCGGGGTTCGATTGCGGACTGTGGGGTTTGAGTGGTGTTCCAACTGACTGGTTATTTACGGAAAGTCCTTATTATTTTACGGCCTTGCTGTCTGACAGTGTGGGAGGTTCACAATGGTCTTCCCTTTACTAAAGAGTTGCGTAAGACCCAAAAGGAGCAAGGTCCCTGAATCGATAGCCAGACTTAGTATCTACCTACATAATTATTGCGACCCGACCCATGATATTCTCAGCTCATATTTCACCCAATTGTGCGCCATCAATTCAAATGCCCTCCTGCCTAAACAAGTGTCTGATCCGCAATTATCCTAATACTCCAACAGTTTATCTCCCCATTTAGGAGATAATTGCGTGCTCCTAACGACACAAAATCCTTCCTCGGCCAATCAAGACGAACAACCTCTCCATGCCCATGGCAGGAAAAATGTTATCCTTTCATTGATATATCCACAGCCAAATGAACTGTCACCTAATCCCGAACAGATAGTTGGCAATTAATCGCTCAAGAATAACATAAAGACGTCCTTTCGAGAGACGTCTCTCCACTAGACCTAACACAATAGAGAGACAATTTGTTAACCATATGTGCCACAATTCAGGCCGGAGCAGACACAATCACGCCCACACGTACGCAAAATGCCTTGAGGATTTAAATTAACTTACAAGGATCATCCTTTTCATTTGAAAAACGTTATCGGTCTGGCCGCACACTGACAGCATCGTCCTCCCATCTCTCGGGCATTGTTTCTTTTTCGATGCCACTGGCAATAGAGCCTCTGCGTGCGAGCGCTGTATACCCAGACTGTGATATCTGATTGAATTCAAAATTTCTGTATGCCGTATGGACGTGAGGATGCGACAGGACATCGACTAATCCGGAATGTCAAGTGTCTAACGATGCGTTAAATTTGAAATGATGGCGAGAGTTTTTCTCTCGGGCGTTTTTTGTCCGCTTTTTGATATATTAATCCAAGCTGAGTGATTGTCGAGGCGGTGATATTTAATCGAAGGATAACGAGTGATTTGCAAAACAGAATACCAGCGTGTGTGTGACTGTGTGTGTGCGGCTTCTTAAATTTTAAGTTAACCACAAAACCGACTAAGCAGACTCTTCTCTGTGTAGCTGCTGCTGTTCGGTTTTGTGCTCTCTCTGGCGGCAGGATTACTCCAGGATTAGAGTAGCTAATTATTGAAATAGTAGTCGTACTGTATGGGGAACCGTCTGGTGCGTCTCTATCGTAATCGCAATTCGTGGATGCCTTGCTGGAATTTTAATCTCGGCAAATTAAAAGACGAGTATTCTGCTGCCAATGTGTCTGCGTCTATCTGGGTTGGTTAAATCAGTTTTGGGTACCATAATCCTTTTGTAATTAGACCGCAGGATGGTGGGCATAATAAACAGCGAATGTACATAACTGACTGGGAAATGTATTAAATTCCAGACAAACGAATGAAAACTCGTTAAATTTTCATTGCGGCTGTGGCGATTTGATTTTCCGCGCAAGGAAGATAGATTACGTACAATTTCGTTAATGACCGCTGGGGAAATCGGGACCAAGGCTTAATTAGGTTTTAATTGGTAGGACGAACATTTAAAAGTGTCTTTATCTTGCTTTAAGAAATCGATCAGGGTGCACTTAAGATGTGGTCAGTGGGAGGAAATACAGAGGAAGTTGGCTTGAAAATATTTCGCAGTTCATTTCGAAAAGATCAGTTTGATTGATCCTAATTGATCGACGTTTTGTCAAATATTGCCACATCAAAATGATTCGTATGTTTTGTAAATTTCAATTAAAAGCCGTGGGTTACGGCCTATGAATATGAAATATCGGCGCTAAAACCTTGGTTTGGATGCCACTAAAACAAAAACATACAGAGCTAGAATAAATTCTGTGGCAACAAGGAAAAACAGCATAAGTCGACTTATGTCAAAATTGAGTTAATGTTACTATCGGATGCACTGTATCCTGCTTTATACGTCATATTTGTTTCATTGAAATATCTCTTACGGTTGCTGTGTTCAGCGTTGCCAAGTCATTCTGTGGTTCGAGCAATGTTTTTAGAATTGTCGGCGTTAATTTTGACCTCTTGGGCACCAAAACTTAATTTTTTTTTTTAAAACAGCTCCAAAGTAGACAAAAAAGTTAAAAGTGAAAAAAACAACAACAAAAGTTCATTCATATTCAGTCATATGGCGGTTGCACAGTAAAATACAAAAATAATAAAAATAAAAACTTTAATAAAACTTAAAAAATAGTGGGAACCTACATTTAATTTCTTTTTTAAATAGCCCCTGTGGTATATGCCTGCAAAGAAGGGGAAAAGGCGGTGTTCAGCGGCAGCGTTACAAAAGCACTGAAATATTTTTTTAAGCACTAAAAAAACGCGCAAGCGCTAAATCTACTTTGTCGGCACTAAAATGCAATTTTGGGCACTAAAATTAACACTGAAAGCACTGACTTGGTAACGCTGGCTGTGTTATGGCTCAGGAAAAACGTCGTCTTCCCACATCTGCAGGCAAACCTTTATCCTTAATACTGCGCTCCTGAAAAGTGGCTAAAAAATGACTTATGTTGTTTTTCCTTGTTTACACAGAATTGTTGGAAGAAACAATAATAAATGTGCAGTCATCATTTTGCAAGAAATCTTTGGATGCTTATTTTCTACACTCACGGTGGTATCTTTATTTTATTCATTACTAAACGGAGTATAACTACAAAATCATAATTCAAATCTTAACATTCGTCATCGATCCTTCTCTTTAAATTCCCTGCCGTTTTTTTGTGGACATTCGCGGCGAAATAATTTTTCCCTAAAAAATAACAAACGAAAACAGAGACAACAATTGTGTGAGTTATCTTATTTTAATTTTACGAATGAATTTTTCACTGTTTCTTTATTTATTTATGTAGATTACATTAGCTATAAACCATTTTTTAAAAGTAAAATTCGTATTTTGCAGAAAAAAAATCACATTAGTATAAAAATCGCAATTTGTTATTATTATAATAATTAGTTTTTGGTACAAAAAATGTTTGCTAAAGGCAAATCTCCTTTTTATGAACATTTAGTGCCTTGATATTCGTGGCGAAATATAGTTTGAATATTTTTTTGTCGGATTATAATATAAATTCCCACAATTTTGAGTTTTTTTCCTTTTACGCACGGAAAGTTTTTCGGAAATCGAAATTCTCACAAAAAGGCACAGATATTACGATGTAGGAACACTGCTGAGTGTCAGTTGGTTGTTACACCTCCCGCCAATAGGAATTTTATTTTGTGGCTACTTCACACGTATTCACAAACAGTAAAATTGAGAGCGGGAGGAAGGGGCCAATATTGAAAAAAATTTCCGGGGAAAATCGGGGAAACGTAGGAAAGCTGTTAGTCTATTTAATAGTTAGTTTATGTCCTAAAGTGAGTGAATAAATTTACTCCTCCATATGCAGTCAATAAATTATATAACAATAAACCGAAGGTAATGAACTTTCTTCTCGAATGAAAAACGAGGGTCTTGAATATGTACGGTTATTGCTACCTACCGCCCTGCTGAGTTGTCTTTTAATTTAAAACAAATAAATAAAATAAATTGTTTGCCCAACAGGTGCGTAGGCAGGTACCGCAGGTCCAGCTTCTAACAACTATTTTTTTAGTGCGTTTTTCAGTTTCTCGATTACGTATAGTAAGAGGAAGATATTGTATTCGTACAAAACTGCGAGCTCCAAAAAGTCAGTCTGTCTGTCTGTTCGTATGCTCCCGAGGCCTACAGCGTAAACAGCTGCCCGGATTTTGTTCAAACTTTGGATTTGTTGTTTGCGGGCCTACAGTTCGGGGACGTTTTTTATTTTGAGCGGTAAACTCAATATTAATGGTACTTCCCATATCCAATTTCCATACCAGTTTGATTTTTCTCGAAAACGGCTCCAATGATTTCAACCAAAATTGATATTTGAGCTTAAGTAGGTGAGGTTAACATGACATCACACTCAGTTTTTCGTTGAAAAAATCGAATAATGGTACTTTGGTTATTTGGACATATTTCAAAAACGGTCCATATGATTGGAACAAAAACTCATTCCCAAGGTTGTATGGTCATTTCTAACTTAAAAGCAAACTCAGTTCAATGGATTTTTGAAAAAATAAAAATATTGTTTAAATTTGGCTTTATTTATTTAGTTCACCTTAAAGCGGCAATAACGATTTCACCAAAATACATGCTTAAGCTACTATCAGGCGGTTTGTGTATACGCAAAATTTGTGAATAAATTTATGTATAATGTGCACTTACCGGCTGAACCACAAATTATACAGATCGAATTTGTGTATAAACACAGTATAGAATTAGTGTATAGAATTAGTGTATGCGATACCGAAATGAAATTTGTATTTATCTACAAACCGTCTTATACTAGTTTCAGAGTAAAATTTTATGTTTTCAAAATGATTGCTTGCTTAATTTTCAATTCCAGTCAAAACGCTGATTTTTAAAACTGTTCATGTCTCGAAAACCTTATCTTCGATTTCGAAAGAATGTTAAAAATCAATAAGTAATGTTAAGATAACCAACAATAACACTCAGTACTCAGTTTTCAGCTAAATAATTAAGCAAAAGTGTTTATCAAACTAAATTTTGCAAAATTTTTGACTGTTTTGTCTGGCAAATTTTACAAAAACCGCTCCAACGATTTTGATCAAAATACATACTACAGATAATATAACTATTCTCAATAGCAACATAGTTTTTCTCAAAGAAATTCGTTTTAAATAAGTCGTTAAATAAGTTTTTTAATTATTTCTCAAAAATGACCACCCAAAAGCCGAGCCGATCTGTGTTCTGCCCATACAAATCCAATTTCAGCTACGAAAAACTTCTGTTTAGCAAATATTTCACTCTCTAACCACAACATGTGACAATTGCCTGTTCCTGAGAGCTTCAACTTTTAAAAACTCACATGGTTATTTGGTACATATTGCCATATCAGATGAATAACTCAAAAGTGAATTTTATTTAACACTATTCCTATATTTTTTGAACCGTTTCCTTTATCTAGCATTGCTTCTCAAATCTTTACCTACCTATCTATTAAAAATAAGAAAACAACCCAACCAAACTTTTGATCAACGAGAACTTTATTATTTTAATATGTCCAGTGCCCAATAATTGGGCATATTTTCGCCGAACCACATTTCACATCAGATCAGATCAGTCGATGAATGTAAGTTACCAACGCATCACCTACAGCTCTAAACAGCTGAATTTCTAGCTCGGTAATGTATTTTTATCCATTCCGCAGAGAAAGTCGTTCCCTTTATGTTTATAGCCAGCTGTCTCAAATCTATGGTATTTAAATTTTTTCCTTTGAAGTCTCCACTTTGGATGGCGAAACTGAAATCTACTCCCTTTTTTCTGCAGTAACAACTCTGCTCGATCTCACGTACGAGAATGTAAGCATGATTCAGTTCAAACACGTTTTTGTATTTAGACTCTATTCAAATTTATCTTGAACTGGGGCGAAAAAAAAAAAATAGTCATCTCTTACTTACATTTCATATTAACTCTGTTAGTTAAACAAATAAGGACCACCAAACCCAGCTATCTTCTTTCCCCACTGATTTCATCCTGAACAAAACCCATTGAGAACAAAATTTGAATACGAATTTAATTCCGTGACCATGTTGAGGTCAAGTAGCACATTCTTTGAGCTGAATGAAAGGAACTCCAAAGTTCAACAACCATCGAGAGAGGCGGTGGCACGACGTTCTTTTTCGATCCAGTTACTGCACAGCACACTTCAAAAGCGAAGCCTCACAAAGCTTAACCTAAGTAGGACACCCTACTCGACTGCGGCCAGAAATTAAAAATACAAATAAATATAACTGGAGAAAAATAATCACAGGGCAACGCGCTAGCTAAAAGCCGCACTTTCTCCACGACTGCATTCAATGTTTCTGCACTCACCCGGCATTTTAGTTTTTATTTATGTAATTCGTTCTTTCACTCCTTTTGGTATTTAAGACCGGCAAGCTAAAGTAAAGCAGAAATAAATCCCCACAGTGGCTTCGTTTACTACACCATCACTTAGCTGTTGGATATCTAACTCCTACACATGCACAAATGTTGTTGCAAACTATTTGCAAAGAATGGCGCGCGGAACAAAATTGAAACAAAGTGCGCGGGTGTCTGCAGTCAAAGGATACCTATCCGCTGTAAATGTTTTACGTTTGTTTGCTGGCGAATGTTAGGAAATCTCTCGTTTTCTGTTAAATTAAATTCCGCATCCTTTACGACCCCATTCCTCTGTCTAATCAGCTACACAGACTGTCACTCACAATTGGCAACACCAGTTAGAAAGTAATAAAAGAACTCTACCAACTGAATGAGAACTTTCACCAGAAGGCAAAGGCCATGGCGATAACCGGCAGAGTCACATTGCTAGGTGCGATCCTTGCGCCATTATTATCATCGTCGTCATCATCGTGGGACCAATATAACAATGAATTTTAAGATTTTTATGTCCTTTACGTGAACAACAAGCAACTATTCGTCCTGATGGCGTGTATCATCCGAAACTGAATGTAACCACCGTGCACCGTCTCACCACAGGTGGTTGGTGGGAAGGGTCCCGTTACATGCATAGGATTCTTACGAATTTTATGGCGGCGATGGAGAACGAAATCGCAAAATTGCCACCATGACATTGTCCTCTGGAGTGCCATTGTGAACCCTTCTTATCGAGGTGGTTTTACGATGTGAGGGCGCAGGCGGGGGCAAGCATTTAACCGAAGCCGGTCTAGGGTCGGAACGGGATGATACTTTATGAGCACAAGACGAAAAGAAGATGCCAGCATATAATCGTAGTCGCAAAGGTAAACTTCGGGTAAACGATGCTATTCCTAGGGCGAGCAAATCTTTACGACTGGCGTGCGTGAGTACATCGGGTGGTTTACGTATATACTGTCAGGATTCACCTGGATCGTATTTACGTGACATTTACGACATTACGGCGAGGATTTGTTGTTATAATACAGCAGAATGTTTTGTGTATGAAGGATTGCCCGTAAAATTGATGAAACGTGAATGCGTAGGATATTACTCATACGCCACCGATGATAATGGGCCTTGGGGGTTTTTGTCGGCTTACTCGGCACTGATGTTATTAGGGACATAAACTAGGGTACTGGGGTAATGGGCTTTCGCCTCCAAATGCTCAAGTGAAATGATAACGATTTACGAACACGTACCAGTTGTATTGGTGAAAAATGTTCTTACCTTCAGCTGGGCTTCTTGTGCGGAGCATAAAAGTCAGAGGTATCTGAAGGTAATTTGTAATAGCAATTGTAACAATTGACATCTCACGTTGTATGGTGGAACATTAAGTTTATGAGTGAAGCGATGCGCACAAAAGTGTCAGCGAAATTACTGCGGACGCATTTAACTAAGTTTTCGCTGAGAGAGGTTAATGCTTTGTTGTTGGTTATTTTATATGACGGCTGTCAGGGTGAACTGTGTGTTGATGTTGGAATGTGTTCTAATCATCATTGTGTATATTGAAACATCGAGATAAGCTCTTTAACCAACATAAAGTTGCTGCATAGAACAATGGCATTATGTCCTACACGGTGCACGGGATTTGCGTTGTTCCTCGTCCTCGCCGCGTTTACTTCAAGACCTGCCAGTTTGGCCTGTTCTTCGCAATTACTGGGAGAACCTCCATTTCGTAAGCCCCAACAGCGGAAGAATCTGTTGGCGATAGTGTCTACCCCGTTGACACCAGTGCCTTGATTTTGTGCGGTTTTTTCCGCAATGTCGCTAGGGAGCGTTCCGAATCGGATTTGAATGTTTGAGTGAGCTGGGCGCTCTGACCAACGTGACCGTTGTGCGATAATTTGGCACTTTTTTCGAGGATCCTGACACAATTTGTTGCTAGTTTTTCAGTTTTTTTTTTAGTTGAAAAAGGCGCTTCGCAAATTTTACAAAAACTGTGATTTCCAAATAAATATCTTTAAAATGTAAGGCTTCTGTCTATCAGAATATTTTAACAAGTATTGTGCGAAAGTTCTCAAATTGCAGAGTAGCTTTGGAAATGACAGTTTTTTCTTTCACTGCTCTCTTTTTTTGTTCGCTAATTTACAGAATATTGCAACAATCTCCTTGAGTGCTTGGAGAAAGGATATACATTTTGGTTTGAGTTTGACAATACAATATAGACTGCAAATAGATCATTCGCACAGAAATTATCTTTCATAAATAAAGGCAAAACAACCAAATCACATTAGAATTAGATGTCTTCCGGTCTAAGTGTGTCTTTCTAGACAGCCACCCAACCTAACCTAACCTAACCTCGATGTCTTTAAGATTGCTCTTCGGGTGAGCTAGACTAATACGAAACAGTAGATGGAATTCGTTTTCAAATGACAAATCAGATGACGTTTAGCCCAGATTTTCATTTCATTTATAAATTATAAACATTAATTTAACTTTGGTTGTAATTTATATTAAACTAACTGACCCGGCGAACTTCGGTCCGCCCAAATTCGTTAATGTAATGAAAATAATAATTCCAAGCATGCATGCTGTGAATTCAAATTCTTTACTAAAACCGTACACTCATAGAATAGAAAAAACTATTTCAATAAAATGGTTTATGCTACACGGCTTACAGAGCGGAAGGTTTGCACATACGAGAGCACGCCACATGCAATTGACCATGCGAGTAACAAGGGAGTTCAAGATTGATGCAACAAATTTCCAGCGATTGTCCTTGCGACTCATTAATTGTCAATGCGAAATCGAAACGCACGGAAATTGAAGACTTAAGCGTCGAATGTCAAATCGTTCTGAATAAGCGATTTTTCACAATCAAATCAACCGCGTTCCGTTGAACTTTCGGAGCATAGAGGAGCAAAATTATAACTAAGCCGACTTTCAATTTCATCCGGAACATCCAAAGAATTGTAAAACTAAACATTTCAAATATTTTTTGTTGTATTTTTGACACTACCCTTTTTTCTATCCCGTCTATTCGTTTCAAAGTGCGGTTCCCCATACAGGTTTCTATCCCCCAATTAATCCCCTTAAAGTTTTGTTTTCACGACAAAAAGTAGCATTGTCCTTACGAATATGTAGCTGTACCCACCCGGTTTTGCCCGGGCCTTTCGTAGTACGTCGCGCGTACACACGGACTTCATTCTCTTTTATATTTATAGATCGTTTTTATATCAACTTTTTTAGATCTCGTTCAATTTAGTTTTTAAAAGTCCCAAAAAATGAAAGAAAGAAAGGATTATCTGCAAATTAAGAATTTTCGCACAATATTTATTAAGTATTGGCCCGCTTTACACGATGATGCTGTGATGGGGAACCGCGTTATATCTTAAGCATATTTATTTTGAAAACTTTTTAAGGGACTATGCACAAAAGTGCTTATTTCGAAAAGGCGAACTGCGAACAAATCAATTTAATTGTATTCATGAATTGAAAATTGATTTTTGTTACCCCACCAAAGCATTATATTTAATTAATCTAATCTAAAAAAAACCTGAGTTCTAAATGATTTAAATAGCGAAATTTACAATTACCTACAGCAATTTTCCCGCGAATTGTCACACTTTATTCACAATCCACATAAATCAACCGCGATCCACAAAACCACGAATGAAAAATTCGTTCGGATTCAACCTTGAACAATGAAACTGATTCGCGGATATCTGCGACTAAAAAAAGTTTTCATGTGAATGAAGTGTTAAAAACTACGAATATTCGCTTTTTCGCAATTCGCAATTAGCTCTCATGTGAATAGTCCTTAAATGTGCCTTTTCCAAATACTAAAAACCGGCCAAGTGCGAGTGTCACTCGCGCACCGAAGGTTCCGTACTTCCTTAGAGTTGGAAATTGCGAAGATTTTTTACAGATGAGTCAAACTACATGAACAGAAGTTTATTGTGCAGAAGTTCCCAAATGGGTAATTTGGCTCAAGCATTTTAGCTTTGTGACTCAATGCTCCGCGCCACAGAGAAATGGCTCACATTTGTCTCAAAACTTAAACATCACTTCCTTATAAAAAATATTGAAAAATAAAAGAAATAGGAGTCAGGAAATGAGAATTTACTCGACTGAGCGCCGTTAAAAAAAACAATAGCTTGTTAAAAGATTCACCAAGCGAACGCACCCACAACCTTTGCAGTTATTTTTTAAGGAAATTACAAAAAAGCTCGCTGCTCGTTTGCGTTTAACTAATGTGGCTCAAACTTGTGTGGAATGGATCGGGAAATGGCTCAACTCCAATCTAAGCGTAAGACTAGAGAACAAGCTTTAAGAATCAAATTACCGAGATAAGGTTGTGCATACTGCACAACAATCAACAATAATTGGGGATGAGAATGAGTAATGAGAAAAAAATGTATTCAAGTGCCAATCAAAAATTGATCGAACATTTTGCAATCGGTCCGCCATCTCCCCGATCACGTTTCAACTGAATTTTACTCCAACGCCCCCCATAGACTGCAAGTCCCGTGCATGCAATCACCATGGCGCCACAAACCAATTGCACGGAGCTTTAACTCTTCCCCCTGAATATTTAAAATCATTAAGCGAAAATAGAAAAAATACAAAATAAATGAACACCCAAACCGGCAGCCATATGCAATAAATAATTTATAGTGCGGACATCAACCAGCCACCCAAACATCATTCACTCTCACATTCAAAGTGCAGCATGCGTTGGGACAAGAGTGAGTGAATTAAAATTGACCACCACACATCAGATCAGATCAGATGAGATGAGAAAGATTGTGAAAGGAAATTAACACTGTGCCGACGATTCAGGGGACAATGAGGCGGCGACCAGAATTGTGGGTCATTAAGTGATGAGACCGACCAACGATGATGATGATGATGACTCTGACTCTGATGATGGGCCACAGGATGTGCAGCAGCAGCACACACTAACTCATGTGTGTCTGAGTGGCCATAAGCGGATGTTTTAATGATGCTCTTGGGTATGTCCTTTACGACCCCAACTGAAGTTCTCTTCGTGGCCGCAATGTGTGGCTGAAGTTCCTTGTTTCTTTTTTGTTATCCTTTCCATTTGGCTTTCGGTTTTTGTAATTAGAATGAAATTATTGACCGACGCTATGCCGGCTACATCTGTTTGGTTGTTCGAGAAAAATATCCATATAGAGCACGGTCCTTTATTACATCGGAGTTGGTGTCGAGGGTGGAATTTATGAGCTTTTATTTTTGGTCGGTATATGGGTGGGTGGCTTGCCAGTTCAATTGGAATTAATATTAATTTACCAGACGGTAACTATTCGAACAGAAGCCAGACGAGAATATATATTGTCAACGGGGTGACTTAAAATCGATTAAACTAGCAGACTCCTCGGGGTTGGGTTTGTGTTTTTTTGTTGTGTGTGTGTAAATCGTATCCTTTTCCATTTGCATCGTAAATTTGAATTTGATTAATATGGGCCATTTTGGGGAAGGAATTTACCTTCCATTTGCCCGTATTGCACTTTCCATGGGTGAGGAGCCGGGATAAGTTAGTGCAGCACGAAGCTGGGCTTTGACATCGATTTGCGAGAGGCGGTGGTGGCGTTAAAAGCACGAAAGATTTATTTGAAAGTCTTTCCAAGTGGTAGGGAATTCTTTTAGCGGTTTAACCTTCCATTTGAATGCGTTGAAAGCAGTTTTAGATTTTTAAGGGATATTGCACTTTGGTGGGGCTGGGAATGGGAATGGGCAGCTGTCTTCATTCACCATATTATTCATAGAAGCTATGAACTTTTTGCTAGCTGCTCTAAAACTGGTCGAAAGACACGGTAAGTCGTGACATTTTATTCATGAAATTAAAGCTTTACTTTGGGTTGAGTGAATAGTCAGTTCAGCTTATAAGGAGAGCTATTTTACGAATCTTCCTCGAAAGGTTTTTGATGAGCAAAAATATTCTCGTCGAAAGAATTTATTTGCCGGGGTACCTCAGGGTTCGATTCTTGGCCCTATCCTGTTTTGTCCTTATTTTAATGACCCACAACCAGTATGCCGCAATGCATCTAAAAAAAAATATACATCCTTATGCTGATGATGCTATAGATATACCTTTCTCGACCAATGGTGTTCGTGGAAGATCTCGCGGATAGATTCAATTCAGATATGTCTTCAGTAGTAAAATGGCCTCTAAGTAACGGTCTGTCCTTAAATCCGGTTATAAATCACAAGCAACAATAGTTGTTGATAGTCCTGACTCCTGATACCCTACGAAAAGCGTGGGTATGATTAGAGGTGAGAAGTTCATGTGCCTACCAAGAAGTGCGGTTCATGTCCCTACCAAGAAGTGCGGTTTCTAGGCCTGCCAGTAGGCCATTTATCCAGCAGAGACACACAGTTGTATTCCATGCCATAGTGCCAGTTCCCAGTAGACGTCCCAACGATAATCCATTTTCCAACAGGTCCACTTGTACAACATCTATGTCAAGTGCTGCTTCTCATTAAGTGTCATAGTTTAAAATGCACTCAACAACTTCACCGGGTTAAACACGCATTAGGTCCCGAAAAAGGATAAAGATAGGACGAACCCTGCTAATCTCCGGTCAATTAGTTTGCTTCCGAATGTTTGCTTCTGAATGAAAGCTTATCCAAAAAAACTCGTACTCTTCTCCACCATGCTATTCGCATGAGGAATAACCACCAACTGTTCAGTGCGTACACAAAACATGGTTCTGTTTTCATCAAACTAACAGCTGAAGGAGAAAGCTTTGCTGTGTACAACGTTGAAGGTTTAGAAGCTGCCGTAATGACGTCAACCTAATTTTGCCGTAAGCAATGACCAACACAACAAATTATTTTGCAATCCTATTTCTTTCTACTATTTTACTTTTTCTTAATATTCCCTTTTGTGTAACAATTTTTTGCCAAATTTTACTTTTAAATTTTGTTCTTCTCATGATTCTTTCTGTCGCTTCGAGTTACTTCTCATACTTCTGCCTTATACACAACTACAATGCTTGCGAGTGCAAGCACAGCTAACGACACCAGGGGGTTCACTGGCAGTAGCATGAATACCAATTTGTACAATATGATTCGAATTTTACAGGCTCAAAATAATGGATTAAAGATATGTCATTTAAACGCGCAAAGTCTGACCAATAAATTAGGGGAGTTTAGATACCTGTTCGTGGAGTCTAAGATAGACATCGTCTCTGTGTCCGAAACCTGGTTTCAGCCAGATATATGTGACGATTTCTATAGTTTGAAAGGTTTCAAGCTTTTTCGAGCAGATAGAAAGTTTACTTCTGGTGGTGGCGCCGCTCTTTATGTGCGTGAGGGGATTAGTTGTAGGTTGGTATGTAAATCCGATGACGATTGTCCTTTGGAATATGTCTTTGCGAGTATCATATGTAACACGGAAAATATCTTGGTTGGATCAGTCTACAGACCATATAATCACATCAGTACGTTACCTTTAATTACGACTTTGGAGTCGATTTCTAGTTGCTACCCATACACCTTACTGTGTGGTGATTTTAACTGTAATCTCTTGGATAAACGTTTAGCTCCAAACTTTCTAAGTCTATTCAAGGCACTCAATCTGAGCCCCGTTAACCAGTCCGCCCCTACACACTTTACTAAAGAATCTAGCTCACTATTAGACCTCTATCTTGCTAGCGATGTTGACAGGGTAATGCTTTACACTCAGCTTTTGGCACCTGGTTTCTCCAAGCATGATTTAATTTTTGTAAGTCTGGATATAGCTTTTCGGGTTGATCAACAAAGTTTCCAATATAGAGATTATACAAATTTAAACACATCCGAACTGGTACGCGACCTTAATTGCATAGACTGGAACACAATATACCTCATGGAAAATGTAAATGAACAGATTAGTTTTTTACGGCATAACGTCAATCAACTTTTTGACATTCATGTTCCTTTAAAAACCCGTCTGATTAGGCATACGTCTCCACCTTGGCTGAATGGCGACATCTCTGCTCTAATGTTGAAACGAGATGCCGCTTACAGTCAATGGAGGCGGTTCAAATTGGAGTACTTCCACAAATCTTATTGCAGCCTTCGCAATCAAGTCGTCGTACTGATCAGAAAAACAAAAAGGCTTTACTACGAACACAAAATTGGTCCATTAGTTTCTGGTAAAAAGTTATGGAAAAACCTTCGAGAAATCGGTATTGGGAAGCAATCTACGAAGTCTACTGATAACTTCGATTGTGATACTCTCAACAAAAAGTTCACCTCCACGCCACAATTCTTTGACATTGTTACACCTGTGGGTTCCCCTATTGAAGAGGAACCAACAGGTGTCAACTGTTCGCTGAGCTTTATAAGAATACGAGAAGAAGACATAGTTGAGGCAATATTATCTATCAAATCGAATGCTACTGGCCTCGACCTAATGGAACCTAAGTTCGTTAAGTTATTGCTTCCCCATATACTGCGCTTTATAGCTTACATATTCAATAGCATCTTGACTACATCCGAGTTTCCTTCAGAATGGAAGAAGGCTAAAATTATTCCCGTTCCTAAAAAGCAAACGGGTATTGCTACGGAGTTCCGACCCATTGCTATCCTCCCGTTTCTATCAAAGGTGTTTGAAAAAACCATTATGAAGCAGATACAAACATATCTATCGATTAACAATCTGTTAACTACTTGTCAGTCCGGTTTTAGACCAAAGCGCAGCTGCAAATCTGCCCTAATTTTTGTTACTGACGAAATAAGAACCGCAATGGACAAGGATCATATTACACTTCTAACGCTTTTAGACTTTTCAAAGGCTTTTGACACTGTTAACCATTCAATTTTATGTAAAAAACTCCGTAATTTCTTTGGGTTTTCTATAGAGTCCTGTAAGTTGATTCTCTCGTACCTTACCGGAAGGCAACAATGCGTGGTGGCAAATGGTCAATCATCGATCTTTCTCAATGTTTTGAATGGAGTGCCACAGGGATCAATTCTTGGCCCAATTCTCTTCTCACTTTACATTAATGAGCTTCCGAATGTTGTTAAACACTGTCTAATTCATCTTTACGCTGACGATGTGCAGCTCCTGATAAGTCGACCGTTTGGGGAAAAGAATGATGCCGTTGCATTAATGAATGAGGACCTTTTTCTCATTTCTCGTTGGTCTAAGAGAAATCATTTGTGCCTAAACCCTGTCAAATCAACAGCTCTCCCCATCTATCGCAAAATCTTTGATTTATCAGTCTTAAGACCACTAAATCTTGAAAACGAAATAATCGAATATGTTAGCAGTGCTAGAAATCTTGGAATGGTTTTCAATCGTTCCCTCACATGGAACGACCACCTAATTAAAGTAATTGGCAAAGTATATGGTAGTCTCCGTGTTCTCCAAGTCACTCGAAGTTTCATCCCCACAAAAACCAAACTTCTTCTTGCCAAAACGCTTCTACTACCCATTTTGTTATATGGATGTGAAATTTTTTGCAACTTGGACTCTGCCACTAACCGCAAATTAAACGTCGCATATAACAACATTGCCCGTTATGTCTATAATCTACGTCGCTATGACCACGTTTCCTCTTTTGCTGTTCGCATTTCTGGCTGTAGTTTAGACAATTTATTAAATTTTCGCTCACTTAGCTATCTACATGAAATCATTCAAACAAAGCAGCCTGATTATTTACACGGTAAGTTAAACTTCCCTCATTCAACAAGGTCTTTTGCTCTTATATTACCTCGATACAATTTTCTTATTACTGAGCGTCAATTCTTTGTCCATGTTATTCGCCTTTGGAACTCCCTGCCCATAAGTATGAGAAGTGTAAAGAGCACAAGAAGATTTAAAGGTTTACTTTTCAACTATTTGGCAAATCATTGATAATTTCTATGTTTTTATTAATCTATTTTTTGTTTTCTTTCTTTATTGTTTGTTTTCTCTTTTCAAATGTCGATTTCTTTTAATAAATAAATAATGATGTAAATAACTTTATAAATACATTAAATTCTAAATTCTGAAATTAATTTAAAGGCTTTCAAAATTTATAAGACTTTTGTCCTACTTTTTAAGCGATTTTTTGAATTAAATAAATAAATAAAAAAATATTCGAGAAAGTCGTCAATAGATCTCTTTTGAAATGGGTTGAGGAAAATAAGATCATTCCGGACAACCATGCCGCGTCGAAACTGATTTCGGACATTCAGTGTATTAAAAGTAAGAAGCAATGCACGGGTGCCTGCCTGGTTGACTTTGAGGAGGCCTTCGATACCGTATGGTCGGAGGGGCCCTTCTATAAGCTGACCAGATTGGGCATTTAGAAACCTTTGCTCTACATGATTTATGACATGCTTATGGCAAAGAAGTTCATTGTCTAAGCTGGCAACGTGACTTCGAGCAGGGTTTTCGAAATTAAAAACGGCTTACAACAGGGAGCAGTCCTGTTTAATATTTACACAAGTGATCTGGTAGGTTCCCTCAGACATGCTATAGCGTACGCGGACGATTTACTGGCGTACAGGTCAGGACCAAAAATATAGGTCATTAACATCCTTCTGCAGCGTGACTTCGAGCAAATTAAGAGGTATTGCGATGATTGGAAGTTGAAAATCAATTTCCAAAAATCGGAAACAATCCTGTTCAGAACTCCATTGGCTAGGGCCTCTGGGGAAACCAGAAAAAACTGGAGAAAATTAACAGTGTGACCATTGGCGCTGAAAGACGTGGTGAGGTATCTTGGCACCTGGCTCGACCAGCATCTGTATTTTGACAAACATATATGTAGATGCTTGTCTCGCTGGGGCTAAGAGGGCCTACGCTCTGACAAGGAGACTGTTTCGCAGCAGTCAACTCGACTCCAGGGTGAAGGTCATTTGCTACGTGGCCCTTATAAGGCCTATCATCGCTTATGGCGTTCAATATAGCGCCGTCCTATATGGAAAAGATTCGGGTGTTTGAGAGACAATGTCTCAGGGCCTGTCTAGGGTTGTTTAGAACTCCTGAATCTCAGTACATAAAATACTATCCCAACAGGACCCTATACAATGGGGCTCGACTGAATAGGATTGACAATTTCCTTATTAAGGTGATTCGGAGGCACGTCGCAAGGGCGATGGCCAGCGATAATAACCTGATCTCAGGGGCTTTTTTTTTTTTTTTTTTTTTTTTTGTCGGAGGTTGTTACTATCCGATGGAGCACTCAGACACAACTACTGGTCCATTGTACTGCCAAAACAGACACCTTACATTATTGTACGTAGTTTTCCCGTCTTTCGAAGAAAGATGAGAAGGAGCTTCAGTGATGAAGAGCTAAGGTGTTCGGCAGTCACCACATCAGCCCCAAAGATCCGCCATCTGATGCGAGCAAAGGCAGGACAGCTACAGAGGAAGTGTTCCGCTGTATCATCGTCCTCTCCACAAGCAGGACAGATGGTGAAATCGCTCAAGCCCAATACATTCAAGTGTTTGGCGAAAGCTTGGTGGCCCGAAAGGACGCCCACAAGCAGTCTACAGTCGATTCTCCTGAGAGACAAAAGGAAAGACGCCGACTTTTTACAGATGTCCGGACGCAGTCGTTTGGTCTGTCTACACCCAGCACAGTCACGCCACCGACGCTCGTGTTCACGTGAAACCCAAGTATCAATGGATGACCGAACCGCAGATACAGGCAGACCCAACGCAGGTTCAGGTCCTGAAAAAGCTTCTTCAGAACCCAGCCTGGCAAGCTCATCAGCGATCTCATTTCCCTGGATACCAGTATGACCCGGGACCCAAAGAAGATTCACTTTGTTTAGCCTTCCTACCAGGTTCAGAGAAAGCTTGAGTTCGAGCACTAACTTAGACGAGGTGAGAGGGTTAAGCAGCGCTTTTAGTGCAGCTTGGCTATCACTGCAAACGCATATGCTTCTACCCCTCCACCTGTTAGTCACAATGTAGCGCATGGCCATAAGTATAGCGAAAATCTCCGCTTGGAAGACAGACGCATATTTACCTAAGGCGTAGTAAAGTCTAATGTTCTCGCTTTCCACAAAGACTCCAGAACCAGACCCCTGTTCGGTTCTGGAGCCATCCGTGAATACACGATGGCATTCTTTCCCTGGCTCAGAGTCTGGCAGAAGCCATTCCGTTACCTGAGGAAAGTTGACATGGTAGTTTTGTCGCAATAGGATTTCCGAAGTCATTGCGTCAGACGGCATATCCATAAGACAAGGGTCAAAGGATAATTCTCGCACAAGTTCTTCAAAATTCCAATGCGCGTGGTACCAAAAGCCACCTCTCTTTAACCGAGAGATGGTTTTCAGAGTACACCCCATGATAAAAATATCAAGAGGGGGGAGGTTCATCATAGCATCTAGAGCAGAGCCCGGAGTGCTAGGGAAGGCCCCCGTGCATCCGAGACAAACCGTTCTTTGAAGTTTGGCAAAAGAGGCAGTAACACGTTTCCGCGAAAGCCTGTTCCACCATACAACCGATGCATATGAGAGAAGTGGTCTAACCATCGCCGTATAGATCCAAAGGACCCTTTTGGGAGATAAGCCCCATGTCTTGCCAAAAGCGCCTTTGCACTGCCAGAAAGTTGACAGCGCTTTATCGGTTTTTGATTCAACATGCTTGGACCAAAGAAGCTTTCTATCAAGGATTACTCCCAGATATTTGACTTCTTCGGAGATCGGGATAGTGACGCCTTTTAGCACAAGTTGAGTCAGACCAGTGATCTTCCTCCTTCTCGTGAAGAGAACAACCGTAGTTTTAAGAGGATTCACTGAAAGCCCATTTCTTGTGCACCAATCGTCGATGAGGCCCAAGGATCTCTGCGCCAGAGAGCATACAGTCCTTAGGTCAGAACCAACAGACAGAACGGCGACATCGTCCGCGTAGGCTTGTGTGTAGGTTCCAGGAAGATTGAGAGCCGTTAGCAGAGAGTCAACTACCATACACCATAAAAGGGGAGACAGAACACCACCTTGAGGGCAGCCTCTGTTTACCCCAGTCATGACGCATTTGCCACAGTCCGCCTCGACAATCAGAGTCCTGTACATAAGCATTGCTTTAATCCACAACACCAATGTTTCATCTACACCGTGATGTCTGGCTGCATTACACATGCTGTCAAAAGTCGCATTATCAAAGGCACCCTCAATATCGACGAAAATACCCAACGCGTACTCCTTCCGATCAAGAGCACTTTCAATTCTACAGACAAGGTTTTGAAGCGCAGTTTCACAGGATTTTCCGCGCTGATAGGCATGTTGCATCTCAGAAAGAGGATGCGATCGAAGAGCAACATTGCGCACGTGCAGCTCAACCAGTCTCTCCAAGCTTTTCAGCAGGAAGGAGGACAGACTTATGGGTCTGAAACTCTTGGCGAGAGTGTAGTCGGACTTACCTATCTTTGGTATGAACACAACTCTAACCATACGCCAAGGAGAAGGTATGTAAGCCAGGGCCAAGCTAGCAGTGAAAATTCGCTTCAGCGTCGGCAACAGCTGGCTAAAACCTTGTTTCAGCATAGCCGGACAAATTCCATCCGGACCCGGTGACTTGAAACTCTCAAACGATGCGATCGCATATTTGATAGCGTCTTCCGTCACCACTCTGGATGCGATATACCAGCTACGCCGCGTGATGTTTGTCAGTTCAGGAGTGGCCACCGTTGCCGGTGCCACAGAAGAACACGTAGTGACCTGATTTCCCGAAAAGTGAGTCTCTAGCAGGAGACTGAAAGTCTCCGCCTTTGTCTCAGTGTAGGTACCATCAGATTTTTGTAGCGATTCCAGTTTACTTGGTCTGTCCCTTTTGAGGACTTTAACAAGCCTACTGGTTGCACTTAGTGATACGACCTCCTCACAAAATTTCCTATAAGAGTCGTTCTTTGATTTACGAATCAGTCTCTTAAATTCTTTTTGTTTCGATCGATGCAGATTCCAGTCTTCTACCAAATTAGTTTTTAAAGACCGATTTAGTAGTTTCCTGGTTTCTTTGCGAATACACTGCAGTTCGGTGTTCCACCAAGGTACCGGTTTTCTACAGGAATTTTTTGTAACTGGACACGCAAGTTCGAAACAGCGGATAATGGCGCTGCTCAGTTCCTGAGCAGACGACTCTACCTCTTGTATCGATCTCAGGGGCTTACTACCCCAATTTAATGTACCACGAGAGTACGCTTCGGTCTGGCTTTATTCCGCCTGAGGCATTTCTTCATGTTGACATGAAAGGGTTAATCCAGACAAAAGATGGTGTGCCGGTATTGTACCACAGCCACCGCGGCGCGAGGGATAAGCGGCTCATCCACGACGGGTACGCCGCCAATTCTCAGGAGCTCCTCCGTTTTAGCACCGCAATTGCGGATCGGGACAGGGTCGATACGGTAAAGCAGTTCACCGAATTTTGGTGGCTTAAGGAAGAGGTGAGGGTTGATACGCTCTCCCGGGCCGGTGCGCTACTAACGTAGCATCCTCCCTAGTTTTAAGCTAGATTAAGTTTGTAGGTTTAGGCTTAGAGTAGGGGGTCTTTGGGAGGTGCCGGGCTAGCCAACATGATAGTGCTGCCGAGACTCGAACGACGCTTATAGCCTCGCTCGAGTCTCGGTGACACTGATGAACCCTTGTGGGCGGCTATCAGGCGCCCATGGACGCGATCAGAATGGTGACCAATCGATTTGATTGCTCACCACCCTGATTATAGGTAATTTAGGTTAAGTAGCTTAGGTAGTTTTAAGTAGTTTTAAATAAAATTAAAATAATAAAGAATTCAAGTTTTTCAAAGTTTCTTGAAGAATAAAAAACAAACAAAATTTAATATAGATAGATCTAAGGCCGAAAGGCAATAATTTTAAGTATATGGTTTAGTTTAGAGCGCTCGCTAAGAGCCAGTAAGCTAGATTAAGATAAATGTTAGTTTTAATTAAATTTAATCGTTTTTGTCTAGTAAATAAGTTTAATTAAGAATACAAATAAAAATGAATTTTAAAATGAAAAAAAAAATGACGCATTAGGTCCAGTTCCACGCACTGCCGAACGAAGAAACATCAAAGTCCTGTAATACATGTCCCTTTAATAAATGTTAGCAGAGCTAAGGACTCATTAAATTCGCACACACCACACATGTGGCGCCTTGTCAAAGTAATAAGTCACACCGCGCGTTAACATGGAAACCCTTTTTCTGCCCCAAAGCAACGCAACAGTTTTTCTTTCACATATCCATCCTCGAGGACGATTACCCTCTACGGTTATGAAAATTAATTATACAAAAACCAAATCTAAGGCCCTCTGGTGGTTAATTTTCCAATTGAAACAAGTGTCAAGATGCTTCTTTCTGCTCCAATATGACCAAATGCCTTAGAAATTATGAGTGCACCTGCTAAACACAGTCTTCGGGTTGACCTGGATAAAAAATGAGAGCAAAAAGTGACAAGCGAAACTCCCTGCATCTTGGGGCAATCCGGAAGTTTTACATGGAACTAAAACTATAGCAGCTTCTAGATTAAGTTACAGCGGGTGAGGACTTGTGTGTAAAGAGCAGAAACTCTTCCAATGGAGTCAATTTTTTTTGTACACACTGCAACACTTGCAGCGGTCGTGTAATTATATGATTTTAATGAGATTTGTTGAGGTTCTTTTATGGTTGCTTTTTCTGTTTTTTCTGCAATGGTGGCGACATTAATTAGGAAGCTGATGTTTCATGTCATTTGCCCATTTTGGTTAAAGTTTAATTTTATTTACAGAAAAGTGGGTAGGTGGGTGGCAGTCTTACCTCTGAAAAATTGTCAGAAGGAGTCCAAAAAAAAAAAAAAGTCCCGGCTGAAAAAAAGAGTCAAATTAGTTTCTTATCTTTTTAAGGGTCCGTACCCAGAGGGAAAAAACGGAACCTTATTAGTTTCGCTTTTGTCCGTCCGTCCGACCACTAGACCAGTTTTGTACCTAGGTTGACAGAAGGCTGAAATTTGCACACAATATCTAGAATAAGCTCTAGTTAAACGACAAATGGTAGCGATACATCGACTGGTTTTAGGGTAAAAAAGTGATTTGGTGCAAAAATATTTTCATTCGCACAAAAAGCTGTTTATTTCTTAATATGCAGAAAAATGTATTTGTAGCTTTTTTGTAGATCATGCCGTTAGCTATATATGTGCCGAAGATTGTTTTGCGGAAAAGTTAATATTTTAAAAGATATTTACGAAAAACTGACAATCACTATATAAAGTACGCCCCTATTAACCATTTTTCATTCGTTATTTGTTTTTATCTCTTAATCGATTCCAGTTGGAATTTTTAATGAATACTCAACAGTGATGGAAAATTAACTTTTCAGATGACACTTTTCACAAGTTGAAATTGTATCTTTTAGGACTGAAGTATAACTTTGTCGTTCTGGAAATTCGTACCTATATGAATATTAAGTTAAAGATACTTTTTACTACACATTTACTTAGCTCATGATTTAAAAAAAATTATATTAATTATACCCAAAACGAGTCACTGTTTGGTGCGGAATTTGGTCCAGAGGCATAATTGGGCCATTTTTCTTCGAAAATGAGCAAGGAGTGGCCGTTACAGTCAATGGCGATCGTTATCGGGCCATGTTGAACGAATTTTTGTAAAAAAAAATTGAAGAGAAGGATATTGGCAGCATTTGGTTTCAACAGGACGGCGCTTCGTGCCACACAGCCGAAGCTACACTCGAAGTTATTTGGTGGACCCTGTATTTAAAATTTCCAGCGGATAATGGAAAACAGTTCACGAGGAAGGTGAGAGCTGAGAGGGCCAAATAGTTGGATTGTGTCGTACTGCCCATTTTGTCGAAAGTCTTGCAGACTCATCTCAATGTTGAGGTATGTCAAATCTGTGTGCAAATACTTGACTAAATGCAACGAGGCTGTGTGGCGGATTTTTTCGTTTCCGATCCACGAACGTCACCCAACTGTCGTCAGTTTGGCTGTTCACTTGGAAAATGTGCAACTTGTTAATAATATCAAAAAGATGAGATTCAAAACAAAGGAATTCTGACTTTTAAAGGATAAAATAATAATAATTGTTCTGTTTCACCTCAGGAATAAGGCTTGTTAGTGTGCCTTGATCCATATCACTACTATTTGTGAGTTATTTTGTAAAAGAACATTTTAAACTTTAAAATTATGACCTGCGTCCTTTCTTAACAAAGTCGTGGTTTTAAGAAAGTGGATTTCTGCACTTATATCTTTATTAAATTTGTATATGAAAAAAATCATTCCACACAAGCCGAAGAATGTGGTAATGAAAATATGGCTTCAGCTATTGTAACTAGTTCTTAAACATAAAACCACTACATTCATTTTTAACCGACATTTTTGACTCTATTAACCTCTGTCCAAAACATGAAAATTCTTGCATTCTTAAAGATTGAAAGACTTCAAATGTTCAAAGTCGGCTATGGTACGATACTCATTTTAAACACTATCAATTTCTTAATAATATGTTTAGATCATAAAATGAGCCACGTACTGTCGGCCCTTTTCCATCTGATGTTTCTCTGTTGCAGGTCCTATTTATCAGTATAACCTGCAACATCTGAACTTACTGACAGAACTGACTTAAATTTTCTGTGTCACTAAAAATCTGTGAGCCTCTAAAATCTCCTGGATAAAATGTAACTCCCGATTGCCGTGTAGCTCCCGTTTTAGACCAAATCAAATTTATCTTATCTTTTTTCTTATTTTGCTTCACAAAATCTGTTTCGTTCCCTTGGGCCACTTTACATTTTTTTTTCATGCCAGCCACCCCAACAAAATCAAATGAAATACGTAAAAATTATTAAAACGATTTGAGGTTAAATAAGATTCTTCTGAGCCGTACATCTCAACTTTCAACTTTATTTAGATATTTAAGCCGCATGCACCCTCTTTGACAGAAAAAAAAAAACCGAATTAGAGGGGTGCCAGATTTTGAATTTATTACCCCACTTGCTTTTTGGCATTTGTTTGATGGTATTTGGCCCACCCCCAGATTCCAGTATAGGCAACTGTTCTCGTTTTTTTACTTCTGCTGTGGTAAACCACCCTTAAATCGAGTGGAACGTATTTTGGTTGAGAAATTATTATTTATTGGCCTCAAGGATCGGGTGAAGAAATTTTCATATAAAAAGCGAATTCCTTAGGGGAGTGTAGTTGCAGTGTTGCTGCTTAACAAATGTGTGTGATCAACTAGGCGGAGAGTGCTATAAATTTTCACTTTAATTGATTTATAAGCGGTTTTCGATTCCATTGGTCATCTCGCTGTTGGGCGCTGCCAGTGGCGATGACAGTGTCGAATTTCATTCTCGCAAGGAGATGGTGGATCTAGTGTAATTGGATGGTCGTCCAGAGAAAACGATACATTCAACAGCGAAGCACTTAAGTGCCAGCGTTTATCGAAGATTTATTGTGGTGCCAAGGTGGCGATTGCATTGGCATTGCCAATGAATAACAGTTGACATTGTGTTGATTGTGAAAAGTGGAGACTGGAGGGTATGCGGACTGAGCGAAATGGAGGATTGAGTCATCTGTGGTGAGCTGTTTGGAAAAGGTGCCACAAGTCTGCTCGATAAGGAAGTTTATAAATCCCCGACAAATACGGGACGATGGAAAATGCTGTCAACGGTCGTCACAATTTTAATCTCTACCAAGAATTTCAAGAAGAGTTATATAAAGTATAAAAAAGACTAGAAAGCGGAAACCGACTTTGTGTCAAAAGCCTGGGAACTGAAGTCATCAGACCACCCAGGTAGATCTATTTTCAACATCGACTTCAGGACCCAAATAAAATAACACCTCGATCTCGACCTACCATCGCCTCAAATTCAGTTGAAACCCTGTACACACAGTCATCTCATTAAACACAAAAAGTCCATAAACGCGACTCCACTCAGGTACGAGAAGTCTGCCCCAAATTGGGGTATCCTTGGTAAACTACAAAACTGTTCAATTATTTGCTTAAAACTTTCTAATACAGTTTCACATAATTGTGTACTTAAGAAACCCGAAACGATATTCACCGTAAAGGGGGGGGGGGGGGCGCAATCCTCCTTCACGCAGAGTAGATCATATTCAGACAGGCCAAAGGGACTTTCACGTTCTCCTTCGCAGCATAAATTTCGAATCATTCCCTTTTTTTCCACGTGCTATAGGAATCATGCCTCTCTCGCCCCCGCACCCACACCGAAAACTGTGTTCTGTTAATTACCTTTAATAGCAGCACTGATTTGTCTTTAGCGGGTGAAAAGTATACAGTCCTTGTGTCGGCAAATAAGAACGGTTCAGTGTTTAAAGAGCGAACGAGCCAAAGCAGAGCACGCAGCTTGATGTAGCTGCAAATTAAGGTTGGCAAAGTTACCTGAAAAACATTTTCATTAAAGTTTTGCGCTACATAGAGAGCAACAAGGATTATAGATGGCAGTATGGGGTTGGGTATCGCAGGGTGTTGAATGTTCTCGCTGGTGAACGGCAACATTTGGCGAGGGGATACTGAGCAGGGGGATGTAATCATTGTGTTCCTCTTTGTTAGGAGCTTTGTAAAACTTGTCGTGTATATACCGCACCGGCAAGCGTATGCCAAAAAGGGAGACGTTATCGCTAATGATACCCACCGTGTGCTCCAACTGAATAGGTTCCATATACACACAGGCACAGGAAAAAGGGTTGCGAGTTGGAGACTTTGCAATTAACTTGTAATATTAACATATCCCTTTTCGTCCCGGCTCGTTTGCCGTACACTCGTACGTACTGCAGCTACAGTATGAGATAGTGAGCCTGTGTCTGACTGTCTGCGAGTGGGTACCTGATGTGCCATGTAAACGAGAGTTAACAAAATTAACAAGCTTCTCCTTGAGTGGGTTAATGAAGATTCGTTTAATCTGACAACTGGTAGACGGTGCACATGTGGAGTGTTCTTGATGGTGTAGATATAGGTGACACATTGCTGTTGGAAAACGGTTGGGGGTAGTACGAAATTTTGGTAGAATTGGACTAAGGAGTATGAGATGAAGCTGAATCCGCCGCACACCGCATTGCGCCATATACGTTATGGCTGTTATTAGTCACTGCACTTGAGGGGTTTTTATTCAAATAGGTGGTACAAGATCTGGCTGTCTAATGGGTTGGGTGGATGCCCAAGCTCATGTCGAGAAATGATTTGGAAACTGAGTTAAATGGAACTTATCTAATGACAGAGTATAAGTAAAAATTGTTGCTTTTCCTTATAGAAGTGGAGTTTCCAAGGTAACTAGACCAGAGAAACAAGCGACAGTTCGGTGCGAGGAATGGTTGGGCAGTTTTTGGTCGAATATTCATTATTCAACGCGGAAAGAATGGTAGTCCCTCTTTGAAGAAACGAATCCATCCGTCACCTACTAATCGGCTGTGAGTCGCTCAAAAACGAGGTCCGAATAACCACATCCGTGAACGAGCTGTACTTTAACAGTTTTCAGCCCACACGATAAATGAAGGCAAAACACTTTGCGTCATGTATTACTATTTGATGAGTATGATTTTTTCCACCACTTTAGCCACAAAAGGGATCTTATATATACCGCTCCAGTCATTGCAATTTCAATCATCGAGAGGCTAACATAACAAAAGAAAACGAGCCCAATGTTTATTCAACCACAAAGTCAAAAAACAATTGTTGGACTTGTTGGGTTTTCTGCATGAACCCTCGAGCTCCGATTTAGTGTGGTGCAGGGAGTAAAAATGTGTGGACTGCTATCTCCTTTTTCGTATACGCAGTAGGAGAAAGATATGGGTTTCGTACAAAATTTCGAATGATCTCGAGATGTTCATCAATTCTCATATCAAATTCTGTCCGTTTGTCTGTCTGTTCATTTCATCCAAAATTTGAAAGCAATTTATATTTTTAAAAGGATTCCTTTCGTTTTCCACGCGAATTTAACACCACATTTTCGATTTTTTTTCAAAATTTTTGCATTCTCAACAATACTTTGTATTCTAACTTAATTTTTAGCTTAACAGTTGAAGGAGAATACTTTTGGAAATAAAAATTGGAAAATAAATGTCAAACCAATTAAGACCTTCTACTTTATTTACGATCGCATACTTTGATTTTGAAATAAATCAAATTCAATAAATAAAGCACGCCCTAAGATGTAAAAGTTACAAGAATATTTATATCGTTATCATTTTGTACACAGAACGTGTGAAACCTGAACTTTCGAAACACTAATTATGGATAGACATATAAACAAAGTTGGCCCTTAGAAAAAAACAAAATTCGACTCTAAAGTCCCCTTTTGTTAGTGAATTCTAAATCCCAATAGCATTTCATACAAATGAAACAAATTTAACATAAAGTCAACTTCTGGTAGCTATTGTGACTCAATTTTATTTTTTCACCAGAGGCGAACTTTAAGTTGAAATTTGTAAAAATTTGTGATTCGTGCTAATTTTAGTTGTTAATACACGAATACGCCACACTTTGGGTACTCAGAAAATCAAATAAATTCTCATAAAGAGTGGCAAGCCTTAAGTTTCCAAGCTCATTATAGCTTTGCTTACTAATTTAGCTAACAATAAGCAGCTTTGGGCTCACCCGTCACCCCACACCCTCAAAATTGGCTCTATAACAAAAAAAAAAAATTAGTTAAAATTAACCAAGTCTCTGTTGAAAAACACCGAGTATTCGTTGTTAAATACTACCGACATAAATAGGTAAAATGCATACTGTTAAAAATAACACACTTTATCAGTTGTTAAGAACCAAGTTTCTAGATAAATATCAACCAGATGATTAAATTCAACAGAGTTATTTTGTTATTTACAACTCAGAAAAATAGATAAAAGGTTATTTTTAACCTGACTCGACTATTTTTAATTCACTAACTTTAGGAGCTATGTTAACAGTATCACTTGGTAGTTTTTAACCGAAGGTTGGTTGATTTTAAATAAGTGATTTTTCTGCGTGCAGTGGGAACTTCAAGCAATTGGATTTGACAGATGCCATTTAAAATTTGACTTATGGCGTTTGCGAATGAAGAAAAGAATTGCCCTTTCTATCAAAAGATCAAATCCAGAAGTGTTCATTGAAGAAAAAAGGGCACTTCCGGGTCAATTCTTAACACTCCAGAAGTGTCCGAGATATTTTTAATAAAATGTTCATTCAACTTATTTTTTGAAGTGAATACTTCTACGGGCACGCTGGAGCTGGGGAGTGAATTGGTAAATTTGTTACAGAAATTGTGATATGGCGGGGCAACGGAAGTGAATCCCCTCGAATTTTAATTCATAAAATTAAAAAAAAAAAACTTTAATTGAAACAAGGAATTTAACCTGACACTAGACTACTGAATCTGATTAAATTAAATCTTAGTTGTAACCACATGAAAACAAAATGCAAGCAAAAACTATAACTGAATACACTTATCTACTGCGCTGTATTAAAAATATAATATTATAAGGATTTTGTTTTTAAATTAAATTTCTTAATATGATCCAATTCCAGCACAATATTTAGCCATTAAAGCCAAATGTTGGTCCATTCAAAGACGTCGCATTCTTAAACTTACTGTCTCTCTTTAACCCGGTGACATAGTGTGTATTCACTAATTAACTCAGCAACCGTCACCCATGCACTCTTGCGAATGACGTCCGCGCAGGTAATGTATTTCTATTTGTTTTTATTTTGTTACTCGCGTAAATTTGTCGTTTTGGACTTTTTCACAAAGAAAAATTAGTTACTTAATTTAATTTTTATAATATTTTCTTAATAATTTGTTACTTACTAATTTAATATTGCCAAAGAAGGAATGCTATTTTTTTTCTAAAGTTTTTGAAAACATGTTAATTTAAGACTTAAAAAAGTTTGTCCTTGCTTAAAAGACTGTATATTAATAAAAATTTAAGTATTTATTTAGTAAGAATCGCGTTTAAATTTGGCTGTACCTTTCACATGTTTCAGGCGAAAAAGTAGAACTACATATCTATGGATTTTGATCAAAACGACACAAGCCCTCAATCGTAGTTCTGACATAAAGGGTGGTTAAGTTTTAAGGGCCGATGTTGATTTTGAATAAAACACAAATTATTTTGGAAATTACTGTCATTTCTTTTTATTATGATAATATTGGTATGGTTCAATTATGTATGGAATAAAATATCGGCCAAATGGCCGCCGCGACTTCGGCGGCACACCTCCATCCGATGGTCCAAATTTGCGATGACGGTAAGGCATAATTGAGGTTCTATGCCGTTAATGTGCCGAATTATCTCATCCTTTAGCTCTTGAATTGTTGCTGGCTTATCGACGTACACCTTTTCTTTCAAATAACCCCAAAGAAAGAAGTCCAACGGTGTCAAATCGCATGATCGTGCGGCCAATTAACATCGCCATGACGTGAGATAGCACGGCCATTGAATTTCTCCCGCAAAAGAGCCATTGTTTCGTTAGCCGTGTGGCAAGTGGCACCGTCCTGTTGAAACCACATATCGTCCACATCCATATCTTCCAATTCGGGCCATAAAAAGTTCGTTATCATTTCACGATAGCGAACACCATTCACAGTAACTGCCTGACCGGCCTCATTTTGGAAAAATTACGGCCCGATGATGCCACCAGCCCATAAACCGCACCAAACAGTCACTCTTTGTCGGTGCATTGGTTTCGACCATCACTCTTGGATTATCATTCGCCCAAAGGCGGCAATTCTGCTTATTGACGAATCCACTGAGGTGAAAAAGTGACGATTAAATTGACCGAAAAAATCTAGAAGTGTACGATATGCATTTTGATTTGAACGCCCATTTTCATAATAAGCCTGAATAACTTTAACGCGTTGCTCGATTGTGTATCTTTCCATGGTTCAAATCGAGTAAGTCTGAAATTGAGAAATGTTAAATGAAATGCAGAAAAAAACTTGACGTTTAGGTTCACATTCAACATCAGCCCTTAAAATTTAACCACCCTTTGTATGGGTTTTAAAGTGAAAGAATTTCTTCTAAGTCCAGTCGTACATATTAAAGTAATATTGCAATGTAAATGTAATAATAAAAAAAGGGGTACAATAACCAATTACTAAAATTTGAAGAATTAAAAAAAAATATAAATCTTAATGTAGATTATGTTTTTTGGCCAACTGATATTTTGATTTTTGCTCGGTGGCTTGATTTAAGATTCCGATTTAAAGTAAATTTAATAACAAGTTTTAAAAAAACCGAAGGTATTTATATAAGTCTAACAAAAAAAAAAAAAAAAAAACAGGAATACCTAGTATTTAAAACAAAAATAAAATATAAATTTTTAATTACTTCTGATGACTGAACACAACACATGGGGTGTAATATCGTGTTGATCAAACACAATTTTTAAAATACTTGGAATGTGTGTTTAAGACCACTCATACACCGTCCATACTCGAAAGTGCTTTGTCATAAAATGACAACTATATGCGATTGTTTTTTTCCCTCCAAAAGCGATAGCTACTCTCAACATTCATTCAACCATTCACACTCAACAATTTTCTGCGATATGGTTACATGCAACATACCCACGCCTGTTTTTCTTAACACAAATTCATGAACTAATCACAAAGATGAAAATGGTTTATGTTTTTGAATAAGAAATTCGTATCAAATACCATCAAAATTTATTTAAGTTTGAATTTTAACGCCTAGTTTCATATAATTTAGACTAAGATATGGTTTTAGGCCAAAAGACGTCTCTAAAATGTTTTATCGCGCGGTTTGAGTGTACTAATGAATTTCTTAAAATTTAAAAAAATACTCTTTGAGGGTAACTTTTGTTGTATTTTTTCAAAGTCCATGGTAACTTAAAAGTTACGATTGTCACGCATTTTTCGACACCGGTGTGGTGCCGTTTATGACCGCTGGTTTTCTCCAAGAGAAAGCTTTGCGAAATATCGCCACCCAAGCTACATTCTACATCACCTTAAACCTCATACAAGAACGCCATGATTATCTCATTGCATACTTTGAGTAGGATTCCTCTTTAAGGCGTCAGCCTGCTGGACTACTTTTTCTCGCCCTTTGTGGACATTAACGAAAAACTCCTTTCCAAGCCGCATGCATCTTTCTTTTGTCAGACATCAAAGTATGCAATACGTGTACCTATATCGCTCTCCCATATTCTCGGCCACAATTCATCAGCCGGCTATAGGGAAAACTTAAACACAATATACATAATACATCACTTCGTCCTTAGCTAATGCTACTCGATCACGAAACCCAATCTATCTGCACCCAGCGCTGGCAGTTTGGTGAAATGTTTAACTTTAACTGTATAGAAAGTTCGTACAGAGAAAAAAAAAAAACAATACACTGCAGTCGAACGTAGAAAGGCAAAAAAATCCTAAATTCCCTCGAGTACAAGCACAAGTGGCATTCCTATCCCGTATGTATACGCGATTGGCATTCGAGGACTAAAATTTGAAACGAAAAGAAAAACTTTTCATTCTACCTTAAGGGAAACACAAAATAAAATAATTTGCTGTAGTTCTTCTGGAATTCGTATCCTCAGGTGACTTAATTCACTGAACTTCCGAAGAAGCCTATCGCCTATGTCTCAGGCTGTCCGCTCTCCCCATGCCATGTTCAACAGAGCAAACACACACAGAACAGAACAAAACAAAGAAGTTTACTTCTCCCAGTCAAGGTAACTTTGATTAATTGAAAGACCAACCAGAGAGGGACGATTTCACTTAAGGAAATTACACTCCGCTGGAGAGAGTTGAAGTAATCAATACATCAGTTATACATATGCGGACCACCAAGGACCACCATCAAAACTCCATTTTGAGCTGTAAAACAAAATGAAATTCTATTTCTTTCAATTTAATGATCGATGGCATAAAACTTCATGAAATTGCCATAAACAATCGCACACAACCGTCATAGCACACATCCTCGCCCTCGCTCTTTAAAAGGATATATAATGCACGTGCACTCACTCGTACAGATTTTACGACTTTCCAAAGGGAATCTGTGGAAATCTTGTACTGGCGCGGAGCACTGATTTCCATTTTATTAGATTCGCAGATTTATTCCTGGGGCGAGAGAGATTTTATAGGCGTTTTTCGGGAGTTTAACGATAAATCATAAAATCGAGAAAATAGGTCCTTTTCCGCGGCGTTTGTGTGATTGTGTGATGGCGGGCCGGCCTACATTTAAAAAAATAAATAAATAAATACTCGTATACATTTTACGACTGACAATGTTTTTGCGAAACGAAAACGAAAAGCGTGAAGCTTTTCACAAGGCGGGCAGAATTTGCTGATGAATTTCTGATGATGTGGGCTCGGGAGATAACGGGGATGACGGATCCTTGGGTATTTTTATGATGATGATATTTGGCAGAGTGCTCTGTGGGTATTAGAAGGGTTGGCCATGGCATATTGTTTTTAATGGCGAATTAAGGAGTGTGGTTAGGGAGGGATTGATTTGACTCGTGGCAGAGAGAAGTAGTTGAGTGGACAACAGCTTTAAGGTGTTAGAAACGCCTCAGAGGGGGTGTATCAAAGAATCTATAGAAAGTGTCCAAGAAATCGTCAAAAATCAAACTTTAGAGAACAAAGAAACCGTTTGGCTTCGCTTTTAAAATTGATTTGCTATGAGCATTCTGACGACATTTTCTTCGCATTGTTTAATAGGGTTTTCATTGCGTTATTCGGCATTCATTTTGAAGCAATTTTGGTCAGAACTTGAAGTACTATTCGGTACAGTTTTTGGACGCGTCTTTTAAAGGGTTTTCCAATAAGAGGTGTTATTTTGGTATTCAAAGACAATTTTGAGATACATGATCGGATGTTTATTTTACAATAAACAGGAAGGTATGCCGTTAATAATGAAGAACAACATCAGTCAAATGGCCACCACAAGCTTGCATACAGGACCATATCCTTTTCATGAAATTTTCCATAACCAAATCGCAAAGTGGCTGCCCTATGTCCTCGATAGCCTCATGAATTTTATCTTTGAGGTCTTGAATCGACGCTGGGCTGTTGGCGTGGACCTTATCTTTCACGTGGCCCCAAAGGAAGAAGTTGCAAGGTTTTCCGAGCCCCAGATGCGACAATTTTGCTTGTTGACGTAGCCACCGATGTGGAAATGGGCCTCATCAGTCAAGATGATTTTTCGATGGAATTCCGGATCATTTTCGTGCATTTCAAGGACCCAATCAGCAAAGACACGACGTTGTTGATGATCGGCCGGCTTGAGTTCTTGCGTTAACTGAACTTTATAACTTGTCCCAACAGCTCGAATTTTTCCACCAATTTCTGTATTGCGGTCCGACAATGTGCTTCACGACGACCAAAAAATGCTTTAGTTTTGCGAACTGTGACTGCAATATTTTCACCATTTTTGTAGTGAATTTTAATAATTTCAATGCGTTGTTGAAGCGTATATCGTTCCATTTTTATTAATGGCGTAGTTTCTACTTTTCAAATGTCAAAGAATAAAAGCTTCAAAAGTGACAGCTACCGAAATAGCGGGTCATTCACAATAACACCTCTTATTGGTAGTAGTATTTTCATCAAGATCTTGACGGATTCCTAATTTTTGCCGTGTTTTTTGGACACATTTCTCGAGACGTTCTTCTTTGACAATTTCTGACAATATTGTGTATGCTATCTTCAGAGTGCTATTAGTGGCTTATGAAGCATTTTTCTACTCGATTAAAGTATCTAACTCGGAGGCTTTCTTTGTCGGTTTTTTTGATTCTTTCTTTCGTACTTTCGGACGAGAGTATCGGTGTGTCCCTTGCCACTATAGGTCGGTTTTTTGACCCCATTTACGGTGCAAATTTCGACTTTTTCTTTTGTGAGATTCGGCGCCTATATTTCTGATCAGATATTTAAACGCTTTTCGGAACTTTTTATTTAATTGATAGTTTTGAACTTTTTTTGGCAAGATTTAAAGTACCTACCAATGCTTTTTGGAAGATTTGTTGACTCATATTTAAAATTCAGCGCTCCCCGCTACGTTAACTGGTTTGTGCTAATTTTAGGCCCAAGGTTTGGTTAGTTTTTGACGCATTCGTAGTTTAATCTTTGTGCTATTTTCACGGCGGTTTGTTGGCATTTGCTTGGAGCGTCTGGTTAGGCGATTTTTAGCATTTCTTACGACGTCGATTTTAAGGATCTTTGATCAATTTTCTGTGCATTTAAAGATTCATTTTCAGATACGACTTACAGTGGAGACTTTGTTTGATTCTTATTCCATATGGCTTTTTGCCTTAATTTTGATTCCATTCCGCTTCTGGTAGGTTATCCAATTGTTAGCACATTTTGTGCACCATTCTTCGGTTTAACTCCGGACTCTCTTTCCACTGCATATTCTGACTCACTTCGTTGGTGGTATATGAAATTGGTGATCGTTATTATATGATCCCAATCGACAAAGTAGCATGAAAATATTTATATTGATTCAATTTAATAGTTTTTGAAACTTCGTACACAGCAAGGTAGGACAAACATTCAATTTAAAGCCACATAGGACATGATTTGCAAGCTTAAGTACAGTTACTTATTGCAAAGAAAGCCTTTGAGACTCACGTCCAAAGCAGAGCATTTTGTAAACCCTAAATAGCTCGTTGTCAGATGCACCCGTGCGTACATCACAAGTCTCACTTCCCAGTGAAATCGCTTATTCAATTTATGTTCCGCGTGAGGTGTTGTTTTTTGTCGCACTCTTCGAGAATCTGATTCGAAACTTATTCAACTGAAAACCAAATGAGTGGTTGTAGCTACCCAAATCAAAAGTTCAAACCGACTTTCAGCGATTCTCCGGTTGCACAAGCTGTACGCGTATGGAAGGCCAGGTATATGAACACAAACGAGTGTGCGTTTCCAGAAAAAAATAAATAAATAAATCAACAGACAATGAATTTGCTGAAAGGCAATTTTCAGCTTCCACTTCGGATTCGATGCCTCGCGCGACGACCCTTGGCTTCCCCACAAACGTACAAACGTCAAACAGGGTTACGAATATTTCATCCCTTTGTGACATGGAAAACCCATTATCGCTGCCTTTCTCAAATGAAAAACCGGCTTTTCCGACACGTACCTACACTCGTCTGCATGAGTGTGTGTCGGTGTGTGTCGGTGTGTTTGTTGGTGTAAGTGTTGCATATGCATATGTCATCCGGGAAGAACCTATAGTCAGTGTTCGTTTCCATCGGCTATATTTTGGAATGCGGGCTTCTGATTTACGTCTGCCTCTGCGGGTGTGTAAAGTTTTTATTTTAAAGATGCATTCGGAATGGACCCTTCTTTCCCGCCCACTCGTGCAGAGACAGAAATCCGGAGGTGGACAGTGGGAAACACACACAAAACAGATAAATGAGGATTTATTTCGGACATCACTGGAATTATTTAAGGACGTTTTAAGTGCTTCTTCTGATTGACGAATGACGTTTGTATTCCGACCCACAGATGGTTGGCGGCTAATCTGACAAACGCCCCAACACAGCTGGACCTTTTAAAGTTTTCACTTGAATCGATATCATCGTGTGGAAATTTATTCAAAATCGATATGCCACCAGAAAATCGGTGTCGTTTCACGACTCTTTTCGCAGCAACAACAGATCCTTGTACGTCGTCGACTGGAAAATGGTTGAAAGATTTCTTCTGAATTATTCATAGCTGGTGTTCTGTTGGTGATGATGTCGGTGGCTTAGTCTGAGAGGAGGAGTGTCACAGCAAAAAAAAAAAAAAAAATCGTAATTTAAACACTTATCGCTAAAGATAAAGGTTACACGGAATCTATTCGCCCCCCCCGAAAGTCGTATATAATCGTAGTTGATGTCGAAAACGGGATAGAAAAAGTTTCAAGCAGACATTTTGCAAGTTAAAAAGACTCGAGACATATCATTCGAATCATATGGTGGCGAAGCTGTGTATGTGCGAAAACGAGGGGCAATCAGACTCTTATCAGATTATTTGAATCTATGACATTACTTCAAAGTGCGGGAAGGTGGAGAATTTCAAGTGAGTGGAAGTAACCTCCTGCGGAGAGCAGTGCACTGGCAATTTTCGTTCCCAATCGATAGCGGCAAGGGGTAGCAATTGGTCGTGAGTTGTTGTGTGGATTTTTTGTACATAGATTTAAGGATATAGAGAAATGTTTCTAAATCTTATTATAGAAAAATCTGACTTAGAAGCTGTCTTATCATCATCGGATAAATATCCAAGAGCTCTCTTTAGATGCCAGCCATTTGTATTCGTTATAAAATTGTATAGGTAGGCTCCTTCCATTTGTATTCAGAATGAATCACATACTTATTGTGGGAGGCTTGAAACCTCTTGAAGCATTTCTGATGATGCTTAAATCGTCCCAGAATTGTACCAACCTCAAAGCTATCGTAAGTCAAGTTGCAGGAGCTCATCACCACAAACTTCCTTACATATGGCTCACCATTGATATTTTAACATGGAGTAAACATTTGATCAGAAGCACCAGAACATTCCTTCAACCTTTACAATCCCAATATCCACAACAATCATCGTTCCACAAATATCTTAAGTCAACCTCAAAGCACAGGAATCATGGTGCTTCCTATGTTTTGTCAAAAGAAAACGATGCCTTTGAGCACAATTTCCCCATATCTGTGTACACCAACCTTTGAGGTTATTACTCAAGACTAAAATGTGTGTTTTTTTAAATTTATGTAATTGATATAAATCCCCCAACCAAAGGGGCATATACTCAACGGCAACCACATTACCCAAAGGTGTCTATCAAAAGTTTTCCTAAGACCTATAGGGGATAGAGGTTTACTTTGAGCAAAGATTTTCTCAGTTCTATCAACTAAGTTGGTGCAAAGGGTGATGTGAGCCGAAATCCACATGCCTGAGAAATATTAACGAGACCACCCTATGTAGTGGCGTATAGGTACAGTGTTTATTAAAGTTCAGACTTGAGTAAATAATAATAAGAAACTGAATGAAGTGTAGGTTGGTATGTGTGTGGCTTCGAAAGGATTATGTCTTCATTATGCGAGATGAAAGCGATTCTTTTCTTTTTGTTTCTACATTACAAAGCACTAGAGTGAGGGTTTTGAGTATTAAAATGAACACCTACATATATTTGCTCTGAAGGTTGTGATTCTGATTAAGGTATGTGGGCGGTATATACATCAATTTATTCTTTGGCAAGGACACGCAGCTGGGCGGACACAGTATTAAAATTGTAAGAGATTTCGTCGAGATTTTTGACGCCTTTACGCTAAAGCTTTTTGTTGGGCTGTATCGCCCGAATTCATAAATGGATCTCATGGCAGTTTATACCTCGTCTTCGATACTGAAATTCAAAATAATTTTTCGGAATTGCCAGTGACTTTTTGGCCTCAAAAGAGCACCTATAAGTAAGGCCCTATTAATGAAAAGCAAGGCCTACAAAGAAGAGCGGAATGTAGAAGAAAAATCAACAAATAACCTTATGCATTGTTTGGCTACGAAGTCAGAAAAAAAAACCTTCACCATGAAGACGCCGTTCAGTGTTCCCAGGTGGAAAATATTCTTTATCTTTATTTTTTTCAAGATTTTTTTAATATAAATATAAATGAACGAAACATAAAACACAATTTCGAAGTGCTTTACGCAAAACTTATATCAATTTTTTCGACATAAATACCGAAAAAAAAATGTTTGCTAAGAATTTATTTATTTTTTAACGTTTGGAACATTTCATTTGGGTAGACATATTTGAATTGAAAAGACTTAGACCCGTTTGCTGAAACAACTCATAGCTAAGTTCTACTTAAGATCTTATGTGACAGTTTAAGACATATAAAAAGTAGCCTATAAAGGTGCCTGTCCATTTGAGAGGAGAAATGCTGCGAGCAGCTCTTTAAGCAGCTCTCGAGAGCAAACTCACTAGTGGACATAGTCTTGAGAGTAGTTCGCGGAGAGTTAACTTTTACCTCCGAGATACGAGCCTTTTGAAAGTCACTCGCGAGGGGACACATGTTCTGATAACTATCGGAGCTCGCAAAATTCCAACATGCTTCGTATTTTGCGAGCAGCCCTCTAGAGTTGACATGTGGACATCGGAGGAAATAAATCGTTTCATAGAGAAAAATGAGTCGGTTGAAATTTTATGGAAAACTTCATTTCGCGACAGATACAAAAAAAAAAATTTAACATTAACGGAATTTGCAGAGTATTTTTCGTTTTCTGAAGGCGAAATAAAAAGAAAGCTTCATAATTTGAGAAACCAGGGGCCCAATTCCGCAAGAGTGAGTTTTTCACCCGTGTACACAGTACACACTTAACAAAATTCACACTCACTGCAACAAAAATAAAGAATTCAAGTTTTTCAAAGATTCTTTAGGAATAAAAAACAAACAAAATTAAATTCAAGGATATTTATAAGTTTAGAGCGCTCGCTTAGAGCCAGTAAGCTAGGATAGGGTAAATGTTAGTTTTTAATTAGATTTAATCGTTTTTGTCTAGTATGTAAGTTTAATGAAATATCTCAATAAAAACGAATTTAAAATGAAAAAAAAAAATTAAAGTTCCAGGTTCGAATCCCGCAAAAACCCAAATTCCAACTTTGGGTTTTTTTCCACTGCGCCACCTCTCGCGAACGTCTGACAAACATCCAAATGTATAACTGTCTTTAGAGCTTCTCAATTAGCCGTTTGGAATCGGCATAAAATTGTAGATCCCTTCCATTCGTTCAAAAAAAAACAAATGAAATTCACACAAAGAAGCTAGGCCTTGGGTACCTACGGACCTGTTGCGTCAAGTATTATTATTAATGCCGTATTCCATGGGGATTTTCAGATTTCGATCTCAGATTTGAAATTGCTCCTGCCCAATGGAACGCAAAATACGATTATACTCTTGTTTTTTGCTTCTGTTTTGGTGTGTGATTCAAAGTAAGCTGTTTTTACATCGCAGTTTGGGGTTATAAAATTCCATTCATTGAAGTTGACAGCCATTGTAACAGCTAAATTTAAATAGTTCCCTATTTTCCCCAGACTCGTCGTCTATAAATGTAAATACTAGCAAATTTCAAAGCTTAACAAATGCCAAAAGTTTTGGTGTTTGGAAGATAAATAATCAAAAAAATTGCTCTAATTCTGAAAAAGACTGCTTTTTTGAGTTCAATAGAAAATGAAAATTGACTAAATCTGGTTTCTAGAGCAGACTGTTCTGAAGCGTTTTCTTGCCCAATGGAAAACGACATTAGGAAACATAATATTGGGTGAATAAACAAACCTAACTTGAGCAAAACTCTGTATTTTCCTCCATGTAGGTTAATAGGTATTATTTTTGCTCATTACTGGCATTTTTATTTGTTTTGTTGCACATTTTGCTAGACTACCTCAAAACTTTTTCTCCCAGCAGAAAGCAGAGTGAATAGATTTCTTTAATCTTGCGCTCGAAAACAATCATTAAAACTCATTTACACGCTTGCGGAATCGGAACAAGCCAGTGTATCCTTTTTTTTCGATTACACAAAAAAACTCACTCTTTCGGAATTGGGCTCCAGGTATGATAATAATTTTTATGAATGATGTTAAATACTTTATTAGTAATCGTAAAAACGTATATTCTATTTCACTTGTTGTCAAACGACAAAAATCCCTGAACTGTTGAGCATCTTCAATTTGAAGCTCTCTTGGTAAGAGTAGACCCTGCCCTGAGTTGACGACGAAGACGGTTTAATCCAGCACTTCTTTTTTGGTTTATTCTTTAGTTTAAGAACAGTGCTAGTAATTATTGATGCGGGGGCAACCTTTTGCTTGTAAGCATACATTTTAACTGGTAACTAGCAGACGAAATACATCAAGTGGACACGCACGCTCAAAAATTGGCTCTAACAGAGTGCGATTTTTGCTCGGTTAAAAAAAACAGTGTTAAAATTAACCAAGTCTCTGTTTAAAAACACCGAGAATTCGTTGTTAAATACTACCGATATAAATAGGTAAAATGCATACTGTTAAAAATAACAGACTTTATCAGTTGTTAAGAACCAAGTTTCTAGATAAATATCAACCAGCTGGTTAAATTCAACAGAGTTAGTTTGTTTTTTACATCCGAGAAAAATTGAGAAAAGGTTATTTTTAACCGAGTTTGCTTAAACAAGTAGACTCGGTTATTTTTAATACACCAACTCTGTAGAAGCTATGTAAACAGTATAACTTGGTAGTTTTTAACCGAAAGTTGGGTGATTTTAAATAAGCGATTTTTCTGCGTGCGGTCATGAGAGTTCTCTCAGGGAATCAACTCTCAAAATGTTGTCAAAGAACTCGCGAGATTTAAATCTCGAAATTATAACTCTCAAATGGACAGGTACTTTACGCTTTTTAAGTATAACTTAAATCGCTATGAGTATCAGCAAACAGGCCTTAGAATTTCATTGGTTATATCAAGATAGCAGCAATTCGCATCATTAATGCGCAAAAAATCCTTTGTCAAGATTAAATTTTCAACTGTTTCAGTACTCATACGATTATGAATTTTTATTTTATTTAATTTTTTTTGGTGGGGGCGAAACCCCCATTTATTTGGCTTAATACAAGCTATTACAATAACTTAAAACTTAGACTTAGACCTAGACACTTAGACTTATAACTATTATGTATAGTTAGGGCTTGGAGTGAAGGAGGCTGAGTTTAGTGGAGAGAGTGCTGTGGTTGAAATCAAAAATGGAAATGTTTGAGCTTACCTTCCGGAGCATACGGGAAATCGGTTCGTTGGATCCGTAGAGCGTGCGGTGGGTCGGTAGGTAGAAAAGGCAAGGGTTTCTTAGGTTTCGAGGGTTTGTATTCAAGAAGATGGAGTTGTACAGAGACGGGCAATCGATAGAGCCTGATAGGAGTCGATGAATGAAAAGAATGTCTGCAGCATCCCTGCGATCCTCAAGGCTATTCAAGTTAATAAGTTTGAGGCGGTCTAAATAGGGGGGAAGAATTAAGGGATCGTTCCAAGAAAGACCTCGGAGCGCAAATCGAAGAAAACGTCTTTGTACGTTTTCGATTCTACTAATATGAACTTGATGAAATGGTGACCACGTTTGGCTTGCGTATTCGAGGAGGGGGCGTACAAAAGTGGTGTAAAGAGATCTAGTCACATAGGGGTCGGAGAACTCCTTTGCCCACCGTTTAATGAATCCAAGGGATGAATTGGCCTTGCGAATTATTTCATCTATATAAATATACAGCAGAAAACATTCTTTCAGCATTTGTAGAGGAATGTGAACGCGACAAAATTTTGAAAATAAAATCTTTTAAGATTGGTTATGCGAAGTTTCCATCCACTGTTTTTACTCCTAAAACAATTTTCCAAAAACATAATTACCTACAGTTTATACATCTAATAATTTCCTTACTTTGGAGCTGATGGAAACGTTATTATAACAGAAGTTGTGCATGGGCTCTGTTCATAGGAATTAATGGTAAACGTTTTTCTTCAATAGAAAATGTTTTTTTTATTTTTTTAAACTGAAAGCTGTTAATGTCAGGAATCTTAAAATGTGATGAATTTGAGGTAAATATTTAGGAGCTCAAAAATCTGGAAAAAAATGTGTCTTGTAGTCTGTCATCACGGGGCGTCACGATTGTGTACCCAACCATATGTGTAAGTAATTGGAGGCAATAAACTATGGATAGGGATGGTTAGGGAGGAATAGCTATAGGTTCGATCCCACTTCAACGACATCAAAAGAGCGTACCGGTTTTTTGTTAAATTTTGGTGGCTCTTTTTAAGGAAGAATCGTCAAATCAAAGCTCCGCACTCTGACTATTCGCAGGTTAAGAAGATTATTTCTTATTTGAAATGTGCCACCTTTTAGCCACCTTTTAGGCCAACCCTCATTAGCATTTAGATCTTTCACTCTTCATAGTGCCACGTTTGAGTCTATTTATTAGCGCCCTAGCTCATTTTTATACAAATGAGACAAACCAAATAAAACGTCCCAATCACCAATGGGAACCAAAAGGTGCCACATAATCAGCAATTTTGACGGAAAAATAAAAGAAAACGTAAGCCGTTTGAACCTACAAACCCAATTCCAACAAATATCCGCCAATTTGTTTAGAAAGAATACCCAAAAGCATCCTTATAGCCCCTGCCCTCCTGCGAAAGTTCAAAGCAACGAAAATAAGGTACTACACCGGAATTCGAAATAGCCCGACTAAAACAACACGTCCCACAACCAACAGAGATGTTGATGTTTTGCTGGCAAAAAGAGACGAAAATAACTCAAAATGGAATTACCTCAAAAGAAAAACCAAAAGGAAGGCGAGCAAAAAAATAAATAATTTATATTCGCAACAAATCAACTTCAATGGGATTAACTTGACAATAAAGCCAACTCTCGTTCCAACTAAGTTTATCCTGTTTGCAAAGTTTTCTCGTTCCCGTCGCACACATGACAGGTCTAAGGTGTTTCGAGTAATACATCTAAATTCGGAACAGCCACAACTCCGGCAAGCCTAAAAGATATACACACACGGAGGGGGCGGGGTGGTCTGGTTACATGTTCCTGCTACACTTGGTCGAACGAAGGCCACCTTGCGAATATTTCATGCAATCATTTATCATTCCACTGCGGGGAATCTATACCTACCTACTCCGAGTGACTGAGTGACTGACTGTGTGTTGAACTTACTTACCCCGACCCGAAATGCAGTGCCAATAATGTTTTCTTATCACGAAAACCTATTTATCCCGGAATGGGAATGGGGTCTGACGTGGATGATGATAATGATGCGGAGAGGCTTTGGTTTTTTAAAAAACCTGCCCGATTGTGATGCCTTTTTCGGTGGTATTAGGGCGGCTTTATTGGCACCTATATCACCTTATCACCATTACCATCATCAACAGAGAGAGAGAGAGAGCGAGAGAAGCATCCGAGACATAATCGTCATCGGGTTTATCCCAGGGCGCGTGTGGAATGAGGTCCTCCCCTATCTGTCAAATAGATTTGTTATTCCAGTCAAGTTCTGCTGTTCGAACATCTGGGCCTAAACGGAGCACAATGGCATCAGCCAGAGAAGAACAATATACGAAGTTTTATTTGCACTTACTGCTGTTGGTAGGTTACGGGGGATGAAAATGAAGTTTTCCAATTTTTCGCCAGCGGTTTTGTTGGGAATCGAATTTCACACAAATCGAGTTTGTGAAAGTGTTTTCCTGCCGATGGAGCCAGTTTAAGAGCGCTCCCCTCGAGGCGGCTACAACTAAATATGTCTCCCTTTAATCGGATGGCAATTACGGGATCATTACCGACTTCAGCCGGAAGAGGGTGTAAGTAATAAATTGTCTGGAGGGGGTGTATTCTCACGCGCGCGACACTCATTATCCGAAATGGATGCGACTGGGAAACTTTGGCCGGCTTGTGATTTTTAATTAACTTAATACGAGTAGTTGCCCGCAGGGCAGAGAGAACGAGCGATTTACATATACACACTGCGTCACTGATGAAGTTCGTAGTCATTCCACTTGGCGAAAGGATGAGTGCTTTACACAAGGAAATGGCCCGAATTTACACGACTTTGCGACCTCCAAACAACCACGCTCGGCTGGATTCCATTAACGCGCGACACGGCGCGACAACTTGAAGTAGTGTTGGTTACACAACAGCATTGGCGTTGTACGATGTTCGTCCTCTAGGCGTACACATTCCGATGTTGAATGGAGTTCCTCGTCACCGCCAGACACCGGCGGTGTTGGGTAGTTCTCTTGTTTAAAGGATTTTAGGCATTTCGCCGAAAATAAAAGGACCTCCTTTCTGTTTCTGGTGCGGATACTAGTGCGGGGGTTTGTGGAGAGTCGCACTTTCGCAAGGAAACAACTGCGATGGCGGTAGTTTTCAATTTCGATAAGGGCCCATGGATTGAGATGCATGTGGGGAGGGATGTATTCCTTGATCATTTTCTGAGCAAGAATCTAGACAAGAATGCTTGTAGTCTTTATTTGGCTGCATCGTTGGCCGCCTACTTGATGAATAATTCAGCGATGATAGTCTATTGATTTGAGATGGAAGGTAGGGTATGGAGCAATGAGGACTGCTAATAGATGTCGAGACGAGACAGACGTCAGGTACATTTTGTATAATTTGGAAAAGCTTGGCTTTCTTCTAACAAGGATGCATGGAAATGGTAAAAAAAATCAACGCACTAACAACTGCATACTTTATTTAGAAAATGTCGATGGCTATAAACGCTTTTTACCTCGTTTTCATGCTGGGCTTATAAAGCGTTTTCCAATAAGAGGTGTTATTGTGAATGACCCGCTATTTCGGTAGCTGTCACTTTTGAAGCTTTTATTCTTTGACATTTGACAAAATTTAAAATTCACTACAAAAATGGTGAGAATCTTGCAGTCACAGTTCGCAAAATTAAAGCATTTTTTGGTCGTCGTGAAGCCCATTTTTATATGTTTTGTATGTTTTTCCATGTCACACGGATTCTAAATTGACATTACACCAATAGGAAAACAAAATGGCGAATTTAAAAAAAAATTGAGGGGGCCAGCGGCAAGAGGATTGCGAGTTGGGGGTCTCAGTATTGTCTCTGGTTCGTACTTCTAAGAAAATTTGTTAAAAACATATCACCTACCTACATCAGTCTTTTCATCAAAAAAATCCGTACTTTAGAGCTGATGTTAGTTGAACAGAAGTTTTGCATGGGCACGACTCAAATTAAACATAATAATGGAATTATTGGAAAAAATTGTTCTTCAATAGGAAAGTTGTTTTAATTTGTTATATTTAGAAAATATAAAATTTTTAAATATGATGAATTTGAAGTAAAAAGTCTTTTACTTCACATTTTAGAGCTCAAAAATCTTGAAAAAAGATGTATCCTTTAATCTGGCCTCACTGCATACATTTACATAGATTCAAATTTGTAGACTATCCATTTAATTTTGTATAGCAATATTTAAGGCTACATTTAATGTGTGAAAAACTTTGGCGTAACCAAAATAAATTCGAAACAAAAATTTCAAATATTTCTTAGACTTAAAAGCGCAGTACCTTCTTTAAGGTATCGTGGGGACTGACAGAAACGGACTTATGTTAAAGTATCTTATTCTACTCATTGAAGATGAGAATGGTACACCGACACCCTTGTGAAGGAAAGGGTCGCAGAAGGTGGTCCAAAGGTACTACTGATATATCTTGTATTTTTAAAATTGTATTTAAGTTTGTATAATCAGAAATATGTTTTAAATGTTATTTAAAAAAAAAAAAATGTATTAAAAACCTACACAAAAAGAAAAATTAAAAAAAGAGACTTAAAATACATTCGGCTTGGAAATAAAATACTAAAACGTAGAATTAGAAATAAAATTGTAAGTGCTAGTTCAAATGAAGATGTGGCAGAACTTCCCAATTGGCCTAGTTTTGACTTTGCTAGTTGTTTCCATTTAAAAATATAAATAGATAAATAGTTTGCGCTACAGGTCCGTAGGGACAGGGCTGACTTTATGCGACTAAAGTTGCATTTTTCCCCCTTTTTTCTCTCTATCCCCGAGGAGACCATTTTTCCAAAACTGTCCAGATTTGCCCCTTTTCTATATTTTTCCCCATTTTGAAAAAAAAAAACACGTTTTTGTATGAAACACGAAATGTCTCATAATAAATTGGGATCTGGATGCGTACTTTTTTTTATCAGCTATTGTCATAACTTTAGTAGCTAGCTATTAAGCCATAACTTGCATGTTAAATTTTGTTCTGCCCCACTTGTGGACAGGTCAGTATTGCCCCTTTTTGAATGAAATCCCCTTTTTTCTGCGACTGTTTGAAAATGTTCGGAGCCAGCCCTGCGTAGGGATTATTGACAATTTAAATAGTGTTTTTAAATAATCGGCTCCTGCGAGGCATCCGCCGGAACGGAAAATTCTCCGCAGCGCATACTCTGTCGGAACCGCAAATCGCATTCGCGATGACGCATTGATTTCACGTAAAATGCGTTGCTATTGTTTTTTCCTTTTTTTATTGTTCACATTTATTTAACACTTTACTGCAAATCGTAAATAAATTCCGCGACTGATTGTTGTCGGAGGATATCATAAGCAAATTCGGCAACCAATTTCTATCGGAGGATATCGGAACCTAGCTTGCAAAAATTAAATTAAAAAATTCACTTCATCGCACTTCAACGTAATTTGCCGATATGCGTTACAAAATGTCGGAACAATTTTCCGAACAGTTGTTCCGGAACAGTTGTTCCGAAAATTTTATTCCGAAAAATCTTCCGAATCGTATATTGCAGGATTTTCCGTTCCGACGGATACCTCGCTAAGGCCAAATATACTCATAATCATGGTAGGTATACATACTTCCAATGAACATGAAAGTTACATGCGACCCAGTCGTGTACTCTGTTTTTTCTTGTACCCGACCAGTTATTGTTTCTGCTTTCAATCGAACGCAACCCGGCCTTCAGTAGTTCTGTCAAGTTTGTCTTCCATTCCATAGAGTATACAGGTACTTAAAATAGAGCAGCGAAATATAAACAAAAACCTTCCCTTCTTCTTAAAATCCAATTATGCAGAGCTATAGTGCATATCCTAATTAATTAATCCAACTTCCTACCAACTGTATGTAGAATATACATTCTTGAAATAAAATCCCTTTCCAACGACTTGCACCGCACAGAAACTATATAGACGCAAACAATACAAGCAGTTAACACAAACAAGTGCAGAAGTGTATGTTGTGTGCAACTAAAACATTCCAACCTCTGTATAAGTAATTTTAAGAATTCCAGTCACATGCCATTCCCACTAATTACATTCACTTCAACTTCATTCACCAAAACTATCCCAATATTTGTATTCCGAAATAAATTTCCCATGAAATAGAGTCAGTGGCGAGAATTCGTGTGTTTACTCACTACGACCACCGGAACATCCGCATATGGTAATTCCAGAACCATGTCCGGCCGACCAACAATCGCAACAAACAACTGCCATACAAATTACACATGAATGCCACACGGCAGGACAAACTCTCTAAATGCATGTTTCGAGACGAAAATTGCACAGAAAAAGCTAAGGCAAACAAAAAAAAAAAACCCTATAGCAGAAAAGAATCCAATGAAACAACAAATGTTGAATATCAAAGGGATCCTGTGATGCAACCCGGAAGCACAACACCAACTTTCCCAACATTTCCACATTTCCCGATATAGGAGGGGCCAAAGGGCGGGCAACCCCCCAGGAGGCGCCCGACGCTGCCCTCCCGGGTGACAATATGTTGAAATTATGTTTTTCTGCATTCGTACACAGGCCACATAAAACATTCACTGGGCCAAAGGACTCTGATAGTCCGCGCCTTTTCTGTTTTCCCTGCGCGACCAACTATCACAAACACACCAGAAGATATTTGCAACTAAATTAATTGAATACATAAATGTCAGCTCGAGCTTTTCCATTTCGTTGGACGTAATATATGAGTCTGGCCGCATCCGGCCGCCATCCCAAAACAGCACCTCTTCCCCAGTGGGAACTGAAACATGGGACCGAGTACGGTACTGCGCTGCCTTACAACCAAATGAAACAAAACATTTAGCCTGCACGGGGAGGACTCCTTATTGCACTCCTTCTTTCAGGGATTAAAATATTGTAAATCAATTTTTCGGCAAGGATATGAAAGCCAGCCGTACTAGGTAGTGAAGTGCCGAGTGCACAGACCTCTGGAACTAATTAAATTGTGTGCAATTAACATTACTGTCTGGTCGGAGGGCTGGCTGGCGTGGCAGGCGCAGGAGTAAGGACAATCGCCTCCCGAAAAAAGCGAAACCTTTGGCAAATTCACACGTTCGGGGTGATACTTTGTAAAATTAATGGCAAACTTATATCCTTGTTGAGTTGGTGGTGGCGATGGTGGCGAGAAGGAGGACGAACGGCAACATTTCTTATTCCATTCACGAGCCACTGTTATGTGTACACATACCATACATGCAGCAGCAGTAGCGGCAGCATATGTGTGTCATAATAATGGGAGACATTGTGTAAGGATATTGTACCGCAATGGTGGTCTATCATCTAGGATACGAAACTAACAAGCCAACCATGCGGAAAGGATTTTATGAAGCAGTTCTATTTTATAAGCACGATGGGGAGAGACAGACATAGGTGTCTATGTTTTGGGGGTGTTCTCGCATCGAGGTGGCGGACGTGGCGCGATGCTTAGGACGTGACTTGCTGCATTATTAATACCATAAAAATTGTTTTCCCTTTCGCAGAAGACGAAGAATCCCCAACAGGAAGTGCGGAAGGCGAGGAAACGGGCCCGAATCCTTTCTTCTAATAAGCTGACATGCACACATACACACTTCATGACGACGATGAAGGCCTTTGGCTGGTGCGACGCGTCCTTTCGCACAGGACTTTGTTGCTGCAGCTGGTGGTGGAGGGAAGAACTGTATTTATATGGGATGGATGTGGCGGAGCGTTGACTTTAGTTGGCGCATGGTGTTAACTTTAGTTTCAGTCGTGACGGATTTTACTGTTTGGTTTGTGTTCGAGGTTATGGTGTGGAGGAAGGGCCAGCGACTTGTTTTAATTATTTCGCAAAGCCGAGGAGGGCGAGGACTTAATATTCAATTCGATGATCGTGCTTTAAATACGAAGCTTCTCGGAGAATCACTTGATGAGGAGATGTCCTTATGAGAAGATTTTGTAGAGGGTGCAACAAGGGCTCCTTCTGACGCAATACGCAGATAGTTCTTTAGTGAATGCTGGTTTACTTTCAATGGTTGGAGCGGCACTGGCTGGGGCAGCAATGAATCTAACTGTAGAGGCTGCGATAGCGGTAAGTATGGTCATAGTTGTTGGTTATTGTACGACTATCCTAGAGAGGATCCGGCTGCCTGGTTTAACAGAGAAGTAATAGACTTACGAACCTTAAGTCTAGCTTTTTGCTCAAATTCTGATTTGGGGGTTTCCCTTGCTCACGAATTGAAATGACAACGACCGTATAAAGAGGCGGTACTGTCCGATGCACACTGGGGACAATTACTACAGTTCCTCAACTCGTAGTGAAGATTGCAGTGTCAATTCCAAGTAATTCAGAAATGGATAGACGCATCAAGATGGTTGGTGTTGGTGATGGAACTAACTAACTTCCCCTTTATTGCCACCGGTGAAATCCTTTACCATTTTGACCGCCTACTTTTGTTCGTCCCATATTTACTACATTTGCTTATTTCTCAAAGCAGTTAATTTTTAAAATATTGCTTCACGATAAAACTATATATCCTTAATTCTTTTTTGTAAGTTAAGTAATTTAAAATAAGTATTGTAACTACTACAACGTGATTTTGTCCAGCGAGTCTGGCATCCATCACCAAGACACATTTTATTCCTATTCGGACAATTGAGTGGAATGAAGACGAGTGAATTAGTCTTCTGCGTGGGCAACTTCTGCTGAGCCCGTTTCTGGGGTCCTTGTCTGAATATTTATCGTCCAAAATAAAAAAAATGTACGATGTCAGGGTTAGCTCAATACGTTTTTCCATCGTATTTGTATTTTAGACTGTTGCAACCGCATTCTACATCGCTTCCAAAGTCATTATCTTTTAAGCTCCTGTCATATCCATGCGACTCTTGTTTCCGGAAAGATCAGGACTTTTCTATAGCTTCTTCATGGAATTCGCGTAGTCCGTAGTCTTATACATTTTCCTATAGCTCAATCAGGAAGGGGTTCGATTTTTTATTTACAAGAAAAGAGATCACTTAAATGGATAATGGAACGTGTCCGACTTACTTCGTTGATTGCTCCGAACTGCGGCACCCCTACCGCTGTTAGTTAATATTTTTTGTTTCTCTTTCTTAAGCGTTGGCACATTACGTCGATTTTCTAAAGCCTGTTCACATCTGAAATATTCCCCATGAAATAAGCTGAGCAAACGTCTCTGCGCGACTACTTTTTTCCGTCGTCGCAAAGCTACGTTAAGCTTGGTATTTTAAGCCTTCGGGTTTTTGCTTATTTAAAGTGTGGTTTGATATCAAACCGCAAAAATGGCGTCCCGCAGAACCTATTACCCATGTTCACACCGTAAACTTTTAGCTCTGGCTACTGCTCAGCGGGTTACAACACATTTCCTCTGACCAAACAATGCCGCCCATTTATGGCTACTCAGAGATTATGAATCCCATATGTTTCAATCAACAATAAATCTATATAGCTCCGTCAGGAAATTGGTCAATTCAAAGAGAAACCTTGACGACCTTCAAAGTGCGCACTACATTTTACTACTTCTATTCCAACTAATGTTGACACATCACAAAGACTCAAGTTGCAGCCTTTCGGGCCGGCAAATTCGTTTTATTACACCGCCCCATTATTCCCCGCATGAACAGTGAAAGCCTTCAATTATTGGGATGATACATAACTTACACAATTGACGAAGCACGTGCGTAATTTAATTCCATACCTATTACCATTCCATCAGGCCACTGTCAATTTTCCTCCTCACTCACAAGTCGCAGTCCGCTTGATTGTTTCCACTTGAAAAATATGTGAGAATCCTGCGGTAGTGCACTTGACGATAAAATAACAGAAGAAGAGAACAAAAAAAAAAAAATGATTATCCTGGATTAAGTGCCAGATGGATCATTAAGCATAAAAGTAACTCACACAACGGCTGACGCACTTGTTAATAATTTATGGGGCGCTCTCGAGGACCGTCGTGTAACATACACAGTAGATAGAGCCTGCCACATAATGCTGTATATACACGCACTCTATACAGTGTGCGACTGGAGTTGGAGTGTTTTATGAGCCTCTCCAGATGGCTGCGGAAGGCGGTGTGCACGTATACTGTAAATTGTCACAATTTTCATTTCGGCCTCAAGAATATAGGGAATATGGCACCCGCCTTGATATGTTTCGGATGCCGCCGCCGAATAAAATCCGCGTATACGTGTAATAAAGGTGCCTGGCGATATATGCATTACTTTCAAGGTAAATGCTATTCTACACAACCGGAAGGATATATGGATGTCGCTTTTAATTTTCACAATAGGCGCAGCAACAGCTTTTTCGGTTAAATAAAATTCGTTTATGTGACGGAAATTTACGAAGGATTTTTCATTTATTTTGCTGTTTTATAGGTGCGTTCGAGTGATCTGACTTTTTCTCAACATCAGCGTGAGTTCCGCGAGGACTATTTTTTGTTTTAATGGGAGCTGTAGGAATTAATGTGGAAAATATATGCCAATTCATTTCGTTACTCTGCAAAATTGTTCAGACGAAATTGAGACAGTATATTGGACTACTATCAAATTAAAATGGTCTTATGATGGAGCCAACAAATTCGAGGGGTATATATACCGTCACCCATAATCAGTGATGTCATCTGAAAACATAGAACGCTTTGGTGGCTGATGGTAGGCTTGAAAGTGTCCCAGCTGCCGAAGCCAAAAACGAATCAATTTTTACTCCGAAGTTTTATTGTTTTACTAGCTGACCCGGTGAACGTTCCGCCCAAATTCGTTAATGTAATGAAAATAATAATTACGAGCATGCACAATGCACATGCTGCTTTATGTAATTCGATGAATTCAAATTCCATATTCAAAATTTTTACTCATACAATAGAAATAACTGAAGTACAGATTGATGTGTTGTCCAACCTTCCGCTTTTACACTTAAGTGCTTTATGGTGCACGACGTACAGAGCGGAAGGTTTGCACACACGTGAGCACGTCACATTCAAGTCTTATGCAACAAATGCAGCGATTGTCCTTTCGACTTATTAATTGTCATAGCGAAAGCGAGACGCACGGGAAAGTGACAAATCATTCTGAATAAGCGGAATCCGCGCAATGAAAATTGTTTGCCCTTGAATTTTCCCCACAAAATCGTCGCTTGCATGACATTTGATTTGAGACTCTTCACAATCAAATCAAACGCGTTCCGTTGCAAACTTTCGGTGCATTGAGGTTGCGCAACAAAATTATAACTGCGTCGACTTTCAATTTCAAATTATCTAGCTGTCAGCCCGAAACATTCAAAGAATTAAAAAATTAAGAATTTGAAATAATTTTTGTTGTATTATAAGTGACACCAGTGTTACTTACTCGTGGGAAATTTACCTTTTCGTGGAAATTTCGGTGATTAGAAACCGTCTCGTGGGAAAAAGGCAAAAAGTACAATTTTCTGGGATATTGGGTTAAATTAAATTAAATTTCAACCTAAGTTCATATGTCTACGATCTTATTCAGTGTTCACAAAACTAGCCGATTTAAATTGCTATAGTTATTTAATAAATCTACTACCAAACATTTATGTTATTGCACCAATTAAATTTTTTTTTGCTTTTTCCTGTCTTCAAAATTTCTCAAGTGGAAAAACTGTGGGAAGGGAAAAATTAAAAAAAAAAATGCCAATGCCTTTCGTATTAATTCCCGCCCACATTTCGCAAAGTGCTTTATTTGCGCAATGTTTATTAATAGTTTTATTTATCGATGCAACTTCAAAAATTTCTTTTGGTTTTCTTGAATGGTAGGCGCCGTTTTCCTACCTAACCCCCAAAAGCTTCAGCTTGCAGAATTTAATTCGCGTTCGAAAAGTAAAAAAGGCGTTTAAGAACAGCTATTGCTAGAAATATCACAGAGACATAAGTCAATCCTACACAAATACGCCTCGTCCGAGCTGATGATTTTTGTTGTCGCAATCAGAATCTTCTGCTTATATCTTCAACATATCTTCAACAGACAACTTAGCTCGATATTTGGTGACTTTTTTAAAATAAATTAAACAATTGGGAGACTTCAGCGCTCGAAGATGAAACTTCAAGCTTTGTAGTGTATGAGCTACTGAATAAAAATAATATCTCCTTCATTTTAAAGGAGCCGTAATCTTCCTGTCATTCGCATGCTAGGGCACAATGCCCTAGAGACTCAATTTTGATGGAATCATAGCCCATACAAAAAGTCTTGTTCAAAGGTTTATTCTATTTTAATTGAATGACAAATGTGCAAACCAGCTACCGTTGAACAATAAGCATTTAATGAAAAACCTTACACAACTCAAAAAAGTATTTTTTTCCGATCAATTGATCTTACCAACGACCAGGATAAATGTGGCAATCCCTATACCCAGTGAGCTTCGAATTCTGTCAGTAGAGATCTGGGGGCGAATCGCGAAATCCGTGAACGAGCTATATACGTTCACGATTAAGTTGATTTCACATGAAAACCAAAAACGAACTCGTCATCGATTGCTCGTTCACGCATGACGCGATTCCCAGAACCCAGGGTTTCACATGTGAGACTAAGTCGTTCGTCTATTTCTGGCTGCACTTACATGGGCTGAGGCGATTAAATCTTTTTTAGCAACGTGGGTGTTTCGTTTGGGTTTTGAACTTGAGAAGTTGTAAACTGGCAAAGCTATCGAGGTCAGATGGTTTTTAATAATTCAATTTCGCGTGTCATGTTTGGAAATAGATTTTGCCACTACTACCTATTGTCTTGAAGACTTTCTGTACTACAAAAAACTTCGACCGACTCTTTCAAAAATGTTCTAATTTTTGACGACTTGTGAGCTAGAAAGACTTTAGTTTCCACAAACTTTTTTGTAGATACCTCTGCAAACCACAATGAAGCTGTGGAAGAAAAAAACGTTCAAAAATCAAAATTGCAAAAGTTACCATTCATCCACGCATCAGTCCAATCTTAAATTAAAAAGGAATGCAATGTAAGCGGACTACCAAAATTTGAGTCCACGCCAGCGCCTTTAAGAAACTCTACCACCCAACTTCCCCACAATTAAAGTGACTTTAAAACCAGTTGAGGAGAAAATCAATTCTTTCTCTCTACAGCAGATTGCAACAATTTCGCCCTGTCACTTTCAATTATAGGCTTCACCAATGCTCCGTCACTCCTTCTGTCTACGAAACATGCCAAGTTTAATAAACTTTTACTGGCAAAAAAAAAAAATAAAAAAATACATATGACAAAAAGCCTCCCTTCAATGAAATCAGTCCGACAGATTAATGACGCACCCATGAGTCGACAGAACGTCCACACCTCCCGGCCGAGCACAACGTACCCACGTGTATGTCTGTCCCAGCAAAATGGACCGAAAATAAAATGCCGATCTTGAAATGATTTGCCCATTCAAAGTGGCGAAACAAAAAAGGAACATCCTGTAAACACTACGTGAAATAAATGCGACGTAAATTGCCAATTTGAAATGGCTTTATGACATATTAAGGACAATAACCCCCAAAAGTGTAATCCCGCCTGTGAAAAGCAGTCCTTCCAGCGGCAGTCGTAAATGGGATCAGGAAGCGGTCCCCCAACTCGCACGAAAACCGAATCATGTTTCCTCTTTTTTTTTCCTTTTTTTCCCACCCCGATTTTGCTAAAGGACCAAATCACAGAGTTTAAGCACTGCTATGGGGGTTTGCGTAAAACTTTCTCAATTATTTTAGGATATTTATAGTGTGTATCCTTTTGGCCATTTGCCGATAACGTGACAGTGGCAGTTGAATTTTCTTGAAGGATTTTCGAAAATCGTCATAAAATGTTTACAACACGAGCTCGCATTTCCCTGTGGAGTAAGCAGTGGTCATACATGTGTGGAATTTTATCTTCATTACTCCGAGTGTCCGATGGAATACAGTCGTGTTATAAGAATGGCCTTACAACTTGCGTAATTAGAGAGAAGACACATTCCAAGTTCCTAAGCAGACTGTACGTAGGCACTTGATAGCCTCCAGGAGCTGTACCAGTCACCTCGCTGAACATGTGTTTGGTGGGCACAAAACGCTGGGGCAGGGAACATGCTAAGGCCATTATGAGGGGAGGAAACATAAGGGCGTCTTGTCAGATAATGTACCTCGCTCAACCCTTTTCCTATATACGTATGTCGTATTACGTATATGCGGTGTGTTGGATTTTTTCTCACTTTCGTGTGTATCCTTGAAAATGTACCCATAGCCGGTTTTCTGTTTCACCTCCGAAAATAAGGCGGTGATGTAAATTGCCTTTTGAGCAGACACACTAAGCGCAAGCACATGCAAATCCCGCAGTGGATGTATTTCCGCGCCGCAGCCAGCCTCAAAAGGATACCGTGTGTGCGAACGGGGCCTGTATGTGGTGTGTGTTAAATTAAAATTTATTATTGCTTTAATTACGCTTTATTAGAATGTGAAATCTGGATAAATGATGTTAATTAGCATAGCTCACGTTCTTTGGTAGTTTTGAGGTGAATTTGTGGTTGTTGGTTGGAAACAAAATCTTTGTCGGGTCGTATTGTTGTTATATCCTTTAAAGCGTTTTGTTTTACTGGCATCGATTGTGGGCTATCGAATTCGGATCAAAAGCCAATTTGCATACGAAATTGCTCCATTATTCTTTTTTGTTGGTGCTGTTGTGGGTATATCCCTTGCGCGTCCACGTCGACCCTTTGGCAAATTATTGTGCAGTGTGGTTGAGTTTTTCGCAACACGAGAAGAGTGGATTGTTGAGTTTAAAGTGGATTACTTCGTTACAAATTGAATGCAGAGATACGGATGCTTTGTGGCATGTTTTCCGCAGACGAAGCAAAGTTATACACTGAGTGGTATTGGTGGCTCTTTTAGCATCATCAAGTGTAGACGTCGACATATTTTCAAGTGCTTACTTTGAGGAGTAGGGAAGTGTTATTGGAAAGGTGAAAAATGCTCCTAATGAGAGGAGATATGGCCTTTTCATTGAGACTTGATGTAGCGGGACTTATGTGTTGATCTTTAACCTACTTAAAACAACAAGACTTCCTATGAAAATAAACGGATTACGTTTAAACAATGTTAAATTCAAAATGAGCTTCATTTCATTTTTATATGAAATTTCCTTTTAATTTAACCCATCTTAAACTGTATAAATTTAACTGTATTTTCAATAGTTTGAAGTGCTGACTTATTAAAATAAGAAGATTCTCTTAAAAAGTGAGAATCATTTTGGATTAAGGTGAATAATCCGCTTAAACCAAAAACCCTTGGTGGTTGTAAATATGTGTTTTTCAAGATCTTTCATGCACTGACCACTGAAAGGATTTCTCATGGAGTGTATGTGCTGACCTTCTGCATGCATCTCCGCATGGTAGACTCTTTGTTCTTCGATGCATTCATCGGTTGAGTGCGGCCAGCTTCAGTCTCTTGCGTGATTTTTATGTGAGCGAATATTTCAAGAACTTATAGAATATTTCTTAGAACTAGTATATTCAAGCGCGAGTAATGAAATTGAAGGACTCCTTCTCGAATGGGGTCTCTCGGCAGCTTCGATTTTATTACTCCAAGAGCAGAGAGTTGATGTCAATATTCTCTTGGAAATGGAACGAAATGCCATTCAACTCATTTGCTCACAGTTGAGCTTTAATGAAATCATTTTTGTTTTTTGAATTTAAACCACACTTAGTACTAAAAAAGATTATATCTTAATGTACAAACCTTTTTAAGAAATAAAATGAATGAATGAATGAATGAAAAGGGCAAACCCTTGGCAAAATCTTGTTCAACTGATAGAGATACACTTTCAATGAGGAAGTCTGTTTCAAGTTGCATAGATAATATGCAGGCGCAGTGGCTTAATGGTTAGTGTGTTGGACTACTAAGCGAGGGACTCAGGTTCGAATCCCGCAAAAACCCAAATTCCAACTTAGGGTTTTTTCCACTGTGCCGCCTCTCGCGAACGTCTGACAAACATCCGAGAGTATAACTGTCTTAAGAGCTTCTCAATTAGCCGTTTGGAATCGGCATAAAATTGTAGATCCCTTCCATTCGTTCCAAAAAATGAAACTCACACAAAACGAATGGTTGTGAGAAGCTAGGCCTTGGGTCTCTACAGACCTGTTGCGCCAACTATATAGATAATATGCAGTCCCCACCTTTAACATCTTCCTCTGAAACACTGTCAAATAAAGATTTTTTTAAATATCGAAAGTACACAAACAACAACATTTTAAATAATAGATGTCAAAAAGACTTGGTCCATTGCACCGTAGACGAGTGCTTAAATAAAAAATTTTCTTAACTTACAACGTAATGAAACAAATCGCCGAAAGTATTGTAAAACTTTTTCCAAATGAGAAAAAGGTATTATTTTTTTTTTCCGAAATTGTCTGTATAAAATCATGTAAACGTTTACTAAACAAATTACAGGAGTCCTATTTTATGCACAGAAAAAAGGATTAAAAAATCCAACTGGTAAGCATCATTCAAACCTAGACCCAGCGGCAGCACATCCCACTCCCACAGTGGAGGTCAAACTTCAGACTTGGAGAAAGTCAGTTGTGATGAAGAGGGTAGTTTTCAATTCTAAGGATTAGAACAATAGTGTAATTCAGCTATTTTTTTTTTTTAAATAGACGAATTGGACAAATACGTTACTTGGTTATCAAATTACATGTCTCCCTGGGAAACAGTTGTGGAATATTGGAGTATGTGGATCGACCACCTATTCACTTTTATTTTTTAAATAACGGACTCAAAGTTATTCGCCCAAAACTTTATTTTTAAAAGAATTTATAAATTAATTGAAAATCTAATAAAAAAAAAACTTCTCTTATATTTAATATATTTAAGATTTTACAGATTTTGTTAATATGTATATGTTATAGTTGAAAAATGCCTTGTAGTATACAACTCACTGAATTTAGGATTGAGATATCATTGAATTATATTTTAAAAAATGTTATAAAGGAAAAGTATAAAAAGAAGAATCTGTTCTCCTGGAGTACAGTCAGTTTTGGACTGTGAAGGGAGTAAGCCAATGGTATATTTGGCACAGAATCTGATTTCTTTTATCTAACATGTATAAATATTACTTTCTTTTTAAAGAAAACTAAAAGTTTAAATTGTCATTGTATTTTCTAAAATTTACAGGTTAACGTGTCGTATTAAAGTGCCGAGCATCGTTTTTGTATAGGAATACACTTGAAATTAACATGGGCTTCACTCATTGTTGATTTAAGTCTCAAAAGAAAATGATTTTCATATCGAATTAAACGGATTCACTTTAAAACGAACTGCATACAAATACAAGAAATTAAGGTGATTTGTACAATTATTTTAAGCGGGAGACTGCTCAACAAAAAAAAAAAAAAATATATATAGAAATCCGCTTAGTTTACTACGGATTCTATTTTTTGTTACCATGCCTTTTTTCTCACCCGGGAAGATCAACAGTCCGTATTTGTTTGTCAAGCTGTTAGTAAATGGACGTCTATGTCTTTAAGCCAGTCTATACCATTTTGGAGGTGACCCTTTCTGTGGGCCAAGCTTTGCATGCAACTGGGACTTACTTTTTCGAATAGTTTCTAGTAAAAACAGAGATCGAGATCAGGGGTGGAATCGGTGATAGTTGACAGTTGATAGTTGACAATCAAAATCAAAGCTTTACGTCCACGTAAGGCGCAGTGGCTTAGTGGTTAGTGTGTTGGACTACTAAGCAAGGGGTCACAGGTTCAAAAACCCAAATTCCAACTTAGGGTTTTTTCCACTGCGCCGCCTCTCGCGAACGTCTGACAAACATCCGAGAGTATAACTGTCTTTAGAGCTTCTCAATTAGCCGTTTGGAATCGGCATAAAATTGTAGATCCCTTTCATTCGTTCCAAAAATGTAACTCACACAAAACGAATGGTTGTGAGAAGCTAGGCCTTGGGTCCCACAGACCTTGTTGCGCCAACTATATGTAAGGTGATTATGAAATTGACAATCGCATTTTTGGGATCAATTTTATGTGACAGCTATTTAGGTGTCACTTTCGTACATTTGTGTCATTTCCATAGGTATGCCCTTCGGAACATAATTACAAAAATGTCCAACTATTGAGAAGAAACCTGAGAAATAAAGCAAATATGTGGAAATGTGGAAAGGATCCGTATTTGCGCTTTTTTAGCTTGAGACCTTAAAAAAGAAAGAAAAAGTATTGTAATTTGTGAACATATTATTATTGTCAAATTCACTTACATTTTTCACAATAAACAGACTTCGAATATGTATCAGTTGCTCGGAATGACAGTGTCGGTAAGGAGGTGACATTTAAAGCTCTAAGTGCTGCCAATAATCAATTATTTTTTAATGATCGCTCTACGCAGAGACAATAAAAAAGCGACAATCAACTATCACCTTAGACGATTCCAGCCCAGTTTCACATACTATCGGTCTAAAGAAGAAGTACAGTCAACTCTATTTACCGGGAATTTTATTTGCAAACATTTATTTATTTAGAAATCGATAATCCGGGATTCACTCTATTATCCGTGATTTTTTTATAACTTTCTTAAATTTTTGCAAACAAAAACACACAAAACCTTACATGCAAGGTCATATATTTTCGTTCCTTTTATGGTTTTGTGTCTCTTGACTCTTTAAAAGTTTTTTTTTTTTTTAAATGGAAAAACATTGCATAAAGTGGGTTTATTCTTTGACAATATCATTTTCGATTTTTCAGGCATGAGCTCGGTTCCGAACACCCCGGCGGTTAATCGAGAGTTGACTACGAAAAACACCTTTAGACGAAGAATCTTCTGCTATATAAAAATGAATGCAACAAGTCTGGTTTCCAGAATCTCCTACCGATCTGATATATATTATACCCTTTGAAAATCAGTGAGTCTTTTGAGAGTTATCTTTGAAGTATATGAAGAGTTTCAGAATAATGGGCGTGGCATTTATGGCAAACAAATATATATCTCTAGTCTTTGTAGAAAAAAAAGGACTTTATGCGATGTACCTTGCTTCTGTTGCAGTCATAATTGCGAAGTTTGGGAAATATATACACATTATCTGTTCGAAGCACTCTGCCAAATGTGGGCACTTTAGGCCAACCGGATGTGGCATCTGCAAAAAGCAGGCGTGGCAGTAAACGTCATATACAATAAAGTGTTCTTTGAGGCTTAAGAAGTATTTCAAAAAAGTTTCATCGAACTGGAAACAGACATAACAGCCGCCACTACTCTAGTAAAGTCTGTCCTCAAACCAAACTAATTATTGGCTCGAATTTGTAGTCCTTCGCACACAAGATTGTTCAACCTACAGCCACTCATGTGTAGGAAAAAATTGCCTTCCCCCAGCACTGTGCTGACTTCCCTTTTGAATAATATTCCTCCGGCCTATTTATTTTCAAGCGAATCTAAATCCGCCCGTCTTTCTGCTCGAGTTGGATTTCATTTCCCATTGCAATGCAATATCGGGCAAAATAATAAAACTCATTCATTATAATCTCGACATACGAACATTTTTCCTGTATATTTCCCAGGGCACTTGGAGTGGAGGGGAACAGCCGTCCATTTGGCATCCCACTGCGAATCCGAATATAAATGTATTTTTGTAGATTTTTTGTTTTTTTTTTTTTTTTTTTGTTTGTTTGAAAGATCGACTCTCATCATATATTCTGAGCGGGTATCTATAAGCTTCAGTTGTTGCTGCTGTTCCCATTCGGCCGTTCCGGGCAAATATTTCTAAATCTATATACAGTCTGTGTGATGGTATATACTAGTTAAAGCCCAGTATACCACCAAATTTGTGGCAGGTATCCATATCCACGGGGAATCATTGGGAATTTTTCAATTCAGTTTTTTCCGTCGTCTTTTCCCGGAGGATCACACATATATCTATACAAAGTGAGTTGCGAATGGGTGGTTGTCATTTAAATGAAATGTCAGAATTGAAAGTTCCATCACGTGCTGGCGAATGTCGCGCGTGGAAGGTTGTTGGCTTTGTGTGGCACGAACTGAGTTTCTTAATTCACCATCCAAACAGGGAAATGGATGTTGAACATTTAATTTCACTTGAATAGTCTTGTCCCTACTTTTGCGGAAGTTGACAAAATGTCTTTGCTATAGGGGACAGCTTTAATTTTGCTGATGGAAATGCCTCCCATCAAGAGCAGTCATCATTTATTCATTACCACAACATAAAGCGAAAGCAACCACCCCATTAGCGCATTTGGGTTCAAGTTCCGTTGCAAATCATCCTTTAAACAAGGAGACTAAGTCCCCATAGGTACCCGCTTTGACATTTCAATTTATGATTTTTCGACCGGAAAAAGAAACGCGAACCCAACACACACCATTCGAACGACAACTTGTCTGTCAAAATATCGTAACGACTCATCCACATGACATGGGATGGGGCGGACCAGCCGCTAAGCCGAACTTATGCGTGGATATTAATTTACCTAAAAACCTCCACCCTAATTACGGAAACAAACAAACAAAGCAACATATACCAGTTGGCAGGTATGTATTCGTCCCTCCCCCGCCTTAGTCCTTATACGTGTTACTAGCATGCTCGTTTTTAATCAATCAAACATTGTGGGCTTTGCTGGGTAGACGACGATGACGAGCAGATGTGGGTATATGTAGTGCGGTCGGGTTTGGCGTGCGTCTTGCTCCTTTGGTGCGCGGTGACTTGTCAAATTTTAAGAGTTTCTGTCAAACTTATGACTGCTTTATTGAGTATCATCGCTCCGCCCATTCAGTTGGAAAATGCCTCGCGCTGACAACACTGACAAAGCTGATGGTATGAGTTTCATTCATAAATTTAGCGTTAAATTTGGGCCGTGCGGTGGTGGTGGTTGAACAGTGTGATGGGGTTGTTGCAGTTCGACTTTCCTTTGGCGATTTCCTTCTCATTCATATGGTGGTTATTTTGGTGGATTTTTGGAAGCATTTTTCTTTCTCTTTTGTCACGGAAGGTGATGGTAAAAGTGGGGTGGAACACTGAATGCTTGTTGAAAAATGTTCGGAAGCCAGTTGAAACTAATATTTAAGGTGCAGTTTCCACTATTCCCAAGTTTGAACTTGAAACTGGTCAATTGTCCAGGCAGGTTACCACCGTGCCTACTGCAAGATTGAATTGGGTCAAGCTTAAGCGGTTCCCTGGTCATCAACATATTGAGGCTTCCAAGGTTGAGAACACGTTTTCTGTTATTGAAAATTTCACTTTGAGGGAAATTTTAAACTCATTGGCAAAACATTTGTAGCTGTGCTGTAGCATTTCGGAGAGTGTACTTTGATAGACCTTGAAGTTACACAAAGAAGTAAAACAAAAAACGATTCAATTTAAATACGGGACTGTATTTTCGATCTTTGCTGCTCGACGGGTATATTGCTACTGCTCGTATCACTCAAATTGTGTGTAGGTCTCGCATCGGTAGTCCCTTTTTTTCTTTGTTCTTTTATCCCTTTGTTTTTCTCCTTACTTTGTTTTAATCTTGTTACAGTACCAAATGTTCCGTTTCGAAGCAAAATGTTCATGCGTTCATGCGTTGCTGCAGCATATTCGTTCCATTTTCTTAAAAAAAGGATTTCATTCATTCAAAAAATGACAGCTCTATACCTCGCAGCAGCGTTTAGGGGCCAAACGGACCCTTTTCGAGACTCGGGTGCATTGGCCCCCACTTTTTGAAAAATCATCAAAATGGCCCCTTTTTCAGTTTAAGTAAGATTTTATTCCTTATTGAACGAAAAAGAATGCAAACATATTAAAAAAAGTGTTTCACGATGAATAAATTTGTTTTTGCTATTATTTTTATTAGTATGCAGTTGCAGTTAAAAAACGCAACCTCTCCAAGTGGCAACCGAAAACCGAACTCCCTATTAAATTCGCGTACTCACCCAATCGCGTCCATAGGACGAAACCAAATCAATCCTTTTCCATAAATCAATCATAGCACTCTCCCGCTTTAAACCGTAACTCATGTCTAGACTTTCCCCTATCTACGTGTGCGACATATCCTCAAAGGAAATTTTTGAAAAATGTTTTCTTTTAACATGCATCCCTGGCGCTGTTCACTTTCCCTTTTCGCCCGTCCCATGTCCAATTGCACACAAAGAAGAACATCGGAGAGCGCAAATCGAAAACTCAAAACAGCATCGCTGAACCACTACAATATCTTTGACGCTGACAAATGGTAAATTTTCGAAATCCAAGGACTTACTCGTACTTTTCCCTCTTGTATAGTGGGATGCCATCAGGGGGATGCGGATGGTGTACTTGTACTATAGTCCTGAATTGATTGAATTCCACTTTGGCACAGAACTGTGCACACAACGTGACATGATGCTGCAGTTAAGCTTCCTTAAACGCACATACACAGCCATGTATGTTTCGAGGAAGATCCTCTGCATTGCCAATGACGTATCCTGACACAACAAAAGGAGACACTACGACGACTATATCCCATAATGATTGTACATTCAATTCAAAAACAATTTCCTTAGAGAATCCGAGTCAGTGAAGTAAACAGGACAAATCCTTGTGCGTGTTTGAGAAAACTGGAATCCATATGAACGTGAACTTCACTTTCGTTGAACGATGCAGTGAAGGGGGTTACTTCAAGGATCGAATGTGAAGAATTACCGCCGTTCAAGTGGTATAATTTTTCCATTACGTCTGTCCTTAAAGTCCGTCTTCTCCTTTATTGAAGCAGAAATACGACCGAACCCGCTGGCGCGAGTTAAGTATCCATAGCAAAACATATTGAGAAAAAAGATAACATTATTTGTATTCAATGATATCTTTAGTCTCTAGTACAGTCTTGCACACAACGCTACAATGATAACATATGTAAAAGAGATAATATCGTTTGTATACAATGTTGGAATATTATCTCTTCTTCATTATCAAGCAAGACGATTGTACGCTTGGGTCTCCTTGTAGATAGATAAGAAAAGTATATAAATACGACTGTATGATGAATTTATCAATAGTCTTATTGTAACTACATAGTAGCCTTAAGCTCCTTTTAGAATTAGTAAAAAGTATTTCAATAATAAAGGACATAGTTCCAAATAAATATTGTTTAATTTTAAAAGTAAGAAACAAGTGTTTTAATTGGCGATCCTGCCAGGAGGTTAAATATACTTTTTAACTTCAATCGAGCGGACCTCGGGAACAAGTAGTGAAATCTAGTATAAACAGAACACTCGCGTTACCGGTTACAAGAATTACCTAGCATAGCAGGTACAAATATAGCTTCTTCGTACGAAGCAGCAAAGCAATTCAGTGAAAGTGTATATGTGGAGGAAAAAAACACACAAATTCGACGACAACAGACACGAGTTCAAAATGGAACAACTCGCAGTATTAATGGCAAGATTAGAAGCTTTAGAAACCAGGAGCAACACAGTAACACAAACCCTAGAGCACACACGCACAGAGAATGCAAGGTTAGCAGCAATAATAACTAACCAAAATCAAATAAACACTAATTTAGAAACAAAACTAAATGAAGTAAAATCTGGATTAGGCATAGTACCAAACATACCTGTGCTAGAGGAAATAAGAACCACATATACAGATGGTAGTGAAATACAGTTAGACGCATTTAAAAGCCTACCTATTTTCAACGGCGATCAATCAAATTATCGGTCGTGGCGCGAAGAAGCATCCAGATTAATGGACAGCATTAAAAACTTCAAAACACACAGTAAGTACGCAGCAGCATTGACTATAGTGAAAAGTAAAATACAGGGTGCAGCCGCGAATGTGTTAACTAATTATAACACAATTTTTAATTTTGAGGCGATACGTAACAGATTAGATTATACGTACTCTAATCAAGAACCTCTATACGTGCTACAAGACATGATGAAAGCCATCACGCAAAAAAGAAGCACACTGTCTGAATACCACGACGAGATAAATAAAAATCTCAATTTAATAATATCAAAAATCACTATGTCAGGTGATCCGCCGAATATAATCGACAGACTAATTAAAAATGCTAACGACGACGCAGTTCGTATATTCATTGATGGTATGAGTGACAACTTTACAAGAGGATCATTATATTCAGCTACAATAAATGATCTAGAACACGCATTCGCAATTGCTCGCAGAATAGAACATGATAATGTGCACAGGCTTTTACATCTCACTCAGGATAAGCACCACAAAAATATGCCACATGAACGCAGAAACGAAAGAAGACCAAATTATTCGAGCCAAACAACGAATTATCAACCCCAGAAGCAATACGATAATATGCAGCAACACAATCAAGGACCACAGCCGATGGAGATAAACTCGAGACAAATTGTACATGCACAGCGACAAAATTGGAATCAATACAAACCCGATGTATATAATCCACCAGCGAAACGTGAACACAGCGGGAGTTTCAACACACACAACAGACCGCAACGATCTTATCAGCAGAACTTCAAGCAGCAGAGAGTAAATAACTCCCGACAACAACGCAGAGACGATGTCAGCAGTACATATGCAGAAGCAGATGAAACGGAATGTATGGTAAATAATAACATAAGAATAGATCATTTAAACTAGTAGACGGGTTGCCCTGCTTAAATTTAACTAGTACTATTTCTAAGAAAATTTATAAAATTCTTATTGATACTGGTGCAACCCATAATTACATTAATAGAAAATGCGATTCTAGCAAAAAAATTAAAATTAAACCTATAAAAATAAAAACAATGCATGGTTATTCTATGGTAGATACAAAGAAAGTAGTTAGGATATTAAAGAAAAATATAACATTTTTTGAATTAGAGGATATTCAGTCTTTTGATATGATATTAGGATATGAAGGACTTAAAGTTCTAAACGCGGAAATAAATTTCAGTAATATGACTCTAACTACCATAAGCAGTGTCGAATCTATTCAGAAAATTAATTACATAATTGGGGAAAATAATATTTATAAAGCAGACATAGATAGACTGATGAAGATTAATAACAGCATAGGACCGTTACCCTTTACAGATACTATAGAAGCAAGCATTAGGACGACCAATGATAATCCGGTTTATGTTAAACAATATCCATATCCCATAGCAGATAACGAATTCGTAAACAAAGAAATACAGAAACTCTTACATGACGATATAATAGAAAAAAGCCATAGTCCTTATAACAGTCCCATATGGACAGTACCTAAAAAAGGTTTGGACGAAAAAGGAAAACCAAAACGGCGCATGGTTGTTGATTTCCAAAAACTTAACGCTCACACTGTAACAGACAGATACCCCATTCCGGATGTCAACATGACAATTCAAAATTTAGGTAAAGCCAAGTACTTTACAACATTAGATTTGGAGTCAGGTTTCCACCAAATTAAAATCAAAACAGATGATAAAGAAAAAACAGCTTTTGCTATAAATGGCGCAAAATATCATTTTAAACGAATGCCTTTCGGGCTCAAAAATGCACCAAGCATATTTCAGAGATGCGTGGACGACATTTTGAGAGACTTTGTAGGTAAATTCGTACACGTTTACATTGATGACGTATTGATATATTCTTCATCTGAGGAAGAACATATACAGCACATAAGTCAAGTATTCGACGTACTCAATAAAGCCACATTAAAAATATCTGATGAGAAAAGTAAGTTTTTTCAAGAAGAAGTAGAATACTTAGGTCACATAATCAGACATGGTAGAATCACTACGAACCCTGAGAAAATAGCAGCTATAGAAAATTTTCCAGTCCCACAAACGGTAAAGGATTTGAGAGGATTTTTAGGTCTTACAGGTTACTATCGTAAGTTTATAAAAGGATACGCAAGCATAGCCAAGCCCCTGACATTATATTTACGAGGAGATAACGGTAAAGTAAACAAAAAACAAAGTAAAAATATTAAGTTAAATCTGAATGATTCAGCATTAGAAGCGATTAGAATTTTAAAAAATTATTTGAAAGAACAAGTCGAACTTTTTCAACCGGATTATAGTAAACCATTCGAGCTTACTACTGATGCATCCAACATAGCTATTGGAGCCGTACTAAGTCAGAATAAGCAACCTATACACTTCTTGTCAAGAACACTGAGTAAGACAGAAGAGAACTATAGCACAAACGAGAAAGAGCTATTAGCGATCATATGGTCCTTACAAAAACTCAGAAACTACATATATGGTATAGCAGACTTAACCATATATACCGATCACCAGAGCCTTATATATTCTGTATCAGAAAAAAATCCCAACACAAAGCTGAAACGTTGGAAGGGAATCATTGAAGACTTTGGAGCAAAATTAGTTTATAAACCAGGAAACCTAAATCTTGTAGCTGACGCATTATCACGTCAACGCATAAATACTTCTACCATAGAAACAGCACATTCAGCTGAAAGTTCTTCTAATGATATAATAAAAACTGTGAATCAGCCTTTTAATGCATACACTGCACAGTTCGAACTTATTGAAGATATAACAAATAATATCGAAACACAAATCTATTTTAGTAACAAAATAAGACTCATAATAAAGTTTAAGGACAAAGACTCTTTACTAAGGCAGATGAAAGAAGTTATACAACCCCAAAAGATTGTAGCTTTGCATACGAAATTTGAAAACATATACAAATATGGTGAAAACATAAAAAAAGAATTCCCACTAGTAAGATTTATATTCACACCAAGAAAACTTCAAGACGTGACAAATTTGGAGGAACAACTAAAACTTGTAAGGGTAACTCACGAAAGAGCACACCGAGGGTTACGTAACAATATACAAGAAATCTCAGAGAAATATTACTGGCCCGATCTAAATAAACAAGCAAAGAGTTTCAACAGAAAATGCATAGCATGTCTATTTGGAAAATATGAAAGAAAACCTATCAGAGAACCTCTGAATAATTCAGAAATACCAACACATGTGGGAACACACATTCATATGGACATATACTTCAACGACAAGTATACTTTCCTTGTAACAGTAGATAAGTATTCTAAATATACAATCCTTCGGGAAATCGAAACTCGAAACAGACTGTACGACGTTATGGAAGAGGTCTTATCTAATTATTTCCCAAAATGTGAACGACTCATGACAGATAACGAGAAGGGATTCAAAACAGAAATGGTGAACCAAATGTGTTTGAAATACAACATAACTAAAGTAGAAACTCCAGTATACAGATCGACAGCGAACGGTCAGGTAGAACGTGTAAACGGTACAATAACTGAACTGTCTAGAATATTCACAATTCAGAATAAAACAAGACTTATCGAAGAAATATTTAGAACAGTGCGTGAATTAAATAATTCTATACACTCAGTTACCGGTTTGAAACCTAGAGACATTTTCTTTAATCAAAATAAATATAGCAATAGTGAAATTATAATAAATAAACTAAACTCAGCATCCAAAAAAGTGATCGAACGTCTAAATAAAGGAACTCGACACAGAGAGTATAAAAAAGGAGATAAGATAATGGTAAGAATCACAGGTCTTAGAAAGAAATCTAACGCCAGATACATAACAAGAATAGTAGAAGAAGATAAAGGAGACACTGTAATCTCTAAAGAAGGAATAAAAATTCACAAGGATAACATAAAGAATTATCATTTTTCAGATGACGAAAATATTAATATTCCTAACATTACTAGGAATTGTACAGAGTCAAGAAGGGCAAGGAAACGTTCAAATAACTGAGTTACTAAACAAGAAGTTTATACTTACGCAAACAGATGACGTGTATTTATTCAAAGAACAAACTTATTTGTTACATGCCACCAACCTGACTTCGATATTTCAACCTTACGTAAATATCGTAACTAGTAAATATCAACCTACACAAGAAGAAAAAATTTGGTTAAGTAAAATTAAGAATTTAGCAGACCAATTACAAGAACATACTAGGCATACTAGATCAATTAACTTTTTAGGAACAGCTTTCAAATATGTGTTTGGTAATCCTGACCATTATGACTTAGTTAACATAGAAACGAGTATAAATAATCTCATAGAAAACAATAATAAACAAAAAACTATAAATTCTAGATTTGAACAAATTTTGCAACAATTCGAAGGTCAGAGCCTTAAAGAACATTTAGTAATAGAACAAGTGTACGAACAATTATTATTATTGACCAGAACAATTAATGCAGCAAAAAATAATGAATATTTATCAGAAAGCCTAGACTTAGATGACATTAAAAATATTATTCAACATGAAATAATTCAAGTACCCATAATAAATATACTTGAGTACTCTAAAATATTATTAGCTAGAACTGATGAATTCTTCATCACAATATATAAATATCCAGTTCTAATTAAATCATGTAAATTGTATAAAGTAACACCTTTAAATTCAAAACATGGAAAAATCATTACAGATAAAACAATTGCCTTATGTAACCAAACTTATTTAAGAACAAGAAATTGTCAAAATCATCTAAGTAAAAACATTTGTGAAATTAACTTTGAAGAAGAAAATTGTCTTATTCCACTTTTAAAGAATATAACTTCAAAATGCAACATTAAACAAGAATACGATTACGACTTAGAAATTGAATCCGGTGTTATGTTATTAAGCGGTAAGCATAAGTTAAATAATCAAACAATTAATGGTATAAACTTAGTTACTTATGAAAATACTATAAATCTAGACGATAAAATATACAAAAACATGCATAAGCAAATTAAAGAAGTTATATTAAGAAATCATAATTCAGAGTCTTACATCGACCAAATAATTAAAGAAGATACAATGTACAAATTCGATAACATAGATACTTTAAAAAAACTAATTATTCCTTTTGAAGAAAAACCGATATTATCAACTATATACACAATTGTAACACTGATTGTTATTCTAGCATTTACGTACGTAATGATAAAAACTATACAATGTATAACAGATCGTCAAAAACAAAAAAAGATTGACGCATATAACAAAACTTATGAAAGAGAAATGTTAAAAATAGCGTCGAAAAATCGGGACGATTTCGTTTAACAAGGGGGGGAGTTAAGTATCCATAGCAAAACATATTGAGAAAAAAGATAACATTATTTGTATTCAATGATATCTTTAGTCTCTAGTACAGTCTTGCACACAACGCTACAATGATAACATATGTAAAAGAGATAATATCGTTTGTATACAATGTTGGAATATTATCTCTTCTTCATTATCAAGCAAGACGATTGTACGCTTGGGTCTCCTTGTAGATAGATAAGAAAAGTATATAAATACGACTGTATGATGAATTTATCAATAGTCTTATTGTAACTACATAGTAGCCTTAAGCTCCTTTTAGAATTAGTAAAAAGTATTTCAATAATAAAGGACATAGTTCCAAATAAATATTGTTTAATTTTAAAAGTAAGAAACAAGTGTTTTAATTCGCGCCAATATTAATATAAACGAATCCTCTTCACTGGTGGTTGCATACTAATTAGTCATAGGATCCTTGACTACGGTGCTGTTCCGTTGACCTATAAAAATGGATGGCATAAATTCCACTAATTAGTATCGCAGCCTCGTGTTTTGTGTATCTACAGCAAGGTGTTAGCGGAGGAGACTTACAATGAAGACACGTCTTCATCAGCATCTTCCCGTTGTTTCCTTGTACATAGTGTCCTGATGCCTGCTTCTTTTTGGCTCCGTAATTGCTCACGTAAAGCGAGCCAAAGACGCCTTCGTAATAATTTTCATGTACCCATAGAAAACGGGGGGAAAATTAATAATTTTCCCTTGCAGCTTCCTTCAAATTGGCGATGTCCTGCTCTCCTCTGATGTGATGTGCTGCCGATGTTTGGGGGCCTTCATTCGACTTCGTGGCATATTTCTTTTCCTTTCGCCGGCCCCTAATTGCTGCTTCCGTTGGACGTCTTTTCAGTTACTTGCAGTTGTATTTGCTAGGTTCTGAAGAAAGGAAGTGCTTTGTCAGGAACTCCTGACCTGAATACAAATTTTCAATTAATCGTCCCAAAGATTGGCGCGACAGCAAAAGCGAGTCAGGTAAATTAGTTTTGTATGCACAACTTAAATGTGAGGAGAGTGCAAAGGAAACTTTCAGCCTTTCTTATATTTTATCGTCAACGAATCATCATCATAAAGTTGAAAGGAAGATCAGTCGAAAAAATGGGGGAAAAAAACTTTAAATGTCCCATATCCTTGGAAAAGACACGAACACAACTTAAGGGTTTTTAAATTGAATATCTTCCCACTCGGAGGGATGGGTCCGAGCTGATAAAAGATTTATGAAAGAATAAAAAATAAATGGAAGGGATAATACACAAGTTGGAGTTGGTATTAGGATTCCTTCGTATAGGCAAGTAGGGATTACGCAAACATAATTTAGACTGAATTGTGTTTCTGTTTTTATTTTTATTTTTCGTTGACTGGAAAAAAAATGGAAGCAAAATTCAGGGTGGGGGATAACCCCCAGGATATGCAGGATATGCGTGCGTAGAGGGGGTATTCGAGATAGAGATTGTTAAAATTATATTGTTTTTGGGCGGTGGATTTGCTTTTATCTTCGGCTGGACCGGCTACGTGGACCATATGATTTTTATATCTGCTTTTGTGAGCTTTGGGTCTGTTTTCGTTTTTATTAAAAATTTTCGAAACACAAAATTGTTCAGATAATCAAATAAGACGGCAAGCAGTTGTCGACCCATATGCGTGCCGACAGATGTGAGTGACGTGAATAAGCGGTCGGGATATAAACTTTACGGCGTATTCGTTTGAGAGTGATTGAGTGGAGGAGTGTGGTTTTGTTTTACTGCTGTAGTGGAAAATTGGGGTAATGATGACTTTTGGCGAGGGTAAGGCGTATCTTGGGTGCTATTCAAAAGTCGTAAAACTCAGTGTAAGTAGAATAGTTTAGGTAAGTAGGCAAGAGCAGTAAAATTAAAACAGAGTTCTGGGATCCCTGTCTTCCGATTTGCTAGCTTGATTCTGCTTACGGGGGATAGTTTTGTTTTTATTACACAATTGCTTTGTTTAATAACTTTGTTGATATGTTAGAGGTTTTTAACTGCGATTCTAAAAACTCCATGAAACCATAAAGCCATCTCTCTGTCCTTTTGGAGTTGACATTCGTCAATAGGCCTCTCCAGAGTCCAGACTCCATGGCTGTTAAGGTCCCTTCTACTTGAGCGTCATTTAAGGTGAGGCGTTTGTGGAATCGTGCTTGGAACCGTTTTTCTATGCGTTTTGAACGCGTTTTTGGTTGCGCTCTTAGATGCATGTTTGACAAATTTTTTTTTTGGACGCATTTTCGACGCGTTTTTTGCTGCTTTGTTTTAGTTTTTATTCAGAAATGTCTTTCGAAATCTTTTGGATGGGCTTTTGGAAATCTTTTGGAGATGTTTTTCGTCTATATTAAAAATCATTTAAGTTGAAGACCATTCCTTGTGTCAAATGCAGATCTCCCACTTGACAGATACGACCCGTCAACTCTCTCATAATCTAATATAAATTCATTAATTTCGAACCACCACCCACCAAAAACCATTCCGAATACCCAACTGCATCCATTTAGAGTACAAAAGAACCCCGTCTCTTCCCGCAAAGAGAAAACAATTTATTTCCTCGGTTAAAACGAAACCAAAACTTTTGCAGGAATGCCCCCAATGCGTCGCCACCGCAAATGTGCGCGAAAATCCGACAAAGGCGGCAAATGGGGATTTAAATTTAAAAAGAAAATCTCAGTCGACGCCGAAAAAGAATCCGCAAACTGTCACCCCTTTAGCCATACACCGAGCAAAGAACACTACAGCGAGTCATTTCAATCGTGCTTTTGTTTCCCATAACCCCAACCACGCAGTTCCTCGCCCAATTCACATTATCGGCAGCCGCCGAAAGAACTGTAACGTCTGCCAACGACAACCAACAGATTCCCGAATGAGATTGCCACCGTTACGCTGCGCATCATCTCATCCCCTCCACAAAGCCGCCGCATATCCTTTAAAATGTAAATCGTGGATTTGCGAATTCGTTTTTATTGCCTGGTAATGCGACAATATCCTTTGGATTCGTCTTCGTTTTTTTCCCCTGGCTGCCGCTTCGTCTTTTTATTCTCGTGAATGACATTGGATTTGAAAAGGCGTCGCCGACCGTGGGGTTTGCTTTTCAGTTCGTGGAGCCAAATACAAAAATTCGTCCTTCCAAAGCGATGCGATGCCGTTTGTTACTTTGTTTTCTGATTGCACACAATTGGTTATTTGTGTGAGGTTGGCGATGACAGCGATAAAAGTTGGTTAAGTGGAAAATGTTAAGCGGATTTTATTATGGTAATTTTCTCAAGGATTCCCAAAGATTCACCGAGTATGATCTGCCATCAAGATTGCACTCTATATCTGTAAGATGCGCAGACCACATTTACCACATAACAATACTCAAAGGCGGAGTCGATAAATTACGAAGGAGTCGGGCGTCTGGACCGTTGGCTCTGGTCCCGATTCAATGAGAGAATGTGGGAAAAAATGCACTGCAACACAGACCACCGATAACCACATCAAGGATATACCAGCAGAAATAATATTCTGCGAGACAGAAAAGATAATGATCGGTCAAACATCAAAGGTCCGGCAGAAAATATTCACGAACATTTGTACCTAGTCCTTTTTATCCACTTTTTCATTCTGCAGAATTAATTAAGTGCAATTTATCAGACAACACACACCTACCGACGCGAGGGAAGAAAAACAAAAAACAGCTGGAAACACATTTCCTACAAGCTGTAAACAAGGACTGAGATTTTCACACAGGATATTCGTGAAAAATTTATTGGAAAAGTTTCCCATTCAGTTTTTCTTCTTACAGCGTTGTTGATGGTGGAGCTGAAAAACGAAAACTTCCTCCAAAGGACTCGTGGAGAATTTAAAAATTCATTTACAAAATTGAGCAAGTGCGGTTTACTCCCCATAATAATTTCCAATATGTACACACAATATCCGCCTCCAACAATGTCGCTTAGCATAAGCCTAATGCAATCTTGGTGCCGTCCACACACACGCTCCTCGTTTGTTGGGAAAATTGAGATCCTTTTGCCGTTAGACACATAATAATCGTAATGATAATCGCCGCATCGACTGTTGTCGAAAATATGCCGTCGACAAATGAAAATTCATGTTAATCGGCCGAAGGATATAATGGCGGGGGTGTGTGTGTGTTTGCCATTGAAGGGGCACCACGCTTTGAAGACATTATTATAGATTAAGTGTCAAAAAAGGGATCAGTTTTGATGCGGGGGGAATATGGTAGCCAAATGTGCGATGATGAGAAATAAGAGTCGCGGATAACGCGCTGCTGGCTGAAGGACTCGTTGCTTTTGAATTATTCATGCGGGATTGTCGGAACAATTTTTCTAAGATGATTACATGATTATGGTTATGGGAAATGAGTTATTGTCGGGACAAACATTTATTAGGGGTGACGAAATGGTTTCTTTGTTCACAAAAAGAGCAGATAAACGCGAAAGACTGTTGAATTGAATGGGATTGGGCGCCTGGGCGGGTGTAATTGGGTGTTTGGAGAGTTTTGGCTGTTGACTCAGTGGATTTGGGGATGCTTTGGTGTGACTGTGTTGGGACAACTTGTTTACTTAGTCGTGACCATGTCATTAGGGGTAGCCATAATCATCTTAGATGTTTGTTTGAAAAATATAAGAATCGTGTACAACAAGCTGTCACATATTATAATGTAGCGTAAACATTTAGAAAAACCCGTCGGCTTAAAAATCTTTGTGTAAATTTTTCCACTCTCGTATATTTTACAAATAAAAAAAAAATATTGTTTGTAAGATTTTATGATCCAGTTTATTTTTATTTAATTAATTTTAGTATCCGATTAATACATTTTCTATGAATTTTTACAGGAACAATAATAAAGAATTAAAGTTTTCTAAAGTTTCTTGAACATCAAAAAACAAAACATATTGTTCTTGTATACATTCATAGAAAATGTATTAATCGGATACTAAAATTAATTAAATAAAAATAAGCTTAGATTTAAGGCCGAAAGGCAATAATTTTAAGGATATTAATAAGTTTGGAGCGCTCGCTTGGAGCCAGTAAGCTAGAATAAGTTAAATGTTAATTTTATATTAGATTTAATCGTTTTTGTCTAATATGTAAGCTTAAAAAAAAGTAGTAAATAAAAAAAAAAATGAATTTTTAAAGTTAAAAAAAAAGAAACTGTGGTCTGAGTTGATTTTATTCTTAGACTCCCCTGACTACATGTTCGTTTCTTAAATTTATATCCTACTAAGTAACCTGTGTATTTGGTTCAAATACAATCTTTGAATCTTTTGTTATCGAAGCAGACGCTGTTTTAGTGTTGTGTGCAAACATCTTCTGGTGTGTATTTCTTATCGTTACTTTTATGTGAATCATTCAACATTTGGCTTAGATAAGTCTTAATATTATTTAAACTTTATGGTTAAGGGTCCTTAACTCTCGCCAAATCGATATTCAAGTGAAAGGAGTTGTATACGAACCTTCGAGTCGGAATTACATCAAAAATCAAGCACTATTTGTAAACAAACACGTTGGTTGGAATTATAAGTATTTGCACAACACCAAATACAGTATTCTGAAATAATCATAGAACAGTGCGAAGTGATGTTTTGGAAGCAGAATAATTGGAATAATTTTTTTTGTTTCTCTCCCCTGTTGTACTATCTGGACGAAGGAATATATATTTGAATGGCACAACAGAAAGAATTCAAATCACATTTAATAATGAAAGAGCAACACAAACTATTTCCAAACAAACTCTTTGCTTGGAATCAGTGATTAAGAGATTATTCGACTTTCAAACTACACTCATCATCGGTAGAAGTATTTGGACAAAAGTAAAAGTAAAACTTTGTGAATTCTAGGAAGAAATTAAAAAAAAAAATGTATACACAGTTTGCTTACATAACTAACATAAGAACATATGATATTTTTATTTTTAATGCATTAATTTAAATTTACTAAAATGAATAAAACTAACTTTTCAATTTGGCACGATTATTTTCACAAATAAGTTTTACTTTAAAAAAATATATTTTGAGATTAAAAAATTACAAAATAAAATTGTTTTATGAAAACATATATCTGTTTTAGCCTCAATAACATTCTGTTATTGAATTGCAACCGTTTCGGTGAGTTTTTGCAGCATTTCCGCAGGAACGTCATCCAAAGGCTTTGATACGACATAAACGTTCTCCTCTCTGCTCCGTGTTAGAAAAACAGTTATTTTTCCTTCAATGCAAAATCCTACATATCCACAAATATTAAATCTGCGCCTCGGGGTGGACAGTTTTGTGTTTCTGGTACGATATCCCCTAAAAGTTGGAGAATAAACGACTGACCAATGAGTCTATCGCCAGATGGGAATGCGTAATAGTTTAAAGTTTGTGCTGGATCATCGTTCCATCAAATGGAACCAAATCTGAACAGCTCTTGGACGGTATACAGCCCTAAAACTTTATAAGTCCCCAACCATGCTAACTAGTCTGAACGACTGACGCCTTTTTATTTTTCACGAGATAATTCCGGCCTCCGAACAAATCTTCTTTATTGCGATCCGTTCATAAGACACGGTTCCACGCACAGCGAATTGTAGCCTCTTTGTTTTGTTTTCGTAGTTATATACGGTACTTTTCTTACAGGATATGTAACCAAATTGATGTCAGCAGGGCGCCTCCGAATTATCCCTTACATAATCGGGTTTTTCAGCACATTCTTTCATATTAGGCTCATGGATTTTGGGACTTAGACTTGGATTTTTAACAAACTTCCCCAAAATATATCTACCGCCCTTCTACTTTTTTCGCTATAAGTTTTTCGTTTTTACTCGGAGGACAAATTAAGTTCTTTTCCTATTTTTTTTTACAGAAAGACCGCAATCGTATTTTGCTAGCATAGCTAGTCGATCTTCCATTTTAAGCTCTGTCGTGTTCCCCACATTTTAATCAAAACGAACCTTAAATCTATCACATTTAATTTTAATTTAAACAATAACAAACCTTGAAAATACTTTTACCAGTCATAAAATTGGACCCGTCATGCCTGAAGGTACCTCCACTAAAGTCCTTTTGCAAGTGGATTGCAAGTGGATGCTATGTTGCAAATCACAAAGAGATGACGCTTCACGTTCCAATTTTGTAGAACATTATGGGTAGAGGCCTCTTAACCACAAATAAGCCTGAGGCATGGGTCTCAATTGATCTCATTTACACATAGGTTAAACAATATTATTCAATTACTGAGTGAAAACTGCAGACAGTTAATCCCTAACCGGTAGGAATTATTCGCCTTGAAAAGCGACTTGAATTTCTGTCAAAATACTTTTGCCGACTAGTGTACATTATTTGGTATTCCGGGGCAACTGTGATCCAAATTGTGTATACTCTTCGATATCCGAATTTTTCGACATCATAGAACATGGTTTTGTAAATTAGAAGGTTTAATTTTTTCCGTCTCCAGGTCAAAACTAGATACATAATTTCAAACACGGCCCAAACAGGTACAAAACTGAAAATCGTTATTTTGAGACTTCGTAAAGTTTTTGAAATTCTGATATCCACGTCAATATTTTTATAAGGGGGTTTTCCTGTTAAATTTTGGGATCTTACCTTGTTAAAAAAAGGCAGATGAAGCAAGGGCTTTTAAAAGGAGGGTTGGACTGGGACGTGGCTTTATATATTTCAATTTTGTTGTTCAATTGACAGCCTCGACTGGTTGGGCAATCGTTCATTTTATCAATCTAATCTGCATAACATTTGGCTTGGAACTGGTATTTAACGAATACCTTGACCAATATCAGTCGCACCAGACTCGGTGCTAGATTCGTGGCATAAATTCGATCTTAAAATGTGTTTCACACAAAGTATTACAGCGGCTTCCTGAATCTTCGCGGAGATTGAGTGACGTATGTAACTAACAGGGCTAATCACATGATTATTGAACTTTGTTGGCATAAGATCGATTAAAACTGGGGTGATTATGATTTCGAATTCATGACAAAGGGAGTTTGAAATTGGTTATCATGGGGCAATAACAGAGCCACTTCAAGAACCGCAGCAAAGGGTCATGAGCTCATGTGAAAATTCATAAAGATAAGTGTAAATGTTGTGAACTTACAAGAAGTAATGGTATATCCATGACCATTTTTCACAAACTTGGGTAAGCTGACGACCGAAATTTCTGCAACACAACAGCCAAAATAGAGATGGAAACATTTCAAAACCTTGTTAAAACTTAAAGCGACTAATTTTGTTCCTGGGACATATGCTTCTGTATATGTAGTCGAAGAAGCTGCAGGTCGAAAAGAACCTGCTCAGCTTGAAAACAAACCGTCGAATGCTATCCAATCGTCGATCGTGTCTATATTTTGGGCTCTTAGCCTCATACCAGTGGGTATCTTACAAAGGCTCGAAGTTCCGCCTCCACTAAAGATCTACCAAGGGACTGCCAAATGTAACTACAACTTTAAAAAATAAATTCCAAACAAACCATGTTCTTTTAGCGGTTACCAAAATAATATAAAATTCAACCGTCATTTCAACAAACTCCAATGCAACTGTGTAGATACTTGCTCACCCGGCTGTAGCGAAATCTAAGAGGTGTATCTCCCACGGGACAAGGTTATAAATCCTTTTGCATTCTAACAAAACAACTCTGCTCCTTGTTCGCATTGTTAACTTTAGCCGTATATTTTGTCCTGCAGGGGGACTGCTGCTCGACGATGTTTGCCATATGGTAAGCGTCTTCAGTTGTTTCGCTCTCTCCTCCGAAAAGGAAGTGCAAATCGATCGACAGAAATTTATTTTCATATGCAAATACTTTGATATCCAACCTGCATATGACTGCGAGTATGTGTCTGAACAGGGGTTGGGACCACCCTCCCGAGGGGCTATCGTCTGTGATACGTCCCTCTGGGAATTGGGGACTTATACATTTTTGACGGAACAATGGAACACCAGAGGGAAGCCAAAGGGAATCTCATTCATGCGAGTCCAATGAAGTGGAATAAATGCGAAAGCCGGGTCCGCAAAGAGCCTGAGCTATGGCAGTGTCATGGTAAGGCAACTTCGCCAAGAAGTTTGGTATCATGTTCATAAGTGACTAAGCGACACTCACGACCAGCAAATACAGTTTGAAATATTTATTGAACAATTGTGTACAACTGTTTGAGTGTGTGTATGTATTTGGGAGGTCATTAACCCTTAACGACTTGCGTTTCATTTCGCAACAGCCACACATGTCGAAATAATTCTCTCGCCTCTCTAGCCGCAGACCAAGAAATATTGTTTCACACAGCCACCGTATATAAATACCACTGGAAAAGTATCTGTTTCTGTGGCTGATGCGCTGCTCTTGGAGCCGCTCCAGCAAATGAAACTTTCTCCTCCCGTTATAAACAAGCGCAGCACCGAACTTGAATTATTTAAGACGTGGTTTTCATTTAGTTACTTAAAAACTTTTCAAGGGTGAAGTTCATGCTGCGATTCGAGATTATCCCCTGGGTTCAGAAATTGGTGTGGCTGTATGGTTGGTGTATGGAGTGGTGGTAAATTTAGGGACTTTGTTCTAAAGTTTCACAAGTGTTTTAGTTTCTCGCTGGGTCGTTTGTTATGGCGAGCGGCGTGAAGGAGTTGTACGGTTAAATTGTTTCGCTGCAATTTAAGTTCGACTATAAGTGGGTTGGTGAATAATCTACTTTTCGGGGTGCTTCCAACGGTATTGGTTGGACGTAAATTGGTGTAAAATCGCTGCCTTGTCACAGAAACGAAACGGGCCGGGACGAAAGTGCGTTTTCCATTCTTAAGTGCTTTGGAACTTTTTTTCTATTTTTTTTTCCTTTTTACTTTTAAGGACAACACTTTGTTTGTTGGATTGGGTTGGATTGATGTGCGGCCAATTGAGTTTTTGTTTGGGAGGGGTTTCTCTTTTAAGTGTCGGGTTTATCAAGCAGCAGCTGTTAAAAAGAGGTGATTCCAATGAAATTGTACTTTTGAGTGAGTTGAAATTACTTTGAGGGACTGATTTAAAGAAAACCTATGTGTCAGATGCTCCATTCAAGATTTAAACTGAATGGTAGCATCGGGATCGCAAAGTACAAACGCCAGCTACCAGTTGGTGCCCACATTGTGCCATCGCCATATAGAGCACTTGCGACGACATAGGTGGTGACTTGATGGTGAAATTCGTTGATTTTTTCGTGAGTTGCAAGGATATCGGCCTCGTCCAAAATAGGAAAATCTTTCATCTAAAATGGAGTGTAATACAAAGATTCAGCTCCTCCGGTTCTGATTGTGAATGTAAATAGTTTCGCATCTATCATGGTCACAGTTGACCCTTTTCACGGAAAAGCACGATTTTTTGACAGAGGCATATATTGAACAGTAATGAGGGAGATAGTGTTCCATTCCACCACGAAGAAATTAGTTGATTTTTTCGGACGCTGTAATGTCAAAGTCAGTCAAAACTTTTTAGCATGACTGTAAGTCACTATTGAACTGGTTTCTGTACTATTTGACTTTACCGATTACGCAAGTACTACTTCTCAAATTCGAGAGGTTCTGTTTTTACTATTTAAATTTTTGAAATAAATCGAACATATATGAGGTTATTTCACTTACGGCCATATTATTCACTCCAAGAATTAATCCCAAGTCCATAATATTCAGTCATTAAACCGCAATATACACCCAGTTTATCCGGAGGACAGTATAAGTACTTTGATTAGGATGAAAACTCAGTAAATAAGTAAAAGTAAAATAAGATATAAAAAGTTGATAGCAAGAAGCTCAAAAAATGAATTTCACTTTCGAAGTGGATTTGTCAGAAGACAAATTCAATAGCTAGAAAGAACAGCCGATTGTGAATCATTGATTGTTTGCTACAGTGATTACGATGTCTTGGATTTTTGGAAATATTTCCGGCTAAAATAAGAGACTTGTTGGAGGCTAAATTCATACTCTCTCTATGTAAAAACTGAGTCTTAAAATTGTGTTCGTTTGTCGCCGATTCACGCCTTAATGCATTTACCGATTTTAACCAAACTTTTACACATCTTTCGTATTGGTCTATATATGGTTTTTGTGAAGTTTGGTTGAAATCGGAAGACGGATGTGTGTGTTGCGCGTGAGCGAAAAGACAATTTTCAGTACATTTTCGGTTTTTTTTCACACATTAACGTTGCGTATACAGTTCAACGGTATGAGCGCGATACAAATAAACGTTTGTTGTTGCTCTTTTTGTAGCTGTGTGTCTCTATATACAAAAACGAATGTGACCTTACATCTAGAATCCGGTTGGGTGGATTTACAAAATTTTCATAACTTTTAAAAGAGAAAGGGGACCATGATGGTTTGGAAATTAGAAAATTGAAAATTGAAAATCTTGATCTTTTCAATTTTTGACAACAAGTGTTTTTCGCCAAGCGTTAGTTTTCATTGAACTTTATTTCAAAGAAATATTTCATTACAAATTGATTCATTTCATTTTGTCTTGAATATTTTCAAAAAATGGAGAATAAGTGGTGATATTTTGTTGCAGCTATTTTGAGCGGTATGTTTAATTAAAACCAAAGATACGACTTGCTTTTGCCATTACGATTAATAAGGCACAGGGCAAATATTTAGGAATATGTGGTATAAGTTTAGAGGTTATTTTTATTTATTTTAATTTAATTTTTTGCTTACATCCTTAATTAAACTTATATACTAGACAAAAACGAATAAATCTAATTTAAAACTAACATTTATCTTATTCTAGCTAGCTTACTGGCTAAGCGAGCGCTTAGACAAACCATCTGACTTAATAGTTTTGAACGACGCGACGCCAAAACGAGAAATATTGTGTAGAAAAAACACTTGAAGAAATTTGTGTGTCAATTGCAAATAAAGCAATTGATAGCACTTAATCCTTCGGCCCAAGATTTATTCAACTCTGTAATGCGGCGTGAATTAAATTATGACTGTGGCGAATTGGATGCATTTGTGCGGTCAAATGTTCCAAAATTTAATATTTAACAGAAACGTGCATATGATACAATCATGCATGCTGTTGTTTGTAATGAAAGGGGTGGAATGTTTTTCTTAGCACCTGGTGGAACTGAAAAAAACATTTTTGATCAGTAACCCAAATTGGATTTGCACTCGCTTCGTCTGGAATTGCAGCGACTTTATTGGAAAGTGGCCGAACTGCACATTCTGCACTTAGATTGCGATTGAACATGCATGCTACTGAAACACCTTCATGCAAAATGTCCAAGGATTCATTCATGGGAAGGGTTTATACAATAAAATGAAGCTCGGCACACAGCAAATCAAATCATTTTCAAAAAAAAAGTAGTTTTACGTGGAATTTGATAATAAGTAGGCTTAAAACGGTCTAAGATAGTTTTTAACTGTTTAAATCTGCATTTAAATTTATATTTATCCAGGGGTTGAATCATGTTTTTGAGTGTATTTTATAAATGTATATTTAAAACATCTGATTTAAAAAATATGGATAATGGTGAAAAATTAACTTAAACCTAATTTACAATCGGAGTGAATAATACGGTTAGATTCAATAAAATATTGTTCTTTTTTTTTGCTTGAATGCTTGAATATTTATGTTATGATATTTAAAAAATCATGTGCTATTCAGTACTTTTTCTTTTCAGTTTTTAGTACAATTGAGAAAAGTCTGTTAGCATCACTGCTTTGAGTCCGGAACAGCTGTAGCTATTTCAAAGCTGAATTACTTTGTTTGAGGAAAGACTGCCCCAGTGAGTAGTGATAGACTGTGAAATGAATGGCAAATCCCAGAGTTGCATTCACTATTCCACCACCACTGAAACTAGCCCATGACGGAGGAATCCATATGATGGGAATAGCTATTTTTCGAAATCGGGTAGTGCGCCCTCTATCAAATTTGAGGCTATTCTGCGTCACTCTTAAAAATTTGAAGCACTCTCACTGGCAGCACGTACCCACCTACTCCACATACACCAACTCGCACAATGTATGTACTTGTACACCCTCAGCAGCGTAACAAATTGTAGATGAAGAAACTCATCAATATGAACGAGAAAAGTCACGTTTTCAATTGCTTTGCATTAAGCGAAAAAGCTGCACACTTGGTGCCAAAACAAATGAACAGAACGAACGGTTCCCGAAACATCCACGAAGGAATGAAAAATAAAAAACTTCAATTCGGAGCTCTGATCCTCGCTCCATATTCCTTACAATTGACACTCGAGCGTATACTCCTTCGTGGGTACATGGTACATCTATTGTAATCGCATAAAAATGTCGCAGTCTCTCTTACTCCTACGGGTAGCATGTGCCGTTCCCTGTTGTAACTATAACTCCCTCAAATTCGGCTATGCTCGGCAGTGTCGCTTATCACATGATTCACAGCATGAGGGAATGCGCCATCTATGTGGAAAGTGATGTTGTTTGTGCTCCATTTTTTCGTTTTCCTTTCAGTTTTTAATAAATGACATTCGCCGAGGATAAGAAAGGACCGTCCCGTATGATTTCCTAGCCCAGATCCGGGGGATTGTCGTACAGGCGAGACAAGCGTCACATCTGGGAATAATGCACCCTCCCTCCGCACATTGTGTTGGGATGCTATACAGAAAGAAGCGAACACAATCTTTGAATACGAAATGTCGGCAAGTTAAAATATTTTTGCATACGGCGTACATCCTGAGACACACCGATTTTTATTGTTCCGAGGATTCGTGTGGAATTGCAAATAGGGCGAGTAGTAGTAAACCTCAACAGCGTATGTTTACAACGCTATTTCGGCGACGGGGTGGGGGTGGTTGTACGATACACCTATCATGATGCACACGTGGGGCATGTGGAACATAATTCATAAGGATGACGGGTTGTGGGGATGTCAACACTCAACAGTCGTCCATGCATTTGGATATGCGTTTCTTTTCCGGCGCAACCATGTCCTTTCGCAATATCGATCAGATGCGTTTTTTTGTCATCACAAAACCACGCATGACCCCATTGCTGCCTCGGATATCTGCTGCTCAAATTAAACCTCCCATATCCGACGCGACCACGACAGATGTTTGCTTGCAGTTCAGCTCCAAATTTAGTCAAATAGTGCGGGCTGTCCTCAACTCCATTTGAACTATATTGGAGCTGAACTGACATTTTGGGAGCACAAATAACCGACATCCGCAGCGGGGAGAAAAACTCATCAAACCCGACACACAGACACAGCTTGCATCCGAAATTGACTTCCATTTCGGAATAGACAAAAGACTAAGTCAACCGCAAACCAAACCGCGATACCGCCGCACAAAGGATACACACACAGGATTAGAGTTCGATGTTGATTCGACGAACGTCGAATTTTCAGTTCTCCCAATGGACCTGACAGAGATCCCGGTTTGTTTTAATCTTCTCGTATTTTTTTTGCTCTCTTGCTCCTGTCGTTTGTTGTGCTGAAAACCTATTCAAATACTTAAGGGCGCAGTAATCCGCAATTGAAAAGGAGACCGTTGACATATTTGCGGACAAGAGCGGGCTGGGCGGTGTAACGGCATACAAGCACAACAAAGGTCATGTGGTTGTCGTTAGTTTAGAGAAGCAGAAATTCCTTTCAAGGCGGACTCGCAACGAAATTGAAAAATAAAAGTTAAAATAGCAAATGTCAGCAGGTTTTCTGTGCGCGGCATGATGCACTAAAAATAATTCCCTCCAGCTTAGATCGGAATTGACAATAAGGAGAGGGATTGTCTGTATGCCAGAGATTGGTGAAGTCAGAGAATGAAAAGCGATTTTCATTTGCAAAAGTGACTCGGGGGACAGTGTGTTCGACAAAAATGGGAGAGACACTTTGTGGGTGAAAGTATTCAAAATATTGTGTGGACCACTGATCGGTTCGATCTCCGGAAACACAAATTACGTCTCACAGTTTTTTCTACAGACTGCAGAGCTACGTCTCGCAAACGACTGACGAAAATTCGATATTGAAAACATCCAGAGGATACTTCTCAATTCCTTCCATTCGGCCCGAAAATTAAAACTTGCAAGCGAATGCTTTTAAGCAGCTTGACTTAGGGACTTATACGGGCGGTGTTAACAGTGTCTTGACCCAAAATTTAACATCAGCTTTACATAAAGCTTAAAGTTTCCATAATTTTGTATCTTGCCTTTTGCAGATATCTGACAAGGAGAATGCAGTTTGAAAGTCAAAAACCTTTAGCTTTAACAACTGCAGCACCGGGTCATTGCGTCCTTGAAATAGAGGAACGAGAGGAGCGACGCAACCAGCGCCACCACGAACCGCCTAGAATGCTGACGGCGGAATGATCACGCGGATGCTTAGCAACATGTGAGGCCGAAAACTAGACATAGCCTGTCAAAGGTGGTTTTTAAATCAGTGAGAATTTGTACTCCTTGGGGCCTTCGGCGGTGAAAAATGTTGTTTCAAGACCGTTTTAAAGGAAGGGTATCAGGTGTTCAGACTATATGGCACGCACATCTTGCCACACGCGCAGATGACGAAATCTCCTTTATTGTTTCCGATAAGCTATGCAAGGGAAAAGGTAACTGGGGATCACTGGCATAGCTACTGGGCTGACCACGTCTTGGCCAACCTAAGAGCAGAAAGCCTATAGGAGCTCGAAAATAAAGCAGAAGAAAACTACGAAATACTGAGGAAACGTTTCTTGAGGGAGATGTCCCGAAGGTGCAAAAAGAGATTATCGGATCTTTTCGGTTTTAACGAAGTCTAACATTCTTAGGAACTGCTTTGTTTTTAAGTTCATGCTGAGGGGAGCTTCTTTCTTGCTTCCTTTTTTGAAGTGCTTAGCTCGTGTTGAAGTCACATATAGAGCTTACAAATCAAGATAAAATTAACCTTCTGACGTGTCCACGCAAAACTATATCGAGGGACACATATCCTGAGGACTACAGTTTATAAAAACTTAAGTGCATAGTAACACCTAGCTGCAAGCTTCTTCCTATTATTTTAGCATCTTTTACTTACTGCTTATCCTTTCGCCAGGCCATAAGGTATCGTGCTCAGCTAGTTCTGGGTCAGCCAATTTCTGTTCCCAGCTACTGCTACTGCAAACTGTATTTCGTTGATCTATTTGGCAGTGTAATCAAGTCGTAAGTCGTCGCCGTTCGTCATATATAAAGCCACTAAATTTTCAATAAGTCTGCACTTTGTTCGTATATTTTTAGGAATTATTTCATTAAAATTGTCAGAACACCCCTCGAGGAAGACAGAACATTTATTCCATGTTCAGGATTACCCCAACACCTTCACTTGGCGGATCAGTGCTCCACCCTGTGGCAGTGTTTGCGACTAGGTGGGAGAAAATTCCAAAAATAATTGCCCACCGGTAATTCCAAATGGGATCCATCGATCAGAGCAATAAAATCCACAAATCCGCATTGCCACTCCCGTCTATTCAACGGGCACGTATAACTCCGCTGATATCTCGTCTATAATTGAACGAGATGTAGTCAAATCAAACGATAACATCATCGTTTTCGCGCGCAAACATTTAATTAACATCCAACCCCCGCCCGCCAGGGATTTCACAAACTCTTCGTTAGAAGCGCTCGTAAAGTCGCACCTGAAAAATTGCCCACCCCACCACAGCCTTGAGTCAGAATTATAACAGTACCGTTGGTTGGCATGGCAGGCGAGTAAAATAAAAGTCCACCCCACTCCCCAGGTATTCCAGTCAATCACCTTATCGAATGAAACTTCAGCACATTCGAATCGCGTTCGCATAAAAGTCGCATAAAATCCTCGCACTTTACAACGCGGATTCGTCGTTGGCTCGGCCCAAAATAGAATGTGCGTTCTAAACAATTTACGACCCAAAAGTGTGCTGGCGCTATTGTCTGGCCGCGAACGTCGTCGCACAAAAAGGCGCACACACCGCCAGGCTACACGTTTTGTTGGCCCGATGGCTCCGTAGATTTACGATTCAAAGTGAAAGTTTCGATTTCGACGGTCGATGGAGCTCTGTTACACATTATCGACGGTGATCCTTGTATCCTGATAAGGAATTCGTTGGAACTTTACGATGCACATTCTCTTTTGTAAATCGTAAAAATGGCACACTCCCACCCGTCAGTTTATAAAGCACGCTCAGCCTAAGTAGCTACGAGGAACGGGCGGAGTGTGGTGGCGGAGTAGTTACCCCTGGGGGCGCCCCCTATACAATATGCTCGGCGAGAACTTTTATGCTTTTATAATGATTGCGCGAATGCTTCGCTCGATTTTCCATAATAATGAGGTTTATTTCTGGCTCTTGTGCTGCTATATTTGTGCTGCTCGCCTCCCCGAGGAGTGAAAGTGTCAAACTTCCAATGAAGATGCCATAAAATTCACTCCTCTGGCAGTCTCATTATTTTGTCGTCCCTTCCACTTGTTTGATGGTTGTTTTTTCGTCGACTTTTTGATGGTAATTCCTCATCAGAAATTTTTGCGCTCATAAAATTTGCATAAGATTTTCCTTTCGTCGAACAAATGCCAGCCGCCTCCAAGGAGGTGTGAGATGGAAATTGACATAACTTGTAGGGAAGTTTGAGAGATCCTTCTGTATAGGCAACACGCGAGTACGTGTAGGACTTGTGTTCATATTTTCGAAGAGATTTCGTCTTGATACATTACATGCGATGTCGCCGTTGGATTTCACCGATTCGACGAAGGATGATGAAGTACGAGTGTATGTACAAGTGCGGTATGTATAGCCGGGATAATTTTTTGTATTTTCTGTTTTTTTTTTTTTTTTGGTAGCAAATTTGTGTGATGGAATTTTAGATAAAATTACGTTCTGTGAATATTTGAGGTGATTGTGACTACACGAAGGAATATGGAATTCGTGACAGACTGACAGTTGCTGCTTGTCCTTCGGGGGGAGTCCTTACTCTAGATTCATCAAATTCCAAAATGTGTGCTTAAAATGAGTAATCGTTAAAAATAAGGCTGCCAGTCGGGCAGATGGGGCTTACTTCATTAAAAGTTTATTTTTCGACAATTTGCATGTCCTTGGAGATTACCGAGGGGTAAGTAGGTGAGGGCGCTTTGTAAAGTCGTAGTACTCGCAGCTTCCGTTGGCAGTCACTTTTGGCCTCAAAGTACTTGATCAAATTTGAGTGTCCATAGATCAGAAAACGAACTTCTTTCCAATGAGTATGACAAAAAACATACATATGACGTCTTTCACTTACAACCTAGTCAACTTGTAGACGAGCTCAAGACATAGGTGTCTGCTAGGTCGGCGGTGAGCATGCTCGTACCTTGAACAACGTGTATCCAACCATACTGTGGCGAAGATCTTCCATACAGGTACCCCTACATCGGTATATGAAAGTGCAAGTGTCCAAGGACAAGTTTCACTCTTAAGGTGAGCAATTTCGACGGAGCATGAACATTGTCAAGACCACCAGCTCTAAATTCGAAAAAAAAATGCTTAAACCCACTTCAACAGAGCGCTTTTTTGACGCCCTTCCTCCAGAAGCAAAAAATAAAACGAGGAAACCAAGGCCACAGCAGTGGTATAAGTAATCAAATGGCAACCTCAACAGTTGTGAAACATACTCCACATTGACTGAGGTCAGCACTTAGGCGTATACGCAAATTATATATTTAAGAACACTAAAATTAAAATTTTTGGTTTTAGGATACCCATCTTGAGGTGGCTATGAGAAATGACCTATGATGTCCTGTTGGAGGATAGCTTGGTTTTTAAATACGTCCTTGTTGTAGAAAAGAGAATTTCGACAACTTGTCTATAGCTACTTTGTCACCATTTGTAGACTTATTTTTTCCTTTTTGTTTCCTTTTTTATAGGTAAACTATTTACTTTATTTATTAATTTTTTTATGTTAACGTATATTGCAAGAGTGATAAGTTTTGAATGTACAAACAATCTGAAGTCTGAAGCAAGGTGAAGTCATTGTCGGTTGTGCTCAACAAAATTTAAATTTTACTGGTAAGTAATTAGAAATCGTACTTCTTATTTTTGTTCCACTTAAAAAAGTAATGTGCTTAGTGAGATTTGTGGGATACAGTTTAACATGTTGATTATTATAATTAATTAAAATAATTATGTCAGTTAAATTTGTGAAATGTTTTATTTTATAACAATAAAAATATGTCCAACAGTGAATCAACACATATCTAGTCGTACACAGTGAACCATGGAGAGCATGGTAGCACTTCCAGGATTCAGTATTCCGTATTTCCATTAAGCACGCTATCAGCATTTAACATTCGTTACTATTATTGTTCGTTAGTTATAAGTTTTGTGATATAACCGTAGTCATTGAAAGTCATTTTTGTTAATGCCGACACGTCAACCATTCCGGTTTGATTGAAACACATCGACATTAGTCTGCTTTAGTTATTTCTATTTGTTGTGATCAAAAATTAATGTAATATGTAAACTTTTAATGTAACTTGCCCATTTTATACCATTAATGCTTTGTTGTCAATATGTTGTTATCAGCTGTTAATCAGATGTCAAATTATTGTTAAATGTCAACGATTGAAGAAATATTTTTTGTAATCTCGACACAACTCCTCCAACAGTCTAACAAATCGGACAAATAAATTATAACGTTAAAGAAATTATCAAGAATTTTATTTCATCAATTAACATTTGGTCGCTTCGAGCCGTATTTATAAATTTGCATAAACCAGTTTTTTTGATTGATTGTGCTCAAAATTAATTTGAGACTTTGCAATTGCTGTTGGAGTTGAATCATCAAGCTGCAGTTAGATTCAATCCCGTTGGAGTACCTATCGTCCCGTCCAAGCTGCAGTTAGATTTCATACCGTTGGATTATCGTCCCGTTCAAGTTTCGTTTTTTGATGCAAGTTGAGTGTCATCCAAGTCGAGTCCGAGTTCCTGCTATCAAACAAAATATTTAAACAAGTTCATGTGAGTACGTCGTTAATGTTCAATGCATACGTAATAATCGTCCATATATACGTTTTACTGTGCTGAGTTATTTGTACGTCGTTGGAATCTCGTCCGTTGGAATACCGTCCCGTTGGATTGACGCACCGTTCATCATCATCGTTGGAGTCTTGTACCGTTGAAGTCTGTGCCGTTGTCTTGCACCGTTGATGTGTACACAGTTCCAGTTTACAACAGTTTTGAGTGTCCTCATTTTTGTCAGTGGAGTCTGCAGTACCTGATTACGAAAAACAAACAATTTACTAAAGGAAATTCAAAGTGAGTGCGAATTTTACTTACCTTTTATTATTCGTTCATACAATTGAATAATTTATTGAAAATGAGTGCGATTTCTATGAAAGTATTTAAGAAAGTGTGCAAGTCAATTGGCAAAGATAGCTTAAGTTTCGAAAAAGTGAGTGCTGAGATTAGAACTAAGAACTACTTGATTAGTAGATTGAACGTTTTAGAGGATAATTTGCGGAAGGTATGTGATCATTATGATGACATGAATTCTGAGGATAACGAAGACATTACAAGAGAAAGTGAGGAATTATACGACGAAGTTATGGAAACTTATTTCATGTATAAAACAGTGCTCTTGAATGAACTAGATACGTTAGAGGGTCTTCATGAAAATTCGCGAGTAGCAAAAAATAATGAATCTAATTCAAGCAATGTAGCTAAAAAATCACATTCACATGATATTCGACTTCCATCCATTACTCCTCCAATTTTCTCTGGGGATTATAATAACTGGCGTCCATTTCATGATCTTTTCGTCTCATTGATCCATAGTAATTCGTCTTTGTCTAAAATTGAAAAGTTGACATATTTAAAATCGTGTTTGAAAGGTGATGCTGCATCTTTACTAGATTACCTTGAGGTTAACAACGACAATTATGATCAAGCATGGTCAATACTAACTACACGTTACGACCATAAACGCATTTTAGTTAGTACGCAGTTGAAAACGTTCTTCGATCAATCAAAGATCCATTCTGAAACCGCAGATTCGATTAAGGGCTTACTAGATAAGTCGACAGAAGTGCTGCATTCGTTGAAGGGCTTAGGTGTTCCAATCGAGCATTGGGATACAATTATCATTTTCGTGTTGCTGCAAAAGTTACCGGTGCTTACACAACAAATGTGGGAAGAAAAGTTGGGGATGAGTAAGGAATTACCAAAATTCAAGGAATTTTCGATCTTTTTGGAAACCCGTTTTCGTTCTTTGGAAGTTGTATGTCAACAGAAGGTCAACTCAAGGACATCTTACCAAAAGGATCAAAATAAAGTGAAGAAGGTCATGCATGTCAATTCTACTCATAAGGAAGTTCCCAATTGTTCTGTTTGCCATAAGGGACAACATTCGCTTCGCTCATGTTATGTTTTTTTGAAATTGGATGTTAACGCAAGAGTTAATATGGTTAAACGGCTAGGGGTTTGTGAAAATTGTTTGGCTTATAACCATAAATCTCAACAATGCCCAAGTCAAAACAGATGTTACCACTGCAAACAAAAACATCACTCACTCTTGCATAACTCCAATAACCAAAATACTACTTCATACAATCAACACAAGCCTAATCGCATTCAACAAACAAATACTCATTCTGCTTCCACTCAATCATACCCAAATTCTACTCACCAGTCTTGTACACCCAGTTCCTTCAGTCAGTCATATCAAGTCTCAACCCAAGTGAATCCAACCGCGCCACCTTTTAATCCGTCACACGACCAGGCTAGTACGAGTGCGTCTGCTAGTAATTATCACATTTCAGACCACAGGAATACACAAATATTACTAGCGACAGCCATTGTGATGATTCAATCTTCTACCGGAGAATTCTTTAAGTTCAGGGCGTTGATAGATCCAGGGTCAGAGGCAACATTTGTCACCGAAGCAGCTGCGCAAAAACTAAGGCTAAGAAAATGTCGCACATTTACAGAAGTGACAGGGTTGGGCAACGCAAAAAATGGATCTTGTCATAGTTACGTTTATTTGACTGTCAAATCAACACAAACCGATTACGTCACTGAAGTAAAGGCACTTATTTTCAAAACCTTGACAGGTCTGTTACCCAGCAAGGAGTTGATCCCAACCAAATGGAATCACATTCAGGGATTAAAATTAGCTGACCCTTCGTTTTACAAGCCCGGCCACGTTGACTTGCTCTTAGGCAACGACATCTTTTGCGACGTAGTTTTGCCTGAAATAGTTAGGGGAAATGAGTCTGTAGCTCCCATTGCTCAAAACACTCACCTAGGATGGATTGTTTTAGGTAGGGCTTCAACTGAAACAGTTCGTGTTCATCTTCAGACCTTTGATGTTGACACACAGATCCGAAAATTCTGGGAAGTTGAGGAGCTCCCATTTAAGGAATCCGACACAACAGAAAACGAGGAGTGTGAACAACATTTTCAATCACACACTAAGCGTCTGCCAGGAGGACGCTTTGAGGTTTCCCTACCATTTAAGGACAATATTCACCCAGCGCTAGGAGCAAGTCAACAAGGAGCCTTACAACGATTTCACCAACTGGAAAGAAGATTTGCAAACAATCCAACGTTACATACACAATATAAGAATTGTATGGCAGAATACTTACAGCTGGATCAGATGAGTGAAGTAGATGTCAGTCGAGATGAAGCTCTTATACCTCCTCCATTTTAAGATGATGTCCATTATATCTGCTTGCGTTTTAGGTCCAACCAAAAGATGTTCGTTTAAGGAAGTCCCGTCTGTGGTTTTAAAGGCAGCGTCAAAAACCACCCGCAGCTTGGTTGTTGTACTGGACTCCTTAAATACAGCATGATGTGGCACAACATAATGGAATGGAGATTTAATTTATAATTGCCAGAAATTGTTGATGATGCATGTTGCCTGGTAGTTAAATGTTGCTAGGTGAATGTTGTTTGGTAAATAAGTGTTTTGTTTGATAATTTGTATAGGGTGTTTCGATGTATGTATGTGATTAATGTTTTTTTTTTTTTTTAGTTTGTTGAGTAGCAAGATTAAATGTTGAGTTAAAATTGAATGTTCATGTGAGTGATCGCTTACTGTGTTTCGTATGAATGCGAGTGTGATTTGCATAAATGTATAGTAGGATATAAATATTAAATACATATGATTTTGATTGCTTGTGACATCATCTTAAAATGGAGGAGGTATAAGATTACCTTAACAGCTGACATCGAAAAAATGTATCGACAAATCAAGATCAGTCAAGCAGATTCTTACTATCAGCTAATTTTCTGGCGGGAGAGCAAGATGGATCCAATAAAAATGTATCGGTTGAAGACGGTGACTTTCGGAACGGCTTCTGCTCCGTATTTGGCAACTCGCACGCTGAAAAAGTTGGCTGATGATGAAAAGTTTACTTATCCATCTGCAGCGCAGATGATAAGCGAGGACATGTATGTCGACGACTTGGTCAGTGGAGCAGACACAATAGCAGAGGCCAAACAGAAGCTTAGTGAAATCGTCAATGTACTTTCATCAGCTGGATTTAATTTACGCAAGTGGGGAAGCAACTGCGAAGATGTTCTAAGAATTGTCAACCCCCAAGACCGTGAAAAGGATTTTGTGCTGCCGTCTGAACCTTCAAAATATGTCAAAACATTAGGCATCAAATGGCTTCCATCTATCGATTCATTCTCATTTCAGTGGGTTCATTCGGAGTCTTCTGACGTAACAAAACGTACTATCCTTTCAACGATTGCGAAAATCTTTGATCCACTAGGTTGGGTATCTCCTTGCGTGATTTCAGCAAAAATCTTCATGCAAAAGTTATGGTTGAAAGGTTTGACATGGGATTCACCAGTTCCAGTTCAGCTCCAGGAGGAATGGCTATCACTGCGATCACAGTAGTTCGCTGGAAAAAATCAACATACCACGATGGATCTTCACTGAAAAGGGAAACAAGGCATTACAGTTGCATGGGTTTAGTGATGCGTCTATGAAGGCTTACGGAGCTGCAGTGTACCTTAGGGTTTTAGATAGTCAAAATATTATTCACACGCATCTCATTATGTCTAAGACTAGGGTCGCACCTCTGAACACCGTTTCACTTCCTCGGCTTGAGCTCTGCGGCGCTGTTATGCTTGCCCGACTTTTAAATTATGTTGTTAAGGTGTTGCAGCTAGGAGACATCGAAGAATTCGCGTGGACTGATTCCACTATAACGCTGTGCTGGATAACTGCACCACCATCAAAATGGAAAACCTTTATTAGCAATCGAGTCGCGGAGATTCAGAGGTTAACCAATGTCAATATTTGGAGGCACGTTCCCACACAACACAATCCAGCAGATTTAGCTTCTCGAGGAGCAACACCATCTAACTTGCTGAATAACAATCTTTGGTGGATGGGACCGAAATACCTACAGACACGTTGGATATTTGCTATCCCAAATCAACCATCTACATTGGAAACAGAAGAAGAGGTGCGAGTTGTTAGAACACACACACTTTGCACAGCTGAAAATAAGAACGAGTTAATGAAACAAATCTACAAGCATTCAGATCTACAGAAATTGATTCGCGTCGTTTCATACTGTCGCCGAATTGCATTAATGTGTCTCAAAAAGATCTGTCGAAAACAACTTTTGCTACCACTTTCTCCATCAGATTTACAGGCTTCAACTATGACTTGCATTAGGCTTGCTCAGAGCGAAATGTTTATGAAGGAATTTTCGGATCTAACAAAACATTTTAGGTCCCTAAGTCCATTCATTGACAGTAAAGGCATTTTAAGAGTTGGAGGTAGGTTGCAGAATGCGAATCTTCAGTACGACCAACAACATCCGATCATCCTTAAGCCAGAACACCATCTTTCAGAATTGATTATTCGAGATGCTCATGATAAGACCTTCCACGGAGGAGTCCAGCAAATGCTTGCGTATTTACGTATGAAATACTGGATTTTCAACGTTAAGCGAAGCATAAAGAAACACATTCATCACTGTACCATCTGTTACCGGTTCAAGGCGAGACCCATGGAACAGTTGATGGGCAGTTTACCGGCACCCCGAGTAAGAATTTCGAGACCATTTACTCATACCGGAGTGGATTACGCTGGACCGATTGAGGTTAAGGCCTGGAAGGGACGCGGAGGCAAAATATTTAAGGGATACTTCGCAATATTTGTATGCTTGGCGACAAAGGCCATTCACCTCGAAGCTGTTAGTGATATGACCACCAAGGCCTTTTTAGCAGCGTTCCGGAGATTCACCGCACGACGAGGAGTATGTTCCGAAATCTACAGCGACTGCGGAAAAAACTTCGTGGGAGCAAACACTGAGCTACAGAAGATGCTTAAGGCCGCAAACATCGATTGGACTGAAATAGCGCAAACAACAACAAACATCGGAACAAAATGGAATTTTATTCCTCCTGCTTCTCCCCACTTTGGAGGACTATGGGAAGCAGGAGTGAAATCTGTCAAATTTCATTTGAAAAGGATCGTCAACAACGAAATTTTGACATTTGAGGAGCTCAGCACCCTTCTATCTCAAATAGAAGCGTGTCTTAATTCGAGACCTCTATGTCCACTCACCGACAACATCGATGATTTTTCTGCCCTAACACCATCTCATTTCTTAATAGGCACTTCCGCTCAGCTCATCCCCCAAGCAGATCAATCCACAGATAACGCGTCGCATATAGACAGATGGAAGAGAATTCAAGCAGCAGTTCATATTTTTTGGAAACAATGGAGCGGAGAATATTTAGCTCGATTGCAACAAAGACCGAAATGGTTGAAAATTGAGTCACAACCCAAAATTGGTGACTTAGTTTTACTAAAGGATGAACGTTTACCACCCTCGAAATGGATACTCGGCCGTATCACTGTATTGTATCCAGGAACGGACAACCTAATACGCGTCGTCAAACTAAGAACACGAACAGGAGAATTCAAGAGACCCATCACTAAAATATGTCGTTTACCATCAAACACAAGCACTTCAGAACACTCAATTATCTAGCAATAACCTAAAATCTAGCACTCATTCGGCAAAATACGCACAAGAATCATTTCAAAGGTAAAAACACTCATGCTCATACAAAAACATCATTTTTCAAATAACCAGTATCAAATCACAACTTATTCTTAGAACGACACTGCACTCACAACAAACTCACAATCACTTTACGCACTCATATAACACTCATTATCAAAACTCAATCAATGATATCTCATTACACTCATTACCATTACTCACATATCTCACCAAAACATGTATCAATCAACGAAATTATATTAAAGGCTCACTTAAGCACACAATTGATTTCGATCTCTAAAACACTCACTTGGCATCATAACCACACTTTAATACGATGTCACAAGCAATCAAAATCATATGTATTTAATATTTATATCCTACTATACATTTATGCAAATCACACTCGCATTCATACGAAACACAGTAAGCGATCACTCACATGAACATTCAATTTTAACTCAACATTTAATCTTGCTACTCAACAAACTAAAAAAAAAAAAAAACATTAATCACATACATACATCGAAACACCCTATACAAATTATCAAACAAAACACTTATTTACCAAACAACATTCACCTAGCAACATTTAACTACCAGGCAACATGCATCATCAACAATTTCTGGCAATTATAAAAAAAAATAATAAAAACACCACCGTAATACAGTCCGCTAATAAAATACCGAAAACAACTTACTCATCGTAAAATGCATATTGCACATACAACACAATGCACAATCACCAAATCACCCCGCTAACCGTCCCAGGAACCACACACCACATTTCACTTAGCAGCTACCAATCATTCAAAAAAAAACGCGGTACAGGGGAAACAACAAAGAGGAAAGTCTCATTGATAAATGGGCACACACACAAACCAATGTAATCAAATGGGATTACTTTTCGCGAAATAAAAACATTGAAATTACATATAAAAACTTGTCTAAATGATAAAAACTCACCTGAATCCATTAATGCACACTAGAAACACTGATTTTAATTATTAAAACCGACTTTACATGCAATTAATTAAAATACAAATTTCGTTAATTACCACCGACGCGACGATATCGGAAACGTATTATGGCCAACGACTACTCCAGTTACAGCAAGTACAAGAGGCTTGCATTTTGTCAGCGATTGTGTGCTATTGGAAGGAAGGAGATAAACATGTTGTTTGTTGTTTTCATTGATATAGTCTCCGTGTTCAATTGTTGTCATTTACATGTTTTAATTTCCTTACTATAATGTTCTCTCTTTTACATGTGAGTTGGAGTAACCAAACAAACTTACCAGATGAAATTATGCTGAAGATAATTATCAGGATTGGCAAAGAGGCGAACAACGTAATGTCATTACTGCAAGGGAAGATGATTGCGAACATATCGTTCACAGGCGGGGAGAATGTTGTGATCAAAAATTAATGTAATATGTAAACTTTTAATGTAACTTGCCCATTTTATACCATTAATGCTTTGTTGTCAATATGTTGTTATCAGCTGTTAATCAGATGTCAAATTATTGTTAAATGTCAACGATTGAAGAAATATTTTTTGTAATCTCGACACAACTCCTCCAACAGTCTAACAAATCGGACAAATAAATTATAACGTTAAAGAAATTATCAAGAATTTTATTTCATCAATTAACACTATTGTATACTTTTGAATACAGAATTTGAATTGACCGAATTAAATAAAGTAGGATGTGAATTGCGCATGCTCGGGATTATTATTTTCACTAAACTAACGAATTTGGGCGGCATGAAGTGCGCCGGGTCAGCTACTTAAATATAAAACTTCAAACAACAGAAATTTGAAACGAATTTTTTTTCAACATAAAGCTTGATATATTATCAAAGGAAGTAGAATTTGATGCTTTAAGAGAGCGAATAATTTTATGAATCTCCAGAGCAGTGAATGGTTCACAGAAAAAACTTTCAGTTTGATTATCCGTGTCATTGTTGGTATCAAAATCCACTTCGGAAGCTTTTCTATTAAGAATTTCATCAACAATTCGCCGTTCCTATTTGGAATTTACAAGACTTGCCAATAATTCATTGCGGAAATAGTTATCTCTACGCAGAGGTATTCCCACTTTAAGTTTATTGCTCAGCTTTTCGAAATTCGTTTTGAGCCTTATAAAGGATTTTCCAATAACAGGTATTATTGTGAATGACCCGCTATTTCGGTAGCTGTCACTTTTGAAGCTTTTATTCTTTGACATTTGACAAGTAGAAACTACGCCATTACTAAAAATGGAACCATACACGCTTCAACAATGCATTGAAATTATTAAAATTCACTATAAAAATGGTGAAAATCTTGCAGTCACAGTTCGCAAAACTAAAGCATTTTTTGGTCGTCGTGAAGCACCTTGTCGGACCGCAATACAGAAATTGGTGGAAAAATTCGAGCTGTTGGGACAAGTAAGTGATGTGAAGAATAAAACCCGTACACGTCGCTCAAGAACAACTAAGAATATTGCTGCTGTAGCTCAAAGTGTTGAAGAAAACCCAGGTTTGTCCATTCCACGTCGTTCTTTGGAATTGGGCATTCCACAAAGGTCATTACACCGTATTTTGCATAAAGACTTGGGTCTTAAGGCATATAAATTTCAGTTAACACAAGAACTCAAGCCAGACGATCATCAACAACGTCGTGTCTTTGCTGATTGGGTCCTTGAAATGCATGAAAATCATCCGGAATTCCATCGAAAAATCTTAACTGATGAGGCCCATTTCCACCTCAGGTGATCACAATTGGCCACCGACCTTGCGACTTCTTCCTTTGGGGCCACGTGAAAGATAAGGTCAAGATGGTTTTTCGATTGAATTCTGGATCATGTTCATGCATTTGAAGGACCCAATCAGCAAAGACACGACGTTGTTGAAGCGTGTATCGTTCCATTTTTAGTAATGGCGTAGTTTCTACTTCTCTAATGTCTAAGATTAAAAGCTTCAAAAGTGACAGCTAACGAAATAGCAGTTCATTCACAATAACACCTCTTATTGGAAAACCCTTTATTTAAGGAAATAATACCCAAAAAATTAAGTTGACAACTTAAGGTTTTTTTTCTATTTTTGGAATTTTTTTGATGGGCTTTCTCGATGTCTGTCTCCCCATCAACACCCAAAGAGATTCACTTGTATGACAGGCTTCTGGTATCCAAGCAAGGGTGGCTATGTTGCCAATAGCCAGATCTTTCGGCAAATTGAAGCAGCTCCACACAAACTTGGATCCAATCGAATACAATCTAAACGCTTGAAAATAAAGGTGCTTCTGCATCTTCGAAGGCAATTATGCAAATGTGCCCCATTTGACTATAACGTTAACTTCCGCTTAAAAGACGTTGAAATTATTTTTCACTACTGTAGCTCTCTCTTGTGAGCAGAGAATTAAGTATGAAAGTATGACATAAACTCCACCACCGGTGGCATTATTTACAATTTTAAGACCCTTGGTGTACCAAATTCATATGAATTCCAGGTTATACATTTATGACTGCCTTGAATTCTCCTTAGAAAGCGAATTTATTTAAAACATGTTCCCTTATGCTTTCATCACAAGAGCATTTTGGAATATCCCCAAGATCGTTAGTCGTACTGCGAAGTGTGCTTCTTTGAGGTTTGATATATTTAGGATCTTGAGGGCTCAGAGCTTAAATCGAAGGTAAACACATTAAATGCATTTTTTTCCAGAATCAAGAAAAAGAGCCAATTTGCATGGAGTCTTTTGATGCCTTGAGAACATCTTGCGAGTCACCAGACTTCAATCAAGACTTGCCTTAGATCAAACTCTTTGTTAGCTGGTGAACAGATTAATACCTGTTCCAGGAAGCAAAATCCATACTAATACTGTGATATGTCTATTGGACAAATGACCTTACTCGATCGAGATACAACTTTTTACGTGTTCTATGATGAGTTCTTTTAGGCCACCACATCCCGCCACAAATGCAATTGGCACAAATAAAACCAAACACCCTCATCCACAGCGCTACTCTCAAAGACATAACTAATTGCAAATAGTAGTGGCCTTGGCCAAATCCAGACATCTCCTCACTCGACTGGGTCAAAGTTTTCAAAGCCACAACCAGCATTTGACCCAGTTCTCCTCAAGAGCATTCATTTTCATCGTCGTCTGCGCCGATAAGGATTAGTGTTTGCCATTCTCGAGATACTGAGCCGAATTTTTTCACTGCCTTCCTCTCGACATAATCGTTATTGCTGGTGTTTAAGCCTCAATACAAATATTATCACAATTGTCTCGTATAAGCGACAAAAATTATGACCCCATAAAGGCGTATAAAGTGCAAGAACAAAATAAGGGTAATGGGCACCACACACGAACCGTCGTCGTTCGAGTTTATAATTAGAAATGGAAATGAATGTCCTTAGAAGAGTCAAACCGAGCGTCTATATAATTATCACACAGAAGGGCCGTGTGTGTGTGTGTGTGTGTACTTTTGCATGTCTACCTTGTGTTCGGCGGAAGGGAATTTTTGCCGAAAAAAACAATTCAAGGTGTCGGCCACCCAGACGAACTTTATGTGGCATAAAAACCCGTATGGCGTGTTCGTATGCATTAAATTGGATCTTGTTCGCAGCCCCAATCATGCTTTGTGTGCGTGTGTGTGTGACGAAATGTCATATGAATTATGGGGATAATTTGTAATGCCATTAATGGCGGGCTTAAGATAAAGGCCAACAACACCAAGTGGTGGTTGGAATTTCGTACTGACGCATTGCTGCCGCTTCCTAATTGGACGGAATTCCTGGAACATGAAGCGGGGTCGGAATGAAAGAAAACTTCTAACTCTGCAATAGAAATCAAAGCTGAGACAGGGTCGTAACTCAATCTGTTGCAATGGACAATGAAGTCAGGAGTAACCAATAAACCGTTTTCGGATGAGCGACAACAATCGAAGCTCATGTCAAACTAATTAGAAGTTAATCGAACACGGATTGAATTACCCGTGTAAGGAGAGGGATCATCGAATGACGAAGTGTTCACCTTTGATGTGTGAAAACATGTGTTCTGGCACAATACTCGATATGACTGTCGACGGACTGCATTGGTACGGCTTCGGCCGTAGGTCTGGTCAAGTTACGTTGGTTTCTGGGAATTTTCGGATGAGAAACGAGCTAAATTTACTGCAGGAAGGTCGTAAGGGAGTGTCCCAGATTGAATGGGACATAACCCACTGATGGATGGAGGATTCTTTAAGATTCAAGTTGGTTGCATATGAAAAGTGCTACGCAAAAAGTCTTAACAGAAGAACAGTTCCATGAGCTCTATCAACAGACTTTCGAGGAGTCCCCAAAACACGACGTAAAAAGCATTTTAGGCGACTTGAACGCCAAAAAAATAGAACATCCTTGGCAGGACAATTAGGGTATATAGAGCCCGCACGACAATGTGACGGACCTGGGCTAGTTGACTTTTTTTTTCCGGCAACGTTTCCACGTTAGCCGTTGGGTCTGTTTCCGTTTAGTCCTAAGTTATTTAGGGAATGAAGTTGTGCCTCTTAGAAAAAGTTATGTTTTCTTTGTGGGACAATCCAATTTTGTAACTCAGGCTTTGACGAAAAGAGCGTCGGAATTGGAATTCTCTGCCATATGCCGAACAGAGAATTGGAAAAGCTTTTCCGTGACTCACAGCACCCACACGTTCATTCTTGGAAGGTTGTGATAGCCAGTTCAAAACTACTCCACCAGTTCTTAACAATTGGCTTCAAAAGTGTTCCTTTCCCTATATGCTCGCACTAACTCTAATATGAACTGTGGAGTAGGATCAGGATCAGTAGAATCAGACATCTCTAAGACTCTTCGCCTTCCCAACGCATCCAGCGTCTTTCAAGCAGAAGAACTTGAAATTAAGGAGGTGTGTAGACTGCTCCTTAACATAGTGACATCCAGAAAGAAAAAATAGGCATCTTCGTCGACAGTCAACCCTGTCAGCTGTCGGTTCAACTAAGTCAACGTCCGAACTTGTTGTGGAATGCCGGGATACACTGACCAGGGCTTGTCATCGGTTTGAAATCACTCTCGTCTGGGTTCCTGGCCATAGGAACATTGAGGGGATTGAGAAAGCCGATGAACTTGCCAGACGTGGCTCTGCTCTGTGCGTGTCTCATGCGGAGGAAGTCTTCCCTCCGCTGGGATATGTAAAGAGAGGAATCCTCCTGCACTTCACCTCAAGAGGTGAGACTAGATGGAGGAACCTGACGAACTGTGTCACTTCAAGGAAGATCTGGCCAACCTACGTTGATGCCAGAACCAACAACCTCTTACCCAGAACGCGTGTAGATGTCGCCAGACTATAGCCGCAATTAGTACGGGCCATTGGCGTTAGGAATTCACGCAGCCAAGCTGAGCTGGTTTTGAACTCCCTTAACATACTTCTCCTCCCTTAATTTCAGGTTCGGTTAGTTGTGGTCTCAAAACGGCGCTCAATGCGTTATTTGTGTTTTTCCCTCGTCAGGAAACGGGGAATACAGCCACTTAAACCGACCAACCAATCAACTCCAAGGTCAACTAACGACTGTCGAACCCAAAGACAGAAAACGCGCAAACATCATGAGAGACGCCAATCTCCACGGCAGTCTGTCCCCCACAACTGGGTACAATCGAATGCCAATTAAAATTGTCATAAATTTATTCATACCGAACAACGCGTCCAATACATCTATCGAAATCGACTGAAGGATGCCGCGCGGCAGAGGCAACGCCGATTTAAATTATCGTCCTGTCAGATACATAATTAACACTTGCGGCATTTTGCATTATTATCAACCGTCCAGACACAACACCACCCAGTGTCGAATGGCTGAATGGCTGAAGCATAGTTGGCCCTTTCTATGCCGTGGAGTGGGTGGTGGGCTACTTTTCCAAAGGACGACAAAACAAATTGTCCCATAGAGCGATTTGGGTGGGTATGGCTACACCAGCCAGAGCACTGGGTGAGAGCGCTTAATTTATGGCACTCCTGGGATCATCTTTTATGAATCAAATCCCCGAATTGCACGTAAGCGATATAAATTTTCGCACACAAATGATTCTGCGGGGTGGAAGGAAGTTGTGCACGTATGGTAACTTTAAACAAACTTAAATTTTACCTATATAGATGGGCGGGTTTGCTTCACTGCGGCTCGAGTGGCTCTTGAGCGAGAGGTGCTGCAATTAATTGGACCCTAATGTCCGTCGAGTAGGTTGATGGTGAAGTGCTCAAATAGCGCGAAAAGTTTTCAGCAAAATGTACGCTTTTTCTTTGAAGTGGCTTCTGTCGAGTGGATTAAGAGGTTCGGTGCAACTACACACACACATACACAAACACACAGTGGGCTAATTATTATTATTGAGGTCATATTTGAAGGAGACTATTGCAATTAGACCGTAAATTTGAGATAAAAGTGTGAAGTTGAATTTGAAGGACTTTTGGTGGAGAAATCGCAATTAGCGATTTGCTGGAGCTTATTAATCGGAACCTCGGTCCAATTAGTTGGAAGTGCGGTTGAGTTTTGTGTTGGCGCTGGCGGAGAGGCGATTTTTCCAAGTGGCCTTTTGACATGGTTCCAAGAAATGGGGGGATAGGCAATTCGAGGAACTAATTGAAAATATGGGGGGGTAGAGTTATTTGGGTGCTAACTCTGGTATCTCAATCTTGTACTTGATTGCATTGTATGACACGTTGACTACGACTTGTGGCGCCAGTGACTTGAATCCGTAAACACAATGATTGAACAAATTTCAAAATGCCAAACTATCTGCAGTGAAATACTATAGCGATCTCTATGCTGGATGGGGCTTGAGGAAATTCACTCCTCTCCCAAATAGGTCTTAGAAACTCTTTTTCGTTAGGTACTACCCGTAGTTTGCTTTTGGTAAACTTACAAAGATGTTTGGCTGGCCAGTAGGTGTCAGGTCAGTTCTGATACTCGACGAATTAAAGAGGCTGTCCCTTACCCACTGTAATCCCATGTGGATAACTAATGCAATGAAGTATTTACCTACAACCTGACAAAGTTTATTAATTTGTTTGCTGGTCATGTGTTCCTTACGCAGACGAATGAGAGACTCGAGAATCTTGACGTTAAAAACGAGTAGATTTTATTTCTATGGACAGAATACAAAAATATGTCAAATTGTATGAATTTTGCAAAATGATAGCCTTACCGCAGTTTTCGGCTCTCTACTCGCTTTCACCTTGCAGGAACTTGTTCCGTCAAATAACAATTTAAAGCACGATAAATGCGGATAGCAAATACGAGCGCACAAACTTCGTTTTGGGAGAGAGGACAATATAATAAATAGCTGACATTTGAAAAAGATCTGTTTTGTTGAGATATGATTTTGTGTTCGGTTACATCATGATCCGAATAAAGAATCACCTCCCAAGCAGTAATTTCCTTATGCGTTAGAAATCCCCGTTAGAAATCCCTCGTTACCCCAGCCTTTGTAAAGTTAAGTAGTCAGGCGCGTTTTCCAACTCAAATCGTGCCGAAGAGTATTGTGCTTCATACGAGGGTTTAAACTGATCTGGAATCGTTCCTCCACAAGTATCCTCGTTCCGGGTTCGATAAGGCAGGAGCTTTTTTGACACTTTCTGTACAAGTTTTCATGAAGGTCGATCTTGTGATTTTTACCCTGCTCCAACCTTGAGCTTCGAGAGCAGGGTACTCGCACAGAATTAAAAGCTTGTTCTAAAAACCAGTCGAGCTCCCGATTTTGCAAATCGGTCTGCTTCCCTTGAACTGAAATTACTTTATGTCTAGGAACCCAGAAGATCTATAGCTTGTATTGTGTTTCAGGGCGCTTTAGATCTCTCAAGCTCTTCACGACTTTAATTCTGTTGCAGACATTGGTATTGTTACTGGCTGTCGACAAATAAGGTGATATAAATACTTTCCAGTGGCCGTAGACTTGACGGTTGCTTTTGCCACTGATAAGATCTTCAATTGAAAGACACTGCCATGGTCCAAAAGAAGGCGTACTTTGCCAAAATGCTTGACCCTTCTTGGATATTCGTTTTTTATCCGTCTGCCTGCACTACAAACGTTTTGAATTTGAGGTACCTACTCTTACCAGGCCTCCACCCAGAAATCGAGCAAAAGTGAAAAAAATTACATTTTGTTTCTCTGACTAATAAATTATTAATGGAGCGATTGCGAAAGTGCATAAACTACTCCTAAGTAACGTACAGAATAATTTTTTGAAAAAATGTGTGACTTAAAATCGGTATTTGCTGACGAAATACACGTAAATAAATGTAAGTTTTTATTGGATCTGTTAGCTGATATGACAATTTGTTGATGGATGCTTTTTGAATGAAAAACGTAGTTCAATACTTCAGAATATTGTTTGTTTTTAAACACCAGTATTTTCCAAACCAGTATAAAATTTCTAGATCTGTCACGACGCTGTTGGTGTTTTGGATATTACCTTTAAGCTGAGCTGGTGATCTCACATGTATCGTACTCCGTCTTATCATGGTTGGGCCAAGTGTAGGGGAGACCGGGGCTAGTTGGCCTCAGGTGCAAGTTGACTCACTGCCATTTATTTTAAATAAAAAAGATGAATTTCATGCCCATTCTTGTTTTTATATTCAATACCGATACCTGATGTGTAGTCTCCTTTTGTAATTCGTCGCGAGTGCATGTCATTGAATAAATATTAAGGAAAATCGAATTTTTGCTACCGTAAGTAACTTTTCGTTTTTTTCTTATTTTCCCCTTTCGGGCCGTTTTTGAGCGTCTGGCGCCGACTTTTTTTTTAGAATATAATGTATGTGTGTATGAGTTGTCCATGCATGTTTTTTTATTTTTAGTCATTTTCTGTTTTTATTTCTGAAAAATCTTCTTATTTGCCAGATGATCGGGTGGGGTTAGTTGGCTCATTTTTTTTGGGGGCTGTTGACTCAATAATTTTTTCGGAATGTACAGGAAATGAAGACTTATAAAAGGAAAACAGCAAGAGGAGATACTCAGGAAAGCGTGATGGAACAAGCCTGTAGACTTGTTTTGATGAAAGGCATTAGCATAAGGACAGTTTCAAAAGAAGAGGCAATTCCGTTGAAAGCCCTACAAAGGTATGTACAAAAGCTTCGTAAGAAAAAGGAAGAAAATCCTAGTAGTGAATTTAGTGAATTAAGTTTGGAAAAAGTGGGCTATTCAAAAACTTGGCAAGTATTTCCCGACACAGAAGAGCAATGTTTAGTTGAATATTTGAAAACAACTCCTGAATTCAGTTTCGCATGGGGTGGGTCAAACTTACTCCATAACGTAAAGCAACTTACCGAGGTTTAATTGAAGCCCCGGTCTTCCCTAATTCATTTAATGCAAATTTTCCCCAAACACCTCTGGGAATTCTTTAAATCCAAATATAACTGAGATGTTTTTTTAAGAACTTCCTTTGACGTTTTTGAAGAGGAAGTTCTGTTCTTTCAAATGCATTCAGTTTCAATTCAATCGCTCCAGTAATAATTTATCAGTCAGAGAAACAAAATGTGATGTTTTGCACTTTTTCTCGATTTCTGGGTAGCGACCTGTTAAATGACATTTTCCATTCTTACCTGTTCGAAAATTAGCCTCGCAAAGGTCTCATAAAGTCTACACGTGGTGTGGTCTATGAAAAGTACCCACTGCTTCGTTGTTTATTAAGGGACATTTTGGTCCACCTGTGGAATAGCGAAAGCCTTCGATAGCCGTCAAATGCCCCTATTTCTTTGCAATTTTTGTTGCGACGATTAAGTAAAAGGATACCAGAAGTAAAGCCCTCTTTAAATTCATGGGAATCCTTTGGCACACAACGGGCCTTGCCTATAAATATTTTTAGTTTCGACTCTAAATCTTAGAAGTTCACAGTGGCTGCATTTCCCATACAAATTTCGTAAATTTAAGGTCGAAGGTCGAGACTTAAATATGTTATTAGTACGGCGCAATGACTTTTCAATCAACAGCAAAACTATAACTGACCCCACTTTCACTTCCACTTCTGCACTACTCTCTGTACAATTACTTGCTTCAAACATAATTACCTTAATAATTCAACAACATTTCAGTTAAGCGATTAAAAGCAAAGAACGTCAATCTGAGAGAATAAATCACAGTTTGCCTTCACGAGAAGAGAAGACGCAATCCTCAGGTGAGTAATAAACTGAAGAAAATAAATTTACAAAGTTTTTTAATTTCTTTTCCCATGAATTTTAATTCGCGAGCTTTCCTTTTCCGTGTTTTTTTTTTTTTTTTGGTGCCTGCTCTCCTCCTGTTTATCCTTTTCAAGCAGTTTCTTGTATTTCTTTCTTTTCTTGAAGATATTGCAACTTGTAGAAGAAACTTCCTTTACGACAGCTTCATAGAATCGCACTACACCACCCAGACAAACACGTCGACAAAAACATTGTAGCGATATAGCAGCAGCTCTATATATTATGGGAGAAGAAACTGCATCGCTTCGTAGGCAACTCCTTTGGAAATTATCATAATGAGGTATTCGGAGGAGGGAAGTGGTTGAGTATCCTTTGGGGGCATTAAATAATTGCGGAGTAACGATTTCTTGCCTAGCGACGGAGGTGGATAGAAGTAGCCTTGTACAGCATGCAATGCAGTTGCGTCCCAAGGGACGCCTACATTAAGGACTTTCTTCGCACTCGGATTCCTGCCTCTTGCGCGCCTAACGTCCTGAGAGATGTGATAATCCGTCCATTTTAAACATTAAACTGGATTTGAGTCAAAGACGAAATAGGATTTCAGCGAGACTTTATAGAACTCCGTAGTTGTACGTGACTAGAGAAGGATAATGATCATTAGTGGTGCGAGTTGACTTATTGGATTGAGACGCTGACAGTTCATTGTGCATATGTGCTACAACTATTTAGGTCAGCCTTTGACATTTCATTTGGAATTTTTTTCGCAACAAGGTGAGACTTTGGCCTTTTTCGAATTTTTCCTCTAAATAAATATGTAGGACTCGCAAGGATATAGAATTTAAGCTGCAAGTATTTTTAAGTATGCGGAAAATATATTATAATAATTATTTTTTGTATGCCGCTTTGCAGTTCTATGCGATTTTCGGGTATTCGATTATATTCGATTCAAACATTTCTGTGCGCAGTACATTTTCACGGAATTGAGTGGCTATTGGGTTGACTATTGAAGAATGTTTGCACAAAAAAAAAAGAACTGGTTGAAATGCGTAGCAGCAAGTTTGAAAAAATTTAAAAAAAAAATTAGCTATTCTAAGTTAATTTATTTGTATTTTGTATTGTTTTGTTTGTATTTATTTACTATAATTTATTTCATTTATGTATAAATTTCTTTATGTTTATTGAAAATCAAACTTAAATCATGTCGATCCTCAATTTTATTTTCCAGAGGTTTTGACAAACTTTGAGGTAAATTGATATTTTTCTGAAAAACAGTTTTGTTTAAATATTTCCTTCAACGAAAATGGTCTTGAAGAGGGTCATCATCTTTTAAGAGGACATATCCTCTTTCCGGTATTTATTTGAAAAAATATGCAATATGTCCTCTTTTTGGGATCTCTCGGTTTAAGGAGTCTTTCGACACCCCGAAACTTCCACAAAACTATTTTTCTTAATTCATTAATGTTCTCCATCTTTCTGGTGCGAACACGACCTAAAATATATTTATTACCGAACTCATTCACTTCTGAACACAAGACCATCTTTTTTCTTTTGACAATCGTTTGAACACACCCATTTGTGACAGCTCAATTTCTTTTGCAATTTTATTGGATTTGTTAAAATTGATGTTCTTTGATTGTTTTAATGAATTTATAAAAATATATATACTTTGGTTGTTGTTTTTTGTTCTTCGATTTTTCATTTGAGATTTTTTAACGTGTCCTCTTTTTGCTGGGTGCTGGGTGTGGATCTGGTCCCCCTAGTCTTGTGGAACAAAAACATCGAATCTGTTTGTACCATATTCAGGGCTATCGGCAATTCCGAGGCAAAAATATATCCCCAGAATATTTTTTTTCCCCTGGAAAATATTCCGCCTATCGCGAATCTCCATAGGAGTTTATGTCCCTCCGAATTTTTCGAAAATATGTTTGAATGCAATGGCAGTTGGGATTGTTTTGCAAATATATGTTTTAAATCAATTAATTTCCTTGATTTGAGCAATTATTGAGAAGACGCGAATTGGATCAAACTGTTTTTTAGTAAAGAAAGTGTTCGATTCTGTAAAATAGAAAACAAATTGTTTGAAGCCTACAAAATGCATGGCAAATTCAACAAGAAAAAAATAAAGTTTAACAGAAGAACTAGAGATAAATCCAATCCTTTAGAGTTACCACAGGCGTTGTAAGTAGAACTTAAATAGCGTTGGAATATAGTCATTGCATATTTGTTTTTTATTAGATTTCACCAGTACTAAAGGGTCATGGTCATTAAACCAATGTTTAAGTATCTGCTGGATTTTCTCCCAGGCAACCTGTCAACAATCAAAAAACCATTCGCCCTCCTGCCATCGTCAAGCTGAGCTCCTTGCTCCTATTCGTACTGAATAGTTAACCGTAGCAATGCGCGATTTTCATGGAATAAATTTACAATCATCTCCAATTATTGTTCTTGAGCTACATTATTTAATTTAAGTTCATTTTGCAAAAAAGGACTTAGAAAAAATTCATGATTTAAAATAGTTGCTCTCAGTTTTTTGAGGTATTCAAATCATATGCAACTTTTTTTCTCGGTTCAGATCAACCAAATTGAAAAAAAAAGACCCAAACGGCTTCAAACTCCCATAGAAACTGCTTACGTTTTGAATTTCCACCTACAAATTTACGAATGAAATATTCCGGCGGAATTCAATCAAATTCCGAGGGGAATTTTTGTTCATGATACCGATTTTATCCGTGGGAAATTTTTTACCTTTTTCGAAATTCATTGCCGGTACCTATTTTTGAAAAATGCGACATATTTCGGGGGAATTTTGTTCACGACTTATTTTAGGGGGTGGCACCTCCAAAACCTTGTAAATGCTATATCTCGACACACACGCATTTTAATATGGTTTTTTTGTTGTCTTAATTTAAAACTAAGGAAAATAACTTTATATAGTGCAGCATATAAAGTTTTTCATGACCCAAGTCTTCCCTTTTGCTGTTTAACAATCCTAAATTCAATCGCATACCATCCGAAAGGCTGAACACAGGGACTTTTTTTTTGGAAGTTCATATTGAGAAAAATGTAAGCTAGGACTTAAGTCAAGTTTCAGCAACATATTGCAGGTAGTTCTCTGCCACACTTTCACTGCAGTTCGTTGTTTAATCGAATGACCTGATATTTTTTTTTTCAACTAATATAAATAGTTATATATAAAAATGGGTGGTGACCGCAATAACACGAACATTGCTTACCCGTGAACAATTAGTTCTTTAACTGATAATCTGCAAATATAAGAACCGAACATCCAACAAAGAAAAAAAAAACGCAAAACACTTTAATGAGTTATTTTTAAAAAAATGAGTTTCATCTGCTCGTTTTTGGTTTTATTTAAAGTTCTTCTTTTCCATGTTTATTATACAATTTTACAATATTACTTTCATGACAATATGATAATAATAGTTGGGTTTTTGGTTAAAAATACTTATACCATGCATTGCATTTACCACAAAAAAATATATTTATTCAATAATTCGATACTTTATGGGGATAAGTTTTATTTAGTTTAGCCTTCTTTAAAAACAAACAAAAAAACAAAACCAAAAACTAAATGCTCGTATAAAAACTACTGTGTACGTGTATAGTAAAAGTCCGTGCTGTCATTTACACGAAATAAATACGTAATAGATATATACTCCTACCTAAAATAAGTTGGCTTTTTCATTTATATTCATTCATTGTTTTTGTTTCTCCGTCTTGTGATCGTTTATTATGTTCTTTTGCTTGGATGAAAAATTCTCCACATAAATGCATTTATTTGAGTCTTCTTTTAAGATATTTTCTTTTTTTCTTTTCAGTTATGTTATTTTGTTTTCACTACCAGGTAACACATTCATATTTCTAGATACTTAGCAAATTCAATTGGAAAAATTAAATTAATATTTTTATACCTAAGCATTTTTGAATAGTTGGATTTTTATTATTTCTTTTTTAATAAATTTTATTTATTAGTTAATATTTATATAATATAATATATATTTCAAATATTTAATAATAACATAGTAATAGGCAAAACTGGCAACGAAACTTATTTTCTTTTTCTTTTTTATCAAACACCTATGCATACAAATTTCTTATTACATTAGCTGCTTGTTTGTAGCGATATTTGTAGTATTTTATTTTTGTTTATTTTACATATTTCTGCTAATAATAATTAACGATAATAGTTTTTTTTTATTTTTTTTTTTTATTTTCTATAAATCATTCCATTTTAACAAGATTTTATTTACCATTCGTTTATTTCAGCTTTTCTTATCGGTCGTCTACGTCGACTAGAGGTTAGGGAAATTTTGTGGAAGCCAAATAAGGGGAAGGTTTAAACAGCACATTGCAGGTAGTAAATGTTGTTCGGTCCTTCGAGCTGGATTTTTGGTTACGATTGTCGTCTTAAGGTTGAAGGTTTAAGATTTTATAGTATTGGGCTCTTAGTGGAATATATTTACGAGGCGAGAAGAGAATGAATCAGACAAAACAGGGACGCACATCTAGGCCAGGATTTCAGTGCTGGACTCTGAGCATTTGAAAGGTTGTTATGCTTAAAGTATGACTAGGAAAGTGACGTTTGTTTGAAGCTTTTGACATAGGGCCTAACCGCAGTATAGTGACTGACAAAACGAAGGCTTTCGATTTTTTTCAATACGAATCAAATCGACCTTTCCTGAGCCCCAGTGCTGACAGCAGCAGCGAGTCTTTAAAGGTGTATGAAGGAGCTAATTCAAACTCATTATATTTAGTTCATGAATATAAGGAAAGAGACGTAATGAGCGGGGAAATGTAAGTATTTTAAGGCAAATGAGGAGTATTAGTCGCTTGTTGAACTGCATTAGAAAAAGCTTTTCAAGACAACTCATCAGGCATCTAGCATCCTTCAAAACGCTGCAGTAAGCGACTCTCATAAAAACCGCTTATGCATTGGATCTGCTTCTACATTTCTCGCTAAAAGAAAACGGAAATGGCCACGATTTTAGAAAGTGTTCGAAAGTATGGGGGAATTCGAGAAATGAATTGCATACCTTTCAAAATTTTAGTTCGTAGCTCAGAAGAATGGAAATATTGTTAGACGGAACCGCAAGGAAGATCACTAAGAAAAATGTTGTACGTCGTTTCTGGTTCAGGTTCAGGAATTATGTCTATCAAAATTTGTATTGAAGCTGTCTGCACAAGGTCCATAAAGCAAACCGATTTTGCATTTATTTAACAGGCACCATCAACCAAGCTTAGACTTCTTCTTTAGCATTTATGTCAACTTGAACAAAAATCTTAATAATTATCAGATTTTTCAGAACTCAGGCTATTGAGACGCCGTGGCACACTATAAGAACCTTTCCCAAACTACCTGCCTCAGCTTTCACTAAACAAAACTGTTTCACTTACCGCAGTTCAAGTTTTCACAGCAATTCCCCATCGCCAGACTTCTCCGCGCTGCATTTTTCTGGATTTTCATTTCATTACGAGCTGAGTGTAAAATAATTCAAGGCAACTCAAAAGGAAAACAAATTCATTAAATCATAGCTCTCGTCTTATCTTTCTCTTTATCCCTCCAACTGCAAAGGACACTTTAAAGCGCATAACATGAAACGAAGAATATTTCTCTTCTTTTTTTTCCGAACAAAACTTAAAACAAAAGAAAAGCATAATAACTCTTCAGCTGCTGTTGCATGTTTTTCTTTTATATATATATATTTATATTATGTATGTATATAGCACGATATAATAATATATGTTTTAGCATAAGACAATAACAAAGCGCACCATTTGTTTGTTTAGATATTCTGTGAGTGTGTTTTCTATCGTTTTTTTTTTGTTTTAATAATATTCACAAGAGTACATTGGTATCCTTTTTAAGGATAATGGAAAATATTTCTATAGTAAGTGTTTTTTGTTTGTTTTGGTGGGTGGTTTTCAGTAACACCTTGGTACTTTGTGTTCAGAAATCACTGATCTCACCTTCAGTCTCCGGATACGTACAGGTGAATGGATTCATCAGCCAGTTGCAGAGAGACTTGTCCTGGCGTTTCTTTTTCACCACAATGCGATTGTGTTCCTTTGAGAGGCCAGAGGTAAAACTAGATTCGTCACTATCTCGAACGGTGGCCACGCTATGGTATCCGCTTTCGGCACGTCGAGAAATGCCCGAATGTTTGGATGTTCGTGGGGTTGAGGAATCGTGACCACTGTCGTAGGCTTCCGAGGAGGTGTTCAATGGCAGCAGGGGCAGTTGGCTTTGGGCGTTAATTGGCAGGGCCGTTATGTGGTCGTGTTCCATTGAGGGTCGTTTCGAAAGAAGAGCGGATTTCTCATCGACTTCCGTCATTTCGTCCATTTCGATGAATGCCTTTTCCACTTTAGGCAAATTGGGGTCAGATGCGCCATCGGGATGCCGCAAGGAGGCATATTGTTCCATGCCGGCTATTTGCATGATGCCATTCAAGCTGGGCAGGGAACACTGGCTGGGACTGCGCGAGGGTTGCCTGTAAAGAAATCGGTTAGGTTAAGGGATGGTGTGTTTGACTTTCGTTGTTTTAGAGTGTATATCGAGCAGAGTATGTATGAACAGAGTAAACATTGCTTCTGAGTATTTGCCGGACTTCTTTTCTCAAGCTTGTAATGCTCGCGACAAACCAACTCGTTGATGGAACTGCCAACCGGACTCAGTAAATCTTCTGTCGCAAGTCCGTCGGCGAATTCGTTCCACTGTAACCTAGAGTGGTGTCTACATCTTCTGCAATCAACGCGAAATCGAGTGAACAGCCAGATTTGATAAACCAGACAACTTTTTTACTTCACTCGACAAAACAATTTCTCTGTTGGCTAAAAGCCGAACTTCCGCTCTTTTCCCCTTAACCAAAAATTCACTTACGCCAAGCAGTGGACGCGCTTAAGATATTTTATTTTTGCTTTCAAGTTTTCGGCCTAAAATGTTACAAGTACAGAACGTCTGTTTTTATTTGGACTGTGTGTGATATGTACAATCAACTAAATACAGCCCAAAAAAATCATATAGATAGGGGAAACCGAGGCAAATCTGTTCTATAAACCTTACTTTGCAAAAGGTCACTTAAGCAAAACACAAATCCTAGACAGTCGCTCAATGTACCAGTCTCCCTTACCAGGCCCTTCAAATTTGTTGAAATTCTTTGCGATTCTGTATATTTCCGAATATTTTTTGACTCAATAATTATTTAATAAAATCGCTCCGCCCTTTTAATACCCCAAATTGAGATTCCATAGCCATATTCCACAGGAAGAAGCCTTAAGGTAATTGGACTATGATAATTTCTGTAAAAAAAATAAATAAAATATATGAATATAAGGACTCACCGAGGACTAGGCGGCCGGTAGGGTGGTTCGCTACACACACTCCCAGGACCTGTGTTAAATCGATACGCTGGTTCGCTGTACACACTGCCGGCGTCGCAGCCCACTCGGAAGACAGGAGTCACTTCGGCCATCGCCAGTTGAGATGTGAAAATCTCCCGAAGACGCGCCAGTTGATCAAATTGGTTCCTTATATAAAATAAAACAAAAAGGGTTTTTTCTTGCTCTGAAAACACGACTCCATTGATTTTTAGCAAAAAAAAGAGAACCTACCTCGTTCGTTCACCCATCGCACAGTCGCTGAACGCATCTCCGCCTGCATGAAAACTGGACACCACCGACATATCACAATGACTCAATGCGGCCAAAGGATGTTCCCTGCAAACAAAAGCAGACATTTTACCAAAACGTCCACCAGTCTCAAATTACAACGCAAACTCACCCTCCCATGGTCCGTGCGATTTCCTCTTCCGTCACCTGCAGTCCGCAATCGGACATTCCGTAGCTATGCTGCTGGTGCATCATATGCTGTTGTGGCATTTGCTGGTGGTGGTGCTGCTGCTGCTGATGATGGTGATGCTGTTGCTGCTGCTGCAGAAGAAGGCTCTCCCTCGACACGTGCCTGGAGATAATCCTGTGCAGACTCTCGTGCGAAATCTCTCTCGATCCGAGTGGCTCAATGAGTGGCAGCGCCGGAGGCACCTCTGATGGCCCACTGTCCTGGTCCTCCTCGTCCTGGTTGTCCTGGTGGCCGTACGATCTCATCGATCTGTCCGAATGTAAGTCAGTCTCATCTCTATGCTGGCTGTGGTAGTGCGACTTGGCACTTCCACAACCGCCGCTGCGTACTCCACAAATCTCGGCCGGCGCTGAGGCATTTGTCGTACTAATCGCTGTCGTCAGTCCCGGTCCGATGGGGTGCACCATTTCCATGTTGCTCTCCGCCGAATGCTGGTCATCTTCGGACTTTTGCTTGAACTGTGCCAAGTGATATGTAAGGTTTCGCAGATGCTGCTGCTGCTGCTGCAACTGCATTTGCTGCTGACCCTGGTGTGTGGGCGACGAGGCGGCTGACGACTGGAAGACCTGCGACGACTGATTCTCCACCCACTGCCGGATCATAGTCTTCTTGTGCGAGTCCATGAACCCATAGCCCACAGTCTGTGTGGGCGTGGAGGGCAGATTGCCTGCGGTCAGGGAGCGCGCCGACTGCGACTTGGGTCCATCCACCCACGTTTCGCACTGTTTGACGTGGTTAATCTCTCGCATTAGGTGTCTGGCCTCGGCCACTTTGGCCCGGGATACGCGCGGTCCATCAATCCATTGTTCTTCGGTGATTTGCCGCAAGGGACTGTCGGGATTGACGGCCGCTGGAATGGAAGAGGCATTGCCAGCGGCTGGTCGTCGCAGCGGCGAGCCCTTGGGCGAGGGCACGTTGGACCCCTTACTCAGACCACCGTGCCGCAGTGTGCCGGCTACGATTTTCGGCGACGACGCCGAGTGGGGTATGGTTTTCAGACTATGCACGGGAGAGAAGAATTGAGCGGGAATTGTGGCCTGGTCCGTCGATCCCGTGGGTGGCGCTCCACCGCTGGGCGGCGTGGGACTCGAGCTGGAGACGTTGTTGCGCTTCAGACTGTCTGTTCGATTGGCCACCACTGGACTTTGCGCTGTGCGAAATGTAATTAATTAGGACGAGTGAAAACACCGCCGCAATCCAACACAGTCGAGTAGAGTACTTACATTTCTGAGATCCTGGCTTTTTCGCTGGTATTTTGGACGCCGATGCCGCTCCGCTAGGCTTCTCAGCACCACTGCCCTTCAGCACCTTACTCATGGCACATCGATTGTCACCACTACTCAGCGACGGCAAGTACACTGGGGGGTGTTCGCCGTCCGTAGCATCGTCGCTCGGTCCCATATAAATGACCGTATCGGCCGATAAATCAGAACTTGATGGATCGGGTCCCTCAGATGAGCCGGCAGATTGATGGCCTAAAATTGCACGTTTATTGGGGTTGAGATAGAAACAAAGAACAGCGGCATGAGTCAGATCCACTATCCCATCCACATCCGCACACAGTCAGAGGACAACCGATTTTGGAACAATTCCAACCTTTTGAGTGCCTCCCCAGGGGGCGGGGGTGGTGAATGGCGGATGGTCGATGGGACAAAACTTGGACATTTCTCTGATTTATACCTGCATTAACGCCGAGCGCTTTATCCGATGAAATTGGGAAACGATGTTTCCGTCTCCGCATCCTGTGTATCCTTGAGGCCAATTGGATTGTCGTTAGTGCATCTGAGTGAGGCTGCAAGAATACAAAAACACACACGAGAGAGGAGACAAAGCGCGTCAAATGTATTAATATGTCGCACAAACTGCGTGCATATGTGTGTGAATGGCTTCACTAATGAACTCACCTGTGTGTGCGAGACATGTGCCATAATGGCGACATGGCATGTTAACGGTGCAAGGCAGTCTTTTAACAGTGGCGTCAAGGGATGATCTTTGTTCGGTGGATGCCGTTGACCACTCAGTATGGCCAGCAGTATATTCCCGATGCCGGACAGCGGTAGGCCGCCATTTCGATTCGCACAGCCACCTAAATCGATTAGATGCAAACGACTTCGTCCGCCCGCCACTATGTGCATCGGCAAATAAAGGTTTTCCATGTGATCAATCATGCTAATTGGCAAAGCGGTGCGGCACCCTTAATGGCGCGCACACACACACACTCTTACTGAGGACACTTACCTCCTCCTTTGCGCGACAGGCTGTACTGATAGACATGCAACGTGAATATCATTGCAGGCTCGAGTCCACCCTGGGGTCGGCCAGCGAGGGCTGCATCTAGGAACAGGGCAGCGCGTTCGGCGGTGGGTGCTCGCAGTTCCGTCGGTCCGCCGAGGAAGTCATCACGCAAGTAAACCCCAGGCGAGTCGTCCGATTCTGAAAAGGTAAATTTATTCGTTGGCAGCTTACAATTGCATTGTTCGACAGAGTAATAAGGTATAGCGTGCGGAAACAATTACAAGTGTTCGCACATGGGTTAACGTGGCTCAAAGTTGATTAAGGATGCAGCCATGCAGGGTTCCACGATGATATTTCACTGCACTATCGCAGCGCTGGAGCTGTTGTTTATTGATAAGGCGAAAAGTCCATTAAACAGTTGATGGCGACCTTTTTTTATGATTTAGCAGTTGCAACTGTTGGGGAAATTGCCGAGAAGCTATTAAAGTTGCAATTCCTTGTGAAAAGCACGCCTAATGAGCAGTGCACATACTGTGCATTTGTGCAATCAACGGTTTAAATTTAGCAAAGGGTTGAGGAGCCATTTTTCAATGGATTAGTAATTGTTTGCGTTTTGCTTTCGCATCCGGTGGGTATACCGGGCTTCAACATTTTTGCTGAGCTGCCTGTAAGTTATTTGAGGAAAATAGTAGGTATAAGGGTAGTAAAATGAGTGCGTGAGGGATGAGTATTTAGGAATGCAACTCACCAGCTAAATGTTTATATTGCCTTTCTCTGCATGCCAGATAAGGCTAGGGGTAGTGGGTATGGCAAGATACTTTGAAGACCTTTTAAGTTCTGGTTGAAGTTGGGAGCATAATGTGCTATAGGGTGGCACCAAAAAACTTCACCTCTCAAGGCGTAGTTTGAAAAATTCTTTTATCAACAGTGGTGTGCACGCTCAAAAATTGCCTCTAACAGAGTGCGATTTTTGATCGGTTAAAAAAAATTGGTTAAAATTAACCAAGTCTCTGTTGAAAAACACCGAGTATTCGTTGTTAAAAACTACCGATATAAATAGGTAAAATGCATACTGTTAAAAATAACACACTTTACCAGTTGTTAAGAACCAAGTTTCTAGATAAATATAAACCAAATGGTTAGATTCAACAGAGTTATTTTGTTATTTACAACCGAGACAAATTGGAATAAAATGATAAAAGGTATTTTTTAACAAGTTGACTCGGTTACTTTTAATCCACTAACTCTGTTGGAGCTATATTAACAGTATCACTTGGTAGTTATTAACCGAAAGTTGGTTGATTTTAAGTAAGTGATTTTTCTGCGTGTAGCTACGCGGAACGAATTTAAAGTCACCAATTATCGTGATTTATTATATTTTTCGCAAATCACCAAGATTTCTTCTTGAATTGATACAAAACTTCGCCATCTAACATTCCGCGACACTAATAACTGTTTTTAGAGTCCAGGCTAAATTATTCTAACTCAAATTGGCGAAATTTTCCATGCGAAATTGCATGTTGTGACCTACAAAATATTTAGTGTGAAGGTTAAAAATGGTTATTAGAAAGGCCCATTGAAAACGGCGAAGAATATCAAATTCTACTTGTTAAATTTTACGATTAGAATTAGTATTTGTATTTATTCCAGCTTCTTTTATTTGTAGTGATTTGCGACATTGTTTGGCTCAATTTACCACTTCAATGGGTCAATTTTTCAAACACAACTTTACAATCTGCAATTGCAAGAAATATTTGCTGATTTACCACTTCAATACTGAATGATGAACCAATACAATTTTATAGTAATTTAACACGTGTAAATCGAAAGCGATTTTTGTATGCACAGGTCAGCGTTGCCAGACGGTCATATATTATATCCCACCATACAAATCTGAAAATCCCCCAGATTGGGTACTTTTTCCAAAAAAACCGCCCATCTGTTTGCCATTATTTTTTAACATGTTTTTTTTATCGAATATTTGGTTATCCGAATGCAAAAGTGCGCGCCGAATAAGTCAATACAAAATGTCAACGCATGTTAAATTTTAAAAACAACTTGTATGAATTTACACAGCCCTTACCCAACTTTAATGAAAATTTTGTTTACAAAATTTACAAATCGGTTTGTTGCGCAATCCGTAAAAATGTTTAAGGAACTATACATATTTTAGAAAACCATAACTTTTTTCCTAATGAAACTGGCATTAAATTTTTTTGAAAACAAAAATAGTCCGAAGATATAAGAAGAAATAATTTTCAATTTCAAGTATTGCTTTGGAGGACCGATCGATTATTTAACTGCATTTTAAAAAGCCACACATTTTAAGGTTATCAAAATCAATATTTTAACGAAACACAAATAAAATATAATTAATAAAAGAACCCCAGACAATATGTACCCCCTTCGACCAACAAAACCCCTAAATCGGGGGGAAATCGGAATCGGGTTGTTTTTAATACGTTCAGAGTTCGGGGATTATTCGCGTCTTTTGTGTAGCCCCACAGAAAAAAATCAAACGGTGTCAAATCGCATGATCTTGGTGGAACGCCGGGAAATCGATAAATTCAGATCATCAGCAACATTTGCTAATGGCAAACATTCAGCTAATATTATGACACTTCAAATGACAGCTGAGTTTAACAGGTGTCAAATGCCAGCGCTACCAATGTTTCTAAGCTTAAGAATCATCAGACAACGACGATGAACGACGCTCTCTTGTGAGACAAAAGCTTAGTCAGAACGCTGGTGTAGTCAGCTTAAACATGGCTTATAACATTGCACTCACAGTAGTCATAGTGCTTGCAGTGGCTCAGTGGACTACGTGCTTGCCTATCATCGAGGTTGACAGTGCCTCAAGACACGAGCCAAATTTAGCTTAGCACACTCAAAGAAGAGATTAGAGTACAGCTTTCTATGGGCTGAACTTAGCAGCTGATATCGAGGTTTTAAATATTGTCTTTCAGGAAGTAGTGGGCAAATTTTGGGTCTGGAGCTTCGGTCGAACTCAGTGGTTAGTAGGACGGTCAATAAACTTTTCGACAAGACATGTAGGCACCCTCAACTATAATGCACATAGTGCCGGACTTGCTTTCTCTAGCCTGCTATCTACCCATGGTTTTAAGAAAAAAAAAAATATCAAGTTTATGCGAGGGTATGATTTCAGTAGCTTATTAGGTTTGACTTCCGAAAACCGGTGGCCGGATTTTCTTCTTCGCTCATTACTATCTACCTTTAAGAGCCAGCTTTGCAGAATGTGTCAAAAGTTAAGGTTCCTGGTGATCTGTAAATGTGAATCTCGTTTTGAAATACAACAAAGAGACAGTAGTGTCCCTTTATCTTATATATCTTGCAAGCCTAAGTCTAAACCTTGGTTAGAGTCACTGATATTAGAGATTGGTCAAAAATGTTAACTCTTCTGTCCTGAAGTTAATAGGTATGCGTAGATAATAGGTAGGTGCCTGCCTTCTCTCAACTTTCTTACTCCGTCACGAATACCGGTCCATTGCACAACGAAGCGAAAAACTGTTGGTTACAAAATTGTGACCAAGTCTACAATGAAAGCAATACAACATACTGAAGAGGTCTTACAAGCCTTCAGATTGCCTAACTAATTCAAAAGCAGGCCAAGTATGTTACAGTGCAGCTTATGCTATTCAACTAAGCCAAGGGTGACTTCAACAACTATTTGGAAAGAACCTTGTGGAACTCTATTAAAAACTTATTCGTAGTGTGCCATTTTCAGTTGCCCCATCGTCGTCATTAATTTCAAACGCGGTCACATCCACATTGAACATTTACAGCCTTATTTATAAATCCAGCGTAGAGTCTGCCTAACTTTACGCAACCCTTAAAATGGCCTTACGTAGGAAAACGTGATTTATAAACAAAAAACACTTTGCTTTAAGTCTGCGTAACTTTAAACGCAAAAATTTGCAACTAAACAATTTAAAAATGCCATTCAGCTTTGTGAATTTCGTCAACGACATTCATATGATTGACTTAATAAATGAAAATTCAATTCCAAGAAGGCGAAAAAAAAAATATTTTCTTATCTCCATTGTATCCGTTTCAAAAAGTAATAGATTTCAGTGTTTTCTGTAATAGTTTATCGAAATTCTTACCTATTTAGACACAAACCTCGTTTAGTAAAGTAACTGCGGCAAAATGTTTATAAATCACAATTTCATGAAAACCACTTAGAGGCTGCGTAAATCTTTACGCGATGTTTAACTAAGTAACATCGTAGAGGCGTCGAAGGGAATCTAATAAATACGGCTGTAATTGTATTTCTTTTCCATACCAGCCACACTACAATCTGCATATTGTTTACATATAAACATTTTGAGCTCTTTGACAAATTTTCAATCTCAATCTAATGGTCCACGCGAATTCTAATTGCCACACATTAGAAGAGAGCCTTTAATGCCAACCTGCCGTTTAGCAAATCCCCACTTAAGCACGTCGCCATCACGATTCCAATGAGCTTCAAAATACCTACCTTTTGCGCAACTTTTTATCCAAATCCACTTCAATTTACAATATTTAACAAATCCCTCGTTCAACTTCATCGTTACGGTGTCTTTATCCGGCTTTCTGCTCTATTTACCTTTCTAACCGCTATCCACTGTCAAATGTCTGGTTGTCTGTCTGCCTGTCACTCAAACCACCCAGCAACAGAGAAGAAACTCCTCACCACCTGACTCTGGGGTTCTATCTGTAACCAACCCTCAAAAAAAAACAAAAAAAAACAGAATACCCGTCAGTCAGTCAGTTAGTCAAGCTTTAATTAATTATCACGCAATTACTGCGACAAGATACCCTATGCGTTGTTTTAACCCCCATTTCCTTGCGCAAGCACACCCTAGTCATAGATTTTCACTTGTCCCGCTAACAAGTCCAATCTATTTGTAGAAAAAGTTCCTGTTCTGGCCCCGGAACGAAGGATTCATCAAGCTGCAACCTGGGTGTTGCTGTATCGAATGACGGAAGCCATAAATATTCGCCTCAAGTGGAATTAATTTGTACCGTTGTTTGCTGGAAACAAGTTCCGTTTTCTTTTTTTTTGCTGCTTCCTGCAGCTGCAGGTCAATTGTGTTGCTGACCCACCTCACTATACACATATATTTTTGTAAAATACACTGTTCTCGGTTGTGCTTACCTGTCGCATGGGCAGCTAATAAATCCTTCGAACTGGAATCGGGTTTGGTTGCGCTTACCCCCAGCGCACTCACTCGCACCGAGAACCGGGCGCCGGACTTTTGTCTTCGCTCATTGATGCCCTTGTAGAGCCATGAGATGGCACATGGAATGGCGCCCAATTCACCCGATGATTGAATTCCGCCCAACATTGTCCGGGATTGTCCTGCACAGAGAGAAAGAGAGAGAGAAAACATTGTTCTCGTTAGTGAACTGCATGGGCCGCTGTCGTATTGTTTGGTTTCTTTCGCATCATGTGACAACTGCTTACCTGAACTGGGGTAGCCAATCGTTAGCAGACATCCATCGGAGCCCTCCAGGACAGCAGGGATTACTTCGGACAACGCCGAGGCACATACATCAGACTGTGGGAAGGAGATGATTGCATTTGGTACGTGGTACATGCGAGCGACAGAGTCTAGACTCACCTGTTGATCCTCCGCGGTGAAGAGGCTATCGAAGGCGAACATCTTTGGGGCGGCCACCATGGGCCCGCGTTCCTGTGAGGTAGATGCGGCCACTGTGGTCGCCGCACTAGGATCCGTAAGGGTGACTTGTCGTTTCTTTTTGTCCACAGCCATAAAATGAGGATGTTCCTCGTCCGTGTGACTGTCCGAGACACGCAACATTACTTTGACCTGCAGAAGAAGTCATTAAATGGATGTGGGGGAGGGAGACAAATCAAATTGATTTACGGCCGGACTCCCTAGAGTGTGCATGTCAACTCATATGTCAGACTAATGCACAAATGCAGTATGCTTCCGCTTTGACGGGGGAAGCACACATGCAATGGCCTGAGAGTGCACTCATAAAATAAGACGCGGAATTTATCCGTTGACAGGTTTTATATGATTTCTAGGGTGACTTACCTTTCCAATGCCATAGTTTTCTTTGTTCGCCAGTCGTCTAGCTAAGCCGGGCGGCAAGGGCGGCGGAGCGCGTTGTAGGGCGCCGCAGAAGCCGCCGTTTCGCGATGTGTTTGCCATATCGGTGGAACGGCTTTTTGAGGAGCCACCACCTTGGGCGAGTTTTTGTGCTGCTCTGTAAGGAAATAAGACGGAAATTCGTAAGTAACTGACGGCAGTTTGTCAAACGGGAGGTAGTGCTGGATTTTTAGAGTAAGATTTGGAGAGATGAGAGGTTGTCGTTTCAGCAGTAGGCATTTTATGAAAATTTCGGGACATACAAACATTATAAGACGCGAATTTGTTTTCCGTGCATATTATCATTTCATTCGAGTTCCCCCATTCACCAAACACAACATAGGCCCACCAATTTCAAGTCATAAACAAATGAACTGGACAGGGCTTTCGATGAATGCTAAGTTTCCTGACCTTTGAAAAACGAAGAAAATCGTATAAAAACTTTAGAGCTATACCTGGTTTTGTTTACACACAACCCGAGTGCGTTCTTTTTAAGTTAAGGTTGCCATTGCACGGTTAAAATGGGGTGTTTTTTAATACCTCTGCAGTGTTACAGGTCTATGCATTCAATTCAGTTCAATTTATTAAACTTTTTCTGTAATACTTTTATATTCAAATTTAATAATTGTTTCTTTAAAATGCTGATTTTAATACGAATTTTCTGAATTTTAATCTCGAAATATTAAAATCCAGTATTTTTGTTCTAAAATGTAACCCGGTCTAAAATAATATTTCACTCAAGAATTTATATCAATTAATCGTTGACCTGAAATATAACATTTACTCTGATTACATTTTAATACGAACTTATTAAAGCCATCAATTTCAATATATTTGTATTTGATTTTAATACAGGATCTAAACCAAAAGGACTAGATTTAAATATATGGGTATTACTTTTGAACCCAAATATATTATTTTGTTCATTGGTTAAAAATTTGGAGTGAGTTTGAGCGTCCTACTCAATGAAGTACTTAGGTCCGTTTTATTCACTCGAAGTTGAACACAACTTGGGGATTTTTATTTTCAACTTGAGAATTTAGAATTTTATACACACAAAGTTGACTCGCTCAACTTTGGATATACCGAAGCTGAGAAAACCGAAAGTTAGTCAACTTTGGATTCTCTCAACTCCCCGAAATAGTAGAAGATGTAGAGTTAACTTGGGATTTTAACGTCAAATGTCAGATCTTTTTTCTCTTATTTCTGTTTTTGACTGTGCAAACTTCAAATCAAGTGGCGAAAATAATCATATATTAATTTTTAAAACTTAAACAATGCATCATTCAAATTATTTGTGGGAAGACTGGCCATCGTCTGATTCGGGCAGCGAAGAAGACGAGCGCAATTTGGTCTGTGAAAGACGGCAATACAAACTGCTACCACGTGTTCGACTCGAAAAATGGGACGACCGCGACTGCATCGCTGATTTTCGTGTTTCAAAGCGGAAGACAATGATGGTGCTTCATCTTATAGTGAATTCGTTGCCGTGCGTCTGGAAAAGATATTGTGTACCGTGAAAGAGTTGGAATTTCTTCTTCATAAAATCGCGTGAATTACGACCGATAATCCAGTTAATAATCGTTACTACGCTGCTATGGACTTGGATCAATTCAATTGGCGTGAATAGTTTGTTGAAACGAGTGTCCGAAGTACTTGGAAATCTTGCGGGAACTTCTGCAAACAGCTAGCGACTTTTTCGTAAGAGCGAAATTCCCTTCAATAAATTTAAATTTTATTTGTATATATACTCCCTAAAACGAAAATCATAAAGTATGTTTCGTCTGGTCTGAAGGTGGAGGCTGAAATTCAAATCTAAAGATGAACTGACATATTTGGTGTCATCTGTCACAAATATCCAAGGGATATTTCTCAAACAGCAAGTACGCCAACTTTTGAATTTCAATTTCAACTGGAGGAGTTGAGGTGAAAGTTTTATGTTATAATCTGCTGTTTTTCAGTATAATTAAGGGTTTAAATTATATACTTTTGTATTGCAACTCAACTCCATCTATATTGAAATTCAATATTTCAGACATATTTTGTAATATCCGACATTATTTAAAACTAATTATTTGTTTTATTTGAATATATGCGGCGTTGACTTATATACAATCCCAAAAATATGAAACTTTTGTTATTGAAAGAAAAGTAGAAATATCTTCTGTGGTTTGAATTCCTGAGCAGAAGTCAAAGATTTCTTCAGCTTACAGGAATACAAACCATAAAACAAAAAAGGAAACAAGTTCACGCAAGTGAAAGTGATCTGACTAAACAAAATCGGGTTTATCACTGAATGGAGACGCATGGAAAAAACCCTCCTGGTATGAATTCTTGTCGAAATCTATGCTTTTTGACGAAAAGTTTCCCTTTGATACATTTTACGCTGGCCCAACTGCAGAAAGTAATTACGTGACATACACTCAAGAACGGATACTTGTTTTTGTCTTCTTTAGCATTTGAATATAGAGCTAAAAATTCTTAATATAGTCATAAGTTGTATGGGCAAGCCTATTAACTTATTTCGATAACTTATGCATGCATTAAACCATAGCTCCGACTTAATCTTCTTAACTTTCTAAACAAAACGTTAAAAGTTATGTTTTCTTAAGAAAAAACAATTTGATTATGTTTGTTTGTGCAAAATAGATCTTTCGTTTCCCGCTTAAAGTTGTGAAAGCGAGCACTCAAAGAACTATGCTTCGGTTGAAAGGCAATAAATAGAACTGCGATCTCATCTGCTTCGATTTAGGAAGTTCTTCCTCGGTTTTGAAGTACATCATGTGTTGTTTGACTTCTTTTATCTGCTCGTCGTTGACAATTGAGGTATTTCTTTATATTCAACAGTTCTACAACGGCCAACTTATTTCTAATTTCTTTCGACGAACGTACCTACTCTTTATAGCAACCAACCCACTCATCTTAGTGTCTTTAATTTCACTTCAAAAAAGGTTTCATCGGATTGAAAAAGTTTTTACAACTGTCCAACAAAAAGCAAAACTATACCCTAGACCTATAGTTAGACCCTTTTAAGAAAATGCACAAGTGCAAAGCCTACTCAGATCGGTGCTCTAATGGCAAGACAGTTCCAGTACTGACAGGATTTTTTCAAAACAATTTCACATACCTTATTCGTGCTTGTGCCAAATATATAATTTCCCAATTAGATATATTCGGAAAAAAAAAAAACCTTTCTCTGCTTGGGATTTAATAATTTAGCAAATACTTTTAACTCTACAGTTTAGTGTAATCCGCTCGCAGAGAAGTTCATTACTTTATTTACGTGTGCACACTCAAGTGATCATCAGTCCGTGTATAGACAGGAGCAACACCCTCTTCTGCTGGACAATAGAGACCATACCTTCCGGCAATCATCATGCGTGAAATAAAGTCCTTTTTATGATTAATTTTGCAAAACTACTACAATCCCTGCACGTAGTGCTCCAGTCGAGCCTGTTAACTTCCTAGTTATCCATAGCCTGGGGCCATATACAGAATGAAAGTGAAAAAGGAAAATTAACTCCCCTTGGACACTGTGGGCAGACAGGATTTTTCTATTCTCCCAAAAATTCCCACGTGATTCAAGTCTGTGTAGTCTGAAAAGCAGGCTGCTCCCCCACCCACATCCCTTTTTAACCTCATTTGGCTCGTTTGTGCCATACTTGGGCTCATCCGTTTCGATTTTTTCCCTTTTTTCTCTCATTTATAATTCTAGGCGACAACAGCAGTGTCTCCATTCGTAGCTGTATGTTTCACACAAAGCGACATCATGCATATGGGTCCTTTGAGTGAAGGGTGGCGGAGAGTCACACCAGCCGAGCTGGCTCTGTATAAACAGGTAGCAAATGATCCGAGGAAGGACATAAAAGAACTGAAAGGCAAACTCGTGATATCCAAATTAGAGTAATGTCCTTGCATTCCCTACGCCACGATGATTGTGATGACTGTGACATCCATTGTTACATACTCTGTCATAATTCATTCTATTCGTTTGTTTTTTTTGCTCTCATGTCCTGTGTTATTGTTCTCAGGATACTACTCAAACAAACAGTGGAGACCGAGTAAAAGTGAAAACGTCCTTTTATGTCGGCTATATGTCAAAAATGGTTCAACTTCAGTTGGCCAACGTTTGGTTTTTTTCTTTTTTTTCCGTCATCCTTCAAATTTTACTCCATGTATCATATCGTTTGATATCCTTTGTGCGGAGGTGTATTGTGACAAATGTATCCTGATGGAAAATTTAACGCCGACATGCCACATAGGAGACACACGTCATCCGTTTAGGTTTCCTTACGTTTTTGTTGCAGTTTCGCCAAACTCCCCCACCGGCAACCGGTAATCAACAGTGATGTGGACTGTGGATGTCCGTCTTTATTGTTTCGACGTCGCTGTGCGGTCTCTGTCAGAGAAATATTAAACTACTTTGTGTGCATGGGTTTGGGTGTTGGTGGGGGAACTAATTTGATAAAAATGTTGTCTGCGATGGGTTTCCTCTTACCCACTCAGAGTCACTCCGTCGTCATTACTTCCTACTCAAGGACAAATAGCGGAATTTGTTTGTTTGTTCCTTGCAAGGATTTTATCTGCGCGCGGCATCCTTTTGGGAATTTCATCTCCCTACCAAAGCGAAGGAGCAAAATATGAAAATTTAATTATATCCCCAGACAAAAGACGACAGACAAGTTGACATTTCTTCCTTGAGTTCTGTGGAACGTCCTGCTGCTGCTGCTGCTGTGAATATTGTGCGAATTTTATTTTCCCACTATCTCGTTGCATTATGCGGCGGTGTCATAACGTTGCGGAAAGTCATTACCTGCCGCGAATTTAATGTGTGTGACTCTGGTGACTGGTAACTGGTGTGTGCGACAGTTTTGTCCTCGCCAGCGCAGCGTCACGAATATCCTTAATAAAAGTGTCAGATTTAATTTCCTCCCATTCCTTTTGTTTTTTTTTTTTTTAATTTCTTTTACTTTACTTTTCTTCTTTTTTTAATTTTGCTCTAGATTTTGCATTTTATAGCAGGACGACGTTTAATGTTGCCAAAGTGCGCGATGATTTTAATGGGCTATATCTTTTTGCGGTTTTTATTGGTAGGGTTACCATCGTAAACCATTTAGCTAATGAGATTTTTTCGTTGTTCCTTTTTAATGGTTGTGTGGGACGATTGAGGTGGAACGAACGGGCAGTTCCTCATTTTTCCCGTAGCTATTGTTGGTTTTATATAGACAATGTGGACGAAGGGTGTCACAAGTCACAGTCAGAGTGTCGCAATGTCACATTTAAATTGCGGGTAATAAATTTTGTAACGATGTTCTTATTACCATCTTCATCTACACACGTATACGCAGCACTTGCGTGCTGCAGTCACTGGGGGAGGTTTAACGATGCAATTTTTAGGATTTCATTTGTTGGCGATGTGTGTGCAGTTTAATGATATATTTAGTCATTAAGGAGGGGATATTTACAGAAATTCGAATGTTGGAATTTTGTGGAATCATGTGCATTAAGCGTTTAGTTGGGGGGTGCTAGAGGTCAATGGCGGCACGGTGGCGTTTTGCTACTTCGGTTAAGTGCGCAACAAAGTTGGGTTTTATGCGGACAATAGCGACTGATTATTATGGAACCCAGGCGCGTGACAAAGTAGTAGTGGAGGCATGGTTTATGACATATTTTTATATCATGCATATCTATACAGCTGCAGTATTCGAAATTTGTTACATGGACGTGGATCGGTGTTATAGGGAGGCATTGATATGATTTTGTATTTATGGAAAAGGATTACTTTTTATGCAGAGGGGCGAGAGTTGTATGGGTGAAGCTGGGATATAAGAGGCTGTGACGGAGATGCGTAATGGTTTCCTACAGCAAATTTTGTGTTTATTGCAATAGGCGCTTGCGGACATGAAGTACTAAAATCAGTATAGATTTCAGAAGGGAGAACGTGTAAGCGGCAGTTGGTCACATTTAATGTACTTAATAAGGGCTTCCTAAATTTTAGATTTGAACTTAAGGAAAGGATCTAAAACCTACAGAGTCAGGATATTTAATTAGCTATGGATACCATCGAAGAGGTTGTGACGATAAATTGACGGGACAGTTGGAGGAGGTGATTTGGCCACATTTTTCTTCTTAGATTACAGAATATGGGCCACACGAATATTGACCCGCATCTACTCCTCATAGTAGCGTTGCCGCTGAAAAATTTAAAAAGGGGGATTAAAAACGTGCCCGAGCCGACAAAAAAGGGGCCTTCACATAAAATACTAATATAGCAAAAAAAAAAAAAAAAACAGCATTTAAACATTTATTTTTAACAAAAAACAAATTTATTCATAGGAAACATTTCTTTTCATATGTTTGCATTCTTTTCCGTTCAGTAAATAAAAAAATCTTATTCAAACATAAAAAGGGGCCATTTTGATAGTTTTTCAAAAAGTGGGGCCAAGAGTCCTGAGGCTCAAAAAGGGGCCAACGAAGGGGCCTCACAGCTAACGAAATGTGTAAATGCATTGCCCACTAAGGCTCACCTTCATTAGATCTTGAACAATATTCTCAACCCCAACAAGGCTGTATCATACTACGGCCTCACTTTTGAGGCCTAAACTAATAGCCAGTTTTAATGAAAGTCAAGAAGAATTTTCAGCAAGGAAATACAGCCACGTCTTAGACTCGCACTAGTTATTCATCCGAAGTAGAAGTGGCTTGGAAGAAGCTTAATTTTCTGGGATAGGCCCAATGTTTAGAGTACATTTAGATACGTTTCTGACACCGCTACTGAGGAATACAATACGCACAATAATTGTGAATGGCGTTATAACCGCTCCATACACCAAGGTATGGAGAAGGTGCAGCTGGGTTTATCAAAAATACTTGCATCCCTTCAGGCTGATTTGGAACAAGTTTCTCTGATTAAAAATTCATCATTTTAAATTATTCATCGACTTAACCACACTTCTGCAACGCGTTTGCAACACCTTCGCAAAGATTTTTCCCAGGTATATAAAAGTAACATTTCCCTGTACTTGAAGGGATCCATGATATCCCTTTCTTACCAAAATTCAGCCATCAGAAAAGTGTGCCACGGAGTTAGTGGCGATGATTAAGTTTTGAATTAGTCACCTAATGTGCTGTACGAACTTTGGCAAAGCAGAAATCAGGGGTCGACCACGATGACTGTTTGGATGGTATCAGTTTTTCGAAATTCTGACTAATATTTTCTGACCGCGTTTTTTCGATATTCAGGAGTTTCTGTCACATTTCTGGAAAATGAAGTGGATGCAGGTTTTGCACTGAGTAGATAAATAATTCGAGATTTATTGTTTCGGTGGTAATCCTCTGAAATCGGCCCAATCTAGTAGCAGTCGAAATTCAGAATCCGATCCGACCGTGCAACACTAGACTCGGTTTATTTTTTGTCGTTTCATTTGTAAAATCGATATCATTCCGTTAGCGGATATTCGTCGCCTGTTCACGGATGTGGTGCTCAATTTGGCAATTAGCGTTCAAGGTAAGTTCTCAGTTAGGGAGGAGTTTTGAAAGACTTGCATATATTTCCTTCTATAGGCCGTTCCAAGTTTAATGCTAGATAGCTCGATTCCCATCTGTGATCTGTCGACAGTATAAATTCCTGAAGATGGTTGTCAAAATTATATCGAAATACAGCTATTGAGGGGGTCTTCATTTAATCTGCAGCATTTAGTGCCTCTTCAATCAATAAAGCGGCAACCGTGTGTTAGACTCATTTGTACGCCAATTTGCATACTCATCTTTTGAAGCAAACTTCAACTTACAGTACCGAGACTCCTCAACACTTTCATTAGCCACATTTGGCCAGAAAACAGTTCCTTATTAAAAAAAAGAAAAAAGAATTCAGATCCCTCCCCACAGTAACTAACCGCCGTAATGCAATTTAGATCTCGATTCCCATGGATAATAAATTGAGTTTCAGCTTCATTAAAAGTCTACGAGGATCCTGTATTTTTTCACAATTTGTCTTGCCTCTATTCCTCGAAGGCATCAGACTGGAAACAACTTTCTTTTCCGACGGGCGTCGTCGGTCGGTTTTGTCATCTTCACAACAGTACAGTACACCACAAGCAAACAGGAAGCTTCAAGGATAAAAGTAATCCCCACCCTTGCCATCCACTTTCTCTTGAGCATCTTCCATCGCCACGAAGAGTGTCCACACATCCTGTGACGTCAAACGCACCACGATGTTGCATTCAACCGCACTTTTTCTGTTTATTAGTTTATCGAATTTCATCCTCGCCGGAGTCTGCCTGCTGTGCGGACTGGAGAGTGTCCTCTAAGTAGTAGTTGTCGCCATCATCTTGAGAACGCCTTGTTGTTATTATCGATATTATTGGGCTTGACAGTGTTTGTCTTTTGTGCCCTTGTGAATGAAGAGAAAAGCAATTTATTTATTTCTTTGAACAAGGGGGCGGGGGGAGGTGGTAGTCTCCTACATCCCGACACACCCAATGCGGAAGAAGAAGTTCAAGTGCGCACAGAGAAGGTTGACAACCTCTTTACTCCTGCGAAGTTCTTTTTCTCGATTTTTCTTCCCTCCTTCTCGGGCATCAACAACATCGAGAGGCCTAATCACGTATCTCAGGGCTCGTATCACGTTCTTTGGAAACTTTTCAATCGAGTTTAAAGGCACGGCAGGGCGAAAAACAAGAAAAAAAAGAACCGACAAAAAAGGAAAACACTGCCGCAGGACTCCTACAACAAAATTTCATATCATCATCATCATCCCTTAAACTGATTGAGCCTAGGGGGTGAACTCATTTCAAATTCTTTCAGTGTGCATCGATTCGCTGCCCCCAAACACGGAGCAGGATGAGAGAATATTCGCATATATCCTTGCCAGGTATGTGTGGTATAACGAATAGCCACAGGGCATGATCCATTTTTTTTTCTTGTTTGCTAGTCTGCCTGCTCCAGCTGCGACAAGTCAAGATTAAATGTCAACTCAAGGTGAGCAAGGTAACAAGTTTTACCTGCACAAGGACCTTCTCGGCAAAAATTAGAAGGCACTTAACTGCCGCGAAAGTTTTCTTCTTAAAAAAATTTTTTTTTCTCGGCACAGACTTCCACTACCCCGGTGAGTAATGTAAAAAGTTGTACTTGCAGGTGGAAAAGTTTAGCGGAGCACCATTTTTCACGTGGCACAAATGTCGCACAAGTAGATGAATATGCGAGCGAGAAGAAAGCAAAAAGACTTGACTAAGTACAAGTTGATATTTTAATGAGATAATGAGATGAAGTTTTCTACTTTTGGATATAAAGGCATTCGCTTTAAACACTTACGCATTTGTGATGATGAGGTCCCGGAGGGCTTTTCCCATCGCATATACGAAGAAAGCAATGGCTCGCAGCATGTTTAGTTACAATCGAATTGAAGATCTTTGTCTGGCGCACAGCGCTCCCACGAGAGACGGATGCATATTTCTTTATCAATCCTTTTTATCGTGAGTGGATTTCTTTTGTTGGAAAATATTACATGAGAGTGTGTCTCGTGTTGTCTTTGACAAAAGCAAGCGTAAGCATCTTGTGAGCTTTGCCCTTGAGGCTATAAGATCATTTCCATACCCGTTTCTCTATTTGATTTATGGTTTTTTGTGCTGCAAGGGGCTTGGAGATATCCTCTTGCAGACATTTTAAAGCGCCTTCAAGAATCGATTTTGTAAGAGACTACGAGAGGGACTTATCTGAAGATTGGTATTGTGATTAGTTATTAGTCTTGTGCCAGTAGCAGGCTTTGATAATGGAGAATTAAAATTTGTCTTAACTCCTGATGCCCTGCACTTTGAAAGTTGTTAATATTATCGGATGATAATATCAGGTTTACGTGGAGTTATGGGCGAGGATTTGACCAGAAGCAAAACATCTTAAACGCAGTTGTTTTAGCTTAGACTAATTATGAAATCTTTAATATGAAATAAAGCCCTCTTTTTTATGAAGTGTGCTCGTGCGAACTTTCCCTATCTGCATTCGGACACAGAATTAATGTATATTTCAAGCCTATAAAAATAGCGATTTTTAAGAAAATTGCTACACGATTGTTTCTAAATATTATACTGAAGTAAGATTTTCTTCGAAAAAGGAATTAACAGAGAAAGAAATTAAAGAAACACTTGAAAAACATGTAAAATTTTAGCAATCTTGTAAAAAAAGGTATACGGCTATTTAATTGTTCACAGGGTGATTTAAAATAGTTTTTTTTTTACAACAGTGGAAGCATAAAATTAACGAACAAATTTTTAATGTTTTTAGCAAGTATTTAAAGAGTATTCTTTTGATTTTGTGAACATCAGTATGTTTGAGTGATATATTTTATATGAAAAACTGTAGGAAAATATAAACGGACGAAAGAAAATAATAAAATAAAATCAAATATAATACAAAATAATATATTATAAGACATTGGTATTTAACTTGAATGCTCCGCTCTTCAGAAAAGTCTCTTCAAAACCAACACCATTTATCCTGCATATGTACAGGCACAACGATTGTTTTACCAGTGAAAATTAAGCTTCCCAATGCGAGATAACAGTGCAAAATTAGTATTTCTACCTGTTTTATTAGATCATAAAATAATAAATACAATTAAATATTTCTTTCAACTTTTTGTAATGTTTAGGCAATAAATAAATTAATCCCTTTCCTTTGGTAAATTAATCCGTGTTTACTTATACTTTCAGAATAAGAACAATAATGATTTACAATCATTTAAGTAATTCCAAGAAACCCAGTTATAGCATACCTCAAAAACCCTTTTGGTTTAGGAGGAATTTATTCATAAAGAGTCGTTAAAGTGGGCGGATTACACAAACCAATTGGAATTTATATAAAAAGGGAGGTGGAGGTGGGTAGATTTTGTAACGACCAAAATAATAACAAAACTATTTCTAATTGATAGAAGAAGAAAATTGCACGCTCCCGGCTCGTTTAACTAACAATATAATTGAAATATTCCATAAGGAACTTTGCTTTTAAAGCCAAAATGTCTCCAAGCGTTGCAGCTTAAATTTTGCATATGGTTAAACTATTTACAATGGGCAATTTTCCGCTGGAACTCGTTAGAATTTTTTTTGTGGCACTACTCCAACCAAAAACAGTGCTAAAAAAGGTTTTTTTTGGTTTTATTTAACCAAAAAAAGTGCTAAAAAAGGTTTTTTTTTTTGTTTTATTTATTAAAAATATCAAGTTTTTTTTTTTGCTGCAACTATTATAAGTCTGCGTTCGGATCACTAGAAAAACGCTTAGCAACAGACGTTTACAGTAGCTCAACAAGATTTTCCTGCAACGCGGCGAATGTTTTCTTAGGAAATTGTATGCATTTATGAATTTTCAAAATTAAGAGCAAGTCGAAAACTGTATCAGAGTTTTGGTGTATCTAAAGGGAGTAAATGGAAGAGTCATACATTTAAGTTCGCTCCAAGATCAGAAAGGTCAGAGCCTTTATTGTTACTTATTTTTCAAAACCTACGTTTTTCTTTAAATACTTTTGTGGCATTACAAAATTTGTTGAACTTAAGCTGCTGGGGTCTACGGAAATTCTCAAACCACCAAGGCATGGTCCAAGTAATGTATTTAATCAGTTATTTTGCCAAGACTTAGGATTGCAGATATAAATATTACTCACATTGCCAACGGGTTTATTTTTTAGACTATAAAAAGAAATAACAAATAGTAAAGACCGAAAAACCTGGATCTCATACGGTTGTGTCTTTAATTTTTTTTTTAAATGTGCAGCAGTCTACTCTTCTCTGTAAATGCACTCAAGAAATTCTAAGTACTTTTATTATATTTGTTTCAACTGCACATGTATAAAGTAGCTCAAGACGCGCAATGGAAAGAAACGAAGAATGATACATGAAATAAAGTGTATGCACTACTGTTATGGTTACCGAGTCACGACTTAAAAAATTGAATTTTTGTGCCTTTGCCCTTAAACAACATTTGCATATTTTTCTGTCAGTAAAAAAAAACTCCCCCTATGGAAAGGTATCACCGGAGGTAAGCCAGGGAACCTCCAGACTTAGTGCTCTCTCATTTCACAAGCGTTGAAGGCATAGTATGTTCATTTAAATTGTAGACGTTGGAAACGGGGACTACTTACTTCCATATAGTCACCATCAGGTGATTCAACTGCACAGTTCTGTAGAGAACCGATTTTGAAGCCAATTCAAAGTTGTTCAAAATGACAAGCTACTTAAGAGTTTTACAGAAGACGACATTCGCCAATATCTAGGCAAATACTCCACTGAAAGTGGAAGTGGAAGCTTTTCTCAGATAGCAACCGTACAATTTTCTGCAAACTGCTTTCATTTAATGAATAACACTACATGGCCAGGTATCCAACGTCGCAAAATCAATACCCACCGTGCAACAGGAAAAGCGGCCCGACCCAGACCACTTCTTATCTTTTTCATTTTAAGACCGACTTTCAGGCTTAAAAGTATTGACTGAAAGTAAGCTCTCGCCGATTTCGTAATTTTAAAACTAAGACTGAAACTAAAATAACCTATCCTAACCTAACCTGAAGCAGGGAAGAAGTCCACAGATGAGGCAAACGCTAGATGGATACCCATGGACACGTGCGCGAATACAAGGAAGCTATGGGCATCTTTTTGTAAATCCAGAACAGAGAGAATCATGCCGAGTAACCAAAAATGTATCTCTACGAAGGTATCCTAACGGGACACAACACCCTACGATGCAACATGAAGAAACTGCGACTGCGACAGAGGAAGAACTTTGCAGAGGCTGCGGTGACGACACAGGACACAACCCACTTCCTATGTTACTGTCCAGGTCTCCAGCACTCCAGGAACAAATTCATGGGAACATACTTGTTCCATAACCTGAACGAGCTATCTAGCACACCAACAGACAAAATTATGAACTTCATCAAATCATCAAGATGGTTTGTATGCAACGAAACACAGTAAGTAAGTTTAAATTTATTACAAGGCTTACAGAACAGGTTGACAAGGCTAAGGGATAAACCCTTTCCATCTACGGGTATCACAATGGGTCAATTATGACCTGAGTGTGGCGCGGAAAAATGTTTTCCTCGTCAGCACACAAACCTAGCCTAACCCAACCTGAGGATATAATTCATAGAGAGAGAAAGCCAGATTTTGCTTTAATAATGTTTTGTCTGATGACAGAAAACCATGAAACTATGGAACGCAACAACTATGTCACCACACGATGACAGCTGAGTTATACGCATGTAGCAAGGCGTTCTCCATAAACCACTTGGGCCCCTGCTCAGCTTTAAAATTTGTTTTGTAGAAGCATAACCGTTTAAAGGACGCTGTGAATGTAGGGCAGTACCAGCTTGACTTATATTTCTACAATCGGATAGAAAAGGTAGTTCAATTTACAATTACTTGCTTTAAATAAAATGGACAAACAAAAAATGTAACTTTTAGGCAAGTTGTAGTCTCTCATATTTAAATCTAGGTTTGCGAATCATTTCCAAATATACCATGCAATGATATTTAATATCTGCAATCAAAAGCAAAGTTCAAACGAAATAGTACCACTCGAGAGCAAGTCAATAGCAAATACACATAGGTCAGAAAATAATCGTAAAAATTTTAGGTCGCCAATAGAATTTTTTAATAACTTTCTCCAAAGAAACCTGTCAAAAGTATCATCCCAGTGGAAGCGAACATTCCATCACAATCTTCCAAGGGTTGTCTGCAGAAGTTAAAAAAAAAAAAATACCGACAAATAACTCTCCATTGTCCACTGGGAGTATGAATCCTTTTCTTCAAGAAGCAAATCAAAAATTCAGGTCAGGTTCAGGATAAATGAAGCTGTCTGGATGCACACAGAGTCCCTATTCCGAAAAAAAAGGTCTCCTACATACACACACAGATGTCATGGCGTTCATTATGCCCAGCATTATTTCACCCGCAACATTGAAGACCCTTCAGGGTATATACGTACCAGGAGTCGTGGTGGTGGTAATAATTTTGTCAAAGGATGCCAGTAGGAATGTTTTAATTTAAAACTACTCCCTCCCGGGGAGTGCCGCTCATCAGAATTCCATTGGCAAATTTTCATTCCCCAATATGTAAATCGAAGAACATCCTTCCCGCACTCTTCGGCGACAAGAAGGACACTAGTCGTTTTAAAGCTTTAAACTGGAAATTGTTAGTGCATTAGCGAAATCACGTAAATCTCAGCGCGAGACGGCAAGAATATTATGACAACAAAAATGCGAATGTGTGTCCTTTTTGTCGTCATCGTCATAGTGTCTTCGTTCGTGTGTATACACAAAGAAAGAGGAGAATTTCGCTCCAGCAAGGATAGTGGAACTTAATCAAAATACTTCCTCAGCGAAGTTCATTCCTTAGCCAGACTCAGACGGGTTGTGTTCTTAATCTCAATTTTCTTAACGATTCCTGTGAAATCACCCCTTCGTGGCATCTTGCAGACAAACCGTATGGACTAGTTGCAGGATCACGGCGAGACTCTATAATCACGCAGCTCGACGAGAAAGGAAGTTTTGCGTCTTCACCCTTTTCTCCCACTGATTCTATCTATCTGACTGCTTCCGCTGCAATCCCGGTTGAAAAGGAAAACCCATTTTTTTCCAATTTCGTCCTGCGGGCAGACAAAAGATTCATAGTTCAGTATCTGGAAGTGAAGCTGCAAAAAGGCCTCCGGCTGTGAGTAGATAGTTCCTCTCAGCGGAATATCCTGTTCAATTCGCACACCCATTATCCTCGGCTTGTGTTTATTTTCGGTCCACCGCCAGTTCACACAAGAAACAAAATGCACTGCACACAAAATGTATCAGGCCTCTTTGAGACGCCGAGCAAAAACGGTGTGTTTTCGTAGAAAATTAATTGGGCTAGGTCCAGGAATAGAATACTCCGGCAAACCTTAAATATCCCCATTCCGCAGGGCTGCAGCAGCACAAAAACAGAATGATGTAGTGCCGCCGTCACCCAGTTGGGTGGGTATCCTGGAATGAGTCCCATTCAACGGAAGACAACATGCCAACAGTTTGGGTGCAATAAAAAACGGATTTACGTTACGATATATACCTTTGCTGGGGAACTTTTCAAAGTGATTTTTAATCCTTTTCTCTATTAAAAGTGATGAACGATGGGCGGGGAGGAAGCTTTTTCTTCTGCTCCTTCAAGTTTTACTTATCGTTCGCTTCGTTGGGTATAGTGTCGCCTAAGTGTCCTGCGACAAAAGACATCAGACCAACGTGCGATATCCTTGTTATTGTATGAGATATACTTGTGTCTATGTGTGTAGAAGTCATGTGCATGGGATCCATTGTCGCATGTCCTTTTTGCATGCATAATGCATTCGCTGGTGTGTGCTGAGGACATTTTCTCAGGTTTTTCATACAACGACCTATATCGCACAGACGCTGCCTGGCATAACATACCACGTGTCACATTGTGCGATGTTATTTATGTTCCAAATGGGCATATATGGAGCGATTTTATGCTTGCTGCATAGACACATCGCATTGGTGGGGCGTTAAGGAATTGTCAAAAAAATTCCCCCCCCTGGCAGCCATTTAAAGTTTTTCGGACGTGAATTTTTTGGACTTTTTTTTGGCAACACTGTGTTTTATCTGTGGTTTTGAATAACGGACAAGGAGGCGAGTATCAATGGACTTTAGTGGTAGGTATGCTATTGTATGGTATGTATGAGACTAACGATGGTAGAGTGGCATAGGAATATTGGGAAAATTTGCAAGGAGATAGTGAAAAAGGGTTACCGAGTACTTTAGGATGGCGAAAGAGAGAAGCTGGAATATATCCAAACATAAGGGCGCCTCAGTTGGCAATATCCTTTATTTTTACTGTAGATTACTTGGTAGCCAGATAGCCTTCACTTGACACTTGGATTGAAAATGTCCTAGTCTGTTTGCGGTATTCTATCTGAATTGCACTTGCACAATGCTTCGCAATCGACTGCAATTTAAATCATTGCCTGGTTTTTCCCTTTGCCACAGGTCCTACATTCTAGGATCGAGAAATTCCCAGCTTAAGCCATAAGACTAGTTATAAATCGCACGACATTCGTCAGATGCCTAAAAGCCATACGGCCTTACCAATAATCAAGTTTAGTCTGGCAGTTTAAGCAAAGACTCCACACTTTCCAAAACCCCTGTACCAATAAACAAATATCGTTGCCAGAATATCGCTAACTGTAGGGTCAATTGTTAATGTTGAGAAAGTCATCTTTATGTCGGGCATTAGCTAAATAAATCCTCCCTTAATGTCATTTTGAAGACAAGTGCTGCCCAACCGTCCAAAATCAGGGTAATAAATTTCATAATAGGAGCAAATCTAATACCCTTTGTTCAGCTCGCGCGTTTACAGTTATTTTAAATTAATTTTAGATATATATAAATGTTTTCTAACTTAATTCGTTGCAATACAACAATCCAAATGGTTTTTAAGTCTAAGAAACACAAATTTGTACAAATGTATGCAAAATATTGAAAAATATTGCATTTCTGTTTTATTTCTAAACACTTGAGGCATATATTTCTGTTTTTTTCTCAGTTTTGTCTTATTTAACCGCTAGTTATTGCTTTTTGATTGGTTTTTCTTTTTAAATAGTTTGCAAGCAACAAAATTAATTTCATAGAAGTTTGCGATATTTCCAAGAATTTCTTGACAATCGTCGCAAATAGAATAAAATTATCTTCTTACTTAAGTTTGGACGGCTCATAACTTTTTTCAACAATTCTCAGTACCTTAGGCGACTTAGGTAGATATTTGGCTGCAACCCTTATCAAACCCTTTGCAAAAGGAGTTTGTTAACCGAGAATGAGGGTCTCTAATGAAACAATGGTTGGTGTGAAAAGGTTCACTTCGCGGAAAATTTTCAGCGAGAATTTAAACTTTTGTCAGTTTCTAAGTCTCCCGAATTCAGTAATATGTAATCCATACAATTTTAAGTAGATCAAATTTTACATATTTATTTACAGAACCGAAAGCGACCAGTTCTTAGTTTTAATTAATTCTGAAATGAATGAACCGGCCTTTATTTCTATTTTCAAAAATATTCATTTGCCAACGATGCAATTGTGATGCTAGGACCACCAATAAGTTTTGATTTGCATCGTCAGTCTACGAATAAGTCAAAGCATCAATTAAACTGTGTACCGTTTATTGAACAATTTGAAAGGGATTTTATCACGACACAAATGCACTCATAAAACGATCGTGAAGTATTATAAAACAGTGGAAAGCGTACTATAGGAAATGCCGAAATTACTGATTTGCATATGATATTTGACAGATAAGCGGATATTTTGTGCATTCCCTATTTTGTGATTTTTTGGTTTTTGCTTAGCCTCAAAAAGCCTCTGAAGGATATCTGTTGGGCAGAATTAATTACAATTTATATATTCCTTTTTTTTTAGAATAAAATTCTCGTTGTAAGAAACCATTGACCTTGTTTTCCACGAAAACAAATTATGAAATTTGAATTCTAAAATGACAACAATTGTAATAGATTCTAAGAAAGTTGTCGTACTAGTTAAAGTAGAGGTCTAATTCTTTATTGGTACCGTTTCACAAATGCTGTAGATTTTTACTAAAGCTGACATCCAACTAATTGTCGACATAAGTGCCTGATTATTAGTGAGGCCGATAGTCCACATCCAACATATAATAACGCGGCGTATAAAAGAAAATCTGAAACAACTGCGTAGTGTTGCCAGACTCTGAAAACAAATTTCCCCTTTTTTATTACCAAAAGAAAAATTTTGTTCAGTCATTTCGATTTTTTTTTTGTAAATTTCAAGTAAATGCGATAAAAGAAATGTCTTATGTATAATCATGTATGTATATATAAATAATTAGGGTCTATATAGCATTTAAGTATAACTATATTTAAATATATTTATCATAAATAATTTATCCTAAAGCTGGCTTTTAAATAAACACATCTAGGAAATGGAGTCCACACCTAAGGTTGCAGACTCCACGATTACGGGTTACGGAATTATTTTTAATGTATACGTACTTAAACTCAAGTGAAGTTGAAGAACAAATACTCATCAGCCGATTTTGTAGTCGTTTGATTTTAATTTTTAAGAAGAAAACGATTTTTTATAATTTTTTCCTCAAAAGTTGAAACTTTTGTCTCCAATTTGGAATCACTAACTAAGTACTGTCGGTTGGCCTACGAATCAAATAAGTCTTCAAAAACAATAGTCCGATGGGTACTTTTAAGGCAAACGAATTTATTGCGAGTAGCATGGAGAAACAAATTTCAAAAATATATAAGAAAAACTATAGGACAGATCCTTATGGAACACCAGCAATTGTAATATTTATTTGACTTAGAGATATGAGAATATAGCTAGACGTGACAGACTTACTGAAAAAAAAAAAAAATGAATATAGCTATCATCGTCTGTGGCAGAATACTAAGGCGAAAATTTAAATCCGCAGCCTGTTCGTTGTCTTCGAGAAAGCCTTTACCCCGATAGAGTCAAAAATGTTGGAGAAATTACGAGAAGCCTCAGACACTTCATGTATTCATGTGAACCAAAATCAAATAACTGCACAGTGAATACCCGGCATAGCTCTTTATGGCAAAGCAATTTGTGGGGTGGAAGCTAGGACCTTCGAAAGGAGCCTTTATTACAAAACTAAGAGTTCAAAATATTTTGATGTATGTTCCAAAATTAAGCGTCCTAGACCTCATATATTCCAACTTATTTTTTGACTCACAGACGATTGCTCACCAGAGTAGAAATGGTTATTATATTAAAATGGGATATAACCTTTCAAGTCATCTAACTCTAAATCCAACTCACTTCCTTCTAAATTTAAATGCCTACTGGCACATTTCATTCCCCCGATCTATTTCCAATCAAAATTTTTTTAATTAATTACTCGAAATTAAAAACAAATTACTACTTCAGTGCACTGCAAACATGCACTTCTCTTTTATAACAATTAACGATTTTTTTTGCCTTAAAAATAAACAAAAATTAAAAATCCTACTGACTTTCCAGCTACTACGGGCACATACCAAACTGCCACTACATACATAGTTGATAATTTGTTGATAGGAATTTTCATATCCTCCTGCTCCATTGAAAGGATAATAACACAAGTTACGATCCTGCTGCACCACCACCACCGCCGCCGATACAGTGCAATGAGCGTAAAACGAAAAAAAAGAGAACCAAACTCAACTTGAAAAGAATTTTAATTCGCATTTTACACGCTCCGAGAGCATAAATATGTCAGATGGAGGCAGTTGCAAATAAAAACAAAAACACGACGCGAAAAGCAGAACTTGAAAAAAATATATCCAACTTTAATGGATCCACCAGGAAGAAAAAAAAAAATCAGAGTCATGCGGTGTGAAAACGAACTGCTCCACATACAAGGGCCGGTCAGTGTACCCGGCCCGAAAGTCCTTATTGTGCCGCGCAGATTTTTTACATATAAAATGATTTTAATGGGCTTAATGTGTAATATGCACTTTGTAATTGTAATTTAATATCCTCACGCGCTTACCCTGATTAAAAATACGGGACGAGAGGCGTCTGCAGTGCCAAAAAAAAAAAAAAAAAAACAATCAGTTCACAGTTGTGCCTGGCAGAGTTTTCCTGATTTTCAAATTTAATCTGTTAGTCATAAAGCAACTACACAGTATCTAGGCATATTGGGGGTGATTTTGAATCACAATTTTTTTTTGTGGTTTTCGTGTGCAGTAAAAAATTGTAAAAAAAAATATCATTTGTTAGGGTAAATCACAAGAAATAAAAATAAAAGTTAAAATATGATACTTTTTGTTGGTTTTTAGTTTTTTATTCAACAACAGAAGGGAGTGTTGTGCTTTGTACTATACCCCTCGTACACCAATCGTTATCTCATCGACATGATTTTGAATTAATTTCACAGTAGAATAAACTGACACGAAATTAATGACCACACTTCAATTTGAATTAAAAAATGCATTCTACTCGTAGTGCTGGTGAGTACCTATATCTGAACACAGATTAAGAGATGTAGATTTAAATAATTATGTAGCTTTTGGTGGGCTGCAGGTTAGTAAATTATGAATCATTCGTTTGGGGATTTTAGTGGTCACGGGGTGGTGGCCATAAGTTGCTGGATTTTGCGGTAACAACTATAGTTGTTTGGATTTATTTTTTCTAATTGCTGATGGTGAGTCACTGAATTAAACTGATGGTTGGGAAATGGTGACTAACTCATTTATTGAGTGTCGCAATAATTTGCACGTGTTCTGGTCAACGGCGAAGGCATTAAGCAGTAGGAAGACCGTTTTCCTTCTACCGATGCCTCAACAAATAAGGGAAATGCTGGCCGCAAAACTATATCTGCCAATATTTATAGCTATCTTACTGCCCAAGGTAGTTGACGTCGAAACATCTAGAAGACCACAAATTAATACTCAGCGGATAGTAAAGCCGTTGTGCTATTGGGAACCGATTGAGCTGTGTAACCGACTTATGTACGGAGGAAATTCGAACAGTATGAAGCAACCAGAGCAGTAGAACTTAGATATTTCAAACGATTCTTAACGCCGCTGTTAGAAAGCTTTGCTAAGCAAGTAAGTCTCTTATGGTTTACAATTCTGCAGATGAATGCACCCCCTTTTTTAAGCGGATTGACCCACGCTGTGTTAGATCATCGGACTGCATTTGTTATGAAAGCAGGAGCGGCTCAACGAATTTGTACTGGTCCCAGCTCTACTTCCTTTCTTGGCACGACGAATAAGGATATTTATTTATTAATCTCGACAGCACTCACGAACTTTGTCCCTGTGACTGCAACTAACGGGTGATTTTTTAAGAGGCTTAGAACTTTTTAAAAAAAAAAAACACAAAAAATTCGAAAAAATTAATGAAATATTTATTTGAATCCATAGTTTGAACCTTGCAATTTAAAGTTTAAAGATAATTTCATGCAAATGTTGACCGCGGCTGCGTCTCAGGTAGCCCATCCGCTGAGTCCAATTTTGGCATACTCTTTCACACATATCGGCCGGTATCTCACGAATTAATGCATGGATGTTGGCTTCCAGTGCGTCAATCGAAGCGGGCTTGTCCCTATACACATTAGCCTTGGCATACCCCCACAAAAAAATAATCTAATGGTGTCAAATCGCACGATCTAGGCGGCCAATTGACCGGCCCGAAACGTGAAATTAACTGTTCACCAAACTCGCCTCGCAATTGCGCCATTGTTTCGCGTGCTGTGTGGCATGTGGCACCGTCTTGTTGAAACCACATATCATGCAAGTCAAGAACTTCCATTTCGGGCAAAAAAAAGTTTGTTATCATCGCTCGGTAGCGTTCACCATTGACAGTAACGCTGCGATTCGCATCATCTTTGAAGAAATATGGCCCAATAATGCCGCCGGCCCATAAACCGCACCAAACAGTGGCTTTTTCGGGATGCATTGGTAGCTGTTGCAATGCTTCTGGCTGATCTTCACTCCAAATGCGGCAATTTGGCTTATTTACGTACCCATTCAACCAAAAATGAGCCTCATCGCTGAACACAATTTTTCGATAAAAAAGCGGATCCTCGGCCAGCTTTCCAAGAGCCCATCCACCAAAAATTCGGCGTTGTGGTAGGTCGGCTGGCTTTAGTTCTTGCACCAGCTGTATCTTTAAAGGCTTTACGCCCAAATCCTTCCGCAAAATTTTCCACGTAGTGCTGTAACAAAGGCCTAACTGCTGGGAACGGCGCCAAATCGACATTTCGCGGTCTTCTGTCACACTAGCTGATACGCCCGCAATATTTTCTTCACTACGCACAGTACGTAAACTTGTTGGTGGTTTAATGTTCAACAAAGTAAATTTGGTGCGAAATTTGGTCACAATCTTCCGAATAGACTGCTCAGAAGGTCGAGAATGCCGATCATAAAATGGAAGCAGCGCGCGATGAACATTTCGAACCGAGCACGAATTTTGATAGTAAAATTCAATAATTTGCAAGCGTTGTTCATTTGTAAGACGATCCATGGTTAAATTGCAAACCAAACTTAAGCTGTTTGACAGTGACACAAGGTACTAAACACACGTCAGCTGTCGAAACCAGTGTTGCCAAAACCAAACCAGCTAAAAAATCACCCTTTACGAGTACATTAGACAGTCTGACATTCGCACAGCATATTTTCACCAAGGAAGGAAGATCTGGACAAAATATTGAAGAGAGGAAGGTAAATTTTACTAGCTTACAAAAGGAAAATCCATCGACTGTACCATGGATTAAAATGGATACGCAAAAGCGTATTTATTTGGAAATAGGCTCTCGAAAAAGTGCCAAATTGAGACTTAGTCGCACAACGATAACAGTGTCTGAAAGAATCTCAAAGCGCTATTCAAGGATTCAAGCATTTTCAGAGAGAGAGTCATTAAAATAAATTAAAATAAGCACAAACTACCTGAATTAGACGGTTGCAAAAGCTCTACGGTGTAATTTATACACAACGAATGCAGTCTGAAGCTGGTTTGAGTTCATTCGTTATTTATAGAAATTATAGATTTTTGTCGGTTGAACACAATACACAAATGTAGGCCCCAGTACACAAACGAAGCGGGAAAAGAACTAAAATCTGTGTTTCCTGAAAGAGAAAAGAAATTATTATTCATCTCAATAATTGGCCCATTCAAAAGTCTTCCATCAGAAGTTTTCAAAATTCACCTGCTTCGTTAAATTTGGAAATATTTTAGGCTGAAGCTTCTAAAAAAAACGTTAGAATCTTTGCATAGTTTAGGTAGGAAAATTACAGCCCAATGGATCGACGAATTCTACTTCGAGGACAACTTTTCGACTGACGCTTACAAAATAACTCATATCAATAAATCAATACAATTACTTGGCAACATGTTTGCTCCATCTGCCGACTTGCAAGCGCAATTGATTCAATGTCAACATTAAATCAATCAATTCCCAACTAACCCCGCAGCTGCACCCTCAATCTCAACAGCAATTGCGGTATCAATTAATTTAATTTACTCTCCGAAAACAATATCTTTCAAATTCACCGCCACTAAAACAAGCAAATCATTCATTTTAATTGGAAAAAAAAACCTCTAACCAACAAAATTAACAGAAAAAAACAAAAACAAGACGGAAGAGACATTTTCTTCTTAACGACCGCTTGAGCACTGAACACGAACAGTCGCTGGCGTTCCCTTCCGAGTTCCGACCCTCCGCTCAATATTCCATTCAAATATTGAAAATTCAAAAAGAGGAAAAAGAAACAGCATTTCATTTGACAGGACAAAAAATGTTAAGTGACCAACGACAAACTCCCCAAGCTGGCAAATGGAAACCCACAGGAAAAAGTGTCAGTGGGTGAAAAATGACCGATTCCATAAAATTAAATGAATTTTCTATATATACACTGTTGAAACAGAGCAAACAAAAAAAGGGAAAAAACCAAACAAACACAACTTGAAGTATAAATGAAAAATTGTTGAAAAGTACACACGGAAAAATGAAACCCATCCGAAAGGGGTTCACTTGCAGAAAAATGTTTAGTTACATTTCCCCCCCAATATAGAAGCGGAACAGTGAGAAAGGACATTCCTTCCAGAGTACACTTTTTTCCCAGTCTCCCTTCCGACTGGATGAATAACAGTCAATTGTATTGAGTTATTTGTAATCAGAAAATGACGATGTGAAAAAGTGAAACAAAAATAAGGACGCAAATGTAAAACGTATACAGCAAGCACATAAAAGTGCAAAAGTGAAAGTCATATTTCATGACATTTCGAACAATACGAAAATAAGTCTAAAAAGCGGTAGCCTATTTCTGGTAGTTTGATTTTTTTTTTTATTCCGTTCTACTTTAACTCCGACTCATCTTCAATTATCCTTGATTTGATTTTTGCCCTCTTCTTGTTTCGTCGTCTGCTTGTGCTGTAGATGGAGCAAAATTGACGAGGGTTATCATCATACAGGGGGGGGAAACGGTATGACATAGAATTTCGGAGTGACAGTTGATGTGCAAGTTCGAAAACATTCAGACACGAGAACAGCGAACAGCCCCATCCGGGTCAGGTAAATAGAATTTCCCCGAGGCAATTGGGAGACGTAATTTCATTTTGACTTGATGGACGAGTACGAGAATATATTTTTACTTAAATTCTTTTTATTTCTATTTTCTCAGTAATGATACAATTTGCGACTTTCGTGTTGGGAGTTCCTTAAAAAGGGGGTTAGTACGTTCGCTTGTCGTTGATATAACCAAAATCAATCATTTATTCCAAGACGTCACTTATAATCCCAGTCCAAGTTTCCGAGGACAGCAAGGATGACCTTCAACATTTGTTTGATTTTTTTCTAAAACTTCTTAACAACAGAAAGTACAAGTTTATAAGCGAACTTGCATTTTCGGGCTACCCTGTTTGGTGTTGCGCTATATGTTCGAAAGAGTCGATCACAACCCTCGAGGTGCTAAATATGATAGCAAATTTAGTAGCTTTTCTAGAATATCCCTAACAGGAGAAACAGCACACTGCGGTGATGGATCTTGCTGCTTCAAGAACTTTTTGACGATCGGATTATTTAGAAAAATCAGTTTTCCCCGCTCGACAGTATGTTTTTTAAATTTTTTATTTATAATGCTGTCTAGCATAGATATTTGCAGGGCGATTTTGAGACGAAATCTGGGGCCGGAAATATTTTCTGATACTCGATACCTTTTGCTGATGGTCTCTTTATACATCCGCACGAAAAAAAAAAACAAACAAAAATGCTTTCCTGCTTGGTTTTTGTAAGCTCTCGCAATAGAATGTTTTTGTGTATTTGCAGGGTTAAAAGATATAAAATATTGATAGCCTTGTTACTGCTCTACAGTAGCCCATTGAATTATGCACTCTAAATGTGCCTCTTAAGTTGTTTACTACAGAATAAAGGACTAAAGCAAGCAGCTCCAACGATTACAGACAGAATATCTAATGCAACATCAGTTGCCTTGGCCAAATAAATTACATATAGCCTATACGTGTCCTTTTGCCATTTACTTTACCGAGTCCAACAGAAAAACGTTATCCTGCAATAAAGTTGCCTCCAAGATTGGATCCTTGAAAGAAAATAAATGAAATATAAATTTCAAAAGCATCTGCGGATTGAGGCTACGCAATGAGAGTAAAATCCCGCACACCACCAACAGCACCAACATCATCATCATCATCATTGGCATCGCAACCGATAAGATCTTTCCATTTCTGCAAAGAAGTCCCTTTGCTAACGGCCTCCGAGAGGGTCTCCCACCCTTTGGGGACACTCCTCGGAAATTGGGTCAAAGTTTGCACATTTCACCTGCGTATGTTGCCGGTGTGCGCGCTACATGTAGGTATTACTGGCATCCCATGCCCATAAAAACCGCTTTTCATTTGGGTATTAGAGTATTTCTCTTCTTTTTTTTTTTTGGTCTGCTCACATATCCTTTATCCCGGTCGATCGATTAGAAAATCCCGATAACAACAATGAAAATTCCTTCGTCTTAACGAAGTTGAAACCGCACCTACAAACATACTTATGGGGGGTATTCCTATAGGCCATTATACGGGAATTCCTTTTGCCATTTCCCTTTCAAATCTAAATACAATCAGAGTGATTACCCAGTTGTATGCGCGTGACACATAGTATCCTGAGCTCGTAAATTGCACAAAGGGACGACTGCGGGAGGGAAAAAGGGCACGAAAACAAAAATTCTGTTTTCAATAGACGAAGCTAGAAATATCATTCATAGTGGGGGGGTTTTCCTCGAAACAGGATCTCTCACATATACACAAATGTACACAAAATCAGGGTCACGCAAAACAAAATAACAGCGCGCGGGCACAACGAAAGTTTTTCTTAGATTTATTTTCTTGCTACGTTTGTTGGCCGCCGCACGTAAGGAAAAGGAAAAAGGATATCTAAATTAGGGGATAAGCACTCCAATGAATTTAACATTCTCTGCAGGCAAATGTTGGTTTTCTTCTTTCATAACCCGGCTAAAGCACGAAAGGGGTTTGCGCTGGGACATATTGCTTTCGATTGGTGAGGCATTTTTAAATAGAGGTGGAACGGGCTTTCCCTTTGGCCCGCATTAGAGAAGTACTTAATTGCGATTTTTGGTGTATTTGAAGTCTCTCTGAATTGCAGTGATTACATTCTTTGTCAGGCATTTTTTGGTCGGTGTAAGTATAGCCAAGTGTTTGAATGAACTTGTAGCGAGTTTTGCGAATAGCCGCGACAGTGAATGATGCAAGAGGGGACATAGCCCTTAAATGTTGTAGAACGAATTAGAAGCGAAGAATACATCGAATACTAGCAGCTATGGTATACGCGCCTGATCGTAAAACTCACTTATGCGCCGAGGGGCATGTTTCTATAATATTCCTTCCTACATTGTTCGGTAGTATTTAACCCTTTTTGTTGTTTATCTTTCGTTTTTTAAATCACAATGCCGAATTTTCCTCACATATTAAGCTAGTGTAACCTTAAATTGAAAGTGAATGATTGTTAGTTCGACCCAATTTCATTCAGAAAAGCACATTCTACAAAAGGTGTACATATCAATGGCTCATTTAAACCGTTTAATACAGCATGTTTTGGAATTTTCTAAGTCTAGAAATCCAATTGCAGAAACAAAGCTTGCCACTGAAAGATTGAGGAAGATTGATTGGCTTGGTGGGCAAAATCTAAGCAAAAATCTAAAAACTAAAACTTTTATAATATAAATTCAATTCTATATAAATAAGGAGACTATCCAGGTAGGTATACACGGGGGGCAATAAAATAACAAAATTAAATTTGTTCCATGTATTATTAGTAAGAGCAAACATTTCCATTAATTATGCAACACAACGTCGATCAAGTAGCTGACAATCAAATTTTGCAAGACCTTGTTGATTGTTTCGGGCTGTATCTCACGGATTGCTTGGATGATATTGGCTTTAATAGTTTCCGGATTGTTGGCATTAAATCGATCCTTTCACGGTTCCCCACATAACAAAAACGTCAAAACGCAGCTCCGAAGCGGCCAATTGACATCGCCAAGACGGATGATAGCACGATTTGGGAATTTGGTGCGCAAAGGATCGATTGTGGCGTGGGCGTGTAGCATGGCGCGCCATCCTGCATGAACCAGAGGTCGTCCAAATCTATGTCTTCAAATTCAATAAACAAAAAAATTAGTTAACATGGCTCTGTAGCGCTCACCGTTGACCGAAACGTTCCCAGCCTCATTTTCGAGAAAAATGGTCCAGTTGTTCAAGCGTAAGGCGATTCATTTCGGTACGCGAAATGACTTTCTGTCAAGATTGCGAGTGGGAAGCAGCTGTCAGTGTCAAAATAACCTAAACTTTCAAATGATGGGCCACCCTTTATTTTATTTGAATTTAGCTAAAGTTCTCAACTACTTGGAAACACAATGAATTGGAATACATATGGTTTTTGGTTTAAAGAAATCCTCGTAAAATTTGGAAGCAAGCCCCCCGCCCCCCGGAAACAAAATCCTGGCTACGGCACTGGCCTAGGATGCCTATACGGACCTGCTGCGCCAGCTAAATTTTTTTATCTAATGCAAGCGCGACTGAATTTTTGTTAAGAGCAATGATTTGGTCTAGAAATCATTGTTATATTTCGGAAGCAAAAGGATCTCGATTCTCAACATATCAGAGGGTGTAGTCATGTAGCATGTTTCAAATAGAAAGCCTCACAGGATAGATAAACGGCAGTGGATCAGGATAAATTCGGCAACAACTTTCAAACAGAAATTGTCAGGAAAGAAAGAATCGTTGTTATATTCCACGCTTTCTATTCCAGTAAAACAACAATAGCCTTTGCTGAGTAAATCATCTCCATAATAAAAATAAAATTTAGTTGCTTGCCTCCTTCAATGGATTTTGAGAAAAATAAATTCAAAGGAACAGAATATGATTTATGTGGAGGTGCCGACACGATTGCTGAAACGAACATAATATGTAGTCTTCACGGCTTAATGAACTCGTGGCATATATTTATAAATGAAATTATTTTCCCATTTTGTTTTAATTTATGGCTATTGAGAGACACAGAGTCGTGAAAGGGCAGTTTGCTATACTTCATAAAGAATGGGACGTAATGGGACCTTGTATTCTCTGAGGAAGTTTATATATATATAAAGGGTGATTTTTTAGCTGGTTTGGTTTTGGCAACACTGGTTTTGACAGCTGACGTGTGTTTAGTACCTTGTGTCACTGTCAAACAGCTTCAGTTTGGTTTGCAATTTAACCATGGATCGTCTTACAAATGAACAACGCTTGCAAATTATTGAATTTTACTATCAAAATTCGTGCTCGGTTCGAAATGTTCATCGCGCGCTGCTTCCATTTTATGATCGGCATTCTCGACCTTCTGAGCAGACTATTCGGAAGATTGTGACCAAATTTCGCACCAAATTTACTTTGTTGGACATTAAACCACCAACACGTTTACGTACTGTGCGTAGTGAAGAAAATATTGCGGCCGTATCAGCTAGTGTGACAGAAGACCGCGAAATGTCCATTCGGCGCCGTTCCCAGCAGTTAGGCCTTTGTTACAGCACTACGTGGAAAATTTTGCGGAAGGATTTGAGCGTAAAGCCTTTTAAGATACAGCTGGTGCAAGAACTAAAGCCAGCCGACCTACCACAACGCCGAATTTTTGGTGAATGGGCTCTTGGAAAGCTGGCCGAGGATCCGCTTTTTTATCGAAAAATTGTGTTCAGCGATGAGGCTCATTTTTGGTTGAATGGGTACGTAAATAAGCAAAATTGCCGCATTTGGAGTGAAGATCAGCCAGAAGCATTGCAACAGCTACCAATGCATCCCGAAAAAGCCACTGTTTGGTGCGGTTTATGGGCCGGCGGCATTATTGGGCCATATTTCTTCAAAGATGATGCGAATCGCAGCGTTACTGTCAATGGTGAACGCTACCGAGCGATGATAACAAACTTTTTTTTGCCCGAAATGGAAGTTCTTGACTTGCATGATATGTGGTTTCAACAAGACGGTGCCACATGCCACACAGCACGCGAAACAATGGCGCAATTGCGAGGTGAGTTTGGTGAACAGTTAATTTCACGTTTCGGGCCGGTCAATTGGCCGCCTAGATCGTGCGATTTGACACCATTAGATTATTTTTTGTGGGGGTATGCCAAGGCTAATGTGTATAGGGACAAGCCCGCTTCGATTGACGCACTGGAAGCCAACATCCATGCATTCATTCGTGAGATACCGGCCGATATGTGTGAAAGAGTATGCCAAAATTGGACTCAGCGGATGGGCTACCTGAGACGCAGCCGCGGTCAACATTTGCATGAAATTATCTTTAAACATTAAATTGCAAGGTTCAAACTATCGATTCAAATAAATATTTCATTCATTTTTTCGAATTTTTTGTGTTTTTTTTTTAAAAAGAAGTTCTAAACCTCTTAAAAAATCACCCTTTAGTTGGCGCAACAGGTCTGTAGAGACCCAAGGCCTAGCTTCTCACAACCATTCGTTTTGTGTGAGTTTCATTTTTTGGAACGAATGGAAGGGATCTACAATTTTATGCCGATTCCAAACGGCTAATTGAGAAGCTCTTAAGACAGTTATACTCTCGGATGTTTGTCAGACGTTCGCGAGAGGCGGCGCAGTGGAAAAAACCCTAAGTTGGAATTTGGGTTTTTTTTTTTGCGGGATTCGAACCTGAGCCCCTCGCTTAGTAGTCCAACACACTAACCACTAAGCCACTGCGCCTGCTTATACAAAAGAATATAAAAAATTGTAGATTAAAAACAAAAATATTGGGTGCAATAAAGTCGGGTCTGACAGAAATGCGAAATTTTCCAGCAAAGAGTGGTTTCAGACTTTCGGGAAAGGGTTAAAATTGTAGATCGCTTCCAATCATGCCAAACATAAAATTAGCACAAGTGAGTGGTGTAAGGCGCTTTGCATGGGGTTTGTGCACCTTTTGCGCCATCTATTAATTTTTTAAATAAGATTATTGACAATACAAATAATCTTTCTTGCATTTCCTTTATTTGACATTGAAATTGAAAGCCGATAGTAGAAACTGTTGTTTCATGTAAGGCAAATCATTTCTTCATATACCTACTGAACGGGGAGAGCTTATAATTTCTTAACTTAACTAGTATCAGGCCGCAAAATATATTTTTCTAGTTTTTGAAATTTTAATATCCGCTCTAGCGATAGGGAAGAACTCTGGAGAAATCCAGAAAGCCTATCGGGCTAAGATTTAGAGTGGTAGGGAGACGAAAAGAGACCCGTCAATGGTGGTCTGATCGCGGTTGCCACATTGGTCATTTGTGACCAAATTTGGTCATTATTTTTTCTATTGGTCACATGGTCCTTTTTTATTCCATTTGGTCATTTTTTTACGAAATGAAAAAAGAGGTTCGACTTCTTTTTTATGCAACCTAAAGCGTCTGATTGTTCTGTGTTTACAGTCGGACTTAGATTACTTTGGTCATTTATAGCTACAGTTGGTCATTTTAATTTCCAATTTTGGACACAAACTTTATTTTCAAGTGGCAACCGTGGGTCTGATTCGAATATCTCTCAAAAAATATATAAAATAATTTTCTTCATTTCAACTTTAAAGATTGAAAAATCGTTAAGCGCGGACGTTTTAAATGGCCTCATAGTCAAAAATTGCTGGCCCAAATTTAGGCAGAGTTCTACGTAGGTCCATCTTTTTCATCACTCCACTAGCTGGCAGGAATACGAGTATGTGTAGTGCACACCTATAGATAGAACCACGCACCAGCCCAACATTTAAAATTATATTCGTCTTTCCACAATTGCCCACCCTTTTCCTCAGCTTTAAATTATTCCTTTCTTTTTGAACATACCTACGGCATATCTATAACCAGGTACTTGGTGAAAATTTTCTTGTAAAACACACTTTATCCAACAAAGGGTTAAACAATATTTTCCCTTGGCTAATTTCTGTTTGCACACTTTTCATGTCGCAAAAGTGTTTCTGTTAAGACGGGGGTTGGGCTCGGGTGGGTAGTGGGTACACAGCCCACATCGGTCTAATCAAATCAATTCCCATGCGAAGTTCATTGTTGTTGTGGTGCACAAAGCGAAAGAGTGCTGTCAAGAGTCACAAGAAAAAAGAAAATGTCAAAGGCGTAAATAATAAGAATAAGTGAAACGGAAATTGGGTCAATTGAATGCGGGGGTTAGAGCGGAAACAATTGTTTATTTATATTCGATGTACATTTCCCCGTTTCGCATACCTTTTTACTGATTTTATTAGGGTTTTTTATTGCTTATTCTTGGTGGTTTCCCTTTTATTTTCTGCTGCTCTTCCTCGAAGGTCGCACTCCACTGACCCTGAAACGGTTTTCTGAATCAATGGTAGCACAACCTCCTCCACTCGAGGAGGAGTTCCGTTCAAGAGCTGCAGATGCTTCACATGAGTAGGCGCACAAGGGGAAATTATTTTATCCGCGAATATGCCGTTGTCACCCGGCCTCGTGACGTGACACCATCGAGTGCCATTAAAATTCCTAATTAAACGGAATAATAATTGTTCAAAGCGCCAAAGTAGAACATGCACAGAATTTGAAATTAAAATTTATGGGCGCCATTCTATGGTCGGGTGCAAGTATTTGCGCACACAACGTTTGGGTATTTTTCGGTTGATTCTAAATACAAAGTGCGGATGGATGGACATAGAATGTTGTCTGTCGGCGGCGGGGTTGGAGGTGCAGTGAGCAGTGATGTTATGAAAATATTTGTGAAATGAAACAATTTTTGGGGACCGGCGCGGGAGTTACATGATTTGGTTTCACTGAATACATTTGTCATTCTGGCCTTTGAATGGGAAAGGCAGGGAAATTGGGAACAGGCAGTCTTTTGTATCTATTTTGGCACGTTGTTTATGTTTTCGAATGAGGTCTCGAATTGTGTGTGAAGAACGAAATTAGGGCTTGTGGCTAATTTATTGTGCAACATGTTTTTGAACCGACTCATAGATAGAGCGGCATCCGTTTGAAATATAGGCATAGAGATTTATGATTTGGGTAAGTAAACTATAGATATTGATTTTGGGTCAACGAGTTGACAGGTTGGTTGGCAGTCGGGTGGGGGACATTGGTTGGTACTTAAGAGCTTGGGATGTTCAAGTTGACACTGTCTATTTATCTGATTTCAAAGTATTTTTAAAAAAGCAGTGGGCACTTTTAAATGAATTACGAACTCAAACAGATTCTGCCCAGCTTTATGGATTATCAAAAGAAAAAGCTGGTTTATTCAAATCTAATTTTGCCTACTTATAACAAATTTGACTTTAAATTAACCGAAGCTCACAATTGCTGAACTATAAAAAAATATATCCACTGTAAAGTGAACTACTAAAATTTAAAGTCGAAACTAAAAATGGTTATTGGTAAGGCGGATAGTCGATGGACAGTTCAGTGATTGTTGTCAGTCTTTACACAACTAGGATTGCAAAAATATTTCCGATTACGAAGAAAGTATTTTAAAACTCCTAGATCTTCTTAAATGTCTTTAGAACGTCCAAGAACCGTTGTCACAATAATTTCCCATAGGAAATTCTTAGGAGGAACCTTATTTCAGCGAGATTCGCTGCCTATTCTCATCTTACATTTTAGGATTCCAAAATTGGACTTGTGTTCATTGTGTATTTTCATTCGAAACAAATTGTGGAGATATACTTACAAAACACGTAGGTACGGAGCTGCCAGTACAAATGTTCAGCCATTGACTTTTTGTTGTCTTAAACTGACTGATGGATGCAACTTTTCGTGCTTTATCGTTCCGTGCATACCATGAATGTCACTGGAATGGAAAGCGCAGTGCAATAACGATTTTTACTTTACTGTGGGGAAATTATTGTAATAATTTCCTACTTCTAGACAATGGATATCATCAACTGAGAAGGTCTTTTGAGATTTAATAGTTTTTAGGATTGCAAATATGTGTTACTCAAAACAGCACATTATTATTAAAGGGAAGTGCAAATTACTTCTTTATTTTCTTAAAATATACTACAGCGCTATTTCTATTTAAAAAGGGTCTCGCTGAATAGGTATACGTATAATAGATGTGGCCAAGCAACATAGCAATACGTCTTCAGAGCTATGTTTAAGGAAATAATTAATTTATTTTAGAGACACCTTTTTATTGGTAGGAGGCGTAGTTGTTAGGGTGCAGTTTTGAATACAACCCAAAGAAAAATTTCAATAAAATCTTACATTTTTGTTACACTGTTCACTTTTCGTAGAAGCCGTTCATATAGAATAGACGGTATATAAATCGAGAATGAAATAGTTGGACCACATATTAAGCGTCAAATAAAATACCCAAGCAGTCAAATTATTTGCGAACTTTTTGTGAACATTTGCGCTTTAAAGTGAATCTCCTCAGCCGCTTAGAGAACACTTGCTGGCACTTTCGGGCGACCTGTTGCGTCGAATACGTATTCAGTGAATATACTTCGTTTTAGTTTTAGTACTGCGTATATCAAGCTTTTGTACATGAAAATTCTGAAAGAATTTTAGGAAAACAATCAACTAATTTCCTTTTGAAAATAACTTTTATTTAAGTCGTCGTTTTCACTTTGACTCTCTTTAGCTGAGTACTGATTATAAAGGGTTTTCCAATGAGAGGTGTTATTGTGAATGACCCGCTATTTCGGTAGCTGTCACTTTTTAAGCTTTTATTCTTCGACATTTGACAAGTAGAAACTACGCCATTACTAAAAATGGAACGATACAGGCTTCAACAACGCATTGAAATTTTTAAAATTCACTACAAAAATGATGGAAATCTTGCAGTCTTGCGTGAAGCACCTTGTCGGACCGCAATACAGAAATTGGTGGAAAAATTCGAGCTGTTAGGACAAGTTAGTGATGTGAAGAATAAAACCCGTGCACGTCGCTCAAGAACAACTGAGAATATTACTGCTGTAGCCCAAAGTGTTGAAGAAAACCCAGGTTTGTCCATTCCTCGTCGTTCTTTGGAATTGGGCATTCCACAAACGTCATTACACCGTATTTTATGGTCGGAGTTGGATGGTATTGATCTGTACAACGTTTACTTTCAACAAGATGGCGCTACGTGCCACACAAGCAACGAAAGCATTGATCTTTTACGGGAAAAGTTTCCGGACCGTGTTATCTCTCGAAGAGGTGAACACAATTGGGCACCGAGATCTTGTGATTTAACACCTTGCGACTTCGTCCTTTGGGGCCACGTGAAAGATAAGGTCCACGCCAACAACCCAGCGTCGATTCAAGACCTCAAAGATAAAATTCGTGAGGCTATCGAGGACATAGGGCAGCCACTTTGCGATTTGGTTACGGAAAATTTCATGAAAAGGATATGGTCCTGTATGCGTGCTCGTGGTGGCCATTTCGCTGATGTTTTTCATTATTAACGGCATACCTTCCTCTTTATTATGAAATAAACATCCGATCAAAAACAAAACATGGCATTTTTCTTTGAATACCGGAATAACACCTCTTATTGGAAAACCCTTTAGATTAATTTAGCTTTAAAACCAATTTTCTTTAAATGTATTTCCAAATGAATAGTACTTTCAACAAATCAGTTAGGTACAGGGGACTAATCACGTAACTTCTGAGACGACGATCTCCAAACTAGAAATTAAGTACAAGAAGTACGACTTTATGAGCTTCATTTAAATCATTCTCCACAAAACATTGAAAATCTACCTAAAAATAGGTAACTTGTTGTTCATCAAAATTTCAAAAACGATATACCTAATCTAGACCAAATTGTTCCTTCTCGTAGACCACTTTATATATATGTGAGGAATCAATCAATTGCAAGCACAGCAAGCTCTGGAATAATCTACCCACTTATGTGAGGTCCAAAATCGAACACAAAACATTTCACACAGTCTGCTTTAAACACTTTTCCAATTTGAATTGATTTAGCTTTATTTTCTTTTTAGTCTCTCTTTCCTAACACCTTGGTTGCGCTTTAATATAATTTGTAGCTTAAAAATGTTTTTCGTTTACATAATGATTTTATTTAAATTACTGTAGTCTACCTTGCACATCCTTGCACATTATATAATTTCTTTTCATTTTATTTCCTAACCTCTTATGAGCCAAACTCAATGTATAGCGTGCATTATAAATAAATAAATACAAATATAAATTTAACAGCACAAGTCGTATTTCGTCCCTTTTTGCATGTAGCGGGCGGGCGGTCGTCGCTTTGTAAGTCTCAACACGCGTTGCACTGAATATCGAATATGCAAGTTCCTACAAGTAACTGTCGCTGATCTTCTAAAAAAAATACTCAACAAAATGAAGGGAGTTTTTAAAAAAGGGAATTAATGCTAAATAAACAGGCTATCTGATCCATATGCCAGCCTAAGTGGAAAAAATGCCTTCACTATCGAAACCAGATAAATTTTCGACACTTACAACTGGGGAACTCACATTTTTCTTCATGCCAACTAAGACCCCCCCCCCTCGCGTCTATAGTGGGGCCACCTGGACCACTTTGGGAAACACTGATCCAGGCGATATGCTAGCATACAAATCGCGGCGCTGTTGGCGTATTATCAGCCTTTCCTGGGGAACATTTTTTTGTCCAAATAATACAGATAACCATTTTCTATAAACAATTTATATTCGATTGTGTTAAGTAGTTATTTTGTTAATAAAATCCAATTAGGTATAATACTATAATTCACTCTATAAAATAGATATACCTACTTACAGTGCATAGATAATAATCCATTTTGTAATTAAATTTCATTCGAGTATCTGCATAATTACTAAACTGCGTCAGGACATACTAGGTACCTACCTAACTTATTGCATGCACTTGTGTAGCACCACCTAGCTAATTCAATAAATAAAATATCGAATTTCCATACAGCTAAGCCCAAAGCCAAACACAATAATACCGCTTACGGAATTTCCAACGCAAAACATTGTTTTCATTTGACATTCAATATGATCGTCCTTTTCAATCAACATCAAAGGGATGATGTTATTTTGCTCTCCAACTCAAATGATATTATTATATGTCGCTTAATAATCGCTTCAATTAAACGCATCGTCAGCCACCAAATACAGCAAACCAAAAAAAAAATCATGTTCCTGATCCCTTCTCCCATCTGTCCCCGATTGAATGAACGAGAATTACCTATATCCTTTGTGCAGCCGAATTCAATACCAAACAAAACACATGAATAATGGAAAATAACTACCAAATGTGTACTTAATGTCCTTTCACATTTCGGTACACATTCACTTGTCACAGCCATCTAATTAGGTAGCAGGCAGCTGGATATATAATAATGTTTCTGTATCAAACCTGTTATTCTTTGTGATTTACACAATCATCTCCTGTTCGAGACAGTAGCTTACACTCACTGAACACAATACCATCACAAAACACACATCACCTTGTTAATTGCAAGAAACTCTTCTATTTATGTACTAACAAAACACTGGGCTATTTTCTTTGCGCAACGCAAGAGGATTAACCGCTTTGGGCTATTTTCGTTTTTTTTTTATGCAATGAAACTTCTTTTCTCGTAAATGAAAACGGGCGGCGACCCGGGCGCAAACACTGAAAAATAACTTTCAATATGTTTCACAATTTTAAAGGATTAACCACTCGTAAAATATTCACACCATATGTTACCCTGCACTGTAATTCCTTTAATCGTATATCCTATGCTGCACTCGGGAGGACTTTCATTTGTTTTCACTTCCACCGACCGACAACAACCGGACAACGACGTACAGGAGAATAATTAAGCAATCTTCTTGTTGCTTCCTCCGTCGATCCCCACCCATCACTTTTTTATTGCAATTTGTTTTTAATTTGACACAGGCAAATAAATTATACACATAAATAAAAAAAAGAGTAATTCAAATGAGGGACACTTCATTTACAGGATATCGTCATAAAAAACAATAAAACGCATAAATATAAACAACGTAGGAAACAATCCCAGCCGAACGGAATGTTTATGCAATAAAAGAGGAAGGACCTGGCTCTGGCTTCATTGTGCTGCACCCAGCACAACACAGTGTGGCTCGTAAAAAATTAACCACAAACGCGAAATGTGGAAGTGTGCAATAAAAAATGGGTGCGTTTTACAACAACACATAACAGGAACAACCGAAAGGACACCCCCAAGGTTTGGAGTTTTTTCCTCTTCACATTTCTTCCGCACAAGCCTTGTATCCACAATATACCCGTATGCCGAAGAAGGACGAAATTAATTATTTCGTTGTCGTTGCCTGTTTTCCTTAGGCAACGTGATTCGAATGGGAAATGCAAAAATAAAGGATGGAAAGGACTCATATGGAGGGATATTAATAATAACATCATTAACAACTACGAGGACTATTATCGGTCAGCACCTTTTCTCCATTCACATGAATTCTTCCCGTGACAACGTAAATGTTAAATCCTTGTATTCCCATAAAAGGATGTGAATTTGGGGTTTTCCACACGCACTTTCGCTGAGTTCCGTTTGAGTCTCCGTTTGGGAGTTGTGATTTTTTTATTTTCTTAGACAGCCAGAATTGTGACACAAGAATACGGCACTCGACGAAACACGACCGAGAACGCTCTATACACGGCCGACGTTCAAATACTACTGAGTCTACTGTGCACAAGGGGATTTTTTGAATGAAAATTGGATGACGATGGATGCGGGAGCGCATGGTTTTGCTAGAGTTGGAACGAATTGGCAATGCCCCGCGACCAACATGCTGCATGTTGACGGGGTGGCTATGGGTTGTGTTGTTAGATGGAAAATTTGAACAGTGCATGCTTTTGTGGGGGAGTTTTCCGATGGCTGTGACGTTGTATGGGGATGTTGTGTTGGGCTTGTGAAGGAGAAAATAATGGGAAATTTCAGTCGGCATGGAGTACCGCATGCAATAAGAACTCAGTTTGTTAGTGGGAAGAGTATTTTTTCAAAAATGATTGCCATTCTGATGCGTGGGAGAATTATTTTAGGGGCGAGCCTAGATCTACTGAACTGTTATGTCAAACTTGGACCGTCTGTAAATAAACATTCCAACACATGTCTGAAAATTTACTAGCTTCAATTAACGGAAACGGGATGCTAAACTGGAGTGTATGAAATTTTTCATAGGCATTAAGGGCGTTCTGACCTATAGGGTGGGCGTTTCTTAAATGCGACTTTCACTATATTTTGAGAAGGGAATTTTTGTCAAAATTAGAGTCCCCGCACGTAGGGATAAATAAATTTAAAAACGACCTTAGCTTGTTAAATTTGAGTTTACAGAAACACAAAACAGCCAGTTCTTAAATACCTCTAAAACACTCAATAAAAGCTGTTGAAAACGCTTAAAGAAAAGTGTCAAAACAAAACAACAAAACCTGTTTGGAATTTAAAAAAAAAAAATAATTTGAAAAGACCGTCGACAAATCGTGCAATAATTCGCGATAAAAAAGCACTGGTTATGAAAATACCCAAGTCAAAAATATTTTTTCAAAAATCATCTGCAAGCTAGGTAAAAGGGATGAGCGGCAGCAGTTAATTATTTTTATTTTTTATTATTGAGCAAGGCAAAAATAACAGAAAATGCTTTAAAATTGAAGCAACAACGTTCAAAAGTCGGAAAATACATAGAAAAATCGTCTAAAAGTCAAAAAGGAAACGGCAACATTAATAAAAAAAAAATCCCAACAAATGAATCGCACGGAACTTGCTGTACTTAAATCGTTATGTGGCAAGTACTTACAGTTTTGAGATCCATCAACTTGTGGTTGGTAAAGTGTATACAGCTCGAAAAACTGATTTACGGGAAATATTAAGACCCAAATTTTTAACAAAAATAATATTTGCTCCCACGTACCTAGGTATCTAAAAAATCAGGTCAAAAATACATCAAAAGTTATTATAAGAAATTGGGCAAAAATTTACTATTTTCAAAATTCTTCAGACTTTGGAAAACGTATTAGAAAGCAGGAAAATTAGTACCTAAGAATGGACCCAAAATTCCTCACAAACGGGTTTAAGAAATCAAATTTTTAGCCGGTTCAAAGACTTTCAATAGGAAATTGGAAAATGCATCAAAATCAAAACTGTGTCAAGAAAAGAAGACGTTAAGCATGAGGTCTAAAGAACAGGTACAACAAAGAGTCGAAAATAGGTAAAAGGGATGAGCGGCAGCAGTTAATTATTTTTATTTTTTATTTTTCCATCAGCTATGCTTTTGAGTCGCAGTGGCTTAGTGGTTAGTGTGTTGGACTACTAAGCGAGGGGCTCAGGTTCGAATCCCGCAAAAACCCAAATTCCAACTTAGGGTTTTTTCCACTGCGCCGCCTCTCGCGAACGTCTGACAAACATCCGAGAGTATAACTGTCTTAAGAGCTTCTCAATTAGCCGTTTGGAATCGGCATAAAATTGTAGATCCCTTCCATTCGTTCCAAAAATGAAAACTCACACAAAACGAATGGTTGTGAGAAGCTAGGCCTTGGGTCTCTACAGACCTGTTGCGCCAACTATATATATATATGCTTTTGAGTTTCCGTAGAAGCTTTCTACAAGTTTGACGCTATAATAGACAAAAATCGGTTAAAAACTTACAAAAAAAAAGACTTGAAAAAATTGTCGAAGGACCGCTTAAAAATTACCCAAGTACCGTTTATTTGGTACATTTTAATTTTAGCAATCAAATATTCGAATTCGCCTTGATATTTTTATGCCAAAGAGTCCGGAGATGATGGCCTATAAGTCGGAAACACCTCGCTTTCAAATATTAAAAAAAAAAATCAAAACCTCTCGAACATTATCCCAGAAGTCGGCAGAAAAATGATGCACAAATTAGATACGAAAGCAGAAGCATATGTTTTGGGCAACAATATTAAAAAAAGAAAAGAAAAAACAGACCTGTCGACAAAAGTCGACGAACACCCACCGATAGGTGTTTTTTCATGAGTCCCCAATATAACAAGAAATATCCCCCGAAATAAATGTTCTTCCGTTCCCCAAGGAGAAAGGACGTGTCCCATGCAACATCGAACCCCAACAACAGACTTGTTTGAGGCCATTTAAATACACCCTACCCATCCCCCATCCGAGAGAAATATAAAATCACGTGGTATTCTACAACAACCACATTTGGTTGGTGTCTTCCCATGTGCCAAACAAAATTGCAAACACAGTAAACAAAAAATAAATCAGAAGGGTAGTGTTCTTCTTACATGTCCTTTTCCAGTTTAGATTCTTCTATTGTGCCTTAAATTTATAATAAAACGCATTTCAAAGAAGTCTGCTCTAACTCACTCCAAAGGCAGACTCGTATACACCGCACAAAAGTCGGTTGGAAGTGCGAATCCTTGATTGAAATATTTTCGGCAATGTGTTCATATCAAAGGGTCGAAGAACCAGTGGTTGGGTGTGTGTGTACAATCAATGCGGCTACACCTCCCTTTCTTTTAGCGAAATGAACGTGTTCACCCTCTCCGTACTCTCCGTAGGCCGGCTTGACTTTTCCTTAACCAAACTGCAGTTAGCGATTCCTTTTAATCGAGTGATACTAACGCTAAGGGCTCTCCGTCAAGGACGATCCACTGCCGCCACCCTCCTCATTCAATGGGGTTGGCAGTGTTTGATAATGGCAGTAATATTTGTTTACTTAAAGCGCAGCATAGTAGAGCAAGGAACCTGACAGGAAGAAGGTAAATATTGCGAGGGTGAATGAATTTTTCTTCGGTTTTTATGATCACAGGGAACGTTCGTATATAGACTATAGAGGGTGAGTGCGGTATTTCCGGTCCTTTCAATGGACGATAATGGTAGAGTGTCTAGTGAATGGCGCTGCTGCTCGCCGAAGGGTGGCCTGGGTGTATTGTGATGTGCGATGATCCCTTGTGATTATCATTTCGATACGGACAGTTAGAAAAGTCAAATTAGGCCAATTTGTGTGTGTGTGCGGATAGGTCAATAATGGCATGAATTAGGTGATTTTCCTTTTTTGTTCGCCCGGTGTCGTCGGCCAGGCGTCAGCTTCGGTCGTAATCCATTTGGAGGGGTTGCCGTGATGTGTATGTTTATTATTTCGTTAGTTGAGTGTAGATTTCAATCGGACAAGCGAGAGGATTATTTAATTTGTGATTTATTATTAGAAGGCGATGGTGTCTCGATTGTGTCAGTCAAGAGGATGATGGTGTCAATGATATATGTTTGTCCACTTTTGGTGCGGTCATTAATTAGTAATTGGGGATCAGCAGTCCGCTGTCAATCTGTCTACACAATCTGTGTTTTTTTTCCCATGTCTTGTTGAGAAAAGTCGAGTGATAGGGTTGCGCGGGGGTAGTTTACAATCAGTGGAGAGATTGGAAGAAAACTGGTGTTTGGGTTTTCAGTGCCAGTACCAAAACTACATGAACATATATGTAAATTAAGCCGGTTTATTGTCACCTGAGTATTTGAAGTAATCTTCGAGCTATTTATCTGAAATAGTGGCCACGCATCCCATTTGCCGAGCTACATCCATATCTATCCAACCATGGGATAGGCACTCAGATGCGATTTGTCATAAATAGGTACTCGTATTGAGTAGTTAGAAACAGAAACCATTACTTTTTATGCGCCGGAAGTAGGTATATAACACTTAACAAACGCTTTACACTTAAACTAAATCATAGAGCTTAATAGTCGTGCAACGAAAAGCACAGCTCAGTCTGAACGTGTGTTTGGTCTCCTATAACTAGGGAGCCACTTATCCAAATGTCTAGATTTTTCTTTGTGTCCCAGAGGTATTCTTTTGCAATGTTATGGTATAGTTAATATTTTTTGGTTAATAGAATTAGACATTTATTCAAATAAAGTTATGTTAAGGATAGAAATGCAGCCAGTAAAGTGGGATTACACAGCCCCATCTCAGGAATGGCTAAATAGATTTAAAAAAAAAAAACAATTTTAGTAAAAGTCATCACTGATTCATTTGAGTAAGAATTTATACTTCTGCTCCATCCAGAAGCTGAGCTGTATTGAATTAAAAGCAGACCTTATTCTCTTAAATATTTTCAAAAACAATTGTTTCCGACTCTAGCCCTGCTTTTGGGTAGTGGGCGCACATCGAAAGCACTTACACAACATTTGCAAGAGGGTATACAATGCAATGGAGAAATTCTTAAGCAAGGAAGACGTCTCTTAAGGTACATACCTAATAGGTCAATCAAGGCGCACAAAATTGCGCGGAAATCTAATTTTAATTTTACCATAGAGCCTTTAAGATGTGACACAACAGAATAGAATATTTTTAGAGCTGCTTATGTGACCACAAGCATCTTTCTTCCTTTGAATGCATTTCGCTGACCTTTTCTGAAAATATTGTCACCTCCAACCTGGCCCCATAAGATCCGAATATAAAACAATTTCTCAGCTCCAAAAACGGACGAATATCGACCTTCATCGGTTGAATTGCAAATTCTTGGCATTGCCATGACTCGCATCCATGATGGAATCGAAGTTCCTAACAATCCGTGTGTGGTTTATCACAAAACTGTCATTTGGAAATTCTTTCGCAGGAAGCAACCCTGCTCTCAATCTACTGCACTCGATCTGTTTACGATAAAACTCAGTGTCCTGTCCATCAGACAAAATATACCCGACTGATGACGGATTCGGTCGTTGAACATCTACGACTTGGTTGCCAATACCATATGGCTGCAGCCTGGGTGTTACAAGTCCACACAGTTGACTGGAATTACACGCGGTGGTCTATCTGTCTATTTGTCTGATGCCACGGAGGGGGTGTCTATTTCAAAGAGTCCCAGCCAGGACGCCATCCTCTGTATAGTACCCACTTCAATGCTCATCAATCAATTTGCCAGCGAGAATAGTGAGAGAAAGCAAACAAAATGTAAACAGATCACAACACAGAATGGTATGTCTTGTACTCCTTGTTGGTTAAATGGCCTCACATGGATACACATGTAACGCCTGTGGATAGGTTTGTGACCATCACATCATCGTGCGCCGAATACACCATTGAAGCGGACGAATGCGGACGAATGTCTTCGGGGCGTTAATTGGCGTGAAGATATTTTCCGAAAACGTAAACAAATTTTGTAACCAACGGACATGAGGATGATGAACGTCATCAGGAGTACTTCCATGCGTCTAGTTGTGTGATTGTGTTAATCTGGTTTTGGGGACAGACGGAAAAATTCATATTTCGGATGATGGGCGTCCGCCACACAGATGGGATTAGTGATTTCGGAAAAATTAGTGAAATGCCAGAATGACGGATTGTTTGTGTTTAATTTGGTTGCGACTATCTGGGGGTGTTTATGCTTCGTGTTGACATTGATGCTAATTGTGTTGATTGAGAGCGGATAATAAAACGATTATGATGGCTGGAGTGGTGAGCTAGAAAACAGATGTCATGTGGGCGGTCCTTCTATTTGCTTTGGTCGATTTGATTTACGAAATTGTTAAGCATATGTGGCAGGCCTACTGCAGGCAGCCGTGCTAAGCTCCATTTAGTCGGTGGATACAGCGATATTATTTGCCTCAAATGAGATGCCATTGAAGTAGTCGAATATAGTGGTCAGTACTGTAGTTTGAAATGCTGCTGAAATTGTCTTTAGCATAATTATATTTAAAATAAGTGTCACCGGAACCGGAAGGCCTAGGTGATGCAAAAGTTCAACAAGAGGAAGCACAGCTGTAGGTCGATGTGTTCGCTTAGAACTGACCAAAATTGCAAGTCGCTGTCAAATGCGTTTACAGAATTTCGAACTTACAGTTGATAAATATTTGCAAGAAGTCAAACAATCGACGGCGCATATTTACTACTCCCCATCAGAAGTGCACCGAAATAACCACAATTCCGTGGCGCTAAATCAGAAATAGCGACTTAAAATTATCATACATTCGCCCCCAATGTTACAAGATCCCCTCATCCATCATTATGGTCCCAAAGATACCTTCCAACTGGTTGCATCTACTTAAAATACCTCGATTAATTTATCGATTAACACGAAACCATTTACAGAACCAGTCGATTTTCAAATAAAAACAGATTTCCGATCCCGCTGGCATCCCAACGATTCCATCCCGGACAATTTATGCGCGGAACGTGCTTTCACACAACTACCTCTCAGTGACATAAATGACTCAAGACTCAACAGACGTATGGAACATTCGGGAGGACACCTGCTCCCAAAGGTGTTGACCCGAAGTGCCGTACACTAAAAATATACGCTCACTCAAACAAGCCATCAAAACGAGATTCCTTGACGAAAATAAATTGCCAACGATTCCAACAGGTTAACCGTCCCCAATCGTTCGGCCCACACATTCCCGGGAACACAAGCGCCGAAACGGAACAGCGCAAACATATAGTAAAACTAAAAGTGTCCCCCTTGGACCAATATCACTAATTGCATCATTTGGGCCGAGAGGAAATCTCGATTCGAAAATAGAATCTCACAGCACATTCGTGAATCGAACAGCAGTCGAGTCGGGATGGGTACATATACGGTACCGCCACAACTGAGGCGTGAAACGTGTATCGTTAAAGTTGTGATGCTGTGTGCGAGTGTTTGGCAATTTTCATTGCGCACATCACATAAACAAGGGGAAGTTGGGATTGAATTGGGGACTCGATTGAATGGGAAGGGAAATAAAAGTAGCATTTCGAGACCGTAAAAAGCAACAGGGTACCACTTAACGGAAGAGTTTGCCCTGTCGCCGTAGAGGGAGGATCGCATCATTGGTTCAAATAGTTGGAAGTTAGATTCTGCAATTCGGAATGATAGGAAAGTCCTTTTGTCATGAAGGTTGGTGCAGGTATACGATTTACTTGAGCAAGGTTGAGGGTAAAATTGTCAGGACCGGTAGTGACGGGACGCCAAAGATATTTCGACTCCATTGTTATTTGTGAAAGTTTGGGATTAGTACACTTTTCTTGTCGACACGATCTGTTCAGCCTTTGTTTTTTAAACATTTGGCCAGCCATGTCGAAAAATATGATGAAGGAGGATTCAAGTCAGTTGAAAAGCAAGCATTTTTTTACTTTTGTTTAAATTTTAACTTAGTTTTAGTCTAATTATTTTTGATGCAATTAACAAAATTTTAGCTCATCGTTTCACCCCAAGTTTCCTCAGTTCCTTGCCAACATCAGCAGATGTATTCTTTATTTAATTCTTTAAAAACAGAACATACAAAATATCGAGAGCAGCACTCTAAAAGGTATAGGAAAGAAGTCCTGTATTTAATAATGAGGAACTCGAAGGTGTGTTTAAAACTAAGGAACAAGAAAAGGTCTTTCAGCTGACAATTTAAAATTTACGATTTAATTTATGTTTCTATCGAATCTTAGACCATGAGCGGTCCCAAACAGTAAGCAGTGAACCACCGCGCTTTCTCCATGGTTAGCCAAAAATAAAAAAAAAGACTTCTACGTACAAAATCTGTGTTTTTGTTCTCAATTCACACTTAGTTGCTGTAACAACAAAACAGTAAACAGCAAAGTCTGTAGTCGAGCTTGAGATACCAGCCGACTTTCCTTTATGAAGGGGCGTTTAACTTGTGCTGACTTTAAACGAGTGGTTTGTCAGTATACATAACTGTACCTTAAACCTGACATTTGAGTATAGACTCAACCCCTGCAAAGAGCTCAATGGATGACTTGCACGAAGGTTAGCAAAAACCTCTTGCGCTGCACAGCCTTTTATATAGAGCACGAATTTGGAGCTAAGACCTTGGCGTTTGGTTAAAACTAGAGTTCTATTCAAAGTTTGGCATAACAAGACAGTAAAATTCTTTTTATGGGGCTCATAGCCGGTTCAAAATTATTAAATTATGAACCGCATAAGGCAACTCTTTTTCATCTGCAAACTAGGCTTGATTTGTAAAAGTTAACCAACCCGTGGGGTGTAAAAAAATCCAAATGGGGTTCGTTACATTTGTTGGGTACAGATCATCCATGTAAGTAAAAGTCATCAGTCGACAACTCATACCCATGCAACTCATATAGACGGAACAATTGAACTTCCCAAGGACATATCATCCACAAACCACTGACAGAAAAGGTTTTAAACTCTGTATCAATTTCGGACCTCATTTTGTGCAAATAGGACTAAACAGGTTCCCAGGCAACATAAAAGCTGGATGGAAGCGCCGTGGATGAGTTGTCCTGTGGCTCATTATATCTAGTTAGATGAGCTTGTGTATCCATCTTGGGAAACAGAAATGAAGGTCGTTTCGGAAAAAATAAACAAGTCCAAAGGAGAGCGAATTTTACTCAATTTCAGAAAATCCTGAAGACCTGAAAAGCTGTAGATAAGTTGGGGAGATTACAGAGGCGTATTGGGAATGTCACTTTCTGAACAGGCTTTGGGATGCCTCGGCTTTGTTGGATCTCACACTCACTCTGAATATTCAACACGCCAACTTTAATCACGTAGCAAGTGTGGCAGCGGACAGCGGCTTGATCTCGTAAGCTAAAGATCATCAGGCGATAACACCTGTTGCTTTGGGGGGATATAAGAATCACATTAAATATAACATTTTGTTACACTCCCTCCCACAGTCCACCAACTCTCACCCACCCACGAACCAAATGAACCACCAAACTGCGGTGAAAAAAACAAAAACACTATCAACTCCGAAACATGATTCAACTCTATGAGTGGATGTGGCTAATAAAACTGTCTCTCACTCGAACAAGCCAAAAGTTAACTTCCACTCGACTAGCTCTGTAACAGCAGCACACAAGTAGACCATTACCAACAACAACAACAGCTACCACTACCAACTTCAGGCACTTCCCGTGATATGCAATAAAATTACGTTTGACTGCATTCTGTTCGATTCGATTACACAGCAGTGGCGTGGCGTGAATGTTTTAAAATGGGAAGTCGAAGCAAAATTAATCACATATAAATATAAGAAACCTTACACGTGTGTGCCTTGAAAGAAAATCATTCATTGTACATTTGCATTGTTCACATTACTAAATTCACTTAAGTCATGCACTGCAATCTGCCAACTGAATTTGTAAACCAAAACACTTACACCTACCTCAACATACTACCTGCAATTATCCTCACAATCAGACAAGCAGAAGTAGAATAAATCGAATAACTCGAAGAAAAGCGTGTTATTTTGTTCATTTCATATCCAAACAAACACATACGACATACCCAAAACACAACCCAGTGGCCATGGCCTGGCCAGTACCAGTACTCAGCTCTGGGAAGAAAAAAAGAGATACAAACAAATGTTCACTCCGTATTCGGCAGTCAAAATGAACTTTGTGAGAACCGCGAATAACTCGAAGAAAAGCGGGTTATTTTCTACAATGGGTGTTGAACAAAGAGGTGTCAGAGTCAGACAAAGTACTCAGGGAAGAAAAAAAGAGATAACAAGCAAATTTTCTCTCAAAATGAACTATAAAGTGAGAACTTTAATAACCCGACTTATTTTGGGTTACCTTCGCTTTGTCGCCACGAGACGATGACGATGTTGTATGAAAATGGTTACACACACAATTTTTATATGAGTGCTTTTGTGTGTGTACCATTTGGTGAGCATTCACATTCATTTGGTACTGTTTCATGTATATTCGGTTTTTGGTAGATAGATAGTGTTGCCTGGTGGAAATTTCAAAAGGTAACTCGGTAGGAATCGAGTTATATGGACGCCACGCCACTGTTACACAGTCACCCATGTCACAATGCGCGTACCAGTATATGGCATCGACTGGGTGTGCTGCCTTTGAATCGACGACCCTTTCCGGGTCATTTAGCAATTCCCATGTCGCAGTTCCACAACCAACTCCACAGCCAGGACTCTTGTTAGGTTCTGGTTCTGCACCACGAGCAACTGGAAAAGTGTTGTTTATGACATGTTCATTACGTTCGTGTAGTTCCGGGATGAAACTTTCACATTAACCTATGCCGAGACAAATTGGTCGATTCGTGAAAGATGGCGGGATATAGACTCCAACTCCGCTCCAATCTCCTGTATCGCAGGCCTCCACAGTTCATCATAATATTCCCATCAATTTGGGGTCCCATTCACCATCAGCCCCATCACCATATGATCTGGCTACATTCCGGGGTGACGAGCATAATGACGATGGCAATGTGCGCTATTCATCTCGCTCGTGCCATTAGCACATATTAGATGATGAGACGACAGCGCCACAGTTGGGCGTGTGATGATAGAGGTGATGAGCATCATGACGATGATGATGATGGAATACCTCTTTCTTATATGATCCATACTTTTTCACTCGATGGATTCGAAGAGTCGAAAGGGTGCAGATACGAGTACTCTGTGCGGATGTGTCCCTTGCGAACGCGAACACACCGTGCGCCATGATATTTATACTGAATGGGGTAAAGTGGCTTGAGGAGGATAATTTTTTGGGGGATTCATGCATTCTGACGGCTTGTCACACACGAGTGTTCTTGTTCTCCCGCATATAATCCCCCGACTCTAGCGGAGGAAAATGTTGGAAACAATTACTGAAGCGTATGATTGACATTCAACGAAAGTGTTCACGGATTTGAAGTGCGCTCTGGAAATGATAATTATTTTCAGCTTCACATAAATACGGTAAGAAATGGGAATGGGATGGGTAGCGGAGCAACAAATCCAATCGAATTAACGAGGAAACGTAGGAACTGCTGCTGTTGATGGAGATGAATCTTTAAGTTTTTTGTTCTGTATCTTGGTTTTGAAGGGCTTGTATTTCTATAAATGACATCACATTGAGAAGGGTTTTGCTTGAGAGTTATGGGTGTCGAGTTTTTAGAAGTTGCTTAGATTTGTTGGCATGTTCAGTTCGGAGGTATTGACCTTTGATTTTTTTCTGGTAGCCAATACCTGAGCTTGAATATAATTTTACCAAAGTGCAAAAGTACATATGATGACAAAAAAATGCAATTTCCGTTAAGTGATGTGTCAAGCATTGGAGGTGTGAAGATCCTTACGATTTCAGCAAAAACGGAGCTTAATGTAGAGATTACGAAAATTATTTAGACTTTGATTAGGCAAGAGTCCTTTTGAGGTAAAATCACGAGTAACTTTTTTCAGCGGAACACATTTCGATAGCCAAGCCCAGTGTTCCCAGAATTTGAAGACTGTTTTCTCTCTTTTATGAGCAAAAGCATTAGTTTTCATATGATTTCGAAAAAAATTCCCCTTTTTTTCACTCCGGGTGAAATTTGCTTTGTTTTCATAGGACAAAAATTATAAGATGTATCTAAGCCATTTTTATTAACAACCTTAAAATAAGCATAACCTAAAATAACGTGGTGATTTTTATTTCACAGCCTACGAGCTAAACGGTTATTTTTCAGTGTCGGCGGGTATTCAAAATGGTTTTATTAGGGGAAAAAAACGGTTTTATTCTTGACCTACAGTCCAAGGCAGAAGTAATATAAATTGTTTTTTTAAAGGTTGTTTGTGGACATTTTTTAACTTCTTTTAACTGAAACGTACGTAATGCACTTTATTTTATTTAAAACCAAGCTTTTATAACAAAAAGATTTTTTTTTTATTGATTTTATGCATTTTTTCGGAACAGAATGGGTCGAGGAATGGATATCACTATTTAACTTCCTAGTTTATGTAGTAATAAGCAATAATTTAATTATTAATATGTTCTACTTAGATTTTCATTAATTTGGTACTGAAACATATAATTTTCATAAAATCCATGAGTGTCCCTATTAATTTGACAAAAATTCATACTTAGACCTCCGATTGGCTGCTTCTTTCATATTTGGTGTCACTTTCCATTGTTTGCATTGAAAATGCGTTTTAATTTTACTTCCAAGCGGTTTAAGTTTCACGGAGATTTTCGATATTTTTCCCCTTTTTAAGCTTGTCCTTTTTTCATTACAAAACCGGCAAAATTGTGTCTTTTTTCCTCAATTTGTAATCACTGGCTCCACCACGGTCCACCCCGGACTGTAGCGCAACCTATGTAGGTAAGTAAGAAATCACTGCGGCCAAACCTTACATTCATACAAACAATATTCTAAGACACGAACTAGCTTTATGGCAGCTTTAGACATTCGCATCAAAAATATGACGCCATCACTGTTGGGGAAGATCCGGACTTTTGCAGCCTAACAACATATGCGTGCTACAGACTACTTCGTGCCGACTTTTTAAAAATGCTTTGCTCTTAACTGACTCCCCTTAATCTGCTCAACAAATGCTGTCTCTTATAAACACAAAAGTAAATGACATACATTCTAATTGCGAAACAGAAATAAAGGCCGATTCGAAAAAATAAAAAAATTCAAGGGATTACGGTTTGAACCTAGTTAGGTTAGGGCAGGCAGGCCACAGCTAGTCATACTCTACTCAGGCCAGATTCGGTCGATTATGTTTTACAGGATACAATGATCTGAAAACTACCCGCTAAACAGACTGGAGCTTAAAACAAAGCGCTAGAGTCCGCTTGTGCTTAGTGAGTTCAGCTCAATTGCCAAAAAAGTTTTTTCCTAAATGCAGTACGTTCAAAAGAGTTGAAAAATAGCCTCCTCTCAAGTCTCAACCATGCAACATATAATTATGTCAATTTCTCAGTTTCGACAAGACCAGTAGAAAGAAACAGACAACCATAATCGATTTATATGGTTTTTGAAAAAAACAAAAATACAGAGAAACAACTGTCACCTGAGACACGTCACTACAAGAGCTATGCAGATCGTCAGCTGAATGCTATGTTGTCCTAAAGGCCATTTTTTACGAAATTGAGTTAAGTATGCAGTCTTCATAATTTTGGGACGCTCTTTCGTTTGGCGCAAACCATTTTCAAGTTACAGAGAGAACTGTTTTGTTCAATATGAAACTTTTGCCATGTCATTTTCTTCCATATAACATAATCAACTTTATGTTTCCTCTCTTTTTGTGTTTTTTTCCTATGCTTTTCAATATTTAGTTTTTCTGTTCAATATCCACCAAAATTTTACGAACTTGTTGTCACTCCATACAACTTTGTTCAGTATCCAAAATGACTTCCTCGTTGATTTTAATTTATAACTTATCCAAATTAAAATAAAAACAATTGCCGTGACTTGTTTTATAAAGAAAATTGTAAAGGCTTTCAGAAAAAATCAATACTAATCAAACATTTTTTTATATAAACAAAAATTTTCAATGTGAACTTTAAAAATCGATTTCCCAACATTTTTAATCTACACGAAACGAGCTATATCTTAGGCGCACGGATCTAAGATTTTTGAGACACTTTTCCAGGTGGAAGTCACGTCATTAGCTTATACCTATCCACTCTTTTCAGAGTAAACCAAGACTTAAATGACAGCTTAAGGAATATAGAAATCAAATTTAAGGAAGGTCGTTTTAACTGATTTAAAAGTGATCCTAATTCGAAAGCAAAAAAAACCCAAATTCCAACTTAGGGTTTTTTCAACTGCGCCGCCTCTCGCGAACGTCTGACAAACATCCGAGAGTATAACTGTCTTAAGAGCTTCTCAAATTAGCCGTTTGGAATCGGCATAAAATTGTAGATCCCCTCCATTCGTTCCAGAATGAAACTCACACAAAACGAATGGTTGTGAGAAGCTAGGCCTTGGGTCTCTACAGACCTGTTGCGCCAACTATATATATATAATTCGAAAGTGATATGACAGCTAAAACCAAATCGGTTGATGCCACGAAGCAAAATTCGGTTTTACGCAAAGTTAGAATATTTCTGATTTCAGCTTACAGTGATGTTCCTCATTTGGAAATGCTTGCACATGGACTTGTGGTAATCGTTTGTCTCGTTGTTTTCGTAATTTTGTTGTTTTCTGTATTGACAAAACCATACTTTGGTCTTCTGTTCTTCGATGTTTAAACTTTAAGGTTGAACAAATGACGAGTAAGACTTTAAATCTGTAAGAAGTCGCGAGATAAACGTAAATTGTTTAAGAATTAAATTAGAACGTATTTTCATTGCGAAAAATTCCCAACAAAAAATACCGCCCATCGATCGTCTATGTAAGAATATTTGTGTATCTGAATGCATTCACTCGTTTTGATACAGTCTATGTTTAATAGAAAATGAAATTATTATTATGTATATTTTTATGTTAGGCATATACTTTTTAAAGTTTGTTAATAAAAATGGTTACAGTTTTAAGTTTTTTTATGTGAAAACAAGTTCAAAGTGGAAAACTAATGCTTTTGCTGATAAAAAAAGGGGAAAACCGTCTTCAGAGTCTGGGAACACTGGCGGACCCATTAGGGAAACTTGCTATATCCACGAGCTTCCCTTGCTACTTTTGTGAACTTGCAAAACGCTTCTGATAAACGCCAATATCGAGCAACAAGTGGAAGTAATGTTGGAAGTTATCAAGAAGACTGCATGGACGAAACCAAAAAAGAAGGAGCAAGCTGCTGTCAAGTCAGATGATATTCGCCTCAGAGCTACCTTTTAGGGGTTCATTTTTAAAAATCTATAGACCACCAGAAAATGCATCAAACTTCAAAAATAATATTCGATGTCCAGTTCATCCCAGTTCAACATTTTCCACAGTTGAAAAATACTAGGCCTTGTGTCTCTTCTAGGTAGATAGGTAGGTTTTCTTGGCACATGCTTCGAGTAACTTATGAAAACTTATCCCCTCAAATGCCCCACTTGGAGGCACTACTAGACAGATAGATAACGCGTCAATTAACCAGGCAACTTTTTACGTTTTCGAGTAACTCAAGGACAGAACTGTTATATTCGCATATATCTCCGAGAGCTGGTAAAAGCTTCAAAGGTTCGCCTTTAGTGAGAGAATTTTTAGGTATTTATTTTTTTCTTCCTTTGAAAAGGGTCACGTAAGGTTGCCAATCTCCATGTATTTCACTCCATTTTAAGGCAACTCTAATAACATTGAGAGAACTTTTCGCCTATGGTCTTGAACATATCTGACCAGATTCTGGATTGAGCGACTCCAATAAGTACACTCTCAATCTGCATACGAAGTCCGTTCCATCAAAAAGAACTGCACCGGTCTTTGGATTTTGTCAACGATATTAAAATTTCTGGTTCTAAGAGGCTGGCAAAATGCAATTCTTACAGATTTGTGTTCGTTGTCTAACTTTTGCTTGATCTCATTCAAAGACTAGGTCCTTTAAGTACTAACAGTCAATTTGAAACGTGCTTTTTATACAGGTTTTGAGGAGCCGAGTCGCTCAGTGAATCCATACCTCAAAGGGGTTCTTCCTAATGATTTTTTTTGAGCTCCTATAAGAGCACGCAATCATTTCTTTTTCACTTCACCTCGCAAACATCGCCTCCAATACGGAAAGGACAGGTGTTGAAAACAATCTCCGTCCTGCCTCTGCCTATAGCAGCTCAGAATATGGTAAAAAAGTTAGTTTTCGAAACTTCTTCCCAGGAACTCCTTCCAAACACTAGATCTAGGGAACTTAAGTTAAAAATGGACGCACATTTCCCCTTAAGACGTGAAGTGCACTCCTCTTAATATTCAGATGCTCTGGAGGTATCTCACATTTATGTTCACGTTCATCGCCTCAATATATGCCTTTCCTCCAATTATACAAAAGTGAATTACCTCAGCGCTGTCATGCGGCTAACATATCACTTAAACACATTACCCCATAAATCAGCACATGATAGTGCCATTAGGCAGATATGCGCGTGTGTGTTCCCCTAACAAATTCATTCAAAATCAGATTCGTTCCCAGATTTTCGAATCTATTTCCCCGAAAATGAATCTCAAAAATGGGAAAATTCATAATTTACGACCCCTATAAGCGAACGTGTAAAGTGCTGCCTCCGACCCAAGGCACAACTCTCCCATAGCACCTACACCAGTGTTCGCCATTCGAATTCGATTGAAGACATTAAAAAAGAAGTTTCCATCTCGGAGAACCGACCAAATTATGACTGCGTGCGCGATGGGGAACATCTGTCCAACTATAAATCCGTTCCGCGCTACAGATACAAACTGGCGTGTATATACCTAGTATCTTGCTACTTGGAGATGCCGCAGCATTAATTTCGGGACACTGACGCGTTGTCGTGCCCAAAAATACAAATCGTGTCATAAGTGCCGTAAAGTGGATGTGAGTAGACGCACTGGAACGACAGCCTTGAAAAGTGTTCGCCGTGTCTTTTTCCACCAAACACCAACCGCACACACACATGCACACGGATGTTTGACATCAAATAGGATTTGTTATTCTTTAATGCAAACAAAAGATTACGCGATGGATTTATGGAGCGGTTCTTCCGACGATGACGCCTGTTTATTTTTAGTCGAAGGTGTAGTTGGAAACATCAGGGAAATCCGTTTTGACAGAGATTACCGCTGTCAAACTTGCTGGGCTGTGTGACAGCAGACGAATTTTCGGAACAAGGTACCTCGTTGGTAATTAAAGCGAACCGCACATCCCACAGAACCCTGTAACGACAGTAATTATCGTAAAATTTTTAAGACCGTTTAATTATTGAAGCCTTCTGGAGAAAGTTTGCCGAGTGTCCAAACGGTGGTCGTAAAATTTCACTCTTAGCCCCCTTTTGGTTGGGCTCGCTTTGGAAGCGATTACCGATAAGCAGGACTCATTTCGGAACAGATGTCCCAGGAGTTGGACGTGTGCACACGGCCGTTAAGTGTCATGTTGCAATTTCCAAACGAAAACACAACAGTTGTGACATGTGCGCGCCTTGGTAATGTGGGCAAGGTCTTGCGGAGCGGAAATTAAAGTTTGGTTTTATGGCTCACATTGCAAACATTAAGAAAGTCACTTGAGGGTGCGGGTTGGCATAGGAACCACTTTTTGAAACGCGTCGAAATGCGTTCTCAGACGGTTTCTGTAATGCCTCGCTGCGGCCTGGGGCCGAATCGATTGCACGTACTTATTCCAAGAGTGGGTGCGATATACCTCTCGAAGAGATTGCGTGAGTGCAATCGAAGTTAAGAGTTGCCTTTGAAGGGTGATGTGATATGTGCATCGATGGTCGGGCGGTTGGGCGGTGATGTGTTTACCGAAGGGTCTGATCCATCCTTCGGTTGGATATTTTAGAAGGATACCCGCGGCGGTGGTGTAAATCGTTGCTTTGATCCAGGGATAAAGGACCAGTTGAGAGTTAATTGAGATATCTGATACATTGAAGGGTGTTTGGTCGGAGAGAGAGGCAGAGAGCTTGTCCTAAGTACCAGGCGCCATTAGAGTTGGTGTTCATATTTGCATCGAACTGTGATGGAGTGTGATTTGAAGAGATTACTTGAATGGGGGAGGGAACGCTGTTTACATTGAGTCTGCAAGAAAAATGTATATTCGGGAGAAGGAGAGACTGTGCGTGTTTTTAATTAGGAATCGAAATCGAAACTAAAGCCCGATCAGGAGGAAAGTTCACTATGACTCTGTGGGCAAAATACATCATCGACTTGAGGAACTTCACAAATATCACACACGCGTTGGCCCTCCCACAACTTTTGCCCCAGATTTCTTTCACAACTTCCTCGCCACCATACATTAACTTGATGGTAAATCAACTAATATCCCGAAGAAACTTCCACAAAAATGGATTTGACACCATATGGCGAACTTCTTGAGGTAATTGTCACCCCCTCTGTCCCACCAAATGTTTCGATTTGTCACGTGCGTTCTTATCACAATCGAATACAAAATGATACATCAGCCACCCAGCACCACTGCGAATCAACTTTTATATCTCATAGAATTCTGATACGAAATCTAGTCGCATTACACTCAAAGACCCGCGCCGACACACCCCCGTACGTTGGAGAGATTTATTTCATCCCGGTAGGACTCCGCAGCCATTTAAGAAAAATATAAAAACACACCCTCCCAGCAACCCATCTCATAAGTGCACGGAATGGTGTTGGTGGTTGGAGGGTTGATAGAGCAACAACAAAAAAGCGAAATCTGTTCCACTTATTAAGTTGTCACAATTTATTCCTTTTTGTGTGTTGCTTTACTTTGCCATGCAACAAAACAGAGAAAGCGGCAGCAAGTGTTTAACACGAATGAGTTATGAGACAACTTCGCATCCTGTGTGTATAGGTACGGGGCGGTGCGGGGGGTATAACGTATAAGGAGCGGATGAAGAAATGTCACTGCTGCCTGACAGAAGGAATCGCAGTAAAATAATAAAAAAGGAAGTACACAGTAACAAGAACCAGCACGGAACTGTTCAATGGGGGATGCTGCTCGTAAGATTTGAGAGTGAGTGCGAGCACACTCGACAGCGATGGTAAGTAAAGAAAAACAGAACATTTAAGGGTGAGGCCCACTGCCATTCAATTGTCATGGAATATCTTCGAATTGAAAATGATACGAGTATGCAGGGAGGCAGCTGGCACAGCTCGCATTGAATGGTAACAGCGTAGCTCTGTGCTGCCGTGAGAGCCTACATGAAGTGGATCTCTGGGTAATGGGTGTTCTTTGTGTGCATCGCAGTTTCTTTGAAGTCGGAGTGGTGAAAAAGGACATTAGCAAAGAGAGAGTATAGTTTTTACAACATTTCAGATGTAGCATGTAGGTCGGTGGTGGGTAGAATTCAATGGCTGACTATGCGTCCCAATCGGACAGGTACAGTGATTCAGGTGATGGTGTGCAGGGTCGCTCATTTATGACTCATTTATCTGGCCCCACCTTTCACTAACTCCAGACAAACAACAGAGAGTACAACTGATTTGAGAAAGCATATTCGCCCTAAGAAGGTACAATCTGGACCTTGTGGATCTATTGCACCAGCTGCTTGTATGAGATATATGTCCAAGAAGAATAGAACTCAAATCGGAGATTCGCATTTCTTTCGCCGGGGAGGTCATCTGACAATTTACGTCACCATCTGGCAATACCCTGCACTAGTAGTTGACGTCGCTCCCAATTTCGATGGAAGAATCAAGGCCGATTCGCTAAAACCCTTGCGAGGGAAGAAAATGCGAACATATTGACGCATTTTATTCGAATCACATGCAATTTTAAGGAGATGGTCAAATGGAATGTGTCACAGTTTCATATTTTTTCCTTTTTCTAATGTTTGAATGAACTAGAACTGTTTTTTTTTTGTCGCCTTTCCCGTCAGACAACAAATAATGTAATTTCCAGTTGCAGTGAGATGTATAGTACGACCTTCTCGTGTTCCATTTCAAAAATTAAAAAAGCGAGGGGGTGAAACAAGAAACCAAAGCCTACTTTAATAAAAGTCTCCTTACATTTTCAAATGAAATGTTACGACGTTCGCTATACATTCGGCCAGGCCCTAGGGGAACACATTCGTCCAGTGGTAGCTGTTGATTTCGACTACCAAAACCCGATGAAACGTCAAAATCCCACCGTCACCGGCAACCAACTGCATAGATTGAAACCATTTTAATTTAACGCTGCTCGAGAATTTCAATTACAGCCATTCTTCATGGCATCGTATTGCCTGACAGAAATCATCAAAGCCACCCCTGTAACAAAAAACTCAAGTATTTACTAAAGTTTCTCCTAATTTTGCTCCAGTTGTCATGCCCATTTCCCGCAACCGGAAAAAAAGGCATTCACTTTCAACCCAAGGCATCACACTCCGAAGCATAACGTATACACATCTCAAGTGACTGTAGACCCACTCATCGTGCAAGTGGAACGTGTCTAATTGCTTTTCCGGGGATGATTTAACAGGTGACAAATTACGACAAAACACCGTCAGAGAGCCAACAAAGACGGGAGGTAGGCATACAATGTATCCAGAATTACACTCAAAAGCACGACAACTCCACCAACCGTGTCCAAACAGGCAGCATTGTCATCCTGTCTATCTCCATCTTCACGTCTGTCCTATGCACGCTCTACAGTTTATTAATTTAAATTTAGTTTGTGGCGGTGTGACTGTGACGCCCGAAGACGTGTTGACAAGGCGCGTTGTTTCATCTGATTAATCTGGAATGACTGCTGGTGTGACTAATTGAACGAGTGTGGAATGTGGTGGCACCAGGCATCATAAACGTAAAGGACACCTTCTACGATTGCCTTCGATTTTAATGATGATTCAGGGATTCTGACGGCAGAATTGCAAAATCAGAGCACGCCCACGACTAATGTTCGTATACAATTTATTCCGGATTTTGTCCCATCCCTTGGTCCAATTCATTCATCATTCCAGCGGCAGCATCAGGACATTCGGGACCCTAACGAAAGGCAATATCCGCTTTTGCCCATTTGAATTCAAATTGTTACCGAGTTTTCATCATCGATGAGGAAGCAGAAGGATTTCAAAATCTCTGCCCGGATACACGAGGAAATCAATCTGAATTTGCCAACTCGAAGCGAAACCCAACGGACAATTCCGGTTCGGACTGTCAAACCAAATGAGGACCAATTTGTTTATCCGTGTCCTGAATAGAAGAAGGACACACTCCATATACACTCGCAACCATGGACCGACGAAACTTTTTGCGCGTTCGACTTTCGTTTGTCCTTCCCGTATCCATTGGCAGTTGTTTTGCCTTGTTCTCCGTCTTCTGTGGGTGGAGAACCTTTCCAAATTGGAAGTCAATTAGTGGCTTAAGGATGAAGTATTTTTCATGATTTTATGATACCCCACAGAAGCGCCAGAAGCAGCAGCAGCAGCAGCAGCAAAAACAAGTGACGAAGAAACAACTCCTCGACGTTAATGCGGGTCAGGAAAACATGATCCCTACTTTCTAATGAGAATTTTCTGTGAAATGATGAGAGGGCTGCCGGCTGCCTGCTGGAGAGGACGAAGTTCGCTTGATTGGAAAAAGTTTCCGTTAACAGCAATTATAACAACTTTTTGGATACATTTTTACGTTGCGCTACTTATTTGTTATTTTTGGCCGCGCGGCGGTAGATTGGATTGGATTGGATTCGATTCGTGTGGTGGGTAAAATTAATTAGCAACACACTATGTGTATAGTTGTGAAGGGGAGTGAGTAGGACCATATTGAACAGCGTCGCGGATCGATACTGTTTTGCGCCCCCGGGCGCTTCAAGTGGAACGTATTAACATGGAAACTTTAAATTGGTTCATTGGTTCCATTATGGACGATCTTTTTGGTAAATTTGCCTAAGGCCGTGAGTGATGGTGTTCAGGCTTGGTATGGGGAAGGGTCTTATGGTATGTCCATCTACATGTCTGTAACCTGGAAACATCTGAAAGTTTTTTTCCTTTCTGAAAGTGGGCATATGTACACATATCCTCTGAAAACGATGAACAAAATGGGAACTTTTTTTAACTCGTTTTCATATAGCAGCTAGAGTGTTTGCAGCATTCTTCTAGTCTTCTAGCCGCTCAATAAAGAGAATGAAGTGAAGAGTTTCACATGAACATGAACACATTCTACCAAACTATATATATTTATCGTAGCGCTCAGAAGTAACACTTGCTCCACGTCACTTGCGGGTCTCAGGTTAGATGCCCAGAGAAACACAAATTACATCTTAAGTTTCTTTCCACTGCGCCACCTCTCGTCTGAAAAATAACCGGGAGTCATGAAAAAGCTTCGTTTCGTCCTTTAAAAAATTAAAACTCTCACAAAACGAATGGTTGTGCGAAGCTATTCTTAGTGTAGGTAAATTTACGAACGTGTTCCGCCAACTTTATTTTAACTTGCTCGATTACGTAGTAAGAGATAGATATTGTATCCGTACAAAATTTCGTTAATCAATTCTGACATTACGATGACAGAGGAACTCAAAAAAGTGGGTCTTGAAATTCTGACCGTCTGTGTGCAAGCTCCCGAAGCCTACAGTCTAAAAGGCCGTTACAGTTCCCGACCGTTTCTTTGCAAGTTGAACTCAATATTAATGATGCTTCCGATGCAAAATTTTCATACCAGTTCCATTTGTTCGAAAACGCCTCAAACGATTTCAACCAAAATTAATTTTTGAGCTTAAGTTGATGGAATTATCATGACTGCGTACTCAGTTTTTGGCTAAATAATTGAATAACGGTACTTTTGAAATGTGGATATATGTATCTCGAAAACGGTCCATACGATTGCAACGAAAATTAATTTCTATTCATTATATGGTCATTTCTAACTAAATAGCAAGCTCATTTTTTCTCTATTATATGTTCGTACAGTGGATTTTTGATAAAAGTATTTTTTTAACTTGGTTTTCCTTAGTTTACTTGGAAACGGCAGTTACGGTTTTCACCAAAATGCATACTTAGAGTAAAATTGATGTTTCTAAATCTATTTTGTCCTTAATTTTCAATTTGAATCACCGAAAACGTTAATTTTAAAAACTGTTCATGTCTCGAAAACCCCAATTTCGACTTCGATAAAACTTAAAAAACCAATTAATGCTTACATTGAGAACAATACAAGTACAAGTACTCAGTTTTCAGCTTAATAGTTAAGCAGTAGCATTTTTCTAACTAAATATTGCAATACTCGGTACCGTTTTATCTCCATAATTTTACAAAAACAGCTCTAACGATTTCGACCAAAATACATACTAAAGGTAATATAAGCATTCTAAATAAGATCCCGTACTTAGTTTTTCTCCAAAAGTTCGAATAAGTCAGTTTTCTAATTATTTCTCAAAAATGACTACCCAGAAGCCGATCTGTGCTCAAACCTACATTTTTCTAAAACTCAATGCCGCATTTCCTTAAAAATCCAACAACAGCGACGAAAAACTTATGTTTAGCAAAAATTACTCACACCTTCTTTTTTTTTTCAACCATATTGAATATGCACCTCAAAATAATTCCATCAACCACTTGGAGTTTACACAATCAGAAAATCCCACTTCATTTCGTCCATCGGGATATTCAGTTTATAACTGCTAATGCAAATTCAAATACACATCCCCGAATTCTTACATATATCTTGTAAAGATATCGTTCTATCACCATAAAGCAGGGTCACTAATCTATTCCTTGCTTGGATACCTGGTCATGAGGGATTTGAGGGCAATGAACGTGCGGATTGTCTGGCGAGAAGAGGCGCATCACGCCTGCTCACTGGTCCTGAGCCCTACTTCGGGTTGCTTTGAGTTACGTACACTCAAAATTCAGGAAATGCGAAGATGATCACCTTGCCGAATACTGGACGGAATCCAAAGGACAGAGGCAGGCAAAAAGATTCATAATCCCAGTTCGTAGTAGAACAAAAAGTTACTTGAGCTAACCAAAGAAGATCTAAGGATCCTAACTGGTTATCTTACTGGTCATTGGCCACTAAGATACTACCTCAAAAAATGGAACTTTCCGACGATGACTCCTGTCGACTCTGCGGCGAAGAGGAGGAGACAACGGAACATGTACTCTGCGAATGTCCTGCTGTGGCAAGGGGCAGAGCTATCTAAAGGGTTTTTCAAAAGGGACGCTACAAAAGTAGAGCGACAGAGACAGCAAACGACAGCGAATTTCTTGCCGCTCTTTTGACATTTCTCTTCAGTAAGGTTTGCCAAAGATATACGAGCCAAGAACGAGTCGAAATTATTAAAATTTACTACCGAAATTCGGAGTCAGTGGCCTCAACGCTAAGAGCGCTTTTTATCGAAAAATCATCTTCAGCGATGAGGCTCATTTCTGGCTGAATGGCTTCGTCAATAAACAAAATATGCGGTAGTGGACAGGCAGCAATCCACACGTACTCCATGAGTCATCATTGCATCCCGGAAAAATTACGGTTTGGTGTGGTTTATGGGCCGGCGGTGTCATTGGGCCGTATTGTTCCGTGATGATACTGTGAATGGGAATCGTTACCGTTCAATGATAACCGAATATTTTTGGCCCCAATTGCATGATATGGACTTGGAGGACATGTGGTTCCAATAGGACGGCGCCACAAGCCACACAGCGAATGTCACAATCCATTTATTGGAAACCAAGTTTGGAGAACGTGTTATCTCACGAAATGGTCCAGTCGCTTGGCTGCCTCGGTCGTGCGATTTGACGCCGTTAGACTATTTCCTGTGGGGCTACGTCAAGTCTATGGTCTATGCCAACAAGCCAGCGACGATTGATGAACTTAAAGAAAAACCCTTTACATGCAAGGGGCGTTCTTAAGTCCTGCAGATATAGGAAACATGGAACCAAGAAGGGTACTGAGGTTTATAAAGAACAATAGATCTCTTCTGGTCGCAGTGTATGGGGCATATTACTTACAATACAATACAATTTTTTTTTTTAGATGTAAAAATAACGATCGGGCAAGGGAGCGAAAAGTGCAGGGGGTAGTCCTACTGGATAGGTAGCCCACCTGTGGATTGCAATGACCTACGCATATCTGTGAAATATGCAAATCTCAAATAATTACATTTTTGCTTATCACTTCCGTTATACGAATCACAGAGTAATGATTGATACATCAATCTCTTCACCGGCAAATGTACTAATCGAAGAATAGAACCATATTGAAATTTGTTCAGCCATTTCGTAGTAATATGTGTGTAAAGTATAAAAAAAGTTTTTTTTTTTTTTAGTTAAAAAATCATATAAAATAGGTTTATAAACCCAATAAAGGACTTAGGATGCTAAGAACCATCCTATGTAATACCGCTACTTAGGACAAATCGATTGATATATATATTGTTGAGGTATCGTTACGTACCTACTCCCTACTCGCGGACAAACAGGAAAATGTGTTCTCTTTTATAGATGTAGAGAAGAAGAAGAGCAGAAGACTACCTATTCTAACATTTTATGTACGGTTGCTTCTGAACTTTTTACCTTCCTACCAATTGACTCAACCAAACTTTTGATGAACGAGATAGTTTCGTGCGACCCAGTCGTGCACTTTATTTAATTACCTATTAAAGTCATGCTCCCCCTTTCGATAAACACTTAAATCTCAGAAGTTTTAAGTAGAACGAAGTCATTGTTATTGGGGTATAAAGACTCTACCCTACTTTGTTTTACTGGCCGTTCTTGGGACCACAAAAATTGCATAACCTATAGGTGATAAATGTTCTATGACTGTAGTCTGAATGATTGAGAAGGGAAAGGAACATTATCATTGTCTATATTACTGAAAAGAGTCTCAAACTAGCTTACAGCTTTCTGCAAGCATCACGGGGCGCTCTTACAACTAAGCTTTATTCATGTCCTGTCTGAAAAGGGAATATGTCACCCGAATTCATCGTCTGTAAATGTGCTCAGCACTAAATGGAATTAATGGAAAGACTTTCCCGAAAACCAGTAGAATTCAAAACCTCTGTTAAAAATGCCATACGCATATCTAAAAAAGTTAATAAATGAATAGTTGGCGCAACAGGTCCGTAGGGAAGGCCTAGCTTCTCACAACCATTCGTTTTGTGTGATTTACGAAGATACCAGACTTCGTAAATCACTAGGAATGCCTCAAGAAAGTAGTCAAATAGTCTTTACATTTTAAGGGCGGCTTTATGAAAGAACATTTTATCCATACCAAAAATAAGTAGAACGAGCAATATCCGAGAAAG